>JAJKFI010000005.1:23782823-23830237 GCA_029204185.1 Lerista edwardsae
AGTGAGTGAGTGAGTGAGTGAGTGAGTGAGTGAGTGAGTGAGTGAGTGAGTGAGTGAGTGAGTGAGTGAGTGAGTTTGAATGGGGATGTGTAGGTGAGAGAAGCAAAATGAGGTTGACCAAGATATCCTTCTTTCTCCTTGGGTAATTCAGCAGGAGGGCTGTTGATTGGCAGGCAGTTTAGTTCCCCTGCTGGGTGAAGGGGTGGAAACGTGACCCTTATCCTGCATTTCTGTTGACAACGAATCTACCCCAATATATAGTCTTGGTATGACTGTGGTTTTGAGAGGATCAAAAGCACCAAATTTCCCAGAGAGGGATTTTGTCCTTCTCAGCACTGCCCGGGACAGCACAATTGGATAATTTGATTTCCAGAATTCTCACAAGATGTTAGGCAACAGCATTCACATTCAGAACACATCAAAGACATTTCTCCATGTGTGCAATAGAGCTGCTATCAATTTCTGATCAGAACACAAACACCTATGCAGTTCATCAAATCATATCTTTGCAGCTCCTTAAGAAAAGCATTATAAATCAACTAGAAAAAGAATTCTGATTCGGAGTCTCTTCCAAGGGTCCAGACAAGTGAAACAAACAACTATTACTACTAAACATTTATTTAGACGGAGAATCTGAAGTAATGCAAAAGGAAGTTTGAGTGCAAATCCTAAAACAGAAACAGATACAGAACTTGGTATATATAAATAAATAATACACTTACTTTGTTGATCTCCAGTGCCAAAATTAGACTGCTGTGTCTCCTACAATAACACAAAAAGTTATGAATCTGTTCGAAAGTATGCACTAAAAGAAGAAAAATTTTGGTCACGTTGAACTCTGACCATTATATATGTCACTCAAATAATACTGTCAGTCAAAAGGAGCAACCTCGCTGAACTTGTGCTCAGGGGTGAGATGAACTAGATGAGAGTGAATAAATGTAAGCTCACTCCAGACAAAACAGAAGTTCTAGATATGAGCAGAAATGAGAACAAAAATTCAAAGTTCAATATAAAAAGCAATCAGGATTAAAGAACAAAGAAGCCAGAACAATTTGCAACATCACAAAAGTACACTGATACCAATACAAAAAAGGCACAATGCTGAAATGAATCTTTGAGTGGCATCTAGAGGTGTGTTCCACTAGCAAAAATGCTCATGTGTGAGCAGAAAGATGTTTCCAAGGTTGTTATGGGGAGATCATTACCTCTGTTTCATAGTAGTAGTTCTTGTTGCAGAAGACACTGTGCAATGTATTGTCCATATATTGTACCAGTTCACTGTGCCAGTGCTGCAGAAAGAGGGGGTGGGGGTCTGCCCCGGGTACCAGGCCAGAACAGGTGCTGTGTGAGGCCCAATCAAGGTGGTGGGAGAAGCAGCAGTGGCACCTGCCCTGGTTTCCACTATGCTAGCTTCTTTATGCTTGGTGGCTTTACTATCTAGCCGCCATGCCCTCTCCCCACAAAGGCTCAAGAAGAGCCTCCAAAGAAAGAAGGGGCAGCAGCTAGACCAAGAAGCTGCCACTACCAAAGCCTCTTCCTCTTTATGCTTGGTTCAGCAGCTTCTCAGGCTGGCCTTTGACAAGTTCAAAGGAGGAGGCTTCCTCCTCCAGGAGATCATCCAGCATCACTGCAACACCGGAGCCCTGGTGACAACACTGCACTGTATTACACCTTGAACAACTGGAAAATTCCTCTTCTACTAGTAGCTGCGCAATATGGCAGAACACTGCTTCCACTAAAACGCTTTCTACAAGCAACACATTATGTATTTCATGGTGCACAAAAGGCTACTTCCTAATTGTAGCATCACACAGCCTCTGACTAAATTTATGTTAATATTTACACTACATACTGACCTTTGTTGGGAATGGAAACTTTGAAGGTTCAGTTTTGCAAGGTGTGTGTATAGCAGTCAATGGTGGAGGCCAAATATGTGTCATCTCCTATAGTCAAAACAAACGAAGCATACTCAAAATCATTATATTTATATGATAATTCAAACCAAAAGACATAACTGAAGTATTTCAAATACTACGGGTAATCAAACTGGATTATCTCAATGTTAGTGTTAGAGCAGTGCTTCCCAAATTTACCGGACCTGCCACACCCTGCTCCAGCCAGTCTTGGAACCTGGACGTAAATGCCAATATAGCACAATGTAATGATATCAGTACTTACTTCCACACCACATTAGGCACCTGAAGGAGGACTTGATTGAGATGTACAAAATTATGTATGGGATGGATAGAGGGATGTTCCTTTCCCTCTCTCACAGCACTAGAACCTGGGGACACCAGCACCAGAACCACTAAAATTGAGTGTTGGAAGAGTTAGAATGGATAAAAGAAAATATTTTTTTACCCAGTGGGTAATTAATCTGTGGAACTCCTTGCCACAGCAGGTGGTGATGGTGTCTGGCCTAGGTGCCTTTAAGAGGGGATTGGACAGATTTCTGGAAGAAAAGTCCCTTGTGGGATATAGGCTATGATGGGCTGTGCAACCTCCTTACATTATTAGTAGGCTACTTCAGAATACCAGGTGCAGGAGAGTGGCAACAGGATGCAAGCATCTTGTCTCGTGTGCTCCCTGAGGCGACTGGTGGACCACTGTGAGATACAGGAAGCTGGACTAGATGGGCCTTTGGCCTGATCCAGCAGGGCTCTTCGTATGTTCTTACATGCAGCCTTCACCAGACAGGTTCACCGAATGGGCTGCTCCGCAATCTCTTGTGCTGCCAAGCAGCTTGGCCGGCATGCAGTGTGCAAGACCCCAGGACACTCATTGTGGCACTTGGCATCATGACACCCAGTTTGGGGAACTCTTGTTTAGAGAATTTTTTTTAAAGAATTATTTTTAAGTAAAACATTCTAAAGATTAAAAAGTTACTAAAGAATAAATTACTGAACCCATCCATTTCATTGCTAACAAGTATAAAATATGCTTTTCCTACCAATCAAATATCTATGAAATTATGTATCTGGCAATATAATGGGCCTCATGTATTTTGGGTAAGGGAAAAAACACTAAGAACATTACATATTTTAAAAGCAAAATCAGAACAAAGATGTTACTTACTTTTAGAATTTCATCTACACTGCTCATGTCACCAGATGCTGAAGCCTACAAGTCAATATTTAGAATTTAAACAGCTCATTTTATTTCAGTGTTTTAAGATGGTGTCTGCAAAATTACCAAATTCAAATTTTCCATCCAAAACAGGTACCCAAAAGAAACTGATAAAGTATAAAAAGCAGATACTATTTGATGCATACATAAAGCTTATGAGTGTCATACTGACACTGACAAATGGTCTTCTACAATACAAATGGTCAAGATACTTACTCTTTTTCATTTCTGAATCACTGATCCATGAAATATATTCTCATTATAGGAAACGTAATATTTTAAAACTGAGGTACATAACTTCTTAAAGCATGAAGCTCCAGTTTTTCACCCAAAGAGAATGTAATCTGTTAGTTGCAAGTTGGATCCTAACCATGTGCATTTCATGAATGGAAACTTCATTCTCAGAAAGACTTATGTTCAAGATGCACAAGATTAGGATCCAACCTATAAAGGAAAATAATAGCAAGCAATATAATTTTAATTGTCCTTTTTCATAAACTTTCATAGGACATTAGAACAGTGATTTTCAATCTTTCTACATTTCTAAAATTTCTAAAGCACTAAAATTACCAAGGCAAACCACATTGCTGGTGGGAGCTCACTTCTCCCAATGACCCTACTAACAAATGGCCTGCTTATCATTTGCAGCAGTGTCATTGAAAATCACTGTAATAGAAATATGTTTATGAAATCCAGTTTTCATGTCTATTTCTTTTTCACTCTTATACATTTATTACTGAACCACTGCTATTAAACGTTAAACCACATTACCTTGCACAACCACTGAGAGTATGGCCACTAAAGCTGTAAACTTACAAATATGTTAAAAACAAGATACCACAATTAGTTGTGTGCATTTGAAGTTATCAGAGCCATATCTTAAAACAAATGCATGGTTATGCAAGCAACCTATCAAGAGAGGTAAAGCCTCTCTTTTTTTTTTATTTTGCTACTAAACGCCTAGTATAATAGCTGCAAATCTAAAGGTCATAATTCTCCCAGCAAAGAAAGAGTGGAAAGAAGGTTAAAAAGTGATTGTTTTTGTTTCTTTAATTACAGATGCACCACATCCAGCTAACTTCCTGAGATTTCAATACAAATCTCTGTTGTCCATGGAATAATTCAAGTTAGCTTTTTTTACAGTGAGCATACAGTTATCTACCCCACTCTATAATTATTTTTTAAAAAGAGAGAGAAAAAAAACTTACATCAAGTGGCTGAGAGGGGATTTTGAGCTTTGTTAGATGTGCTTTGCTACTAGGTTTCAACTCATTCATGTTGTTGCTGTGAGTCTGGCTACTGTAGTGTTCAGAAGGTAGCTTTGGTTCCATGGACTCCTGACCATCCATAGGCCTTACATAGGCAGTGGGCTTCTGTAACATTGTGTTAGACTTAGACATGAGTGATGGAGGAAAAGACTGGCTAGAATGCTGACCACTAGAAAATGAAGGTACACGGGAAGGTGAGTCCCAATTAGCATCAGGGTCTCTGGGAGATTTGGAGCGCTGGTGTTCCTTGCTGTGATGATCATTTCCATGAGATCTGGAATGGCTGGGATTCACAGATGAAACAGCAGAAGGTTTTCCAGGGCTGGAAGAACGGGATTTTGAGTGTTCGGATCCATGCTGGGTTTTTTTGCGGCTGCTGCTACTCCCACTACTGCCATATGAGTCACGGTCATGCCTCTGTCCACTAGTACTAGTGCTATTGCCACTGTTGCGTTGACCACCATGTCCACTCTGTAAACCTGAAGATCGCTTCTGTGACTGGGAAGAAGTGCTAGGTGCTGGACCTACAGGTGTCCATTTACTGCTCTGATGGGAGCCAGTACTATGTCTCTGATCACCAAAGAAATTTTGGTTTCCTTTTTCATCTGCAGTAGATGGGACTGTTGGTTTTGGAATTGCAACAAGCTTCTGAAGGGACCGGTCACCTATTAGATCATTCATTTCATCATAGTTCCCAAGCATGCTTTGGATACGGCTAGACAATTTATCTTCTTTGCTGGTCTGTGTAAATGAAGACAATGTGTAATGCAAAAAGTCATTTCAAGACAAATGGAATATCTGAAATTAATATACAATTTAACAGACTGCTTAAATGTGGATGTTAGCAAGTTGGTTTAGTTTGGGTTTTTATTTGCTAGGGTTTTTATTTGCTAGTTAGTTACATTTTTGCTACTTAGCTACATGTTCTGAAATACCCTTGGATTTTCTTTTGCAACCAAGTTAAGGCTATCTTGATTTAGGGCCCAATCCTGAAGCAGGCAGTAAGCTGTTACATAAAGCACATTTGTGGCACCGCCAACAGCCACAATGCTTGGTCACCATTCCACTAACAGCAGCAAGTGAGACCACAGGCCGGCAGAACAGCTTTTTATGGCAGAAGGATGGCGGAACTGGATGGGGAGAGGGGAGGAGAGGCCCCACGAGGGTGGTAGAACTGGAAGCAGCCCTTGCCGCTATATCCTGAACACCCATGTCGGGCTTGGATGCATGACACAGGGCTGCTCCAGTCTCTGCTGGCAAAATAGCTGGCTGTGTCTTGAATAGCCCCATTGCGAGGCTGAGGCTTTCCCCAGGGGAAGGAGACTCTAGCAGCTCCCACAGGATGCAGCAGTAACCAATTTGGTACTGCTGCTCCTCCGGGAGCCAGACAGCTGAGGATTAGGCTGCCTAGATACTCAACTTAAGATACTCATACAGCAAAGTGAACTACATGCTTTCACTGATGAACTGGTACAGGTCATAAAGCTTTTTAGGACTTGAATCCACAGGAAAGCATCAGGTGGAAATGGCTCCTGCCTCTATGTATCAAATATTAAGAAAAACTACAATGACAGCATTCTCTCCCAATTGGCACATAGTTTGTCATTTAGGAGCAGTTTGTCCTTTATTCCTAAATAAACATGCACAGGATTGCAGTTACTTGGGAGTAATCTCATTAAACACTATGAGGTGTACGTTCAAGAAGGCACACACAGTATTGGAATGAAGCAGGTCATGGCTACCAGAAATTGTGGCTTAGCTACCATAATCAGTCGATATTTGTGGATACCATGAATATTCCATATCAACCAAATTTCATGATGAAATTATTGAAAAGAGTCATTCCTTCTAGAGATGAATGGCTGCTTCCATGATTAGTTCCAAGACCTCTGCAGATACCAAAATTTGTGGATGCTCAAATCTGGCCGGGGTGGGGGCAGAGGGCCTCCAGATGTGACCAGAAGTGTTCTGAGATGCAGGAAGGCTGACCACGCTTCAGAAGGCCTCCCAGAGACCACACGCAGCCTCCCTGCACTTCAGAAGACCTCCTGGAAGGTACTTCTGGTGACAACCAGGAGATTTCTTGAGGGCCTCCAACTGCAGATCCAGGACTCATGGGTGTGTCAAATCCATGGGTGCTGAATCCATGGATAAGGAAGGCCAACTGTAATAAATTAAGAGCCAGATATATAGTTATGTTCAGTTTGTATTCGGAATTACATGTTATCCATGACCAAAGTAAAAAAAACACAGTTGTGTGTATCATCTCAAATACTACACATAAGGACCAATTCTCTGTTCACCACTCAATTGAACAAAAAAAAATGAAGAGACTATCTGCTGCTCTGGGAGATGCTTCAATTTGTAAGCAAGCACTCCTTGTGCTGGCTGACTGTGCTCAAAATGAATAGGTGAGCTCACTTTTTCCAGACACTTACGATCCCCTCCCTTTGAGATCCTTCACCATACTACATTCATTTAGGATATGAATGGCCCTGGATTCACAGTGAAACACACTGCTATCTCTCAAGCTATTTTTGCTTCACTTGGAAAGCTCTAAAAGCATCATGTCAGAAAAAAAAGTTTGAAAATTTCTAATCTAAAATATACATTTCAGGGCAAAAAAACCCCAAGCCTTAGTGAAACTCCACTGCTAAAGTTATCTGAAAGGAAACGACACATGTATCCCAAATAACAGAAACACAACTACAATATGCTTTCCCACAGACAATATCCTTTAAGGAGGCTCTTCAAAAATACAGAGATCACTAATTGTGGCTATTTTTAGTAGTTTGAACTTCTTAACTCTTTTAGGACTCCCTCCCTCCCTCCCTCCCTCCCTCCCTCATGCATGCGCTTTACATGCAGTTCAGCAAGCTTACATTATCTCACTTTTTAATATAATAACAGAAGCAGAATAAAGACTAAAAATGAGTTGAAGTAAAATTTAGTAAAGAGAATCTTTTCTTCTTTCCATGTCTACATTCTCATTTATCTCCATTAAAAAATATATGGTTAAGAGCAGCAAATTCGCTTCATAAGGTGTTCCTTCCAGTGATTTTCAGCTGGAATCAAGGTCAGTTCCTCTTGGGAAGAACGCAAGCCATCTTTTTATAACAACCTACATTGTTCTAGCACAGGAATCTCCAAATATCTGCCCATGGGTCAGATCCAGGTTTGAAGAAATCCCTCTCATTTTCCATTCCACTGAGGCATAGCTGAGTTCGCAAGCCGATCTCTCGGGTGGCAGGAACACTCTGGGCAGTTGCATCTGCCCAGAAATCCTGCTGGGACGCCAGGCAATAGATGTGACTGCCCACAGTGTCCCTGCCACCAGATCAGTTTACAAGCTGAGTTGCACCACAGCAGAATGGTAAACACCACTCAGGATGGGGAGGGAGTTTCTGGGACACGGTGGTCTCTGGTTTAGATACCTCTGTTCGATGAAGAACACATCTGAAAGCTGTATTTTGACAAAAACTATGTTGTCTCAAATATCTGAAGGGGTTTTATGAAAAAGAAGCAAAGTAGGAAAACCACTTGATTGTGCCTTCCTTCCCTTGCTGGTCATTCATGAACCTCTTTCCCCTTCCTACTCATACCAGGCAAGAGGTGACACAGCAGTGAAGAAAGACAAGGAAGAATGTCTACAACTTGTTGCTCCCTCCCTCTTCACCACGCCCATCTGGGTTGGTAATTGTGGGGTGCTATTTCCACACCACATTGCCAGGTTACAAGAAGAGTTATCAAAAAAGTTGAAAAAGATAATACTGTTGAATCATTACATATATTTAATAATATCTTGCAGTAGTCTTTGAGGCAACTGCAAATGGTTTAGAAGTCCCCAAAACGGAAAAAAAAACCCTTCACCAGCCTGTCTGATATTTGTGTCACGTACATATTAAGTCAAATAATGGCAAGCCCACAAACTACTGTTTTATGCCACAGATGAGTTTACTACATGGCATATTGAAAAGGCAGTTTACAATAACCTTATTACAGTACATGTCCAATAAACATGAACACACTGAAAAACGAAACAAAAATTGAGCAAGTTGAAGAGAGAAGACATAAAACTGACTTTCAAATTCTGCAGTTTTTCTTTAACAAGAATCTAAATAGCTCAAAACAATAAAACCTTTGACCAATCAATTGAAGGATGTTCAGAACATAACAAAGAGCCAGAAATTCGAACAAACAGGCTAAGTTGCTCAAACCAACTATTTCCTATAACCTAATCTTTCTAACTTGTTTCAATTTTACTTTTGACTAATACAATTAGATGTTGTTTAACTGCATAAACAATGCAGATTAACAACAACAGTAATGAACCTGTTCCACTAAGAAACCACACACTAGAAACTTTAAGGCCTATCCTATAATTTATAGAATGACCTGCAATCTACACCATGTATTTGCCATAAAACTCAGATATGCTTACATCTTGAATCATTCTTTTCCTATAAAGCAAGGGTTTTGAATAAGATGACTATTTCACATTTAGACTATTTACATAACAACAAATTTCATATGTAGATAACATGAGCGTTCCACTTTATCCATTCATGGAATTGAGATCTTTATTTCATTCTTTTTAAAAAGGCTATTGATTTAGTGTAATAATATATATTCAGTAAGGACAATAATAAAATTCTAGTACATCTGTCTTTCAACACAAAGTACTTAAAATACTAAAAAATAATCATTCTTCTTTTAGCTTTACTTGCATCTAGAGAACAGGGTACAAATCTGTCTCACACTCAAGTCCCTTATATGACCCACATCACAGGACTGTTGTGAATATAAAGTTTTTGATCTGCTGTAGAAACTATTCTTATTCATGAAATCTTCATAGTCCTACTGTATAGTACTGAAGAAAAACTGCCAACCATCTCAATCTGAAGTGTGGCTAAAATTGTATTTTAAAAAATCTCATGCACTTACAACTTTATATGGTTCAGCAAAGAGAGGAGAATTAGGTGGAAATGCTTCTTCACCCTGCTGAATTTCTTGATTACGCCTCTCTCTTTCTTTAATACGCAGCGCATTCCGGTCTTCACGGTTCATGTTGCTATGAACAAAAACAATTTGATTACATAAAAGCATACCTAAGGAACTATGGCTGATCGAAGTTATTTTTCCATTAACAGTATGTAAAATGTCTTCTGAATCCCCCTTTCTCTTAAACAAATTGCAGGGGGATTGCTTTAATAGTGCCTATACATTACATTACAACTTGCAGCTATAACACTGTCCATAAGCAATTACTTGGCTATTTAAATCCACACTGCATTATTTAAAACAATCCTTACTCTTAGATCATATTACCTACATAATTAAAACAGGCCAATTGAGGATAGAATCAGAAGTATGTGTCAATCATAATTTAAAACATTTTCAAGTTATTTTTTCCCTCTTTACAGGTTATCTCATTCAAATTACCTCCCACCATCCAGCCTATGAATACACATCCCAAGATTCAACAATTGCCATCTACTTTTGATCTACCTCATTTTTCTTTCTTTCTGTCCCCAACACAGCCTCCTTGGTGTCCATCCTCCGTAGCACGCTCTCAGCTTTGCTGTTTCTAGATTCCCTAAAAATGACATTTCTACTCTAAATACACATTTCAGTAAACATCTCCAAAGTTACAGCAACCCTCTCAAAATGCCTACGCCTCTTCACAGAATAAGGAGCTGTGGGTTAAGAACTTGGACTATTTCCTTTTATAGAATGGGCTTACTGAAATCTGACGTAACAGAACCTTGCTTTATTTGACCTACTACTCTAAATATAAGCCATACATCTAACAGAAGAGTCTAAAAGGATTCTCCTTAAGCTTAAGGAAGCATCTAAGCTTAAAATGATACTTACAAGTCTGTGAATAATAAGCACTTTAATGCTAACCATGTTCTTTAGATAGTACTGCAAGGAGCACAAAGATAGCCAAAGAGAGAAAGTCAAAGTAAGACTGCTTCACATTTAGATCACCAATTACTTTCAGTGTGCTTACAAAAAATATTATTGCTAGTTACTTATACTTGATAAAATAAATGCTTCCAATGACTTCTTTTTGTAAAAATGTTTTTATTGTCCTCATCTTTATTTTCATTTTTAGGTACACCTCCACCAAAGCTATTGTTAACAGAAGAATTCAGAATGTAAGACACATGTATATATACCTGCCATCGCATATTACTTTCTAAATACACAGATCCTAAATAAAATGGCATTATGGATATCATATGGATTAAATCAATTTTTCTTTGATTTTGAATCAAACTGAATCACTAAATCAACCTAGCATTTTAACTGGTTGGCACAGATAACAAATTAGTAGGTAACTTGTGATCACTTCTCATGGGTACTTACTCTGGAGGTTGTGAATGCATAAAGTTTCTACACTACTCATTCACTGTCTGCACAGTGAATATCAAGTGGTTCAGGCAGTCTTAACTGCAGAGCACAGAGTAAACATAGGCTTTATCACAAGCAGGTTTTGAGCTTCACGTAAATCCAATTAAGAAAGAGTTCAGAAGGTAAATCGAATGGTCCTTAAACTCCAAACAGATTGTCCCCAGACTGTATGGACAAGGACAAACGTGTATGTCAGTTTCAGTAGCTGCACTGCTTTCACAAGTCTCAGACCTCTGCATAGGCTGCCTATAAGCAGAACAAACATGGCACCTGAAATTTCTACAGATTTCACTTACCTTGAATGGAGAGAGATTTTCTGATATTAAAGTCCGAATACATAGATTGCTTTCTCCCAAACTTTCCAGAGATAAACATAATTGCTGCTAACCACTGCATAGTGGAGCAAGATGAAGAGCTCTTTCACAAGGAACACTTGGCAAATTATAGTACTAATCACAGAAAATATCTTTAGTGAACCTACATCTACCTGTTGCAGACTGATCCTTGTACAAGCCATATATAACACCTTTTGATGGTCCACTTTCAAGAGAATCTACTAACAATGTTTTCTGTAATAAATCTTGCTGTACTTATTTTTATAACCCATTGCCTTCGCAAAGTCAATAACCTTCTATAAACCCAAATGACACTAATGAGTTCAAATGGAATTAACTGGTTCTCCAGTAAATTTGCCTAGAAACAGCCATTACTATGCATACTCTTTAGGGTATGCATTATATAACGAAGCACCTTTGGTCTTGGCCTTCAGTGTTCATATTAAACACACCTTTTACTTGAAACATACCCTGAAGAGAAACAATTAATGTTTTAACTAACAGTTAAGCAGACTAAATGGCAGTAGTTATTAACAAAATAAGATTTACATTTTGCAAAATGTAATCTCTGTGACCATTTCTAAAAAAAATCAACATGAGGGGAACTGTTAAAAATTTCAATTAAAAAGACTTGTAAATAGAAGTATAAACCAATACTGTATATATTCGTGCACAAGTCAATCTCACGGATTAGCCAAGGGCAGATTTTAAGCCAAAAAAAAAATTGTAGAATTTGCTATGACCTATGGATAAATTGAGGGTAAACCTTTGGGGGGGGGGGGGAGTTTATGAAATTCTTTGAAAATGACTTGCCAGTAATTGTTTTGAGGCAGCAACAGAACACCAATCAAAAAACCCAGAGCCAAGGCCACACAGAAATGGAGAATTTTTTACATCCCAGTCAGCATTTTTTTTTAAAAAAGCTTCTCTTACTATGGAAACTTGCAAGCTTAAGTGCTCCAGACCAGGGGAAGAACTAATTGATAGCAATTTGGGAGAATGCCTGACACTGTGTTGCCATGGTAAGAGAAGCTTTTTTAAAAATGCTGACTGCTCATTTTAAAAAAAACTCGTTTAAGCTAAACAAAAGGCAAATTAGCAGATGGGAAAACCGCTGATGAGAAGGCTCTACCTGTATTCTCCAAACAAGAACGAAGAAAGATGAAAGCTGCTTATGGGTGCTGTAGAGTTTGTGAGGAATACAGTATAGCACCTCCAATACAGGAGCCCTCATAACAACTACAATTCCCGTAAGCACCTTCAGCTCTCTGCCTGTTTGGAGAAGAGTAGGCTAGCTGCCCCTACCCATGGAAGATCTGTTCCACAGATCACCACCATCACCCCACGGATACAGAAACTGCAAATACGAGTACTGCCTGTCTCTATGACCCCCTACATGCCG
Organism: Lerista edwardsae; assembly: GCA_029204185.1. Lineage (NCBI taxonomy): Eukaryota > Metazoa > Chordata > Lepidosauria > Squamata > Scincidae > Lerista > Lerista edwardsae. The sequence goes on from JAJKFI010000005.1 coordinate 23,795,375, forward strand.
CCCTTCCCACATGGTCTTGCTTAACAGGGTTGCAATAAGCATATAAGCTTATAGTGACATTCAGCTTGCCTTCTGGCAGCACTAATGAGTTCATAAACATTACTAGGCCTAAACATATTAGGTAGCCTACACACACACACACACACACACACACACACACACACACACACACACACGTCACCTGCTGGCTTTAAACACACTTTTGGCTGGCTGAAGAAGAGGCAAGTGAGTATTTGCAAACCTGTTACACCAGAACAATTCTATTAAGAAAGATTTACTAACCCAAGTTCCATTGCAAAATCATCACATGAAAGAACAAAGTTGGATGAAACTAGATATGATAGTGATGTAAGCTTTTAAGACAAGGAGACTTTATTTTAAAAAATAAGAGCAAAAGCTTCCAAGAATATCAAAGGAGACTTGCATACTATAAAAGATTTTCCAGTAAAGTTGCAATAATCCTGAGAAGAAGTTAACCACACTCTGATACTGAGAGTACTACTTTCCAGGTAAATTGTAAGCCAACCTAGCTACACTTCATCAACAATATTTTGGGTACCATCATAACAGCAAGTTTATTGTCTACCTGATATGTAGTTCTGTAACCAGAAAGGTTTCATTTAATGTGCAGAGCTTTTTCTACTTTAAAAATAGAAGACAGATAGCTTTAAGTCATGATTAATATGAAATACCAAGACCACCTTAGCAAAAACACAATGGCCCCTTCGAAGGACAAGCCTAGAGGAGCACACCACCACCAGAATGGTCCCAATCCGATGAATGCAGGCCCAAACAACACTTGAGAAGGAAGTCCCTCTCTCCAAGCTGACAAGGAAAATGCACTGAGCCTTATGGAAAGCAAAACTGAACCACGTGTATGTTTACTCATGAGCAGACAAACATGTCTGGGCTCTTATCAATGGTCAGGTGAACAGAATGGTCCAGAATGGTCACAATCCAATAAGTGTGGAGCTCAACAAATGCTACAGAAGGCCACCACCACCATAGTAAGGTGAAACCTTTTTTTGGTCTCATAAAGTTAGGTAGATCCTAATAGAGTGCCATTTTTCAAAATGGATCCCAGTGCTAAAAGGTTTTGAGAACCCTGGTGTAGAGCCATATGCTTTAAAGGTGGCCAGCAGTTTCAAAAAGGTAATGTGAGACCTCCTTTGTTGTGGAGGAGCTGCACATTGACTTTGAGGACTTTGCATTGACTTTGAGGAGCTGCAGTGAACCAGCCACCCCCACATCCAAGTGTCAGTGGTTATGGTTGGCTGGTGTGTCAGGAATAGAAGAGCATACCTCTAAAGGCTGGTTGAGGGAGCCACAATTGCAGGAAATAGGACCTTGGTCCAGAATGAGTACCTGTTGCATTGGAAATCCACCTGAGGGTGAACACCAACAAAACCCATCTCTGTAAGGGTCTTGGGATGAGTGGCCAATAAAAGAACTGCAGGGGTGTTGAGACAGATTTGAAAATGGGTAGAATCCATCAGAACTCCTATAAATTGGATGTGCTGAGTTGGTCAACCACAAGAAAAGCTGAGACTTTTCTTGTGGTTGACATATAAACACAGATAAGGTAATAGGACCAGGATAAAGTTCAGGTATTTTAGGAATTGTTGATTGGATTCTGCCACTTAAGTCAACCTTCTAAGTAGAAGAAACCCATTATCTTTCACCCCAAAGGAAATAGATAAACACTTTGTGAAGACCTTCAGTGCTTTGGAGATACATTGCAAACGCTATCCCCCACAATGGCAGCGGTGATGGCAGAAACAATGGGAAGCAGACAGCACAGGAGATAGTAACAGGACAACAAACAAAAACAAAAACAAATGAGTCATGAGCGCAAGGGGGGAATTTTGAATCATGAAGCCATGAAAACTGAGTCCATGGGTACCTGGTGGGGAGGGAGAGACTGTATATGAAATTTTAAAGTATAAAAGACTTTGGTTGCAGTCCTATAACACTATCTTGGAAGTAAGCCCCACAGAACACCGCTATGCTCCCTAAGTGTGCAGACACCTTCTATAGTTGGGCAGCATCACAACCCGTCAACACTGCCTCTACATGTTTGTTGACCCTTTTGCTGAAATGACAAAAACAGTCTATAGTAAGTTGTGTCAGAAAATGATTTGTACTGACAGACCCATGTACTGCAGTGTTTCTCCAACTGCGGGTCGGAACCCACTTGGTGGTTTGTGACCTAATATCAGGTGGGTCACAGAAAGCTGGGAGCAGCAATCTTGGAAGCTGCAGACCTTACTCTTGCTGTATTCCTTTTGTATTAACTGTCTGAATTTTCAAGAGAGGGTTTTTTAAAATTTTGTCCTAATCTTGCTTTTTGTGAGGAATGTTTCATGATTGTGCAATTGCTGCAGTCCAAGAATGCCAGTCTGCATTCCATGAGTGTCATTTGATTATATCACAGTGACAGCAGTTCTTGCTTGATGATGTCACTTTCGGTTATGGCATCACTTCCAGATTAATGACATCAATTCTGGTAAGTCCCCACACAAGTGCCATTCTAAAAGTGTTTCCCAGTATTTCTTAAAAAGTTTGAGACACACCGATGTACTATATACCAACCCTGTTTTGAGTTTGATCTTACAGGCAAAGCTAAAGCAAGTCCAAATTCACCATTACCTCAGTTTTCTTCAGAGGTTTTTGATGGTGGCTGCATAAAAGAGCCCCTTACCATAAAAAGATAAATCTTCAATACAGAGCTTTGTGACAGTGAGTACAAAGCCTAAGAGAAGCCACACAAGCTTTCTTAATGCTGTGTAGAGCCTGCCATAGTGTTGAGGAGCATTTTATAGATGTTTCACAAAATGAATTTGTTCCTTGGTCACTTTAGAATCAACCAACCAACAATATTTATATACTGCTTTTCAACAAAGTGTTACATAAATATGCACCACGTAAAACAGTGGTTCCCAACCTTTTTAGCACTAGGACTCACTTTTTCCATGTATAACAACCTGTTGAGATTCCCTTGGAATTGATGTCATTAAAGCAGGAAGTGACATCTTTGTGCTTATAAAAAACATGTACCATATATATTTGTGTATAGCCTATGTCATGGATAGGTTGAGGGCAGATTTTAAGCCAAGAATCATGGAATTGCTATGACCCATAGATAAGTCTAGGGTAAAACTTAGTGGTATAGGCAATTCTTTGAATTAGATAATTTTGTATGATTTTACCCAAGCCCAGATCCTGAAAAATGACCTAATTGTAATTGTAAGCTGTACAATCTACCTATTTAGTTAAGAAAAATTATAAGGTGCATTTTCATTTAACACAGACTACTAAACAAGCCTGTGAGCCAGAAAGTGCCTTGCTTGTTGCTATAGCTCAGGGGTCTCCAAACCACACTCTGGGGGCCAGATGTAGCCCACCACAAGATTTTATCCAGCCTACAGCAACTTGTTTTTTGTCGGAGCATTTGCTAATGTTCGATATTTTTACTTATTATATATCATTTCTCAGCTTAAGGATGGCATTGTTTCTTTGCAATGGTCACATTTCTCTCTGAATCTTATTTATTTATTTATTTATTTATTTATTTATTTATTTATTGAATTTTTACCCCGCCTTTCCGCCCGAAGGCGTTCAAGGCGGCATTACAAAAACAAAATAAAACATCATAGTTAAAAACAGCAATTAAAAACAATATAAAATACAATATAAAAAGTATAAACAGTCATCCCACGGGTCATAAAAGTACAGAATATCAAAAAATACAATTAAATACAAAGACCAGCCAGCCTGTCAGCAACTAAAAGCCTGCTGGAAAAAAAAAAGGTCTTCAGCCCCCACCGAAATACCGCCAAAGAGGGAGCAGTTCTTAACTCTAAGGGGAGGGTATTCCAAAGTTGGGGTGCCACCGCCGAGAAGGTCCTATTCCTGGCCGCCACCCCTCTCACCTCTCCTGGTGGCGGCACAGTCAAAAGGGCCTCCCCAGATGACCTCAGAGCACGGGTAGGATTATATGGGAGGAGGCGGTCCCTCAAATACCCTGGGCCCGAGCCGTATAGGGCTTTAAAGGTCAAAACCAGCACTTTGAATTGGGCCCGGAACAGAACTGGCAGCCAGTGTAGTCGCCGAAGCAACGGCCCGACAGAGTCAAACCGACGTGCCCCAGCAACCACCCGAGCCGCCGCGTTCTGTACTAGTTGTAATTTCCGGACCGTCTTCAAAGGCAGCCCCACATAGAGCGCATTGCAATAGTCTAATCTTGATGTCACTAGGGCATGGGTCACTGTGGCCAGGTCCGTACAGCTCAGGTACGGCCGCAGCTGGCGGATCAGCCGAAGCTGAGCAAAGGCTCCCCTGGCCACCGCCGACACCTGAGACTCCAGGTGCAGCTGTGAACCCCCAAGCTGCGAACCTGCTCCTTCAGAGGGAGTGCGACCCCATTCAGAGCAGGGCGATAGTCCAATACCCGAGCTGTGGATTTCCGGACCAATAGCACCTCTGTCTTATCCGGATTTAATTTCAGCTTGTTCGCCCACATCCAGCCCCCAACTGCCTCCAGACAACGATTCAGGACCTCAACTGCCTCCTCAGAAACAGGGGGAAAGGAGAGATAAAGTTGGGTGTCATCAGCATATTGATGGCACCCCACCCCAAACCCCCGGATGACCTCTCCCAGCGGCTTCATGTAGATGTTAAATAGCATGGGGGACAAGATAGACCCTTGTGGCACCCCAAACTTAAGAGGTCGGGGTGCCGAACAAGCATTCCCCAGCACCACCTTCTGGGATCTGTCAGTCAGGAAGGAGCGGAACCACTGTAAAACAGTGCCTCCAAGCCCCAACCCAGCCAGCCGACCCAGAAGGACACCATGGTCGATGGTGTCGAAGGCCGCTGAGAGGTCCAGCAGGACTAACAGGGACGCACCCCCCCTGTCCATTCCTCGGCGCAGGTCATCCACCAAGGCGACCAAGGCAGTCTCCGTCCCAAACCCCGGCCTGAAGCCAGATTGGAATGGGTCCAGATAATCCGTTTCCTCCAGTACCCTCTGGAGCTGGGATGCCACCACCCGCTCAATCACCTTGCCCAGAAATGGGATATTCGAGACTGGCCGAAAGTTGTTTAAATTATGCTGACTACAAAAAAGATCCAAGTAAAACTTATTCATTTCATTTAAATTTGATTGTTCATTTATAAAAGGTTTTGGGTTTTTTTGGCCTGCAAAAATGTGTAAAATATGCAATGTGGGTCTTGTACTGAAAAGTCTGGAGACCTAAGAGATGTTTAAGATGTCTTCTGGAAATCCTTCAGTGTCTGATTCTTTATCAGTGATTCCAAATAAATGGAGGACAGAGGATTAGTCGATACACAAGACTAACTCTCCCTCTTCCCTGCTTTGTCTCCTAGAAAGATTTTTCAAAGTGCTTCCAGGAATGGGCAGGAGAATATGAGATACTGGGTTGTGATCCCTTCCCTCCTTGCTGTCTGCTTTGCCTGTTGCCTGCAACAAAGACCTGCTCAGAGTAGTTTTTTCTGGTAGTATAGGGCAAAACAGCACCCTAAATGGAACATGTCGGTGGCGGGTTACAGGACTGTTCTGACTTGCTCTTCCAGAGGTCTAGGGCCTTGCTCTGCCCACCATGTGACGCAATGCATTTACCATATTAACGCATGTATAAGTCGACTTCAAGTTTTCTGGGCAACTTTAAGGCATAATTTTTTTTAACAAACACAAGTATATATGGTATGTAGACTACAATAGGTAACCAAGTGTAACAATTGTTTTCAGGTCTGTGGAAACACTTTTAATTTTTTCAAAAACTATTTCTCTGTTAGGAGATTCCCTGAAAATGTAGCAAAAGTGCAACTTTTTAATGTTGCGCTAACGCATCTACAGTAGAAAATAGGGTCTCCGCGATTCCTTAAAATTCAGCTCATGACCCCCACAGTGGGTCACAACCCCAGGGTGGGAACCACTGCTTTAGAGGCTACAATTTAAAACACATTGACTGTTGTTCAACTTCTGTCATTTCATTCCAGAACTTCTCCCAAAGTATATATTGATATTCGGCCAGAGAAGGAAATAATCTGTGTTCATGGCTGAAGTGGAACAAAACTTTCTTGCCATGGTGCCACATTTTCTGTCCTTGAAGCCTATGTGAGTCGTGTTTTCACTTCTTACTAACCACACATACTTTGCTATATTCAGCCACACAAAACTAAACAGTTCTCCTCTCGCTCCCTAGACAGTACACCCAGTCCAGTCTGCCTAACACTGATGGCAATGAGTATTCTCTCCAGCTTCTTTAGTTGCTTTCAAGAGGACAGGTAATATTGATGCTAACATTTAGGTATCTGGCTTTGTGAAACTGTACACTGGATCATCTCTGCATTCCATGTGGAGGTGATACTTTTCAGCACTCAGTACACTCAGTACTCAGTACAATCCATCAGCTTACAGAAATCTATAGAGGAAATTGGACAAAGGCTAAACCCTTTCTCCCTTTAGGTCCCAGAAAACCAAGAAGAGAACCAAAGGGCTGGCAGCATTGGAGAAGCATATACACACAGGGCTTTTCCCACAGGTATGGTGGGGCCTTCCACATACAATTTTTCATCATGTGTGAGACCTCATGGTAAGCAGAAGCTTTCTCCATTGCCTGTCCGCCTCTACTGCACATGAACGTGCAGAAGACCCACTTTGAAAACTAGAAAAGTCCTTAATTTACATTAGGATTTTAAACTATATCCAAGTTTACTAAAAAGCACATATGCATAATACAGTCTAAATACAGTAGGACCAGTAAAGCAGGCTTCACTACAGATACAACATTGCAATGTATTTTGCATCTTTTCTTTCCCTTACCCCAATAAAATGGATGTGAGGGTCATCTGATGCCTGAACTTAAATAAAAGTGTGCCATAATTGTAAAAATAAAATTTCATTGTGTTGTCTAAGAGCTTTTTTGTGAATAGCTGCACAGGTCAAGTTCAGATTTAAACATGAAATACTGAGCAGTGCTTTGAATGTGTGCATCAACCTTTAACCCAATTTATCAGTCTCCAAATGAGGTATCAAAATATCTGTATATTTCTTCCTCACTTTGTAAACCACCAAGAAAAAAAGATAGACTGAAGATTGAATTTCCCATTTATAACAACTGTGCAAACAAATGGGTTGTTACACCAATCAATACACACTGGCTTGCAATTTAATTAAAGAGAGCTTTTACAGAACGTAGACTCAAGGTGATCTAAAAACATTGGTCATGTACGTTACATGCACTGCATATGCACGAACATAGGCAAGGCTAGTAAACGAGATCATGTAGTTACTGAAGTTATGCGTGCTATTTGAAGGCAACCCCATTCAACCAAGTGGGACTTGAGATTTTGTTGTTAAAGTGTCCAGAACTTTCTGGAATCAAGGGATAATTGCTGGACAAGAAAGCATTCCTGCATTTGATGGCTGTACATATTCAATTTGAGAACTAAAACATTGGCAGATCCTGAGTAGTTGAAGAGCACAAAACAGGAATAAGAGACCAACCACACAGGCTCTATGGATAATACCGACATGGTGAGAGGAAATGCCATTCTATATTACAACATTTATTATGACTTGTTAGTATCCGACTCCAGGAGAAAACTCACAATAAGAAATACAATTTATAATGCTTAATCTCAAAAAGTCAGACCTCTCCCATGGTGTTTAACATAGAAAAGCAATCTTTAACTCAAAGTTTGAAAATGGCCAATGTTCAGTTATAAGAGAAAAATGCACACTTAACACAACTGTATTCTCATCATAAACTAGATTTTTAAGAAAACTTCTTAAAATTTTAATTTTAAACACCTAAAAAGTAGCTTCCTCCTCCTCCACCCCTCTGACATTCAACTACAGGCCAGATGATTTTGGGTGGAAGGCCTGATGTAGCCCACAGGCCAAAGGTTGTAACTACCCTCTGTTCTAGAGCATGCTATAATACAATTAGCAACAACAACAAAATAATCTTATTAAATAACAAGTTGACAGAAAAAGGCAGGATACAATCCCTTATGTCAGTGGCTCCCAAACTGTGAGCCTGGCTTCCCAGGGAGCCAGCCAGGGGAGCAGTAGAATTCTCGCAATAAACCATGCACAATGATTGTAGCTGCAACCAACTAATGGGGAGCTGCGACCATGGCCTAGTAAGTCAATGGAGCAGCCAGTCCAAAAAGTTTGGGAACCAGTTAAGTGCCTTAAATGCTTCTTTCATGTATTCCTGAAACTCTGTTGTGCAAGGTGGGAATGGCATTTTTTTCTATCTGCTCTTTGCACTAACACAGCTTCTTATACAAATCAAAGCAGCACCAAGGATACAACCAAAGAAATATACATTTTGGAACCGAATCTGGAAAAAGCACCTGATAGCATAATGAAAAAGAAGAACTTACATGTTTGTAATTTCATGGGATCAAATATTTTTTCAAAGCATTTATCACTGAAGAACAAACAAACAAGATGGAAGACGCTGAAGAGAACTCGCTGCATCAGATAGGCAAAAAGGACTACAGTATTTATAAAAGGATAAATACTATTTAACATCTAAAAAGAACAGAGGAGAAAGAGAGCGCGAGAACACTATTTGATAGCTTAATGTGTAATTTGTCCACAGTTGCAGTTTTCCAAGGTGAGAATTCAATGTACAAATGAAAGACCACTTAAACAAAAGTGAAGTAGCAACACAGCACTAAGGTAGCCGATGTATCAAAGTAGCTATCATTTTTTTAAAATGTGTATCCAACTGTCTAGCAAAATAGTTACCACGCCATTTCAATTGTCACTAGTTTTAAAAGCCAAAGGACAGAGAGAGAGAGCACTTTAGTATCCCATCATATTTCCATAGAATGTTGGCAGCTGCCTATGATATAGTAGTCCCATTGCCACATTAGCGCGAGTAGGCTATGTCACTGATGAGCCGTAAAAATACCACTGAAATGGTTTCTGTCCATTTTGGCTATGAGTAGATATCATCAATTAATTCTTTAAATAAATAATAATAATACATGCATTTATATACCGCCTTTCTTAAGATCACCAGATTTCTCCAGTGACTACAACTCAAGGCGGTTTACATGGGCAGACTTTATTCATAAACCCGAAGGTTTTTACAATTTACAGAATGTTCTGTCTTTCAAGAACTACACACATTCAGATCTTCCTTTCTGGATTTAGCCTTCTTTCTTTAGCCACTCGTCTGTCTTCTGCTGGCTGATGCTTCCCTGCTCTCACCAGAGACGCAGCTGACCTTCAGCACACTCCTCCTCCCACGAGGCAGCTGAAGCTCAGCTTCTAATCAGCCGCAGTTGCAAGGTCTGCACTCTCAGAGACTTCCGGCAGTCCCGAGCTCACGACCTTGAGATCTTCAGCTGTATTTTCAGGCAAACGGAGGCATTAACCCTCTCAGCTAAATCTTCTGCCTTGTAAACTTAAGTTTACAAGACTTAAGTTACATGCCATTTAAATACACCGAACAAAATAGAGAAAAAGTTGTTTGCCATGGCACGGAAGGAGTTTAATGATGAACTACAGCAAGACATCAATTGATAGCTTCCTCTTTTCAACTTTAAGTGGCATGTTTGAGTTACTCTGAGTTGATTGATTCAGACTTCTTTACAAGGGCAACCAATCCATCACAAACTTTCCTCACTGATCTCTTTGGAGCTAGGGCCCATCGTTACCAGCACGCTTCCTTTTTTAAAAATGTCCAGGAAAGTATGCACATCATATTGCCTCATTGCCCACTGTTCTGTCTCCTCTGAGTTCTGAGGCCTTTCCTTCCTTCTCTACCCTCTTCTCCATCATAGAAGTAAGCAATGGTGCAAGGATGCCAACTAAGTGTTACTATGGTAGGGTATTTCTGATGGTAGGGAAAACGGCTGGCACACACTTTGTAATATATACACAGTTGCTCCCATTTCAACTGCTGGAAGACCTAGGTATGCATCTCAAAATACTCCTTGCTACTTTAAAGCAAGCAGCTAATTGGACAAGGATGGCTACCAGAAGTAGATGGACTTTTTTTATAAATGGCTTGCTAAGCAGCCCATCCAAGTGCGATAATCTGAAAGTCCCGTTTTTGTTGTCGTCAATCAGAAATGCATAACCAACTCTTTTTACAACTGTACGTTCTTGTGCCATCTAACTGATGCAAGTAAACTGTTTGAATATTGTCACAGTTATTCACGCCTGTTGATTGCTGCCATATGCTGCAAGACATCTTCCCTATAATACAGTATACATACTGTATTGTTTCTGCTTCAGTATGGAAGATCCACTGAACTCACACCAGTACCTTAATTCCTCTACCAAGTCTGTATGTTCACTGGCTGAGCAGCTGCATGTCTTCTACACAGACTTCAAGGGTGTAGCATGACACCTACAGTCTGTGCCAAAGAAAACATTCCTCCTGATTCAAGGAAGATGTTATCATACCAGCAGATGACTTCTGACAAGCCATACACCATATTGCAAGGAAACACAAACTACAGCAATGATCAAACAGGCCTTCTATCAAGACCTGTAACCTGGAGGCAAATTCTTTCAAAACTTAACAGAAAACCACAATTACTCAAACATATCTTAGGTATCCAAAACAATACATTGCTCTGCCTTAGCACCAAGTCCAACTTCCTCATCCACAACATTGCCATATTATCAGAAAGCAGTAAAAGGAATTGAGATATATCTTCAATATTGCTTTAATATGAAAGGAAAATTTACTCAAAATTAAAAAGAGAAGGTTTTCTTGGAGTCTATCGAATATGTCAAACAGGAGAAGTTCGTATATAAATGACACATTCAAATGTTCTAAGGTGCATACAGATAATGGATTGTTCTAAGGTTCCTTGTGCAAGCAAAAGGAACATATGATAAATTTTCCAGCCCCTCTTCCCTACAGCAGCCATCCTAAAATGAGTATGGGGATCCTCAAGAAAGGGAGAGGGACATTGCCAAAAATCAGATGAAGATCAGAATGAGTGAAGCCCCGAAACAGCTTTTCAGGAAAGGCAAGGTACAGGGAAGTGTATTCTTGCGCAAGTTTCCTTCCATTTGTCCAAGGTCAGAACCCAACACAGACAATCCAGGAGTCCTATACCCACCCTTGCCCAAAACTGTACAGAACATTCATGGAACTGTTAATCTCACAGTAAAATATGAAAAACTGTGACTTCTCTCACAGAAGCATGGATCTAAAAATGCCCTGAATCCAAAAATATTCTGTTTGAAAACATGAACACTCAAACCACCAGCTGTTCAACAGATAAAGAACACTACAAGGCAAATTAGGTAGTCGCACACAACGTGTAGCCTAGCCAGGTCCAGTCTCCAACTCTCGAGATACACATTTGGCCAGGTTCTAAGTACTGGCTTTTATTTAAAAGAGATTGCAGGTGCTCTAGTACAAGACTGCCACTTTCACTGTACCTTCAGTAACTGAGCCATTAATTTTTTTCCTGCTCTCCTTCCTACCACCAACATACATTTATTTTAATTCACTTTGTTGATGGTCATCGCTGATTGAAGAACCCTTAAAATAAATCACAAATTTTATTTTTATATTAAAGATAAGAGTCTATTTAGGGACTAGAGCATAACTATAAGAGAAAGAACTAATATCTACAAGTCCCCAACTTGCATCTTGGTTGCATTCTGGAGGTTTGTCCACTAAGTCCAGAACCAACATTAGTCAGAACAGCACTACTGAGCTTGTGCAAAAGCACAAGTCCCATCCATAGGTCGGATGTTCATAATTCAGAGACTACGTGTCCTAGCACCAAGTATGTAGAGTGGGAACATACCTCACTAATACTCAAAGAACTTCATGGACTTCCAGTACATTTTTGAGCAGATCACAAGCTTCTGGTATCGACATTTACAGGCCAGTGTGGTTTACAAACAGTAAGTGAAGGAATGCCTGTTCCCACAGCAACTTGCTCATACAGTAAGGTAGCCTTTAGAGGCTCTCCTCTGCATGCTGTCTCCATCTGTGGTGAGGCAGGTGGCAACTAGAGGACTTTTTCCATCATGACACCCTCTTCCAAAGATACTTGCCTGACACCTATGCTGCTATCCATCTGATGCCAGGCTTCCTTTTTATTTCCTGGGCTTTTCTATTCTCCTGTGTACTGCTACTTTACCATTACCATGGAGGTTTTATACTTCTATTTGTAAATTGTCTTGAGAAATTTGTTGCAATACAATATATACAGATACTCAATATAAATAAAAAGGCATGCATCAAAAGCTGCACGTTGGAAGTGATACCATTCATAGCTTAAAGAGGTTCTTATCACTTCTTGCACACACAAGCAACACAAGAACTTGAAGTAACATTCAAATGGTGAGATTTTTGGCAGTATGATTAAAAGGTAAGAACAAGGCAGGAACCTGGATTTGGGATCATTTGACTAGGACCTGTCAAAAATTTTCTGCCAAAAATTAGATACAATTGCTACAATCAGAATAATAAAAACATGAAAGACAGACTACACATGAACAAATGCCTCCAGTGAAGGTCCTACATTATTGTCAAAAGATATAATCTTGTAATTATTGCTCAAACTTCTAGTATTCCAGCATAACATTTTATTTACTTACTTATTTATTTATTTATTTATAATACTAATTCTGTCATGTACCAGAAAACAGAAGTCCAACCACACTGAAACACTCAGGTTATGCTCCTACACACACTTGGAAGTAAACCCAACTGAACAGAATGGAATTACTGAACAGATATGTATCTACTTAAAAATATTTAAACTTAAACCAATTTAACCTTGTCTTCAATAGAATTCAACTAGTTTAAATATTCCAGTACTGTGCCTTTTTATTGTCTTCAGTAAGTTATTGTTTAATACCTACTGAAGATGATAAAAAGGCACAGTACTGAAGCAAAAAGCTAATCCTGAAATATAAATAGTCTATTTTCCTTGGACCACTCATACTTTACTAGAGAAATTTCTTGTTTTTCATATCAAACTTTTGAAGTTCCAGGGCTTTATGGGTACTTTTCTTGACACCTTAAATCCAATATTTTTGGTCCAAAGAAAAATTCCACACATGTATTTTGCACTTTCCTTGTAGCTCCCCCCCAAAAATCAAGATTACATTAGGTATGTTTTCCAATGGATCAACTCTGCTGGTAGGATGGTAAATCTGATCAGAGTCATTTACAACTAATTCATCCAAAAGAGTTCTGTGCAACTAAAAACCTACCTGAATTAAGACAGGTGGTCCAACAAAAGGTATCATCTGAACCTTTCCAGATTCCATCTAAAGTAAGGATATAACTTCTTAGGGACAATGCATCTCATATATTTTTTCCTACATGTTCAACTTAGCAGCCATGCCTCCTCTCACACAGCTATGTACATATAAAACATCATGACATGTGAACCATGCCAGCGGCAGGTCCAGGGATAATATTATTTCAAGAAAATGTAATCGTGGTCATGGATAACCTCCATAATTGCTCTATTCAGGTGTTAGAGTTGTTAACGCTCAAGTATACAAAATAAATGCTGTATAAACTTGCCGTTAAGATATTCAAGTGAGCCCTTCTGTCTTTTACTGGGCAACATACTTCAAGCTGTGATTCTGTACACGGACAGGTGGGGATAGTGAAAAAAATGCATTGAACAATCCCTACAGCACCCTATTTACCGAAACAATAAAAGGCAGTTTTTAACAAACGCCATTTTTATTATTAGACTCTAATAAGCCAGGAGAATTTTCAAGTCTAAATGATAGGTTTCTCTCACCATTACTCCCCAAAAAAGTTCAGAGTAAATCAATCGTGCTAGGGCTTCCTAGCTCTCCAGATCAATTCTAAAAACTGTACTGTACTTAAGAACACACATGGCAAACTAGGAGAAACAAGGCATCAACATCAACTACTAAAGAAGAATTAAGCCCACATCATGCAAGAAAGGGAAAGGAGGAGGCTTTGTTGGCAAAATCAAAAACCAACCTATAAATATGTTTATCGTAGGCCATTTTGTTGGTACTTCTAGGACTGAAAGGCAGTGCCATCACATGACAGATTTTATAGTTTGAATATGCACAAATGTGTGTGTTTGTGTGTCTGTGTAAAAACATTATCTGAAGGCCTAGCGTATTGTCTGTTTATCTTGTACATAGGTATTTATATCTCATACAGATATATATATTTTATATCTGTATGGATATGTTACATACAGCTCTTTGGGAAACAGGTCCAGAAAAGAAGGAGTATTAGGGCAGTGAGTGATGAATACAGGAAGGGATCGGGATGGGGGGAGGGGGAAGGTTCCCTGAAATTTTGGAAGAGAAATGACAGGAGGAAAAAAAGAGACTAGACGGAGGAAGGAGGAAAAGCTAATTCTAAACTGACCTAAAACAAGGAAAATACGTTCCCAGCCTCCCGGAAGGAGGAGGAGGGGAAAAGAGGAAGAGACATCCTGAGGCGACGTCGGTCGCCTTCGGGGATGGAGAGGGTAAGAGTTGCCTAGTAGAAAAGGGGCGGCTGAACATACTAGCGATGATGGGCCGTTCCTTGCCCACCCGCCTGGGAAAGGGGCTTCCACTGCCCGGGGAAGCTGGGCCTGCCTCGCCTCGCCTGGCCTCCTCGCCCCACCCCAACCCACAGGCCGCTCTCGCTCCCGCGGTGGACCGAGCCGCCCGTCACTCACCTCCACTGTCTGCGCCGCTACACCCCAACCATCTCCCGGTTGCCGCTGCCCGGCAGGTGCGGGGCGGGCTGGGGAGGCCCCAGAGGCGGCGGCAGCGGCAGCCCCCGTCGCCGCTGAGGAGGGGAGGGGAGGGGAGGGGCAGGCCACAGCGGATCACCGCGAGAGGGCAGGCGCGGCGGCGACGGCAGCGTTGCGGTATCTCCGGCTTGCCCGCGACTCCATGGCCGGCGGCCGCCGAGCTCGGGCTTGGCTGGCTTGAACCGTCTACGCGGCGACGGCGTTTGAGCCGCCCCCACCCCGCCAGCCGCTGTCGCCTTCTCCTCCCTTCGCTCTCGCTGGAATCGGGATTACCCAGCAGCCCCCGCGCCAACCACAGCGCCGCCGCCTCAGCCCTGCGCCGAGGAGGGGCCAGGAGCTTGTGTCACGTGACCTCCACTGGAAAGGAACCGCCCATTTACTCTATGGAACAGCCGAAGGAGGGCGCGCCGCCCCTCCTCACCCAGAAAACTGTGGACGGGGCATATGACGAGGGAGGCCACAAATGTCAAACGCTGCTACTCCGCAGCGCCCCCTCTAGGGGAAAGCCGAAATACCTTGCTTTATTAATAAGCACTCTGGTTATGTATGGGGCGTAAGCAACATACTACGCACTGCCTACGATGGACGAAGCTCTAAAAGCGCAAGGCAGCGGAGGACGTACGAACCCACCCAGCCTATACGGACAAGCATGTTCAAAGAAGATGCGACTCAGTCTTGTTCCACACAAATGTGTAACTGAACTGACAAGAGTTGAAGTTCACCTACCCTAGGACACTCTACCTTTAAATTTATCAGACCTCTGTTTAAGACCTTATTCCATTATACGGCAAGATGATATCAAATACAAAGAGAAATGTTCATGTTACAAAACTCTCATATACAATTTACAATTTGCTTCCAAAGCAACAGTGCCTATTCCTGAACAATGCCCTGCAGTGTTTAGGAATGTATGCAAGTAATTGAATAGTTATTTTTAACATATCACTGCGTTTTAGAACAATTCTTAAAGACTAACATACACACATACTATTTATTTATTACTTGAGGAATGTATATCCTGCCCTTCTTATGCCAAAGCAAATGCCCAAGGCAGCTTACAAGGGCAGGCTAGTCTTAACTACCATTTTTCAATTTTTTAAAAAACAAATATACTGTATTCTGCGATTCACCAAATCCTCAGTCCTCAGAACCACTTCACAAGGTGGTTCTCTCCTCTGCCTATGTAAACTCAGCTATTAAAAGTACAAAATGGACAGGCACCCCACCTTTTTCACAGAGCAGCTAAAAAGCTAGGTCCTATTTCTTGTTCCTGTTGCTTCCTTTAGAACAGTATTTCCCAATCTAGGGGGCTGCAACCTCCCAGGGCAGTAGGAAACATTGAATTTCCCCTTAAGGAAAGTAGTGACTGGCAGTGGACCAGAGGTTGGAGGAGACAGAATAAACTAAATTACCTCTCTCAGCAGAGAGCCCAACACTTGGCATCGGTTCCCTGTGCAAGGTAGGACCGGACTAGGATAACAGTCAGCCCTACGCATGGAGAAGACTTTGTAAAACAGCTGACTCAACCTTGCCAGGCTAAGATCAAGCTGCATACATATGTCAGAGCCAAGGAAGTCCACAGACAATACAAAGAGAGAGACAAAGTGCACAGGAATGCAATGCTATTTTGAGTCACAGCCTAGGTGTTCACATGGGAGGGGAAAGAAGAACCTGACAATCACTTAAAAGTCACATTGCTGTCACTGATGGCAAAGCAGATAATTAATGCAAACTCAAAGGGTTAACAGGACACTGCACTCTGTCAGCCTCTGCACACCCATGTGCTGCATTAGCATGATTACAACATGAATTGGCCTTGTTAGAGACAGGTACATTAATTTTTGGTTGCCTTTTCTTTTGCTACGAGTCCTGTAATTAATGAAACCAAGTTTATTGGTTGGTAGAGGATATTCCCATTACCAAGCAGAAATAAACCTTAAAAGAGATTTGAAATACATTCTAGACATTCTGTAGCCAATTAATTCGAACATCAAGATGTGGGTTAAAAGATTTTTGAACACATACCCCAGTTATGAATCGATCATGCTTAACATACTTAGAACAGTCAAGTTGTGTCCTTCTCCATACCAGACTGATTCATGGATAAGATTCCAGCAATCAAATGTGTAATTTCTGATGAGGCACTTTTTCAAGTGGTGTTCCTCTTATATTTGGCAGGGGAAGAGTAATTGTCCCTCTTCACCCCTGCGCAAGTCTTCTAGTGGCTGTTGCTGGTGGTCTGCCTTTTTTTAAGATTGTGAGCCCTTTGGGACAGGGAGTCATTTAACTTTATTATTATTACTATTTGCCTGTAAACCGCTTTGTGAACTTCATGTTGAAAAGCGGTATATAAGTACCTGTTGATGATGATGATGGGTAGCCACAAGAGACTAGATCAGCCGTCTCCAAATTCCAGCCTGTGGGCCAGATTCGGATCCTGCTATTTGCATCCCTTGGGTGACTGGCCCTTACTGTTCTGCCGGGGAATGTTGGGACAGTCACAGAAGCTTCTACAGCCTTCCAGTGTCACTGTGGCCAGCTGCTTCTGGGTCCTGCCACCCCAGCAGGCCATGCACGGGATGTTCTGGGCAGGCACAGCTGGCACAGTAACATTTGGGGGCTGTAGTTGCAGCCATTCCAACACTTCCCAGTGGAACAATAAGTGCCAGTCATGCCAGGGAGCCTTTTAGGTGCTGCAGGGGTCTCCAGTTTGGAGAGGGCATGACTAGGTTAATGAGAGTCCATAGTATTTCCATCATGTCAATAAAATCGTAACTGGTTGTTGTGTATTTGTGTGAATAGTAGCAGAATTGGAGGCTCGGATAACCATTCCAGCGCTTGCCTTAGCGCTCCGGAGCGAAGGATTGAAGCAATCGCCACATTTCCATAACAAAGTCTCTTTATTGTAGCGAAAGTGAGAAAGGTAAAAAGGTTCAGTCTGCCGGCTAGGAAAGCCGGTGAAGTCTTTGCCGCTCGCAGGCGGCGTTTCAGTGCAGCGTTACATCTTAATGCACACACAGTGAAAAACTCCTTCTACACAAGAACAAAGGGATGCAGCCAGAGTATATCTGGTAGGTGGATACCTGAAGACCCCTTGTGCCCCATCTTACCCAATGGGGTGACCCTTAGAGCACTATGAGCTCATGGGAATGAGCAGTGTTTGCAGCCAGGGCTTCCCGTGTGAAACTGCCTGCTTATGTTACACTATCAGAAAGGGAGTTCAACTACTGTCCAAGCTAGTTGCCCTAACAAGCTGGGAAGCTGCCTGCTGAAGGACGCACAGGTGTTCTATCTGATCTTGAGACGCAGAGACGGAATGCCAGTTTCAGCCAGTTCTGGACTGTGAGATGTGAAACTGCAACACCCCCCCATTTCGTCTCGGAAGTCTTCCTTTGGCGCCAGGTCCAGCATTTGAACTGCCTGTCTGAACAGTGGCGCAGGAAGAGCTTTGGTTAGAATGTCCGCGATGTTCTCTTGCGATGAACAATAAAGCACTTCAATGTCCCCATTCTGAACAGCTTCTCTGACATGTTTGTGCTTTATGTCAACATGTTTGGAGTGCATCCGGACTCGTTCTGACCCAGCAATCTGGATGGCGGACTGATTGTCCATCCAGATTCGGATTGGATTTACCTGTGGAGCATCCAAATCCAACATCAATTGCCTGAGCATGTGTAGGTAGTTGGTCACAAGACTCAAGGCTGTGTATTCACTCTCTAGAGTCGAACACGCAACAGTCTTTTGCTTTTGTGAACCCCAATCTATCACGCAATTCCCAAGACGTATGGCATAGCCTGTTGTAGATCTCCTTGTGTCATCCCCCCCAAAGTCACTGTCTGCAAAAACCTCTAATTGCAGTGCTCCTTTTGGGGTGATGTGGTACCTGTGGGTGCTTGTCCCTTTCAAGTACCGGAGAATACGCTTTAAGGCTATCCAATCTGCCTGAGTTGGGTTTGCAGCTTTCCTGCTCAGGTGATTGACTGCAGCGCCAATGTCTGGGCGCGTCCAACACGCAAGGTGTGTGAGTGAACCCAATAGTGAAAGATACATATTCTGGTTTGGAAATGGTGCAGACTCTTCTGCTTTCTCCCCCCTTCCAACCACCATTGGTGTTGCAACACTCTTGCTGTCCTGCATGCCCCATTCCCGGAGTAGGGCATGAATCTTACTCTCCTGACTGAGGAGAAAACCTGCACTGTCAGCTGTGCGTTCGATCTCCACTCCCAGGTAACGATTGACAGGACCAAGACATTTAAGAGTGAATGCTTTTTTCAGCTGTTGTGTGATCTGATTGATCTGTTGTTCCGTTCTTGCAAGGACCAGCAGATCATCAACGAAACACAGAAGAACACACAATTTTTCCCCTTTTCCCTTTCTGAAAAGGCATGGATCAGCTGTGGAGGGTGTGAACCCCAATTTTTGCAGCTGCTCCTTAAGGCATAAGTGCCAGTTCCTTCCACTTTGCCTCAATCCGTAAATCGATTTCCTGAGGCGAAAATGTGATTCATTGCACTGCACCCCTGGAGGAATTGTTATGTACACTTCCTCTTGCAGGTCTGCATGCAAGTAAGCTGTCCCCACATCAAAGTGATGCACTTGGAGACCCCTGCTAGCTGCGACAGCAAGCGCTGCTCGTAGCGTGGTGGCTGAGAGTGTGGGTGAATAGATTTCCTCAAAATCTACACCTGGAATCTGCTTACAGCCACGAACCACTAAACGGGCTTTCTTTAAGGGCTCAGCACCTTCCTGATCTTTTAGAACAAACACCCATCTGGAATCAATTGCATGCTTTCCAGCTGGTAATCTTGCTGGTTCAAAAAACCCCAAGTTGTGCATTGCCTTCAACTCAGCCCGAATAGCCTGCAGCCATCCTTCCTTCTCGGGTTGCGGTAACTCCAAGACATCTTGATATGTCTGGGGTACTTTTCCCACCTCCACCTGATAGGTTAACCTCTGAGGTGGTACCCCACGCAAAGCCCTTGGAGGAAGGATGCGTCTGGTCGGAACAGCCTGTTCCGGAGTGGCTTCCTCTGAGGAAGTGCTTGTGTCCAAGCCTGGACTGGCTTCCCCCGCTCCCCCCTCTTCCAGCAGCCTGTCAGAGCTTGCTGGTGTGGCAGGAAGTTGCCTTTGTCTCTCTGGAGTTCTCCGAGGTGATGCTGCTGCCTGATCGGGACTGCTTTCTAATCTTGCCTCCCCCCCACTTTCTGCAGCTTGACTGGGGATGCTGATGGTCCTGTCAGCATGATC
Organism: Lerista edwardsae; assembly: GCA_029204185.1. Lineage (NCBI taxonomy): Eukaryota > Metazoa > Chordata > Lepidosauria > Squamata > Scincidae > Lerista > Lerista edwardsae. Next base: position 23,815,400 of record JAJKFI010000005.1, read on the forward strand.
TGGTAGCAAACCTTGCTCAGAGAAATCATAAGAGTTGGATATTGTAACCGTTCTGTGGTCAGGATTGAGAAACTTGAGCGCTTTGCAATTTGGCTCTACTCCAATGAATTGCAGCCGCTTGGCTCGCGGTGCACTTTTCCTGCGTGTTTCCCGATCTGCATGTACAAAAGCATGTGACCCAAACGTCTTTAGAAATGCAAGATTGGGTGGTTTACCGTATAGCTTGGTGTAGGGGACCCCGTCAATTGAACGGTGATACACTCTGTTTGAAATAAATACAGCATATTTCATTGCTTCCCCCCACAACCCTTTAGGTAGCTTTGACTGCTCCATCAGCGCTCTGACCATGTTTTGCAGCTCACCGTTTTTCCTCTCCGCCACCCCATTGTGCTCTGGAGTGCGGGGAGCAGTGAGCCTGTGAGTGATGCCCTGCCTTTCCAACCATTGAGACATCTCCCTGCTCAGAAATTCACCTCCCCGGTCGGTTTGGATTGCCACTACGGGATGCCCAAACCGTCTTTCCACCCACCTGACCCAATTGCGAATTTTATTAAACGCCTCAGACTTTTGGCGCAACAAATATGCAAAGCAATACCTTGTTGCGTCGTCCACAATAGTAAGAACATATTGCGCCCCCCCCTGCTGTCTTCTTCATTGGCCCAATCAAGTCTATATGCACCAACTGCAAGGGGGTCTGAGTCTGGCGTGTGCTGAACTTCGGGATGCTTGCGCGATGCGATTTAGTGAGTTTACACACCTCACAGTCCACAAAAGCATCGCATTCTTTCAAGTTCATTCCGTGCACAAGTTCAGCTGTCTTCTTCACGTAGTCGTGGTTCAGATGTGCTAATCGCAGATGCCACTTATGCGCGCAGAGTCCGTGCTTCGGTTGATTGGAGTACGCACTTGCCTGCTGCTTCTCTGTCGCCTGCGCTCCAAGCACAAACAGCCGGTACACTCGGGGGACAGCTACGCAAAGTTCCCCCCTCTTCAGAGTGCAGATGTTGTCTTGGAAAGTCACTGTAAATCCATCTTCCTGGAGGGTGCCCAGGCTAAGCAGATTCCTGGACATCGTTGGCACGCACAGCACATTTTTCAAGGTGGTCTGCAGTTGAGGCAGAAACACTTCTCCAGCGCAATTCACTGGCGCTGTTTTCCCATTTGCGAGTGCAACAGTTTCTCGGTCTGTCTCGCGCCTACTCGTGAGTAGATCAGCAGATGTCACAATGTGATGGCTTGCTCCCGAGTCGAGCAACCAGGATTCTCGGGTGCGCACACCTTCCGCTGAACTCACAAACGCGATGCTCGCTTTGGGTTGCTGTGCATGGGGCTTTCCTTGCCCTTGCCCCGTGATCTGCTCACCATGGGGCTTTTTCTTCTTCTTGGTTCCTCCTTTCTTCTTGGGACATTGGAGTGCAAGATGGTGGGTTGATCCACACACGTAGCACTGCCGCACACTGGAGCATACCTGCGCCAGGGACTCATTTTTGGGCTGCTGCTGTTGCTTTTTCCCAGAATTGTTGTTTTTCCCTTTTCGGAATTCACGCTCTCTCTGGTTGTCTTTCCTTTTGTCCGCTTCCTCGAGAAGCCGTGCGACTACAAAGGTGACCGTCAGCTGCGCTGCAGGGATGGATTCCAAAGTTAGGCAAAACATGTCCCACGTTTCATCCAGGGAATTGAGGATCGCAAACACCTTGAGCCTTTCCTCAACATGTTCCCCGACTGCCTCCAGATCCTTGAGGTTCTGCTGCATCGCTCTCAGGTGGACTCGTAAGTCGCCCCCCGGTTCTAGACGCGCCCTCCACAATTTGCGCGTCAGAACCATACTGGAGGTTAGCGATGCCCTGGCAAACAGCTCCTTCAAGGTGTCCCAATAGTCCTTAGCGTGTGCAAGGTCACGCACGTAAACCAAAAGATCTTCAGAGATGGCCAGACCGATGGTCGCTTTCGCCTTCCTGTCGGCGGCCGCTGCTGCGGCATCTGCGGCTGCAGGAAGCGTTTGCGTGCGCTGCCAAAGGTCTTCCCGTTCCAACAGCAATTGCATTTTATGGGCCCACTGCACATAATTGCTGTCGTTGAGCAGCGGGATGTGAATGCCAAAGGGCGCCGGCGGGGCGGCGAGCGGCTGCTGCGCCATCCCGACTCCGGGTCCAGCAGGCTGCAACGGTGGTATTTGAGGTGCAGGCAAAGGAATGAACAGTCCTTGCCCTGGAACGAGCGGCGGCTGCGGGGCAGGTGCTTGGCCGACGGGAACTCCCGGAAGGAGAAGGAGAGGTCCGAGATCGGCGTCTTCCGATTCGCTCTCCCCACTTTCTCCGGACTCTTCGGGTTCCCCTGGAGTGCCAGCGTCCTCTCCCTCGGATCCGTCCTCGAGGTTTTCCTCTTTGACTCCACCGATTGCTCCTTCCTCGTCCGACATCTGTTAGGGTATCGGCGAGGTGAGGGATGCAGCCGCATTCACAGTTCAGTCTCCGCTCCACGGATTGGGTCCTCGGCGAGCCCCTGCAGGGTTACGGCTGACTCTTCCATAGCGTGGCGTGCTCTGGACACCATAACCTGTTGTGTATTTGTGTGAATAGTAGCAGAGTTGGAGGCTCGGATAACCATTCCAGCGCTTGCCTTAGCGCTCCGGAGCGAAGGATTGAAGCAATCGCCACATTTCCATAACAAAGTCTCTTTATTGTAGCGAAAGTGAGAAAGGTAAAAAGGTTCAGTCTGCCGGCTAGGAAAGCCGGTGAAGTCTTTGCCGCTCGCAGGCGGCGTTTCAGTGCAGCGTTACATCTTAATGCACACACAGTGAAAAACTCCTTCTACACAAGAACAAAGGGATGCAGCCAGAGTATATCTGGTAGGTGGATACCTGAAGACCCCTTGTGCCCCATCTTACCCAATGGGGTGACCCTTAGAGCACTATGAGCTCATGGGAATGAGCAGTGTTTGCAGCCAGGGCTTCCCGTGTGAAACTGCCTGCTTATGTTACACTATCAGAAAGGGAGTTCAACTACTGTCCAAGCTAGTTGCCCTAACAAGCTGGGAAGCTGCCTGCTGAAGGACGCACAGGTGTTCTATCTGATCTTGAGACGCAGAGACGGAATGCCAGTTTCAGCCAGTTCTGGACTGTGAGATGTGAAACTGCAACACTGGTGGGGTCATTTTACATTGGGAAAGTGACTTGATCCTACATATGCATATTCAGAACAGGATTAGGCAGAAATATATCTTAACACATAGCAGAGAATGGCACCTTGATATCCATTACGCTGCTGCCTCTCTGGTAAGGCAGGAAAAAAAAATCAGGTCTGTGACAATGTATTCCCTTTGCCAGCAATCAGTGCCAATTCTTTCATCCCTCCGTTTGAGAAGTAGTTATAGAACTTAGTGGCACAGGACATCCACCTATACAACCATTGAAGAAAAACCATTAGCCTTGAAGAAACTTCATATTTACGTATATGACATGGCTCCAGAAATATCTGAGAGATTCATTTTCACTCAAGACTTCGTAGCAAGTTTCATTGTTCTGATAAGGCAGATATAAAATCTCAATAAACCAGTTAGAACAGAGGTGTCAAAACATAAGTCTTGTGGGCTAGATGCAGCCTGTGGAAGCTCTTTATCTGGGCTTCAGGCTCTCCCAATTGCTGAGCTGGGCCAAGGTATCATTGCTGAAAGGGAAGACGGTATGATAACTGGGCTCTTCCATATCTTGAAAATATAAAAATTTTCTCTTCTGACATTTGCAGCTAATGAGATATTAAGTGAGAAAAAAGTACTTATAGAAATAAAACCACATGGCCTCCTTATTTCCTAATACCTGCTTAATGGCATAACTTCCAGTCCTCAGCAGGTAACATGAGTCCTATACGACTCATTATATGGAATGAGTTGACCCCCTTTGAGCTAGAAGCACCAAAGTAGGTATTCAGAACACACCCAAAACACAATTACCCAAGACTGTCCCACTGCAGAATGCAGGTGGGCATTGTATACTATTGTTTGTATACTATTGTTTGAAGGGTAGTGAATTTTTGACACAGGGGAGCAGTCAATATGAAATGCTTTGCAGCCTGAAGTGGCTTAAGAGGACCTTTAAGAACTTTACATGTCCATTACCAAATAGCTATAATTTTTCCTAGCAGATCTCTGCCTTCATTAATTCCATCCTAGAGACTCTCTAAACCCACTTTTAAAAAGTCCTCTGCTTATTAAGCTGCCGTGGTCGATTGTAATAGCCCCCCCTCCAATATTCAAATTTTGCTGAACAGTCTTGTTCCTCTTATTCCATTCATTGAAAGATAATTCAGCTTTCGAACTTCAGCAGATGGCAATTTCTGATTTCTCCTAGATAGCTCTTCAAGGCTTTAGATACTTAAAATCTCAGTAAACTAAGACAATGTGCTGCAGTATTGGTTCTAAACATGCAATGTGTGGAATTGATTAGAATCATTTGCATTTAATAATTTATTAATCTTTTTTAAATGATACATTCTCTAGCATAACTCTCAAATAATTTTCTGGTAGTTGTAGAGTTACAGTATCTGACTTCTGCAAAACATAGAAATGGTTACAGACTAAAATGCACACCTTACATAAACATTTAAATAGAACATTTGTATTCAAAGGTCATTCTACACACTACGTTTTCATAAAAATATAAAAAATAGTTCAATAGTTAATTCATATTTTAACTAACTAGATCTAAGATTTTTCCCCGTGTGTCCCTCTTAAAAAGACTCCTATCCATTAGAAATTTAAGTCAACAGTGGGCCCAGTTAGAACTAATTTTCTAGCACGGATGCAGCCCCAAGATAAGGGAACAAACATTCCCTTACCTTACTTTGAAGAGGCCTACATGACTGCCCCTTTCCCACAGGATGCAGCACATGTCCCTATTGGCATGGCTTGCATTAGTGTTAGAAAATTGGATAGAATTGGGCCCTGTATCACAAATTCAGTGGCTGCCAATTGCTAAGTCATCACAATAGCAAGTTAGTTAAACCTCTGCAACTAGCAAGAAATGTACTACAATATAATCTTTGCTATTACATATCCTTCCATGTTCATTCAATTATTTATAACTTGTGCTATGCAAGAAAAGGAATATTTGTTCTAAATAAGCGATTCTAAATTAAAATACAATGGCAGTTGTTATATGATCAAAATAACCACATTTCTCTTACACTCACTATGCAAAAATAGCACAAGGGGAAGATTTTTCTTCCCCCCCCCACAATTCCAATGAAAATAAAGGTTTCTCATTGAAAATAGGACATTTGTATGTCATTACCATTTCCCTAGGCCCTCAGATTAGTATGAGGAAAGTAAAATGAGGACTTCAATATCCCCACTTGGTATTCCTCATTAGGACACATTTAATGTTATGAAAAGGCACAAAGATGAAACAATTCCATTGCAAAAGTTTAAAACTACTCTCCATTCATTGTGCAAGTACTGCTTAAAAGGATGGCCCTGAAGGTTTAAACCCAGTCCTTACCAAAAAAGATTAAAGCATTTGGCCCTGGTCCAGAGATTCTATTGCATTGCAGTAAGAAGCACATAAACAGCATACTTAGGATCTCCATTGCTGAACAGATGAATGGACACTGTTGGAACTGACAGTGCAGTTTCACCTATTAAGTGAAAAAATCTCCTGCCACCTGAAAAGGTGATTGGAACTTAGAATGGGGAATACTGCCCATTCCTTTGGAGGCTAAGATTCTGAAGTGCAGCAGTATGCATACAGCCAACTATTGAACAAGGATCGCTGCACCATACCCAGAGGGCTGCCTGTGCACAGAAGCCAGTTTCCATACGCACAACTCTGCCTGATTGATATGAATGCATGGTCCACAAAGAGCATAATAAACTCCAACAAGTCAGAACTAACAGAAATGTAAAATTACAGTTAATATCCAATCGGCAGGAAACAGAAAAAGCCATTGAGTAAAGCAATTCTGTTTAACTGATGCTGAAGGTAGCCATCATTCCTCTTTGAACTGTAAGTTGATATTAAATTTAGCTTTGATATCTCATCAGCCAACTGAACTTAAGCTTCCTGGTTTTCTTCCATCCTGCAGTAAATTTGTATGAACAGAAGGTTGTTATATGACAAACACAGGATGGTTCAAAGAAATATTTTGCTTTCTGTCATGTAAACATCAGGGTGACTGGACCTTAGTTCATATAAACATTTAATAAGTTTCTTTAAAAATTAGCATTTCCTATTAAACAATAACCCACAAAAATACGCCTTTCAATAAGCATTACTTGCTATTTAACAGATTATGTCTTATCAACTACTATGTAAAACACCTATATGGTTTTTCAATTGCAAAAATGTGAATTGTTAGTTTGTGGTTTGGCCATTGTGTAGTTTAGATGCCATTTATCACTTGACAATATCGGAGTCCTAACACAGCATCAGATTATTTCTTTTTCTTCTTCTTTGGTGGCTCGTCATCCGTGCTGCTGTCTGTGCTGCTGCTGCTGCTACTGGAGGAACTAGAATCTGTCTCAAAGTCAGAAGAACTGGAAGAACTAGTTGAAGAGGGGGAGGATGAGGAAGTGGAAGTGCTTTCATCACTATCGCTGTCATCAGAAGAAGAGGATGAGGAATCATCGCTTTCAGATGAAGACTCACTAGCTGAACTGGCACTGCTACTGCTGCTGGAACTTGTCACACTTTTAGATCTGCGCAGAAGTTTTAGAAGGACCAGTAGTAGTTAGTCAAACAGTGGCTAGCAAAGTCTGCTAGACAAATCTCAACCTACAGACAAGATTTCCAAATATTCTATGGCATCCTCTCTCAAAACTTGCCATTTAATATTGTACTAACTAGACAATAAGAAACTGTTGCTTCTCTAATTACTCAAATACCAGCTGGAAGCTTTTGCAACTATGAACGCAAGAGGCAGCAAACATTTGACATTTATACAGAAATTACCAGTTGAATGCATTACTCAAGTTAACAGGGTCAAGTGAAGCTATTGGGCTGCCTGGGTCTGCACATAGCTCTACCACCACCCCAACTCCATCATCCTCTCTTAACTGGCTCCTCCTTTCATGCAGGATCTTGCATCAAAGCAGGAATTGTGAAGCACCCCAGGATCTCTTCCAGAGCACTCTACATTTCCTCCTTTGTTTAAAGAACCTGCATGAAGGAAAGAGCAATCTTACTCTTTTACCCACTAGGCTCCTTTAAAGCACTCAGATGGCCGTGCTCCAAGGATCAGAATGCAGCAATCTCATTCCTTCCTCTGTGAAAGCTCTTTATGCAATGCAGGGTATGCAATGCCTGCTTTATGTAAGTAGCCATGAGGCAAATAAGACAGCTCAATCTGTTGCCCAATCTGAATGGGCTCCTTAACATCATGGATAGGCTGGCCATGAGCAGTAAGCAAGATCTAATTCTAATTCTGTGGTCTCTAGGTTAGCAAGAAAAATTCTAAGCTTCCCCAACTGACAAAAATGACTTCAGGCTACTTTCTTATAAAATACTTTGCTACATGAAGCAACAGCTTCTTCTTGCAAAGGCGTTTTTCTGGTTCAGCTGATCAGCAAACATGGTTCAATTCTGGTTACATGTGATGTTCCTAAGTCTTGGGCTTGCATGTTTCCCCTCCCCTTCCAGATATGCAATAATATCTGTGTGACTGTGTTCACACAGTCTGTTTGAGAAAAGGGGGTTTTCTGAGTTCAGATGTTTTGCTCTAAACCAGAGGTCTTCAAGCTTTTTAGTACAAGGGCCACCTTGTATATTTACAAATTTTTGCAGGCCAAAAAAAAATCAGTGTTATGAATGAATGAAATTTAAATGAGTAAGTTTTTCTTGGGTCTTTTTTATAATCAGCATAATATAATTCAGAACAAAAGTGAAATGTGACCATTACAAAGAAAGAATGTCATGCTTAAATGGAAAAATGATTAAAAATGTCAAATATTAGCTTGCCAGTTGAATATGACCCCCGGGCCATAATTTGGAGACCCCTGTTCTAAACAGAATAATGCTTCAAGAAGCGAGAACCTACGCTCATATACTACAGAGATTCAACTGCTATGGGGCCTAGACTTGCCAGGTGTCCCGTATTGTAAGGGACTTCCCTTATTTCAGGTTTTAAAATCGTGTCCTGTATCAGTGTTGAATGGGATGTCAGAAACCCCGTTTTAGAATTACAATCACTGCTGTTCTCTTGAGAGCCATGTTTCTATTGGCTAGCCTCAAAGTCATTCACCCCCTCCTTGTCTTTCTTACTTTCATTGGCTTTCACAGTGCAAAGTCCCCGCCCCAGCCTCTCCTTCGCACTCAGTTTGCAGCGTGGTTCAGAGATTGAGGCTTCTAAGTTTGTAAGGTCTTCCTTTCCTTCCCACTCACCTCCAACATTGGTTCTGATTGTTAATGTGTTTTGACTGGGTTTATATGGAGATCTGATGTTTATATCTACCACTGCTAACTGGGCAAGAGGCACTTTTTCAAGTGGCGTTCCTCTTATATTTAGCAGTGGGAGAGTAATTGTCCCTATTTACCCCTGCTTTCTATTGGCTGTTGCTGGTGGTCTGCATTTTTTTAAAGGGATGGTGACTCCTTTTGGGACAGGGAGCAATTTAACTTTATTATTTGCCTGTAAACTGCTTTGTGAACTTTGTGTTGAAAAGCAGCATATAAATACTGGATTGATTGATTATATGGAGGTCTTTCCACCACGCACCCCCACACCACTTCCCTCCCTTGGCTCTGAGTGTGAATGTGTTTTTTTGACTGGGTGCTCTGATGTTTATGTGGCGATCTTTCCTCCAACCCATTTCCCACCCCTCCATTGGTTCTAAGTGTAAACTTGTTTTTACACTGGCTGCTCTGATGTTTATATGGAAGAAAGGGTAGTATAAAAATGTGAAAAATGAGTATGACTGTGTGGTGACTGCATGCTTGGGGGCAGCAGGAGGGAGCGCGCTGCTGGGGCAGGATGCGCCCTCCATTTTTTTTAAAAAAAGCCCAGGTGTGATGTCACTTCTGGGGCAACATTTTGCCCTCTGCACTAGGTTGCACTTTCATTAGCTATGCCACTGTCTGTGACCATTGTGTTCAGCAGTGTCCCAATACTTGTGCGTCCCTTATTGTCATTTTGAAAACCTGGCAAGTCTAATGGGGGCAATTGTGAGAACGTTAACAGGAAGTTCTCTGCTGTCCACTTCCTATCAGAGATCTCATAATCAACTTTGTAGCAACTGAGTCTAGTGTAAGAGTTCATATTCTTGTTGTTTGCTTCCTGTTCCAAAGTGAAATGTAAAAAATGCTGCCTTTTGCACACGGTTTGCAAATGATGAGAAGCAAGTTATTAGCATGATGACCAGGATTTGAGTAGGGTTTGCTGTTTTCCACTGTTTCAGATTACCATGGTAGCAACAGGAACATATTCCCCATGGATATGAGGAGGGACACCTATACCTTCAATACTTTTTTTGAAATATCACATTCAAGACAACCTCTTGTTTTGGTGCCCCTTTTTTGCTGGTACTTAAGCATATGCTTAGTCTCCGACTGAGTAATCCAGTCCTGACTAGTATACAGGTGGCCCTCTGTGGGAGTTCAGTTCCCGGAATCCCTGCAGATGCCCAAACCCACATATGTATGAATCCATGTGTTTTGGCCTCTTTAAACCTCTGGAGTTGTGCCCCAGTTGCATCCGAAGGTTGTTCTGAGGCCCAGAAAGGCCATGTGCAACCGCACATGGCCTCTGTAGGCCTCAGAATGAAGCCATTTTCTGGGAACTTCCAGTTTCCACTGAAAAATGCTCCCACCAATAATAAGAAGGATAAAAACAGGTGTGAGCGAAACTTGTTGTGAAACTAAGGTGAAACTTTGTTTTTAAAAGCTAGGTGGGTCCAGATAGTGTGTCATTTTAAGAAGTGGACCCTGGAGCCAGTGGCGTAGCGTGCCTTGCCCGTGCCCAGGGGCAAGGCACGCCGTTGCGCCCCACGAAAAGCTGGCACGTGCCCTTTCTGCAGGGGCCACTCTGGGCGCCGCGCGAGCTTTCCGTGCTCTGGGCGACTTCCCCAGAGCACGGAGAGCTCGTGCAGCGCCCAGAGCGGCCCGTGCAGAAAGGGCGCGCGCCGGCTTGGCTGGAGGGCACAGGGGGCACGCCAACGGCGCCCCCTGCCTTATGGCGCCCCAGGGCTCGTGCCCTATGGTGCCATACCCTCCCTCCGCCACTGCCTGGAGCTAAAACATCAGGGAACCACTGCCTTAAATCATGCATGTCCACTTCACTAATAAACTGAAGAACACAATCAACGTGGGCAATTTACTGCGTCTTCATAGTTTTTCACATACCTTTTTTTCTTGTTCTTCCTGTCTGTAGTACTTTCTCCCGAGCTGGATGAAAGGAAAGGGGAAAACAATGACCAATTAAAATAGTGGAAAAATTGAGGAGATAGATGCACAAAGAACTTCGGGTTTACAATGGAAAGATCAATTTCCTAGCAAGAGAGAGGGTAACAGAAGGTTTAAGAGATCAAGATGGAGGGGTCAATGTTCACTAAGGAAAATTAATTTCCGCTTTAATAATAATGTGCCTCTCCCTTAAATAAGCCCCAATTAAAAGAATGGAAGAAGGCTAGTACAGGCAGAACTGCCACTATTTACTTTAAAAGATGACATCTTAGATGTAGAATTGTTTCTTAGCAAGTTGATACTATTTAATGGCTCATGTTTAAGTGATTCCCAAATTTAATGAAAATATTCCTTTAAAAAAATACTTTCGTTTCCCCAAAATAGTAATTGTTCACCAAATTTTAGATCACCTAATAATCCTAAAGTGATAACCACATATTGAGTTCTCGTCATTTTGTTTTGACAGTAAAAAAATGTTTCTCTCCCCCAAATAGTAAATTTTCACAATATAACCCTAACCCCACGTTTGGGGCATATAATTCTGCTAGCTAACTAATAGTATTTGTTGTGTAAGTGTTGTGTTATGCGTTTGGTATATTTACTAAATTCGGTATAACTATGGTTTGTTTTTGGACCACAGTGCTAGGGGCTCACAGTTTAATTTGGTAAGCATTTAATTTGTTCCCCTATTTAATTGTTCAGTGTACTTATTTCAATAAGAGTTGGCAATTTTCTAAAATGTCATACCTGAAATTTTATTGTGCTTAATTTTTTTTAAAAACCGTCCAACCTGTTTTCATATTCATATATTTAAAGAGCAATTTAGCTTCATGTAGAGATCAAGGCCACAAGTTTTCATCTCTTAATGTTAAACAATCTGAAACCAAGTAATAATGGAGAATTGGAACACATTATGAAGCCTCATGTTTTGCACAGCTGATACCATTTCAAGAGTCTACAAGTTTTCTTCATCGAACATTAGTCCCGGTCTCCTCTGCTGTTTCTAACTCACTATGACAAATGAATGTGAAGATAAATTATACAAAAGTATAGTATCCATTTAATTCCATCTTTCTTGCTTGAAATTCCTGTCATATTAAAACAAATTGCATGAAATGTTGAAAGGCAGCAGAAGAAATCTAGGCATTCCAATTAAAAGAGGCAAGTTATAGTAATGCGATCCTATCAAAAAATGCATGACTACTTTATTATATTTGGCTCCTAACCATATGCCTCAACTGGAAACAGCTATTTAAATGCACAGAATAATCAGACTGCATGATGCATAATTCATACAAAGTTTAAAAAATGACACATACAGGTTGCTATGTCTCACCCCAACTACTTATTGTTTCCGATATTTTATTATGGTATTTGAAATTCAGTCTTGGGTAGCATTATAGCTCCTAATTTGCACACACTGCACATAGCGCAATCCTTGGGCTCTCTGAAGCAAGTCCCGCTGAGTTCTGTGGGACCTGCTCCCATTTAAGCATGAATAGGATTCAAGCTAAAGTGTTGGTTAGAAGTCCTTGGTTCAAACGTCACTGCAGCCATGAACTTTCCAGATGGCCTTGGCAGACAAGCATTCTCAGAAATGTATTTGAAATATGCAAAAATACTGGCTTACTTTACAAGGCTATTTTGAGGATTACTGAAATATTCTGAATTATGCTATTATTAATGGTATGGCATACCCTGAACTATTATAGGGGAAACATTAAAGCAAATTCCAAAGAATATGCCTGCAAAAAAAAAAATCCTTGGCTATTTTCAGCAAAGACATTGACACCTAGAGTGATGATGGAGGAAAACTAGTGATATGACCAGGTTATGACGGGCTGGAACCCACGTGAGGGCCTATTCTGTGGCCATCATAGCAGCTGCCATTCTCTGCCACCTTTGCATCTGCAAGGAGCTGTTGTGAAGTAAAGAGCTTTTTTTGAGTTGTTTGCGATCTGCTCCACTCAGCCTCTGAAGAATGAATCTGAATGCTCAATTGCCCGATGTGATGAGTTTGCAAGGCACTTTGCAGATAAAATCACATTCATTGAAACTTGGACTCAGGCTTAACAGTTCTAGACATTGTCCCTATGGCATCTGTCAATTCCACCGTTGTGGATTCTTTTTATAGCCCGAGGATGTGGATAAGGTCCTCTGGAGTTTGAGACCATCTTCATGCCCGCTTGACCCTTGCCCATCGAGGCTAATATGATCTGCCAGGACTGGACTGGACTGGCCAATTGGGTGGAACACATTGTAAATTCATCTCTGCAAGAGGGACTGATGCCTAGAGGAGCAAACAGGGAGGGTGGGTGCATGAAATATCAGGCTAGCCTCAGCTCCTCAGCAGTCACGTTTATCCTGATCAGCTCTAGCTGAGAGGCGGCATGATAAGGGGAGATGGCTCTTCCCTCTGGATAGAAAGACTGGGAAGAAACTTGTAAAAGAAACTTGTAAAAAAAAGCCTACCTTTTTCTTGTTAACACAAAAAGGGGGAAATGGCGATAAGTTAGACAGAAGTAGGTGCTTCTAATTAAAAGATAGGTCTCCAAGAGAGACAAAATGAAAACGAACACCTAATACAACAAATTATACATAGCTCTGTCTAGAACAGCGGTTCTCAACCTGGTGGTCCCAACCCCCAAAGGGGTCGGACAACCGTATCAGAGGGGTCGCCAACCTGCTGGGCGCGCTGGTGTTGGCCGTCTGCCTTTGCAACCTGGGCACCATGCACAGCCTCTACGCCATGGCGCGGCACCAGCCTCCGCGCCGGAACCAGCTGGTGGGCGCTGCCGCACCTCCGGGACCTCCCTGCGCAGGCCGCGTGGAGGAGCTGGGGCAGCTCGTCCTGCTGGCGCTCATGACTGTCCTCTTCGCCATCTGCTCCCTGCCGTTGATCGTAAGTATCCGCTGCTGGAGCTCGGGGTGGGGTGGCGTCGGAAAGCCCGGGCGCCCCGTGGAAGCCGCCACCAAGCCAGGCGCTCCTTTGACGGAACGCGCGCTCTGCGCTTCTGCCGCTGGCCTCGGGCTCCTCTGACTCCCTGTCGGTGACGCGCTCACCTTCATTCGCCATCCTCGGGGCGCCAGGCTGCCCGGGCCTGCGGGGCGCCTGCGACGGGCCGGGCTTGCATTCGCCCCGCGCTTTTGCGCGCACGCAGCCGTCGCTCTTCCCTGTGGCGCAGCGGGACCCACCGCTCTGTGGCGAGGTGGGCGAGCTGGAATCCGTTGTGGTCAGTCCCTAGTGCCGCGCACACCTTCCCCTCCTGCGCTTCCGTCGATTGTAACCGAAAACAGAGTCGGTGCCCGAGGAGATAAATGGGGTTGATGATGCAGGAGCGATAAGACAGGCTGGAGAGGGAGGAAGGGAAGGGAGAGGCCGCCTTCTGAACAAGGAGCCGTGTGTTTGTGATTCCCCAGAGTAAATGCATGTGCTTTTTTCTGGTTGGCGGCAGTTTTACTCGCGCACTGGAGTTGCCAGGAGAAAAATTGTGAGGGACGTTTGTGCTTGACTTCAGATTGCCTGCAAACCCCCCTCCTGGCTGGACTTTTTCCTTCTTTTCTGACAATGTGGGAATCTTGGAACTGTTGGAGTTCTGCGTTTTAGAGCACTGGGCCACTTAGTAGGTCAGGCGTTCCAAGCAGCCCCTCTGGGGAGTTGGAGGTTGCCCCATGTCTCTAGGGAGGGTTAGTACACCTGTTTGTGGACTGGTCGTGTTTGTGTAGACTTCCCAGCAAGGCTGACTTTGGCAAGTCAGTGGGGCACATTCTACGGACACATTTTCAGGAAATAATCTTCTGTTAAGTGAGTTTGGGGGCACTGGAGCTCAATCGCCAAATGCATGATGAACAAATGAGGGCAATTCACAAGCCTATCACGAAAGGACCTTTAGGATCCAGCTGTTTTCAAATGCACCTGAAGGAGGAGTTGCACCAATCTGGGCTCTCATAATTGTAATTTGTAATCTAGTCATCTGGGCTCTAGCAACAGAACTGATGTGGATGAGTACCTCGGGGTACTGACAGCTCGACGGCCTGTCATGAACTTGGGGGTGGTGTACGTCATTTTGAAGAAGAGGGAAAGCCATCCCCTGGCTGATTAACTCCGACCCTCTTGTGCCAGAAGTAGGGCAGTAGGGAAGCCTCATAGTAGGAACATACAGGTTGAATTTGGGGCTGGAATGTAGACCTCACAGTAACTGGAGAAGATTATGGGATCCCGGGCCATCAGAGGCATGCTGAAGCAGCAAGTGTGGTGAACTGTGGGCCCCCCCCCCATGCCCCCATCTCACATGGGGAGAGCCATATCCATGGGAGAGAAATGAGACATTTTGGGGGAAAGACTGCCCAGGTGACCAATACTTGGCTCAGCACTGCAGGGAAGCACAGTGTCTGTTGACCACAGTAGGTAGGTAGGTAGGTAGGTAGGTAGGTAGGTAGGTAGGTAGGTA
>JAJKFI010000005.1:23830247-23980441 GCA_029204185.1 Lerista edwardsae
GTAGGTAGGTAGGTAGGTAGGTAGGTAGGTAGGTAGGTAGGTAGGTAGGTAGGTAGGTAGGTAGGTAGGAAGGAAGGAAGGAAGGAAGGGGCAAACAGGCTTCTAACTACCTCCATCCTTCAGTGATCCATCCTCCCACTTACACAGTAAGGGCCTGACCCTGTTCTATGTCTGTTCCCACTCATGTCTGTTCCCAGACTCTGCTGAGAACTGCTAGAGCTGGCAAGCCTTGCTCAGGCCCTGCCTGGATAGTTTGCTCCCCATTTGGGGTCTGGGGCCAGTCCTTCCAAACTGTTCATGGTGTTCCTGCCCCCTTTGGAGTCACTTCCCCCCCCATCTTGCAAAAGGGAACACAAACTGGGAAAGAAGTATAGCAGACAATAAGGGATGCAGAAAAGAAAGACAGTAGCAAAATTACAGTTATGAAGTAGCTATGAAAATAATGTTATGGTTGGGGGTCCCAACAGGCTGTCATAATAAAAGAAGTGGGTCCCGGTGGAAAAAAGGTTGAGAACCACTGGTCTAGAAAGTAGTCACTGAAGTTTCCTTAATCACCTCCAGAAGGAACTGGGAAGTGCCATCAGTGTTGGCAGGTAACTTGGGCACTCCCAGATTCGAATGAGCCAGATTCGAACCTTCTACAGAGTTCAAATTGTCCCAGTCCCTGATGCGGGATGGCCCACCTGTAGCACACATGCCACTAGTGGCAAGTGGGTACTTTCCAAGTGGTACTTGCAGCAGAGCCACTCCCTCCCATTGGTGACCTGGGGGAAGGCTCTGGTGGGGTCTCATCTAAGTGTGGTTTGGCCAGGATGTCCTGTGTTGTTGAGAGGGGATGAGAACAGACGCTGCTTGCCTCCAGCGGTAGCCAGACCTGCTGCGCTTCATCTGCCACACCTCCCACCTGTCACACCAAAGGCCCCCATAGTGACCTGGGTGAAAACTCTGTGCCTGACGGAACAGCCCAGTTTGGCAAGAAGGCCACGGCTGAGCTGGGAATAGTGCAGGCTGATCAGCCACCGGTCGCCCACACACAAGTCATGCTGGAGTGCTGATTCCTGGCTCAGTGTTGGGTGCAGGCAACTGGCAGCCACCCAGCATGTGCTAGCCCTGACTCGATAGTGGCATTTGTGCCGAGCCAGTTTGTGTAGCTGTGTGCAGAGGCTTCACTTAGGTTGCTGACAGGGCCTTTGGTGAAGAAGTGCCACTCCCAGAGGCAAGTAGCATCAGTTCCTACCCACTCCCAACAGTGCAAGGTGTCCTAGCCAAAGCAGCATGCAGTTCAGATAACACTGGTGGCAGCCGTTCAAGGATTCTGCAAATTAGAAGTGTGCTGCAGGTTGGCCACCTCTGCCCTTCTAGTATGGCTGGTCAATCCTAATGCAGGAAACATGGCATCAGCCCTCTCCTTGGCCATGGTCAGGTGGTTGGCCTTGACCAAGGGCACGTGGATGCCACTTCAGAGTGCTGGCCATTTTCTTATCTGGCTTTTAATGCAGGCCAGGTGAGGTTCTCTGGTGTCCCCAGGACACATCCTAGCCACTGCTGTTGGGAAAAATACAAATGAAGGGAAGAATGTGGCGGTGAACTAACCAACTTATCCTAGCTAGAGCCGTATAACACAGAGAAATTGAGTTAATAATAAAGCAAAGGGTTCTCATTCACCCCAGAATGTAACAAAGACAGTTTATAACTGCTTTTCAAATGACATCTTTGACCTGGTTTATCACCTTGTTTAAACTATGTTGTCCATCTATGATAAACTATAGTCAGGAGGGAAGCACAATACTCCTTAGCTCATTCACACAGTTTGTGAATGGCAATCTTTGTTGAAAAGGCTATAAACGGAAGGCAATTTCATTTGTAGTTGCCAAAATCATCAATGGACTTCACCATAATATAGTTAAATATGACGTCTTTCCCAGTAAAGTCAATGGGAAGCTCTTAACCGTGGCTTGAACACACATATATACATTTCTATAAATGGCATGTAATCTCTTGTGTAACTGATCTTACCTTTGTTGTAATAGCTGCTTCTCTTTTTCTTTAAGTGCTTTTTTAAATTCTGCTGTCCTTGATGGTCTGTGCAGATATTTTCTCTTGCCTGTACATTCATAGGTCCAGTGTCCAAATTCCAAGCACTTTTGACATCTCACATGTTGCTTGTTTGCCTCCCTGTGGAAATATGCAAGTGAGACCAGATGGCTTTGATTTAAAGGAGGATATTAAATACCGATGTCCTGGAAACTAGATGGCAGCTTCAGTATACCAACTTATACAGATGTGTACACTCCTGTCTTAGCTCCGGCTGCTCATACCTGAGTTATTCAGCCCTTTGGATAATTTTATTTGCAATTCCAGAGGCTGGCTCAAGGTTTTGAAGGCCCTGTGGCAAGATGGCTTCTGGTGGCCCCTTGAGATGCTGCTGCCACCAATGTTCCCCTCCCCAACAGCTACACAGAGGGAAAGGGCAGGTGGTGTCTTCTGTAGACCCTCTTTATAGTTATCAGCAATAGTTGGCTCACCTACCCAATGTTGAAGTCCTTGCAGTTGGCTCAAGGAGCAGCTATCACCATTGCCTGCTCACTTACCTACCCCCTTCACCCCTCAGCAGTGGTAGAGTAGACCAACTGGACCCAATTCTCACCACTGTACAGAGGAAGAAGGCATCAGTTGAAGCCTCTTGCTGCCATTTTCGCTTCACCAGACAAGAATCATTGATGACACCAAGAAAAAGCAGCCACAGCCACCTCTCATCTTCTTTCAATGTGAAGCTGATGCTGAGAAGGAAAAGCCCACAAAAGGGAGGGTGCAATCCTTACTGCTGAAAGATATCAGGTAGTGGTAGGACTGCTACTACTGCTGTTTCTCCTCCACAGAAGTAAGCCAAGAGTCAACAGCAACCTCTTGACAGATGCATGAGTTCATTGACTGCCGATGCCTGCCCAATTCCAGCAAATAAACAAACATTACTAGTTAATTCCCTTGAAAAAACATGCAATAACTGATGGATTTCTGACAGTTCCATTCCAAGCTGGTATGTGGAGTACTGAGTTGGTCACAGACTAGCAGTCCATTTTAGGATTATGATTATGCAGAAGGAATGGGTAGAATTCAAAAAAAAAAGAGCGCCCCTCAGTTTGGGTGGCCATGTGCAGAAAGGTATTTTGAATAATAAATTCTCAATTTTAAGGCCATTCTAGAGTACACTTTTAAAAAAATTCCTGGCATTCTACTACACTATGCTCCAGTTTTTTTAAAAAAAAAAATCTATGCGCTATTATGGTCAGTTTATTGGAGTACCCAACAGTCATACCACACCATACCATAATTAAGTTAAATTGTATGCACAGTGAACTTAGTGGGACCAATGAGTAAAAGTGCACAGTTCTAGGCTGTTAGTAGTGCATTTTATTTAAAGTTAGAAAACAGGCATTTACGCACTCTGTAGAGCAGGGGAGAAAAGTGAGCAGGGGAGAAAAGATGGTCCAATCTTACGGGGGCCTTGTGCCACCAGAACTGGTGTTCCCACAGTGTAAGGCTGTCACAAAAGGTGACACACCATTTTCCCACAGCAGGGCCACTGCCACAAGCAGCCGCATGCCAAGGAGCCTCATCACCATCCGTGGCACTGGTAAGTCAGCATGGGGATTGGCAGGAATGGGGAGGGTGGTATCTGCACCACTGCCCCATTTTCTTATCATATCACCTTTCCTGGCTTCAGCCCACCTTCCCAGGTCCACTCCACAGCTAAATTGCTGGCACAGGTCCAAGTACACCAATTGGATGGAAAATAGGGAGTCAATTATTTGAAAAACAATATTTTAACAAGCTCAACAGGTTGCTGTCAGGAGAACCCTGAAAAAAGGATGACCTCCACCCTTGGCTGCTGGGTGGATAGGAGGAAAGTGACATGAGGATAGAGATGAGTTTAAGACATGTTTTTATCATTAAAGGTATATGTATACCTTTAATTTATGCAAATGGGGGGGGGGAGGACTTCGTCAGAGACCAGGAAATAGGGTGGAAATCTCCAGATGAAACAAATGACAGATATGAGTGGATACCTGCTTACCTTAACTGATCCATGGGGCCTATGCATGCATCTTAATTCTTCCCAATTTGTGCTTATTCTAGAGCTCAAAGCTACCCAATACCACTTAAAGAGATCCCAACCCCTTAATATTTGTAGGTGTTCCATCCTGTTTGTCCCAAAAGTACAGTAAACTACACATTCTTGCATTTACTAAAGGACATGGTATGCCCAATTTAGTAACTGCATTTGTTGTTGTTCCGTCACTAAGTTGTGTCCAACTCTTCGCAAACCCATGGACCACAGCACGCCAGGCCTCCCTGTCCTCCACTAGCTTCTGGAGTTTGCCCAGTTTCATGTTCATCGCTTCGGTGACACTGTCTAACCATCTCATCCTCTGCCGCCCCCCTTCTCCTTTTGCCTTCAGTCTTTCCCAGCATGAGGGTCTTTTCTCAAGAGTCTCCTTCTCATGAGGTAGCCAAAGTATTTGAGCTTCAGCTTCAGGATTTGTCCTTCCAGGGAGCAATCAGGCTTGACTTCCTGGAGGATTGACCGGTTGGATCTCCTTGCAGTCCAGGGGACTCTCAAGAGTCTTCTCCAACACCATAATTCAAAAAGTCACTGCATACCTGCTACATACTCAGTCATTCATCTTGTCCTTCCCCCATCCCCAGTGTTAGGAGCAGATGTACCACAGCAGGAACACCTGCTACTTACAAGAAAGAACAATTAAGAACTGTAGCAAGTTCTATGTTTTCTCCGCACTTGTTTATAGCAGAAACAAAATTCTACTGAATAGAGGGGGGGAAACATGCACATTAAAACCTAGGTAAAGGATTTCCAGTTAATCATTATCAGTTTTGCTTTTCTGCTTCAAGAACAAAGACAAGAGCTTACATATAAACACCTAACATGTAATCACACACCCTTTCACAGTTACCCTCTTGAGTGCTAACACAGTCCATCAGAATTGCGAAGTGCTGCATCAAATGTTCTCAAGTACATTCGCGTAAGATAAGATTACTCTAAACACACCTAAATTAGCACCAGCCAAGTGTATTTGTACAACATCAAATTACACCCCTGTTAAATAAGTTCATATCTTCCCATTCAAGTTATCAGGCCATATCACCTTGGAATTTCTCCCACCCCTGCCTGCCAACTGATCTGAGAACAGAGTTTTTAAAAAGTAGACTAGTAAACACATTTCATTTATAGTCAAATACTGTGCAGTTTCACCGGCCCTGTTATGGTGGCTGAACCCATATTTTCATGCAGGCCAAGATGCACAAACTCGCCTGGCTGGGCTTCAATTTTTATACCTTGCGCCAGATCAGAAAACTGCCCCCCCTCACTCACTCACACACACCCTACAGAACTGCAAAAGCCTGTCATTTCCAAGCTTTGCTGCAATTTGTCCTCTTATCACCTTCTACTGCAAAAGTACTGATTTCTTCTCTTTTGAGTGACTGCTACAGTATCTTCATTCTGATTGCCTCTCACTCAGCTTTACCTTTTCTGTTACAGATCTGCTACTCTTTTGGATTCAATTCTGCATCTATTTTACCCACTGGCCTCTGTGCCCTTATTCAACCCACAATTTGGAAAATGATGTCCTGTGAGCAGACACTGCCACCTATTCACTTCAGCTTGAATGAACGAATTTAAAATCCAGTGAGATCTTGTCTCAAATCCTAAACAATCATAGTATCCCTTGCCTGGTTACAGAGCTGCTCTGCAAAAGTCTACCATAGTTTGTATTTCCCACCTAATATATATCAGAGGAGACTACATAGGTAGAATACTCACAGCCTAATCCTAACCATCTCTCCAGTGCTGATGCACAATGCAGCCCAAAAGTAAGGTAATAAAACACGTTCCATTACCCTGAAGAAGTCTCAAACTGCCCCTCCACTACAGAATGCAGTGTGCACCCCATTGGCACATAAGAAAAGCCCTGCTGAATCAGGCCAAAGGCCTATCTGATCCAGCTTCTTATATCTCACATTGGCCCACCAGGTGCCTCAGGGAGCACATGAGACAACAAGACGCCTGCATCTCACAGCCACTCCCTTGCACCTGGCATTCTGAAGTACCCTACTGAAGTACATAAGTAGGTTGCAAAACCCATCATGGCCTATAACCCACGATGGACTTTTCCTTTTAAAGCAATCTGTCCAATCCCCTTTTAAAGGCTCCTGGGTCAGATGCTATCACCCCCTCCTGTGGTAAGGAGTTCCACAGTTTAATTACCCGCTGAGAAAAAAGTATTTCTTTTTATTGACTCAATTTCATTGACTCAATTTCAATGGATGTCCCCTGGTTCTGGTACCGTGAGAGAGGGAAAAGGACCTCCCTCTATCGACTATCTATCCCATGCATAATTTTGTATGTCTTAATCATGTCCCCCCCTTAGGCGCCTTTTTTCTAGACTGAAGAGCCCCAAAGAGCAGTCTTCCTTCATACGGGAGGTGCCCCAGCCCTGGAATCATTTTTGTCAGTCTCTTCTGCACCTTTTCTAGCTTCACTATGTCCTTTTTGAGACGTGATGACCAGAACTGTACGTAATACTCCAGATGTGGCCTTACCATCGATTTGTACAATGACATAATATTAACTTTATAATAATATTGGTTTTATTCTCAACCGCTTTTTTAATTACCCCAAGCATGGAATTGGCTTTCTTCACCACTGTAGCACACTGGGTAGACACCTTCATCAAGTTGTCCACCGACACCCCAAGATCTCTCTCCTGAGCTGTCACAGACAGCTCAGAACCCATTAGCCTATAGGTGAAGTTTTGGTTTTTTGCCCCAATGTGCATCACTTTACACTTGTCTACGTACATTGAAACACATCTGCCATTTTGCTGCCCATTCCTCCAACTTGGAGAGATCCTTCAGGAGCTCTTCACAACCCCTTCTGGTTTTCATCACCTGGAAAAGTTTAGTGACATCTGCAAACTTGGCCACCTCACTGCTTATCCCTGTCTCTAGGTCATTTATGAACAAGTTGAAAAGCACAGGCCCCAAAACAGATCCTTGGGGCACTCCGCTTTTCACCTCTCTCCATTGTGAAAATTGCCTATTGACCCCCACTCTCTGTTTCCTGGCCCTCAACCAATTCTTAATCCATAAGAGAACCTGCCCTCTTATTCCCTGACTGTAAAGTTTCCTCAGCAGTCTTTGGTGGGGTACTGTGTCAAAAGCCTTCTGAAAATCCAGATACATGATATCCACCAGTTCTCCCACATCCACGTGCCTGTTGACCTTTTCAAAGAATTCCAAAAGGTTTGTGAGGCAAGACTTACCCTTACAGAAGCCATGCTGACTTTGCTTCAGCAACACTTGTTCCTCTACGTGTTTTAGGATTTTGTATTTGATGAGGCTTTTTACCATCTTACCAGGAACAGATGATAGGCTGATCAGCCTGTAGTTTCCAGGGTCCCCCCTCGTCCCTTTTTTGCACCTGCATTGGTACTTAACTGGAAAGTTGATTAGCATTGGGCTGGCCGTCAGCTAACCAGTCACCAATGAAAAGAAGTTTGCATGACCAGCCTAAGATCAATGGTAGTCACAAGACAAACAAACCATCTGACATTACAACCATTTTCCATTATGCCATTTGTTTATAAGAGAGCTCATTAAAAGCCAAAAGAAGCCATGGAATTATGCCAATCATGGGTATGTCCTTCCCCCAGGTACCCTTCTGTGAAGAGAAACATGGAACATTGATATCAGACACAAGACTGAATTAAGCATTGTACTGGAGATGTACCAAAACAGGATTAGGATTTCCTGCTGCAAGGCTTCTTAGGGGACCTGGGAGAAGTAAACCACTGAAATGCATAACTGATAAAACATGTTAGAAAACATATACAGTATATGCCATAGACCTTCTACAGAATTTCATTTACAGTCTGATGCAAAGACCACAGAATAATTTTTGAGAAACACAATATTCCAGATGTGGTCTTACCATCAATTTGTACAATGGCATAATAATGTTGGCCGTTTTATTCTCAACCCTTTTTAATTACCCCAAGCATGGAATTGGCTTTCTTCGCCGCCGCACACTAGGTCGACACCTTCATTGAGTTGTCCACCAGCACCCCAAGATCTCTCTCCTGAGCTGTCAGACAGCTCAGAACCCATTAGCCTATATTTGATTTGTTGAGAATCTTTACCATTCCCCCCTCTACATCTGCCTGTCACATGCAATTAGCACCACATTCATATCAACCATTAGTTACTAGCACATATATTTACAAGACTATCACTTTGCGTCAATGATCAACATGATTATTATAAAGCAGCCATTGTATAAAGGGCAATGAGTGTCTCATTAAAAACATAAAAGCCCTTCATCAAAGGAGCAAATTCAAATGTTTCCAGAAAACAGAAATGAAAAGTTTCTCCTAAAAACAAAACTGTTCAACAGCTCAGGGATTGTTCCTAGAAGGCACAGACTGTCCTTTTGGCTAAAGCATAAAACAAAGTCAGAAGTCTTGGCTATGTTCCAGGAACCACTGAATTAGGAGTATCCTTGCCATCCTGGGCAGGAGATTGTAGTCGAGAGGGTTAAAGCCCCTGTCTGCTTGAAGATAACATCCGAAGGTCGCCCGTTCAGGATCACCGGAAGTCTCCGTGAGCGGCAGACCTTGTAAACTGCGACTGATTAGAGCTAAGCTACAGCTGCCTGTGAGAGGGGAGTGTGCTGGGCCAGCTGCTTCATTGGTGGGAGCAGAAGCTGCTTATCAGCCAGCAGGAAGACAAATTGTGTGGCCAGAAAGAAGACTACACCATGAAAGTACCATCTGTATGTTGTATGATGTTCTTGAAAGATAGAACTTCCTTGTAATTTGTTAAAACCTTTGTGTTTATGAATAAAGCCTGCCTATGTAAACCGCCTTGAGTTAAAATCAGAGGAGCAATCTAATGACCTAAGAAAGGCAGTATATAAATACAAGCATTATTATTATTATTATTATTATTATTATTATTATTATTATTATTATATCTTCACACTGGTTTCAACTTTACAGTAAGCAATAGGTTCTATTCTTAATGCTTCACAATGACCTATGAAAACTGAACCAGCAAATGGTTGAAGGTACATGACAATTCTAACAATAAATACACACACACACACACACACACACACACACACACACACACACACACCTCTAAAAGGTTTCTAGCCTAACCAGTTTTGATACTCTCATAAGATTCCCCCTCCACAGGATAAAAGGGAACTAAATATGAATGGGTTGACAGTACTAACTGAGGCTTTAGTTCTGTTTAGATTATGTGAAACTGGTGTGTTTTCCTGTGCTACACTTCTCAGTACTCATTTACATATTTTAAGTGTGTTGTAATCAGTCACGCGTTTTTGGGATGCTAGGATATCAAAGCTTCCAAATGAAGCAAGCAAAACTTACCACCATCTAGGTATCTCAATTATACCCCTATCAATTTTGATAAGTCAAAGTGGGTAAGGTGATTAAAATTGTGCATGCAGTTTGTTTATTATACAGACTTAAGAGTAGGGCCATTGGGAACGAGGTGTGGACAGATGGTTGAGCTGCTGGTCTTGCCTGAAACTTAGCAGGAGAATCTGTGGTCTATTTTTGGATGGGAGACAAAATGCCAGGCTGTGACAAGCTGCAGTACCTGTTCTGGCAGAACGGAGTCACTGTAGAGCTGATTAGCCAGTACGGGAATGTTGTGAGAAGGCCAGCCAGCAAAAGAACGGAGTGCAACCTTGAGGACCTGTCCAGGCTGGACTTATAATCACCTGCTGAAGCTTGATGTCACATGGCCAGAGGAGAGAACCACACTGTGAAGGCTACATCTGGGACTGAGAATTCGGTGAATCGCATAATACTGTACCTTTGTAAAAAAAATACCATTGAGAAATGGTGGTTTAGACAAGCCTGCTCATGTAAGCCACCTTGGGCATTTGCTTCGGCATGGGAAAGGCGAGGTATAAATTCTTCAAAATAAAAAAAATAAAATTGAACGTCCACCCTCCCTTCCAGTTCACCGCCATTAATATTAAAGCAGAAATGACATTCCATACAGGGACAAAGCTTCCATCTGGTCAACAAGAACCATCTCAACTCTTCCTATTTTTTCACCAGTGATTTTCACTTGTATTGCTTGACACCAACAATTTTTCAAGAGGCTTAAGCCAACAGGCTTAATAGTCAGTTACGAATATCCTGTTGGATTCAACAGGATTTACAAGATGGCTTACAAAAATGAGTTAAAACAATATTAACTGTAAAATGATAGGTCATAAAACATATGGCTTAAACCACATAAACAGCAAAGAAATCCAGAAATAAGAGCAGCCAGACACACAGCATGGAACAATAACACAAATTATTAAAAGCGCAGACAATTTTCAACTGGTGTCTGAAACTCATTAAAGCTTGCAAGAGTTCAACATCCCGGGAAAGGAATTCCAAAATGGGCCCCATTGATGGCTATCACCCAAAGGTGAGGGAACCTAGAAAAGGGCCTCTGGAGTTTATGGACTAGATAATAATGAAAGCCTTTTAAACAACCTTTTAAAGGCCTATATGGCTTGGAACCAAGGTAACCAAGATTCAGGCCCAGAAACACATGAAGCCATTTTAAACTGGAGAGTGGTGTTCTGGTCACATGATCAGAGTTAGCACCTAGCTACACTATTTTGGACCAAGCATCCAAGAAGTCTTCAATTGCAGAACTATGTACAATGCATTGCCAGTACTCTAAACCTGACACCACTGAGGCATGGAAAACAGTGGCCAAGTTAACCTAGTCCAAGTCGTGCACCACTGCAATATTGTTGTACAAGTTGAACACCACCCAGAATAGTTATCAGAACTATCAACAAACTTCCATCTTGTCTGGATTGAACTTGAGTTTATTAGTTCTTATCCATTTTTCCATTATTCATCTATGCTATCAAGACCCTATCCAACACTGCCGCCTCTACATCCAAATCTGAAGAGCAGCTAAAATCTTTAATATACTGATGACAGTATACTGTCAGTTTCCTGTTATCATATACAACAGTATATGATGACATATACCAATATAAACATATCTGATATCAAAATAATAGTAGACTGCTCATCCTCAAATCTTTGGAGTGAGCAGTTTCACATCAACACTGAAGAGGATGGACAAAAGGGAATCCTGCAGAATTCCATATCACAAGCCCCATTCATTTCAGAGGAAATGTTTCACCAGCATCATTTTCTCAAGCCAACCCACTGGAGAGTGGTACCCCCCCCCAGTTACTATCTTAAACAGATGGTCCAAAAGAATGCCATGGCTGATAGCCTTTTCAACATTTTGCAATTAGAACATTCAGATGGTTATGCTCCCATACAACAAATATTTTATGCACAACAAATGTTCCATGTGATCCTTGAGCTTGTTTTGTGGCACACAGCTTTTTTTGAAATCAGGTTCAACTGATGCAAGATACCATTTTAAATCTGGAACTGCATTGAGCTTACTTCAGAATTTACCTTTTATGAATGTATAAGAAGAGTGGGGATGTGGTGACAACCACTGTTGCTGAACTTGCTAACCAGAAGGTTGGCAGTTCAAGACCCCGTGACGGAGTGAGCTCCTGTTGCTTGTCCCAGTTCCTGCCACTCTAGCAGTTTGAAAGCATGTAAAAATGCAAGTAGATAAATAGGTACCACGTCAGTGGGAAGGCAACGGCTTTCCGTTTGCCTTGGCATATAGTCATGCCAGCCACATGACCACAGAAACTTGTTCTCAGGACAAACGCCAGCTCTTCAGCTTAGAAACAGAAATGAGCACCACCCCCTACAGTCGGTCACGACTAGACCATTCGGTTGTGGGGAAACCTTTACCTTTATAAGAAGCGTAAGTCACCCCCACAAACTCCATATCCTTGTTTGTATTGCTGGTATATTTTGTTTGTAAGTGCCACAAAGGTAAAGAAAATTTCATGCTACCCCACACACTATACCAGAGGTTCTCAAACTGGCTTTCTATCGCCCCCAGCCAGAGAACCCTGGTTGTTGCCCCCTTAAGGGGCAGGACAATGTTTAAAGCAGTGTCAGCACTCCCCCAATTGCACTGGCACTGGGGAAAAAGGGCCTTCTTTAAAGACTTTTCAGAGTCGCATTGGCCCTCCAATGGGTGCAGAAAACTCACCCACCCCTCTGCAGCCCCCACCCCGCATGTTAGAAACGCTTTCTGCAACACACTTCATGATTTACAACTCACTTCTGGCCCTGCAAGGCATTCCAATACAGACCTGCCTTCTTCCTCCGTTATTCAATTCTTCTGAGAGAAGAATTGGCACATATCCCAAAGGGTACATGAACCCCAGGTTGGGAATGACTGGTCAAGAGCAGTGTTGCTCAAACTGTGGGTCAGGACCCACTTGGTGGGTTGCAACCTGAAGTCAGGAGGATCACAGAAAGCTGGGAGCGGCCATCTTGGAAGCTGCAGGCCTTACTCTTGCTATATTCCTTCTGTGAGTGCTAACAGTTTGAATTTTAAAGTGAAGGTCTTTAAAAAATTGTTTCTACATAATATTTTGTCCTAATCTTGCTTTCTGTCAGGGATGTTTCATGGTTGTGCAATTGCTGCAGTCCAAGAATGCCAGTTTGCATTCCAGGAGTGTCATTTGATTTTGTCATTTCCTGCTTGATGATGCCACTTCCAGCTATGGCATAACTTCCAGGTTAATGACATCACTTCTGATGGGTCACAACACAAGTGCCATTCTAAAAAGCAGGTCCCCATGCCAACAGTTTGAGAATCACTGGTCAAGAGAATTGGCAACAATCAAGAATTCCTATAGTTGCACAGCCACTAAAGATGCATGACTGAGATGAACTACCAGAGATTTAAACAATGGGGTTAGGAAGGTAAGCAAAGTTGGAATGGGGCAAATAATCCTAATTGAAGAGGACACCAGTTTGAGAAGGCCCTGTACTGGTGAAATCAACGCAGAAGGGTACAGAATTTTCCCAAGAGTTTTAAAACAATGTTCAGATTAACCTCAGAGAGTGCAAAGAGCATAAAGAAAGAATTACAAGAGGAAGATACTTTTCAGAGTAAATTACTATCCAATTATAAAGATTCAGACCTGTGATCCCCCCTCCCTCACATTTTCACTCACTGTGCAATACAGATGCTTGCATGAAGACCTCAGAAAGGGTTATAAATTTAAGTGAGAAAATAGTGATTCATACGGATTACTAATCACCACTATATTATGTCCTTTGCCAACAGCAAGATCAGTGATCAGGAAAAAAAATTGGCAAGAGCAGCCAAACTGTCCTAAGAAAAAAACAATGAACAAAACATTTCTCCAGATTCTATCATCTGTGTTCAAACTAAGAGAAACTAAAATAAATCAGACTGTAAAATTGGACAGCCCTGAGAACACATAGCATAAGAAAAGAAAGCAACATAACTGAAGGCAAAGAAGAGAACACATCTTTTTATTTCATATTATTCCTCAGACATTCTGCCTGCAAACTGAGGGCAGTAAAGTTTGACTGCAATAATGCCAACAAGCATTTCAATACATCAAAAATTAGGTGGTTAATCAAAACAGAGCTTAAATTCCTGAATTTCCCAAGATTTGCTTTAAAACCTGAAAAGCTATGAACCAGAAGATCATGACACCACCACAGAATAACAGGGATATGATGCTATTTTCTCCAGATTCATTTCTGTATATTTGTTAGTGAATTTTTTTGTAACGGGGGTACTAATTTACTTTTAACATTTAAAATGTCTGAGATAATTAGATATTGCCTATTAGTATTGCACCTAAACAAGCTTCAAACATGCAATAGTTACAAAACTTACAGCACAACCCTATGCATGTTTACTCAAAAGTAAGCTCAACTGTATTCAAGGAAATTTATTCGCAGCAGGTGTGTACAAGGTTGCAGCTACATTCTTCAAATATATAGGTACAGACTTTGGATTCCATTTGGGCTTGAACTATACAAACAACTTTGGTTTTCTAAATTACCTATGGTACCAGGTGCCTAGTGTGGACAAAATAAGCCTAAGAAAACAAAGTGTCTTCAAAATTAGGTAACTACACATTTCTTTTGAGGAAATAGGTTACCAACTTTAATAGGTTTCAGAGTTCGTGTCTCCAAGTTTCAATCCTACGCAAATGTACCAGAGAGCGAGCCCTTTTGAATGCACTGGGACATTTGAGTAAACATGTATAGGACAACACAGCAGACAAGTTCACATCACAAATGCTAAGAACACGGTATCATCTTGCAGGACTAGTTCTGAAGATGCCACACAGATGTAGAAGCAATCACTGTTTAATCAAAGCAGTTTCACAGGACCACCAAACAAGTTGACAGAACCAGACCAGGAAAAATGGTTTCTCCTGTGCCACTAGGGCTCATAACCAACCATACCGAAGCCTACAACCTTTTCCTAGAAGAACCATAGTTACCTATATCTCACCACAAAGGCCCTTTCCTGCCGAATTGGCAAACCCCAAGGCTCAGGGTGCCCGCGACTTTAAACCTTCTAAATACACCAGCCTCTTACATATCTACAATCGCCGCTCTCTGCACCGACAGGCTGTCGGTCATGAAAGACAGATGCGTACCGAGAAGCAGCGTTTGGAGGTATATAAACACACCAACGTACCGTAGAAAGACCCCCCTTTGAAGACTAGTTTGTCCCCAAACATGTCATAGTATTCTGAGTCCTTTTTTCGATCACACGACTCTTCCATCTGCCCCTTCCCGCCTGAAAGATAAGGAGTGGCAGAGGCGCTGGCTTCCTACGGCTCTTCCCCTGCCCCGCGACATCCCGCAGTCTTTCCAGACCCCACACCACGGAAAACCACAAAAACATATCCCTCCAGCCCCAAGATCACACTCACGCCTGTCTCCGGGCAATAAGACGATGCATGGGAGTCGCCATCTTAGCCACCGGCCGGGCAGCAGCGACACACGCTGCATGCCGGGAACTCCACCCTCCCTTTTCAGTCCTATTGGATGAGCTTTCTAAAGAGAACCGGGGGAAAGGAAGAGGCGAGAAAGGCGCGAGAGGCTTTACCACTCACCTCTTATTCCACCCCCCGCGCGCACACATACACACACTCCTTCCTTCCTTCCCTTCTCCCTCAGGCCGAACTCCTGTACTGACGTCACCCAGTACTATTATTAGCATTCTTTGCTGTAGTTCAGTCGCTAAGTCGTGTCCGACTCTTCGCATGGACCACAGCACGCCAGGCCTCCCTGTCCTCCACTAGCTTCCGGAGTTCGCCCAATTCGATGTTCATTGCTTCGGTGACACTGTCTAACCATCTCATCCTCTGCCGCCCCCTTCTCCTTTTGCCTTCAATCTTTCCCAGCATGAGGGTCTTTTCTAAAGAGTCCTCTCTTCTCATGAGGTGGCCAAAGTACTTGAGCTTCAGCCTCAGAATTTGTCCTTCCAAGGAGCAATCAGGCTTGACTTCCTGGAGGATTGACTGATTGGATCTCCTTGCAGTCCAGGGGACTCGCAAGAGTTTTCTCCAGCACCATCATTCAAAAGCATCTATTCTTCAGTGCTCTGCCTTCCTTATGGTCCAGCTCTCACTGCCATACATTACTACTGGGAAAACCATAGCTTTGACTATGCGAACCTTTGTTGGCAGGGTGATGTCTCAGCTTTTGATTAAGTTGTCTAGGCTTGCCATAGCTTTCCTCCCAAGAAGTAAACATCTTTTAATTTCATGGCTGCAGTCACCATCTGCGGTGATCTTGGAGCCCAGGAAAATAAAGTCTGTCACTGCTTCCATTTCTTCCCCTTCTATTTGCCAGGAAGTGATGGGAGTGGTCGCCATGATCTTAGTTTTTTTAATGTTGAGCTTCAAGCCAATTTTGGCACTTACCTCTTTCACCCTCATCAGAAGTTTCTTTAGGTCTTTCTCACTTTCTGCCATTAGAGTGGTATTGTCTGCATATCTGAGGTTGTTGATGTTTCTCCCAGCAATCTTGATTCCATGTTGTCAATCATCCAGCCCAGCCTTTCTCATGATGTACTCTGCATATAAGTTAAATAAGCAGAGTGACAGTATACAGCCTTGTCATGCTCCTTTCCCAATTTTAAACCAATCAGTTGTTCCATGTTCTAACTGTTGCTTCCTGACAGGTTTCTCAGAAGACAAGTAAGGTGGTCTGGTACTCCCATCTCTTTAAGAACTTGCCACAGTTTGTTGTGATCCACACAATCAAAGGCTTTAGCATAGTCAATGAAGCAGAAGTAGATAATTTTCTGGAACTCTCTTGCTTTCTCCATGATCCAGCGAATGTTGGCAATTTGATCTCTAGTTCCTCTGCCTCTTCGGAAACCACCTTGTACTTCTGGTATTCTATATCCCTCCAAATTGCGAGATTTGATTAGAAAACTATAAGTTTTTGTGTTAGTGTGTTTCCTCTGCAGAACAGAGACGTTAGTGTGAAAGCTAGGTCTGATAGACACATGTAATGAAAAATGATGGTGGAATCCTGAAGTTGTAGGTTAGACTTCAATGCCTCGGGCTGCGGGGGGGGGGGGAAGAGGAGGAATACAATGTTCAATGCTTCCCCACATTTTTATTTTGTGTAAAATCAAATGTATATAAAATGTTAATACATTAACTACTCATCTGCAGGTAGAACACTCTTAACAGCAGGAAAGAAGAAACCTGCTGGAGGGTTTGGAGCCTGTGCAATGGGACTAGCAAAATCTTGGGCACAGACTCATCTCTTGTGTGCGCAATCCTAACCTAGAGTTAGGCTGGCACAGTTAGGTCAGCAAAGTTTGGCTGGCACCCAGGCCACCATAAGCGTGTTTGGACCAGTCTCGGAGTCAGAGGCCAGCACACAGATGTGTGCCATCCTCCCTGACTCCAGAGTGGTCCAAACATACTTTACGGTGTCCCTTGTGCCAGACAAACTTTCCTGGCCTGACTGTGCTGGCCAAACTCCAGGTGAGGATTGTGCCCTGTGTTAGGTTTCCAAGCCTGATTTGAGGGATAGGATTAGGCAGGGAAACCCTTTCCCCGTCCCATCCCCCCTCCTAGGCCAGTCTTCCTCATCCGCTTCGGCACTAGGATTGTACGCCAACTGAATCCTCAGAAAGGCTGTTGATGTTGAGCATGTTTGCATAATTTGGCAATTCCATTTGACTCTGAAATTTAATAGAAGGCATATGTGTTTAGGATTAGAGTATGGTGCTTTCTTATCAACCATTTCTTCCCTGCTTCTTTACTCACTGCAAGGGAATATGGGAGAGCAGGTCTCTGTGTAAAATGCAACAAGGGAGAAATCACTGGAAAAGGAAAGTAATTACACTAGAATTAATTACAGCAAGTTGATGAAATGGAAGAAAAGTAGTTAGCATGAGAATAAATTAGATGGAATTACTCTGGGAAAAATGGTAAATGTGAACAGAGTTCAAAGTCTAAACTAGTATAAACTAAACTAGTATTTGCCAGGCTTTCTTTCATATGATCTTGAGAGCAGTCCTTCACAAATAAAATAAATTGTACAGTATATTGTTCCAATACATTGTTCCTCCACAAGGACTGGTGACATACAAACAATACTGTAGCATCTCAGATGAGCAATGAATGGGGTCATCTGCAGCTAGTTCTCTGCAGCTAGACCTTTCAGTTCAATACCATTACCCCAAAACAGCTCCCATTTGTAAACATTTTTAGTATACTGTTTGACAACGTACTGCATGACAGTATTGTCAATTCATATAGTAATACTTAACACTTCTGCAGCTTTTCACCTTCTACATTATGCCTTTTGATAAATGTGTCATTATTCAGATTCGATACTTGCCATTCACTGAACCAGTGTCATGCAATATCTAATACTTCACTCAAAGTCATGCTTAGAGCAGTGTTTCTGAGAGTGCAATCCTAACTGGGAGTTAGGCCTGCACAGTTAGGCCAGCAAAGCACACAGTCAGAGCACACAGACGTTCACCATCCTCCCTGGCTCCAAGAGTGGTCTAAACACATCATAATCAAGTCATAAACCACAATCTGTTCCTGGCTTCCTGAAAATACTACCATAATGTATTTTTCCCCAGTTTTTCAGTTATATGATCATTATAATAAATTCATTAATTCTAGTCCCATATCTTTTCCCTCTTTGTTAGACCATTTGGTGGATTTAATTGCTGAAACATCAGAATCTAATTTGAACTGATATAGTATTAAGCATCCATATCATATTGCTCCTTATCTGGAGTAATTGCTCTTTATCTGGACATCCAAAATCCAGACTATCCTGAAATACAGACACTTTTGTCCAAGACTTTAAAAAAAAACTATGTAATGTGAACACTGGAAGGTCTTGTGCCTATTCCCACATATAGTATTGGTACAGGCTGTAAGTTTTATTTTCTGCTGTGTGGTGTGCACCTGTATAGACACTGCTGAAAAATTTCAAAGAGGTCAGCAGACATTCATATGGGTAACATGAAAAGAGCAAGAGGAAGCATTTCTCATTATATTAATTCTGAAATCCAGACAAATCCAAAATCCAAACACATTCCTGTCCTAAGCAGTCCAGATAAGGGATACTCAACCTGTAGTATTTCAGATAGTTGTCTAAAAGGGTGCTATTTCCCCATTCCTGATCTATAAGTCCCCTACATTTTTCTATCAATTCAATAACTCTCCAGCCTGGAAACAAATTGCTCACAGGCCAGCTCTGTTTATGTATTTTCTCTGACTTTTTAATTTGCTGAATGTGTTCTACCTACTGCAAAAAAAATGACATTCCTAATTTCATAAAACACTGAATATTTTACACAGGCTGCAATCCTATACATACTTTGCTGGGAGTAAGCCCCATTGAACACAATGGTCCTTACTTCTGAGTAGACTTGCCTAGGATTGTGCTGACAGTCTCACTCAGCTGATAAGAGAAGTTGCAGATGGTTAAATATACACAGAATCAAGGGCAAGATGATCATATAAATGTATATGTTTAGTAGAACTATGGAGATTAGGGCAGCAAGCCTATACACACATATTTGGAAGTAAGTCTGTGAGAGCAGATTCAGACACACTCAAAAGTAGTTTTTTTCATCCTTTATATGATGTTCCCCAAGGCAACCATATCAAGAGTGATGATATGCTGCTCACCAGTCTCTCTGGGGCTGTACATGGAAATATCATGAAAACAAGGCAATATAATTTCCTGTAAGTTTGATGGGAGCTTCATATAACCATCCATTTTGAGAACCTCTGCATTTGAAGAGGTCCTCTTGAGAATGGGTTTCAGGAACACAATTAGCCAAAACTTTTGTTAGTTTAAGCATGTTAAGTGACATTCTGGAGGCTTTTAACGATGTCAGTTGTGCAGGTTGAATATGTTGTTTTTATGTGCCCTCACATGGTGAAAGCCGGTACTAAGCAGAATAAAATGAGCTCATTCTGGTTATAAAGTGGTTTACATTAGCAATCTCCTATGAGTAGAAAGTGTCAGAACCAACTTTCTGTCTCACAAGAACCTCTTGTACTGGATGTTTGATGCCCTTCCCTTCTAGTACAGCTGTAAATGGAGGCACTTCACATTGAAAAGAAATGGGTTTGTTGATATCCTGTGAAGGAATTATGTAAACATAGTGGAAGTGACGAATGTTTCCTCTCATAGAGAACCACTAGGCAGGCACTGTGAAGGTGACTGTATGTTCTCTGTGTAACATTACAACATGACATTTTACACAGGATTTGTTCAGAAATCTAATTAATTTGATATATTATATGACATATTAGGATCGTGGATGAAAGATAATTGAAGATGGTATACAGTTTTTGAAATTCTTTATGAGGCTTGAACTGTTTCTGGTTGTTCTTTCACTACTGATTCATTTTGGTTTAGTATTTCCATGGAAACGTAGTGTTGCCTGTCTCGTTGTTTCCTTAGTAAGCACATGCACGGAGAGTCTCCTAAGCACTGAACTATTAAAAAAATCTGGTATTTTTAGAAGCTGAACTCACATTTCAGTGAACGCAGCATATCTGCGTGTGTGTCAAGAGTTCATAAATGACACACGACTGGAATGTGATGTATGTGGATGTATCAGGGATGTAACTGAGGTAACTTGTAGAAACTTACATCATTCAGTACATTCCTGAAATGTTACATTGTTTTTGCTGTTGTTTTAATTCAAAGGACTTCTGCTCTGAAACATAGTAACACCTGAGTCTTTCCCTCAGCATGGGGAATTCATGGCATAGTGAACTATTCATCCAGGTTCAGTTGGTGTTGATATAATCGGTTTGCCAAATTCTGAATCCCAAAAGTGTTCCTGAGCCTGTTATAGTGTCATCTTTGTTTGTGGCAAAGTTCTTTGTGGCAAAGGATTGTTAAAATACCTTTTTCCCCCAAACAAATATTTGGGTACTTTTCTTGGTGGAAAGTGGCTCACTTCCAACTTTCAATTCCATAGACAGTTAGAATGTTCTGAGAACTTGTAATATTATCTGCAGCATGATTTGAATGTTGTGTCCGAGAAACATGATACTCCTGAGTAGAGGGGGGCAACAAACACCACTTGTGCATTTAATATCCCAGAATAGCACTATGAGCAATATGTTACATGACATGTTAATGCTGCATACAGTGATATCAGGATTCCATGAGACCAATAATTAGCTAATGTTTATATTCAGGTTATCTTTATTTAATGCCTGGCTACTATTACTGGTAGTGATTTTTAGGACATGCTACAATGAACAAGCCTAGCAGCCAATCTTAATAACTGTCCCAGCAACCATGCAGCCACACCAATGGGGCACCCACTGCATCCTGCGGTGGAGGGAGGTCACAGAGGACTCCTCAAGGTAAGCTTCTGCTTCCCCAGTTGGTCTCCTTAAATCTACGCCAGCTATTTTGCTGGCATAAGTCCAAGGAGAATAATTAAATGGAGAAGGAAGAGGAGAGGGAATGTTGGATCAATGCCAGCTATTTTGCAGGCAGGAGAATCCCTCCCTCCTTCATCTGTTCCACCTCCTGCTCCCCCCCCCTAAAGCTTACCTGTACTCTCATGAGTAGTGGCAGTGGATTGGGTGGACTGTGCTTTGTGGTCCAAAATAGCCACCAGTGCCACACTGCACAGGCTGCCACATGGCCACATGATAGTAGAACCTGCTGTCATAAATGTTAGCACTGAGTTATAAAACAGGACTTTACAGGCAGGCAGCTCTGGAGTGCTTCTACTCTACCAGTTATTTTGACTTGCAATGTAAGGAAATAGAGTGGGAGAAGACATTAATAATACCCTTAATCACAAGCACTGGTATCAAATACACCTAAACTCCTAGACTGGGGCATGTCTATGGTATTGGCAATCCTGAAAGGCGGGAGGGTAGGAACATTAGGCTCCAATTTAATTCTATAAACACTTTCCTGGGAGAAAATCCTACTGAACACTATAGCACTTGTTTCTGAGTAGACCTTCATAAGATGGAACTGTTAATCTTACAGTGTTATTAGGTGAGAAGGCTTCTGCATGTCACCCAGAGATGCTGCCATAGGTGGAGACTTGGGGCCCGTGCCAGAAGCCTGCATGTACACAAGGATCTACATCAGTGCTTGGTGAACCCATGAGACAATTAAAGTATGCTCTTGCTATTGCTCCGCACTAGTCAGAGCCCATAAGGATGCTTATTGGGCATTTGTGGGAGCTGCAGTAGCAGCAGACTGACTTCTTTTTTCTCCCAGTGCTACAATTTGTAAATGTCCTGTTCTATGATGCTACATCCTCAGGGTATCCAGGACTTGGAGAAGAAAAAAGATGACCTGTTGTTGCCACTTGTTTCACTCTCCCCCCCTAGTAAGCCTATCCATTGGGTGTCAGCTGGAAAGCTAACCAGCAACTAGGCAGTAAATAAGATAGAGCTCTCTTAATCACTGCCGCTGAAGCTATGGTTGGCAGCATGAACAAAGACTTGTTTCTGTTGGCTGCCTGGTTCCAGGGAACCAACATCACTCATAGCACTGCAGAGCAGTTATCATTGTGGTAAGTGTGGGTGAGAATTTTAGGCCCTTGTGAGAAGAGAAAGATGGCAAGACCTTCTTTGGCAAAAAAAGAGACACTGAAGTAGAAGCTGGGGATGGAAGGGCCGGTCTGAAAGTTTTGCTTTCCATAGGGCTCCTTTGTCAGCTTTTCAGTTTTGCAGCCTACCAAAAATCAGGTTGTGACCCACGGGTGTATGTTGCTGCCCACAGTTTGAGAACTTCAGTGTGAGAACAAAGAAATAAAAGAGAGCGCCACATATGCAAGGTTACAGGGTCATGGGGAAATATTGGAAACACATGGATGGAACATAATTGTTTCTGTAACACAAGTTGAGGCAATGGGGAGTCTAGTCCTCTCCTCGTGGTCTCCAAGGCTATTCTCTGCTAATTCTGATGGTTTCTAGGGCTCCAGTCCAGGCTGCCAGGTTTCTTTGTGCATAGGGAACCACATGAACAGTGCGCAAAGGAAAACAACCACTGGAGACCACTGAGGTCAACCAAACATGTGATGAGCATGGCTTGGCCACCCAGCCATCTGAGTAACAGTGTTGTCCTGGCTCTCCTCTAATTACATCCTTATCGCATTGGATTGCGTGTGAGCCTGCCAGCCACCCACTGCCATAGTCTCACAAAAAAGGTAACATGCAGAGGATAAATAAGAACAGAAGATTTGGAATGCCCTCCCCTTAGAGCTGAGAACTGCTCCCTCTTTGGCGGTATTTCGGCAGGGTCTGAAGCCCGTTTTGTTTCAGCAGGCTTTTAGTTGCTGACAGGCTGGCTGGTTTTTACATCCTCTTTTATGATCCACGGGGTTGGTTGTTTTATACTTTTAATTGTTTTAATATTGTTTTAAATATTGTTTTTAACTTCATATATAATATAATTTTACTATATTTTGATTGTTGTAGGCCGCCTTAGGTGCCTTTGGGCAGAAAGGCAGGGTATCAATCAATCAATCAATCAATCAATCAAACAAACAAACAAACAAACAAACAAACAAACAAACAGTGTATTTTCCACTTCTAGGGGTCATGTACTTAGTGATAACTCAGACAGTCCAGGCATAATTTTGGTGTCTGGAACTTGCCAACTTGCAAGTGATAATGAACCAACATACGAGAGGAGCTCTGTTTCATTAGGATGGGCAAACTGGTGTGTCGGGGTTTCCACAGGGCCCCACCTTGCCAGAGTCCCTCCAGGATGACAAGGAGTCCCACAGCTGGACAATAGGCACACCTCTTGGCGGGACATTCAGTGAGAACTCAGCTGCACCCAGTGCTGAGGTCTCATGGCCCTATGTGGTCTCTGGTGGCACAGAGGAGAGGCCTTCACCCCGCTAGGTGAAGAACTCCAGCAGCACGGCCAATGCTACGAAAGTCCCACCCTTGGGACTGACCTAAGGCACACATCTGTCACTGTCTGCATGCGCAGCTGCACCCAGCAAGGCTCATGCAGCAGTGCTCACTGCAGGACTACAGTCCCAGCCAGAGGAGGGATTACTGATGAATAGGGATGGGTTTTTTGGTGATTTTTTTTTTTTTGCAAAATGTCTTGATCAAAATAGCAAATTGCAATGTTACTTTTTTATCCACATTTTCATTGCAAATTGTACAAACAGCCCTACAGGATGAATGGTCCTACAAAGGCAAGCAATTCCTGGCACACACACCCCAACCCTGCTCAAAAATTCCCAATTTTGCACTCTGATTGCTGCTTGGTTCATCAAGAAACTGCTACTTACTACTTCCACATTCCATTAAAGTTGCCCCAGCATGCACTGTGAACTATGAACATGCATGTTCATTCAAGTTTAATTAAGCTTCCTCCTGTTTCTGCCACTCCTCCTCCTGATCCCTTACTGAAAATTATTTGTAGATTCCTGGAAAATGTGTCAAAAATGAACAAAAGCGGTGTTATTTTTGTGAAATTGATCTACATTTGTGTCAAATTCTGTCAAAAATAAGCAGAAGCAGTGTTTTTTGTGTTTTGACCACAATTTTGTTTTATGTAGCATTTTCAGTAGAAATTCTCATTATTTAGCATTCTGTGTTGATCACTGAAAAAAACCATCCCTACTCATGAAGCAGGCAGGTTGGGGGAGTGGGGACCATAACTCCAGCTGTAACTCCAGCTGAGAGAGATGGAAGGCATGTTAATGAGGCCTCCTTCATTAGGGAAGGACGGGTGGGGCAAACCCGAGGGAGGTGGAGCCACCGCCTTTAAAAACCCCAGTGGCCTGTGATGAGGGTCAGTGGAGTTTAGGCTGCTGAACTAAAACAGATGCTGGCAGGTCTCTGACTAACAGGCCCCACGAGAGGAGCAGGCTTCAGGGTGAGTCAATGCCTTGCCCTCTTTTGCAGACCAACTGAGGCCCTACCCAGGGTAAATCAAGGCCGCAACTTACCTGGATTTGGGCTCACCTGGCCTGTGCAGGCCAAAATTCTGCTAGGTGGTATATGTCTCCCTGGGGCCAGGACATGGTGGTTGTGCTCTGAAAACAGTCACAGAAAACTGGAACATTTTTTCCAGAATCAACCAGAACTCACACCTTCAGCTTAGATTCCTTTCCCAAATCTGCTAGGTTACTAAACTGCAACAAATGCAGACTGATTGTGTCATCACCCAGAAGCCTGTCTGCAAGCTTCAACACGTTCAACAAGCTTCATCAGATCAGACTCTCTTCAACAACACACCCTTTGCATGATGTACTCTGAGGACAGCACATAAAAAAAAGATCATATTATGTAGGCCATGGCCTGCCCAGATAGCCATAAGTACTGAGATGACGATTATGGGGGTCATATATCTAGGAAATTACAGAAGTCATCAAGGATTCTAGGTAGGAAAAAATGCTTTGAAGTTTGTCTCACTGAACATTTGTTGCCTTTTGTTGTCTTACTGAACATTTGTTGCCAGAAACCATCCTGTTTTTCCACATTTTGATGGAATCCCTAATATCAGAGGTAGGGATTAAAATGGTAGCAAAAAACCATATGGGAGCCCTCCAATTATGTTCTTTGATCCATGTTTTGGAAGGCATATGAACATGCCAGCTATTCCCATCAGAGTAACTATAGTAACATCCTGGCCTGATGCCTGATTGGAAACTATCCAGATAACCTGCTTAATCAAAACCCTCTGAGTTGAGATGCCATCATCTGCTCAATCACCTTGTCCAGAAATGGGAGGTTGGAGACTGGTTTATAATTCCCCAACATGGTGAGATGGAGGATGAGTTTCCTCAGAAGGAAACATATCACCTGTTTTAATACCATTGGCGACACCCTCTCCATCAGAGACGTATTATCCACACACACACACACACACACACACCACAGCAGATCTGATAAACCAATCTGCGCAAGGGTCTAGAAGGCAGGCAGATGACCTCACGCTCTATGTGAACATTAGTCCCTGGAGAAGTGAAACACTAAGATTGACCTGCATATGTGGATTTGAGGCAATTTTCTTTTGGACTGATAGAGCTTTCTTGTATAAATAATTATTGTTCTTCTAGCTGAGAGAGTGCGATGTGAAATCAGGTCACATGCCAAAGCAGGTGGGAAGAGACAGTTGTAGGCTCAAGCATTTTGGTATGAATGCTCCAATGACGTAAATGTGTCAGTGCATCCCAGTCATATTCTGGCAAGAACTACACTGTATTTTCAAAATGAAAGTGAAAAAAGGAAACATATTAATTCTATTTTAACAGTGACTTTGGTTTATTTCAGTCTATGTTCAATGGACTATCACAGGAGCACTTTTGTTCTTTTATGTGACAGCAGTTGCTTACAGGCATGCCCGGGTGTCCACTGATTCAGTAGCCTGTTTCAGTTATCCACTGATACCATCGATACTGGGATGCCTATTAAAAAGATAGGAGAACGTTAAATCTCGTTATTTTACCTTGTTGCAGCAAAACCATGATGTACCCCTATCTTTAAAAAGACATCACCAGTATCCACGGTTTCTGGTATCTACAGGTGGTGGTGAAGTCTAGAACAGAACGAATACTGGGACATGCCTGTATTTCAGTAGGAATAATCTATGATTAATAATATTTGAAATAGCATTCTTTGTTAGTGCTACAAGAGTTTCACCTGCGTTACTTCTGCAATTCACCCTATGAGGAAGGGTGGTTTCATTATATCCATATTATTAAAGGGTAAGAAGAGGGGAAATGCTGCAGGGAGAAAGTGGTTTGCCTAACCATCCATGATTTCTAGCCAGAGCCTTCTATAAAACACCAACAAGAGAATGGAATCTCAAACTCTTCTCTGTGTTACATAGGTATATTTGGTTACCGAGATATGAATATGGAGCAAACATGTATTGTAGCTACTGTACTAGCAGCTACTGTAGTGAAGCAGGTTAACTTATTCCAGTTCATGTGGATTAGCATTTGGCAGCTGCTGGGTCTGAGTGTGCAAAGCATGTTTGCTCATTGAGATAGGTTCTTGCATTCACAACATTAGTTGACAAAATACTGAGGTTCAATTACTGTAAAAGCATGATTTTCCCACAACAGAAGCAGTACTCCTGCATTCCAGGAGTAGTAGGTTACAGAACAGAATTCTGTTATCTGCTGCAGAGGTTTAACAGAGCAGAATGGATGCCTGTTTTTCTTCATACAATGGAATGGGCTGCCTCTAGCAATCTTGCTACCCTGTCCAGAAGGCCCAGCCCAAGCCAATCTGGCGCCCAAAGCGGTAACCAAATTCCATCTCCCTTGGGGGTGGGTACATACTAGCACATGAATGCCTGCCCGTTACCTCCTCCTCTGTCTCCTCCACCCTGTTTCCCCACTTCATCTTCAAAACAGGTCAAGTGAGAAGGACTCTGGAAGCAGAAGAGGCAGCCATGTTTGTAGAAGGAAGAAAAAAAGATCTAAATATCACCAACATCATTATATTATAAACTCCAGTACAATCCCTCACTGGAAAAAGTGTTATTTTAAAGACTAATAACTAAAAAAGTATTTAATGATTTTTTTTAATGAACAAAATTTAATGAAAAAAGAGGGGCATGATGAGGTTTATATTTTTGGTTTGGTCTCTTGCACTAATTGTCTATCATAAATGTTCCTCTAGTGTGACATAATTTCCTTTCAAAAAGAGCATAATTTCTTATAATTGCTCTTAGATGTCCTGCACTGTATAAAGAATCCCTTTTACATTCTCCTCTTCTGAGTTTGCTTACACGCATACCACACTGGCAAGTTTTGATCATCTCATAAAAGACATAAGTCACAAATATAATAAATGCAATTGGTATGAATGTCCATGAAATCTTGGTAATGGATTTGAGGGTCTTCGGGAGAGTAAAAAGAGTTGTTGCATATTAATGTAGCTTCTTATTTAAATTGGACATTTCTAATCAAAGGAGAGAACCACACTGTGAAAGCAACATCTGGGACTGAGGATTGGCAGATCACAAGAATACTGTAGATTTGTAAAAAACCAATTGGAAAAAAATGGTGGTTTAGACTAGCCTGCTCATGTAAGCTGCCTTGGGCATTTGCTTCGGCATGGGAAAGGCAGGGTATAAATTCTTCA
This sequence comes from Lerista edwardsae, assembly GCA_029204185.1. NCBI lineage: Eukaryota > Metazoa > Chordata > Lepidosauria > Squamata > Scincidae > Lerista > Lerista edwardsae. The sequence goes on from JAJKFI010000005.1 coordinate 23,857,888, forward strand.
AATAATAAATAAATAATCATTATTTATAGATATAGAAATTGACAGCAGCTAGAATGTCTCTTCCTATAACAAAGTAGAGAGATGTTCAGTTTGTGTTGGTGGTAGGATTGGTAAGGAGCCAGCAGCCACTATATCCTATACCCCTTCCACACAAGAGACACCTCTCAAATGACAGTGTAATATTATGCCATCATTGAAGCTAGCATAGGAACAAAAAAACCATGTAGTCAATAATGAGGAGGGGGAAAAACTCCCAAAAGTCTCGAATTTCACTTCATTTTGCACATTCTGCTGCCCTCACAATATTCTTGGAAAGATACTTTAACACCAGTCTCCTGATTACTCTTGTTACAGTTACTCCACACACAAGTACCCAAATGCAATGTCTACCACTCCAAAAGGGGGGGCAAGGATAGTATACCCAACACAGGTAAGTAAGAGAGGGGAGGGAATCCCTGGGATGTGCTATAACCTTCTGTGCTGATGAGGCATAAAAGCTCATGGAGCCATGTGATTCAGAAGTGACATAACCTTTTTGGGTCATGGCGAGCTTCCAAATGCGACCGGAACCTAGTTCCAATAATGTTCAGAACCTTTCTGAAGCCCATAGACGCAGGGTGTAGCTTCTGTGGGCTTCAGAAAGCCCCACCCAGAGGCAGAGCTGGGGCTTCACTGCCGTCTGTCCCAGCTCCTGGGAAGGCAGCAAACATTCTCCAGAGCTGGGTCGGGGCTTAGCAAAGCTGCTGGTGCTCCACCCTTGGGGAAGATGTCATTGGCATCTTCCCAGAGGGCAGGGCACCACCCAGTCTCTCTCAGCATCCCTGAAGGGTCCAGCCATGTCAGGACTTACTCCCTGAAGGCGGGACTTTGCTGACTTCTGGCTTTGAACCTTTCCTGGCTTCTGTGTAGACAGGAGCTTTCATGGAAGCCAAGAGGAAGTACCCTGGCCTCAGGGTGTATGTCCCAGGCCCAGGCCCTCCCTTTAGAATGAATGGGAACGCATTGACTCCAGTGGGCGGGCTTAGCGGCCATGACAGTATGTCCAAAACATTGCTCATTCCAAGCATTTCCAATGGGTTTTCGCATGATGTTTAGCGCTTAATCGTTTACTCCTGAAGTAAAAACTTACCAAAATAACAACGTGTGATCGTGGAGAAACATCAGTGGTAACCATATTATGAGTTAATATGCAATTCCAAGGTTTAATTCCGCGTAATTATATTACATTAAAATCTCTTCATAACACAAGTAGTTGTCAATAGGAGAGTAATTCTTTTTTACTTCTAGGCTATTAAGAGTATTTTTTTAAACTTCTACCCTCACCCCCCCCCATAAAATTAACTTTCACACGCGCGCCGTGCGAGCGAGAGAGCCCCTCCGGCGGCAAACCTCGTTACGTCGTTCGCGGCAACGATTCAGTCAGCCATTTTAGTAAATCCACGGCTTCAAGAATGTGACGTCATGGCCACTCCAGCTATCTAAACTTTTTAGTATGTCCCAATGTTCTCCCCAAGGGCGGGGTTTGGCAAACCTCTCTTGGCTTTGGCGACCCTCACCCTCAGGGTAAACGTCACAACATTCTCCCCACAGGAGGAGGGCAGGAGGGGAGTTTCCGACTATTTAACATTCTTGGTTTCCGAAGCCCATAGAGGAGGCTCAAAAAGGCCCCCTGACGTGACCACGCCTCCTGTCATCTCCCCGAGGCCTCGGGAAGGGGTCTGCCAACCGCCAGCTGACTTGGAAGCGGCCGCTGCGGCCTGACAACTGCCTCTCCCGAGCTCGGAGCGGGCATTCGCTGCGGCAAACGCTCACCCTGGGCTCGGAGGCGGCCGTTGCAGTCAGCGGTTTCTCCCGAGCTTGGAGCGAGTGTTCGCCTAGGCGAATGCCCGCCTTAGGCTTGGAGGCGGCCGCTGCGGCCTGACAGCTGCCTCTCCCGAGGCCGGGGCGTGCGGTTGTCGCTGCCATCGCGCACCCCAGACTCGGGAAGGGCTGCTGCGGCCAGCCGGCCAATCGGGGTGCCGGACGGGAGGAACCATTGGGATGCACGCACCCCCATCCCACTGGCTCTCGCTGCTCCTGGGGCGAGCATGCTCAGTGGTCGCAACAGGAGGCGACCACTGCACATGCTCGCAATAGCATGCGCAGTGGATGCCTCCCGTCGCAACCACTGCGCATGCTCGTGGCCAGCTACACCCTTGGGGGTGGGGTGGGGAGCCAGATGTGGGTGGGGCAGAGCCACACCCAGGCAGTATTGGGATGGCTGATGGTCCCTAGGCCACCACGAAGTCGGCGCTACTGTCTTTTATAAACATTTATCAGTTTAAATGTTTATAAATGTTATCAGTTCTTTGCTGATACAATTTAGACACAAACTTTGCTTGCTCTAACATTTATATACAAAAAGTGGTAGCTCTACTACAATTCGAACGCCATACAGCGTTTTCTAATCCTAGAAGGCTGTGTCCTACTGATATCGATAGGTCGGACACTGCAGTATTATGTGTGTTGATTTGGAAATAAACCCCATTGTGTTCCGATGGGCTTCCTCACATGTGTTTATAGGATTTCAGCCTTACTATCTGCCAAGTGTACATAAGAGTTGCACACAGATGGTCAGTGCTGGTGCCCCAGATGCCCTGGGACAAAAATCAGTACTGGGTACACCATGGTGTCCTGATGTCACATTAGTTGCTACCACTGCCACCAGTACTCAAAAGTCAACCTGGCCAGATGGGCAATGCCTGCCTGACGTGGCCAACCCCTAATGAAATCCTTACACATGGTGAAGGAAAACAATCTTTGTATGCTCAGGTGCACTTTGATTCCAGGACTGAGCCTCAATACCAAGGTGGTATTGGTACGAAACCACCTCCTTACATTTGAGGTGGTGTGCCAAATGCTGCCCTCCCTTAGGCAAAGTGCCAGCCTCTGCCCCTCTGCTCACGATGTTCTAGCTCAGCACCTTCCTCCCCTTACATTTTCTCTTATCTGTCCCTCTCTTTTCAATCCAGAGGGTGCAAGAAGAAGGAGCAATGGGAGCAAGTAGGAAAGCAGAGTGCCAGTGCCCCATCTACTGCCTCATGAGGCAACCGCTTTAGTTGGCCTCCTGGATGGTCCGGCCCTGACTGAAGAGATCAGAGGGCTCCTCCTGGGGAGAAGCTCGATGCCAGGCAGTGGCGTTTCTACAGGGATGGCAAAGCTCTAAGTTTTGCAAGAAGCCTTACCTTGTAGTGGAAATCACTCCTCTCCTGCACCCTTGGATTGGTTTTAGCCAATCCTCACAGGGAAAAGCAACATCTTGGCGTTGCTTACTGGCTACAGCAGCAAGGGAGAGGAGGGATTTACATGACAGGGGAAGGCTTCTTGCAAAACTTAGAGCTTTGCCATCCCTATAGAAACGCCTCTGATGCCAGGCTGTGACCCCCGTTTTGCACTGACTTTGCAATGACGTGTAATGATTGAACTAGTTTGTGTGGGGTGGATAACGGCAGAGCGCCCCTCACGTAAAAGAAGGAGAAGGCAGCGAAGCCGGCAGACGTCACTGAGCGCGAGTGGATGCCAAAGCGAGCGAATGAATGATGAGCGAGGCTGAACGAACGAATGATGCTCGCAACGCAACGTGGAGGCGGGGGAAAAGCGCGAGCGGAGGCGCTGAGGGAAGGGAGGGAGCTATGGCGTTCTAACGAATATCCCCCCCCCACCGCGAAAAGGAGGATCTGCGCATGCACCCATGCTGGCGTGCCTCTCGGGATATCCACCGGCCACTTTTCTGCCTATGGCCTTCATACAAGGATGGAGGGTGGAGTTACAGAGAAGTGACGCTCAGAGAGGGAGCGCGGGAGGAAATCTCGCGAGATTGCTACCCTCCCCGGTCCGGGCAGGATCTTTCGAGATCTCTCTTTTCTCGTCGGCTGCCTCTGTGCCCCGTCCCTTCCCTTCCCCTCCCCTCGCGAGGAGGCAGCTGGAGTCTCGCGCCGCCGCTCATTTAAACAGTCCTGAGTGGGCAGTGGTCGCTCTAAGAGACGGAGGCGAGCGGCGGGACGCGGTCCCCTCTCACGTCGCTGCTCCCGCCCGGCGGCTGGCCCTGAGCTCCCTCCCTCCCTCCCTTCCTGCGGGCCCCTCAGGCCGACTCGCCTCGTCTCTCTTCGGCCTCGCCCCCTGCCCCGGACTCGGCATGTCTGTGGTGGGAATCGACCTGGGCTTCCAGAGCTGCTATGTGGCGGTGGCCCGAGCTGGGGGCATCGAGACGATCGCCAACGAATACAGCGACCGCTGCACTCCGTGAGTAAGCGGGAAGTGGGCGGGTGAGGCGGGGGGTCGAGGCTGGGAACAATGGGGGGGGGGGAGAGGAGAGTGGTAGAGGCGTCGCGTCGCCGGCTGACTCATTCCCAAGACAAGTATTCGGGGCCTAGAGGAAGCGCTGGCCTTGTCCCTGCATGTTCCCACCGCCTCCTTCCCCTCTCCCTCATTGTTTCAGGCCCAGGGAGGGTGCGATTCTCCACACAGAACGGACCCCGTCTCATTGATAATTCAAACACGCACCACGCAGTTGAGCTGCGGGCTTAACCGGCGAGTAATGCAAACTGCTGCGCTGAGGCGAGGAAGTGCCCTTTCCCCACGTGCGCGCCCCCAGAGGGAGATGGTTCAAGGCTGGCCAAGGAAAAGCACGCACATTGGTTTGAGGGAGGGAGCCAATCAGGAGAAGGAGAAGAGGCAGAACCCTGGCGCATATAGTGCTCTGTGTTCCCGGGGCGTATACACTCAGTGTCCAAATAAAAAGGGTTAGTGATGTTACAGGGCAAAGGCATTTGCTATTTGGGAAGGTGCTGGGTTATGCTAAAAACTAGAGTCTTGCAGAACCCTAAAGGCTAACAAATTTATTTTGTTAAATAAATAACAAAATAACTGTGGAAGAATCCATGGAGTTCTGTTCCTTTCTGCTTTGCTAGCTTTTAAGGTGTTGCAAGACTTTCTGTGTTTGGTGCAACAGATTAATACAGCAATCCCTCTGGAATCTGGTTACTTGGTGAATGACAATTTAACCCCTTTTCATGATGAAGCTGGTGTTTTCCCCCCCCAAGAGCTAGTATCAGGTGCTATATATGCCTCTGCATAATACAAACATGCATCTGTTTTGTTAAAAATAGGGAAGTGGTGAAAGGGTCCACGACCACAGATGGAAAAGCAGAAGACATTCTGCTAAAATACTTGGGTATAGTACTGAAAATCTCATGCTTAAAAATAAAACTGGAATGGAAAAATCTGGGAGGACACATGTACACAGGGATGTAAAATAACTATCACTGAAGTTAATTGCATTTATCTAACATGAGTACTGGCAGTTTGTGCATTTTTAATTGCATTTTTGAGAATCTAATTTTAAGGTATTGGGAGGGGGAAGGATCAAGAAGTAATTGGCATTTATCTGATTATTTCTTTATCTCTGGAGCATTTAAACGTAATCCTCATAACAACCCTGTCAAGTCAGTATTTCTTTAGGTTGATAGTACTCTCCTATTGGAGATTACCTTGGCTTCACAATTGGAAACTGAGGTTGAGAGAATAGTGGCTTACCTATGGTTGTTACAGTGTGGCTGAAGTGAAAATTTAGCCGGGAACTTCCTAGGTACTATACTAGCTCTCATTAACAAACATTTTAATTTAAAATTTTTAAAAAAATTTATATGGGTCATATATTGTAAAACAAAAGTTTTAGAATGGCATGAATTCAGTAAACATTATTTTACTCACAATTGATTGCTCTTGCTATTGAACTAGCTTGCACTGTTGACATCATATTGCATGTTTTCCTCTTAACTGCTCCTATGTTGTAGTGTATTTACAGATTGTCATCTACAGCTTCTTTTAAAAAGAGTACAAGGAATAGAATCTTACCAGATGAAAAGCACAATGCATTCTCAATACCTGTGTTGCTGGATGTTTAAGCAACATCCTGTGTAATACCTGTGTTTAAGCCAGTGGTTCCCAAACTGATGGGTCACAACTGACCAGGGAAACCGGAAACGGGGCATTCCTCAATAGGGGAGTGGCCGTGCTCTGATGGCAGCTACAATGCTGCAAAAATCACAGTGCTGCCGCTGTCAAGAGGCTTTTTCACTTACCTGCAGGAGACCAGCGCTGCCCCCAGGTATGTGAAAAAGCCCCTGCAATCTCTGCAGCACTGTCACTGCCCCCTCCCCACCCACACCAAGACTTACCTGGTTCCCAACTCCCCTGTAGGAGTTTGGGAACCACTGATTTAAGGAGTGATTCTAGCTCTTCTGTTAGTCCCCTGTTCCTTCTTTCTCCCCCACCCCCGCACTTTACTCCTCCCTTCCTAGTTAATGAAAAGCAAGCTGGAAAGTTTTTCTCCTGTGCTTATTATCCATGTAATGTCAGTTCACCTCCCCATTTGAAAACTAATGTATAGGTTGTTTGGATGTAGCAGCTGCTTTTCACTCAAGCACTAGAATCTTACACAAATACTCATGTTATGTACTTTCACCCGGTACATACTGCTAACTTTGCATAATAGTGCCTTAAAAATACTTTATTTTATACAAATTGTAAATTAGACTTCCAAGCAGCCAGGCCAAAATGTACCCCAAACCTGTTGGTACAGCCCATGTGTTTGAATCTGTAGCCCTATATGAACAGATGATTTACAGGACTATCCTGAATAAGGAGAGATTGGGAATAGGCATGGAAACAAAGTAGTGAGATGTAAGCAGAAACTAGATAAATGTAAATATGTTGAGAATACTTTTCAAAGAAGTTGGCATTTTATTTCAGGACCAGTATTTCAATAATTGTTTCTTAATGCCTTGATCCCAAATATTTGTCATTGAGTTGCCTGAAATGCTGTTGCATCATGGGTAATGTGTTGGGCTGCATAAACTGTTACAATACTATGATTGGAAGTCCTAAGACTGAATAATTATAAATAAGTGTTCCCCTGCACCAAGGGCTCACAATCTAAAAAGATACAATAGAAACATCAGTAAACAGCCACTAGAAAAGACACAGCTTTGGGTTGAAGAGGCACAGTCTTTTCTAAACTCCAGTGTTGTGGTATTAGAACTGTCTCTCCTTATACAATCCTACTTTCCAGTTCAGGTCAAGTTACTACCCACCATCCCATCTTTATTGCAGTTAGGATAGCAGCAAGGCCAATACAGTCATGGGCCCCAAACTCTCAAACCTCCTTCCCGAAGAGGTTAGACAGTCTAAACTCTATTAGAAATACATTGCTGTAATTAAACCTGGACGTTATAGAGGCAGAGCTTTGTCTTAACAAGATCTGGGTGCTCCATAAGGTTTTATTTAAGGGCCTGATCCTATCCCCCATTGCACCGGTGTTATGTGTGTACGCCGGTGGTATGAAGCACATTCATGGCACTTGGAGAACAAGAGGCACTGGTGCTGAGCCAGCACCAGTTGGCACTTGGCCTGAGTTTTGCTGCTGCTCTATAGCAAGGCTTTTGGGGGGCAAAAGGGGCGGAACTACACGGAAGTGGGCAGGGGGAGAGGAGGATCAGGCCTGGAAGGGAATTGGATATGGCAACAAGAGATTTCTACTGTATCCTGTGCTCCCTCCCTGGCTAAGCAGCTGAACGTGGGCCTCCTCGATTCTACACCTGCTCAATAGCTATTGCAGCTGGCTGCGTTCTATCCAGGGTAAGTGAGCAAACGCTGGAGACCCTGGCGGCTGTCTCAGGACACATAGCATACAGCAATCCCCATTTTTGTGATCTTTTGGGCACTGAGGCATCTTAGGATTGGGCTGTAAAAGTGCTCAGTTCTAGAAAATATGCAATCTGTCTTGCTACACTGTGATCCTATGCTGAAAATAACCTGGAAGAATATCGTGTTTTAACAATTTGGAAAAATAGATTATACTAGTATGTGTCTAATTAAAACCGGGAAAGAATAATGAGACTCAACTTTTATTATTTGAAAGCTTGTTTGGTTTTAAGATTATCTCATTCATAAGGTGACTCATATGTCAGCGTACTCAATCACTCAGTTGTTTAAACCAGCATTTTCTGTGCAGCCAATCCTTTCTAGAACATGGACGTAAATAAACCTTTTAAAAGGATCCTGAGATACTGTGAGTACAGTTAAACCACTTTAGAATTTTGTGAAATGTTTTAATTTTTTACATTTAAAATTGTGGCGAGGACTGGGATGTATTTCAAGTAACAGAGAAGGACAAAAACAATTCATGTATAAATTCCTTAAAAATGACTCTTAAATGAGTAGTGAAGTATTTTTAATAAGTGATAGTTGGGAAGGTAGGGTGAGCAATATACAGTGCTGTTACTTTGGTTGCTGAGTGCTTTTTTCTGTTTATTGTCTTTTGTAATAAGATTAGCAATGGTTTAAAAAAAGTTGTATTCAGTACAAAGATTCAGGTTGCTTCATGCCTGGATTTGCTGTTTTCCAGTTTATGAAACGATAGTGCTGTGCTTGTTTTCCCAAGAGTAACAATGTTTTTCAAAATTTCTTGTTGCTTCTCATAAGTAGCAATATATATCTTTTACACCTCAGACTTGAGCCAGGGTAAGGGGTAGGAACTGACTTCTTCTCAGCATGCTGCCCTCCCAACCTTCAGCTGGGAGGCACATTTTATTTGGCAGAGGAGGGCAGTGACTGCAAGCAAGGGACTTTTTGCAAAACAAATTGGAAAGTAGTATTGGGAAACATTGGTATGCTGGTGTCAGTCAGCCCAACCTGATGCTGATTTTTGTAGGGTCATTTCACATAAACAAAGTTCTATGATAAAAACATGGGTGACGTGAATTCTTCAAGGCACTGTATCAAGCTTCCATAGGAACTCTACAACATGTTTTGTAAGTTTGCCTGCATTTCTCCTTCCCGCAGTGTTGATCATTTGTGGCACAAATAACCCAAAAGAGAAGCACTTTGCTTCCAGATTTCTGCTTTCTCATGTGGAAGCAGTTTTAACTTGCCAAAGGCAAGGGGCTGTTTGCAGGTCAGATTGCTTCACTTTGCTTCATGCTCAGTTCCAGAGTTTTAGTATAAATTGACAGGGATTTTGAAATGATCCCACCTCTGTAAAAGACAAAAACGAAGCTATTAGCATCTACTCTTCTCCTTGACTAGTCCCAAACTACATCTTTGTAAGCAACACTTATAAAAACGGACAGCTCTATCTAGCTCTTTTTCACCTAGTCCAATATTGCATTCTAAATACTTTTGTCATGGAGCTATTGCAGCAGTTCCCAAAGTATGCATCGCAATGCCCTGGGACATCATGAGTTCTCAGCAGGTAGATTGCTGCACAAGCTTCCAATCATCAGCAGGAGACTCGGCTGTGTGTGTGTGCGCGCGCGCAGAGCTGCAGTGTGTATAAACTACCTGCTGTGGAAAGCCCACCTACTCACTCTGCTTTTTGGAGGCTTGTGGCAACCTCTGAACCCAAAAGTGAATGGCCAGTGACATCATTGTATGACATCTTTCACCACCTTCTGGGTTCTGAGAGTGTTGCAGCCCCAGAAACTTGGAACTGCTGGGATATTGATTGTTTTTTGGTCTACTGCTTCAGTGATTAGTGTTTTGTGTGAATCTCTAACGTATTGTTCAGCAAGTTCCACAGGAATTTCTAGGAATTGGGTTGTCATTGTTCTGGTATTTATTAGTGATTTACAGGGTACGAAGATGGTAAGCAAGATCCTTAACAGATCTTGCAAAATGTTTTATCTGTTTAAACGATAAATTGCCAACTGTTTCTGTTTTCTGTAGCTTGGCAAAGCACATATCTTCAAACTAGATTTACAGTTGTCTTCCCTAAAAGAAGGCTTGTGTATCGTCAAATGAATGTCTATGAGATATGGTATACAAGCTTAGGATTTGAATCTTAAGCAAACAGGTCTGCCGATTTAAGATTTGTATGTAATGCTATCTTTGGGTCCTATGACATATACACCTAGGCAATTTAAAAATAAAATATTAATAAAATCATTGTCAGTTGAAGAAATTGATGTTTGCTCAGAAGTAAATTCCATGTAGTTTAATGAGACTTACTTCTGAGGAGGTGCAGCCTGAGGTACACAGGTTCCCTGGTACACAGGTGTTAAACTAGTAGATTTCTGGCATAGAGGGTGGTAAAGACAAAGATGTACCTACTGTAACTGGGTGTTGGAAATTGAAGAGCATATTCTTAAACTTCTGCTTTAAATTGTTTGCCAGTGGTGCTGGCATAAAGGCCTGCAATGAATATATCAGTGTGTCCTAATCAGGCGGCTGAGTGGTATACTTGGTAGACTACTAGGAAGGAACTACTATACTGCTTGTCCTGTCCAAGACTGATGTTCTGATTTGCAGTGTTAATTGGATGTGATAGGTATGTCTCTTCTTTAAAAAAAAAATGGCTGGCAGACCAAGTCTAATTAGTTGGATAACTAATTAGTGTCATGCATCTAGTATCATTAGTGGCACTAGAAGACATTTCTTTTTGAAGTAGAAGTGGGGACATTTCACTGTATTTTTAGTTGTAGAGCTTCATTAGAACTTAAAATCCAGACTTTCATTAAACTTTGTGTAGATTCTCCTTTTTCAAATGTATTCCAAAACTGGCATTTTTCTAATTAGAGAATCTTGCAGTTCAGATTTAGAACATATATGGAGCTGAAGTTTATGGAGTATTTGGACTCAAAACACATAGAAACATACTTGTTAAAACACTGTTTGATGGCAGAACAAATTACCATAAGCGTAGGGTGCATGTAGTAAGAGATCAAACATTCGGTTCTCATTTGAAAATTAAAAACTTGAGGATTTCTTCAAATTATGACAAAAAAGTATGGGTATTTGGAGCATAGTGACAATTTATTCAAGAAGTATTTCAAAAATAGTAATGATTGTAACTGGAAGGTAGATGGGTCTCGTCCTTATTAAGTCAGTGGCAAAATACAGTACCTTAGGGCAGGGCTTTCCAAAGCTTGGTGACACATTGCATCTTCCTCAGTCAATCAGGTCAGGTTGCTGAGGCCAGGTTGCTGGATGGCAAAATGGTGACTGACCCAGAAGTTGCTTCCAGGTCTCTCATGTGTGCCCTGTGTCATTAGCTGCATTTCCAAAGTGTGTGCCACAACCCACCATATTGTGCCCCGTTCCCAAACTGTGTGTGGTGGCCCATTGGCACGAAAACCACTTTGGGGAATGTGACATGATGTGGACACAAGGTGTGCATGTGCAACACAGAAGCAACTTCTGGGTCATCTACCACTTTACCTATATGGTATCCTGGCCTCAGTGGGCCCGCAACCCACAGTTTAGGAGACCCAGCCTCAGGAGCTGGCAGGGAGCACTTGTGAAACGGTGCACTGAATTCTTGAGTGTTGTACCTTGTGATGTAGCGCTAGAGTTAAAAATGTCCAAAGTCTGAAGGTCAGTTAGCAGTTGTATCCAAAGAATTGTGAATGCATACATGCCCCGGTATCCATTGATTCAGTATCCATGGTTTCAGTTATCCGCGGACACCATGGGTACTGGGATGCCTGTTAAAAAGATAGGGGAACATTAAACAAATCTTTTTTTACCTTGTTGCAAAACACTGATGTTGCCCTATTTTTAAAAAGGTGTCTCCCGTATCCATGGTTTCAGGTATTCACAGTGGGGTCCAGAATGGAACTCTAGCAGCTACTGGGGCATGCCTGTACAAGGAAACCTGTGAAAAGCAATTCCTAATTTTTGGCATCCCTGAAAAGATTCTTCCAAGTGTCCAAGGACCCTGCAGAGGGAGTTGGAATGGGGTGTGGGGAGTATCTGCAAACTGGGCAGCGGCATCTGTAGTGAACGCAAAACGCCCCCTTTCGTAAACTCCCTTTGACTCATGCTAGTTTGTATCTTTAGAATCAAAGATTTCCAGCATAAAGCAATTTGGGGTTAGAGGCTCTTATTGTCATACTCTAAATCTGCTTTAGGATGCAATCCAAGAGTGCCAATGGACTGATACACGTTGCTTGGTGCAGGGCTGTTGCAAACGTGGTGTAAGGCACGTCTGCAGCAGTACAAGGGCTTGTTGGGCTGGCGCAAGGAGTCACGCCAACCTAGTCTGGAAGGTAAGCTGTCCCCGCAGGTTGGGCCAGCATGGGGGCTGGGGGGAAGGCAGGAGGGGGCAGAATGTGCTGGGGGAGGGAGGGCAGCCCTATGGGTGGAGTGGGATGGAATAAGGATCTGGCCATTTGGATGAGTCCTAACCTCTATCTCCAGGCCAGCCAGTCCTTATTCCAGGCTGCTTGGATTTGTGCCAGCCCCATAGGGGTGGCTGGGGCTTACCTGGAGCAATGGGACAAATGTCCCCTTGCCCTAGGGGGAGCTCCAGCAACCTCTTACACTATGCTGGATACAGTGCAGGCCTGCCTGTTCCAGCGCAGTATAGGATTGGGCTGTCCCATCTGCACCAGCACAGATTGGGCTGTCCCATCTGCACAGTTGATAGTGGAGCAACAATAATAATAAATTGGTCAGCACAATCTCTGTACTTGGTAAATTTGGTAATACTAGTGCTGCTTGTGAGCTTACTGCTTTCTGCATCAAAGCAATGTTTGAAAGTGCAATCCTAGGTGCTTGTTAGGCTGGCGCTGGTCTAGGAGTGTCGCAAATGTGCTATAGGGCACGTTTCCACCAACTTGGGATGAGGCTGAGCCAGCACACGGATGTGACCAGATCCAGGCCATGTACTGCCCAGACATGGTAAGGAAGTGCCAGCTGAGGGAGGCTTGCCCAGAAGGTTGGGTAGGGGCAAGGTGGGGGAGGGTGAATCCATGGGTGCACCCACCCAGGGATGGAACTGGACCAGATGACATAGGCTGAATCCAAACCCAGTTGGCCTCACATGGGGTCTTCAGATCTACGCTAGCTATTTTGCTGGCGCAGTAGTCCTATTGGAGAGGCTGCTTCATGACACAGGGTATGCAGAATCAATTCCTCTTACACAGAGTGCAGCCAGCTCCAATCCTGTGCTGGATTCGGGGCAGGCTTGCTGGCCTCCTTATTCCAGTGTGGGTTTGGATTGGGCTACCTTTATTGTAGGTTTACTTAGCAGTACAAGAGTTCATTTGCGATGAAGTAGAGAGAACACTTGATTGGCCGATGCTTGTAGAGTTACTGCATTTATATATCTTATAAATGAGAATAAAAGAGCACTGGTAGCAGTTTCAAATTTCACAGTAAAAAGTAAAAGTTTCATTCTAGGTAAGTAAATAGCTTAGTGATGGCAGTTATAACTGACAGATGATGAATACCTCTTACATAACTGGTTGGTATTAAAAAGAGCATCTTTAATGGGGTCATTTTGATTTCTGCACCATTCTTGCCATCACTTAAATATACATATGGTCCTACTTCCTTTTCAATTGTAGATGAAGTGTTTTATTTCAGCCTAGAACTAAAAAAGGTTTTCTCATTCTAGATCATGTATATCCTTTGGACCCAAGAATCGTTCGATTGGAGCTGCAGCCAAAAGCCAAGTAAGGATTTTGTGTATTCAGGAGTGGATTTAGTACAAGCATAATGGCTGGAACAGCAGGACAAAAAATCACTAATATTCATTTTAATTTGAAGTGAACATTGCTTCTTAATTCAACTTGAAATGTCAAACACAAGGCTTAATAAATGTCACTTCTTATCTCCCCTTATCCAAACTGTAATATACATACCTTATGCTCTCCATTACTTTATATTATAGCCCCTTTATCTTTTCAAAGTGATCAAACTGAGGGGTAAATTAAACTCTATTCTGGAAATTGTGAGTTTCTATGTCTGGTAAACTAAAATTGGATTGCTTTCTCATGGGTGCTGCTACATTTGCTTTCTTGTTTATGTGCTTCTTTCAGTAAGGCATTCTGGGAGGTTCTAAGCCTTTTCACTTACAGACTCTGAGTTCAGTGGGATTGCCTCTGGCACAGTGATGTCCTGCATAGTGGTAGCATGAATGTACATAATAGTTGGGACAGAGACAGTTTGCTAAAAAGAGGGTTGACTTTCTTGTGTTGCTTATAAACGTGATAGTGGACTTCATCAATTCTAATGTGTGTACTAATCGCACCACATTTCATTTATTATAGATCAAAAAAGAAACGGAAGGAAACTGAAACATTTAGTGATCTTGTAGATAGATTTTTAGGGTGCGTCCTTGACTCACTCATTCAGAATGTCTTGGTATTTTAAGTTCTTGCTCTGGCTTGCAAGTGTCTTTGACTGCACTCATTTATCTAGGTGTTAACTAGAAGCCTTAGACACTCCATTTACTAGTTTTTACTTGCACCAATGTTAGTTGCTAGGGCTGCTCTGACCCTCAGGATGTGGTTTAAGGAGCCATTTGCAGCTGTTTCCTTTATGTTGAGAGCAAACACTGGGAGGTGACTGCCCTAAGACAGAGTTGGGATCATTTTGAGTCAGAGCAAAGGGGCAACTACTGTCTCTAGTAATATAGTAGATCAATGCAGTGGCTTTATTGTGCATTTGAGTTCTGGATCAAGCAGTATGAGTTTGCTGGTAGGACGCTAGGTAACGTTCTTGAAGAACAAACTGTTGTAGCAAAAATGCTAAGGGGTACCAATTTTTATATTTCACTGTCAGTGTACTATATTTTGAAATATTTTTGGTTGTGCACCTGATTGCTTTATGTACATATGCTGAACATTTAAAAAATAGTTTTTCTACTTTGGAAGATCAAAATAATAAAATAAGACTTTATTGAAAACCTTTTCTGTAGTTAGAAGGGAACTTCTAACTTGCCAGATGAAGCTAATCTCTTTTTCTCTTTTAGGTAATTTCAAACGCAAAGAATACGGTACAAGGTTTTAAAAGATATCATGGCCGTGCATTTTCAGATCCCTTTGTTCAAGAGGAAAAAGCTAAGCTTGCTTATGAACTTGTCCAGCTGCCAACACGCTCAGTTGGCATCAAGGTGAGTCATTTGGACAAAAGTAGAAGCCAGTACACCTGCTTCCTGAGTAATAGATGTCTGAGTTCCAGGCGGCTGCATGAGTGCTTTCGCACTGGAGCAGTATGTCCTTTGCGATGCTTTTGCACGTGTGTAGAGCTGGGCTGGCAGAGGTGCTGTTTCAACCTACATATATTCTGACTTGGTGTGAATTGTTTTAAGGATGTAAGCATGGCAAATATGTGGTTGCTTACCTGTGAAAATGCAGTGCTATTTAATTCTTCGACAGGAGTGTGAAAAAGTAGCATCATTGCAGAATAGAGAAAACGTGGTTTGTCTTTTAAGGATTAGATGTCACGATTGGTACTTGATGATTCAATCTAATTGCAGATTTGTTTTTTCTTTCTAAACCTGTTGCTCCCTTTCCTTTGAGAAGACTGGAATCTTATCTCTTAAATATAAATTTAAATGAATCATTTTAAAATGGCTTTTAAACAAGGGAGGGACACCTGTGCACTTTAGGTTTGGCATTGCTAAAAAGCTGCTTAGGGCTTTCTTGTAGGTTTAAATATTTTACAACTTAAACATTTTGCAATTGTTTTATATTTCAATTAAGGTTCTATATATGGAAGAAGAACGAAATTTCACCATTGAACAGATGACAGGAATGCTCCTCACTAAATTAAAAGAAACTTCAGAGAATGCACTTAAGAAACCTGTTGTTGATTGTGTTGTATCTGTAAGTTGGCAATATGAGTTTGTTACTTTATACACCAATTTTCCATAAATGGGAAGGGCAGGGTGCATGTTTGGAAATTCAGCAACTTGATACTGTAATTTATAAAACCATGAAATTTGGCACATTGTCCTTCTGCACTAATGTGAGAGGGTCTCATCTGTAGATTATTATTCCTATGAGGATTATTCTAATGGGGATTATTACTTTTAGAGATAATTGATTTTCTCCAACCGAGGCACTACTCAAATTGAAATTACCAATTATCAGTGACATCAGCTTACCCAAGGAACCTATGCTGAAATGTCTATTACATAGTTTTGTAGTAGTAGAGAGAGAATAGGATAGGACTTGTAGATACAGTTAAACTATAAGTAGGAGCAGAAACAGTTCAATTGGAGCGAAACATCTTGAAGGAAAAAAAGCTTTATAAACATGGCATTTGAGGCCCCTGAGAGCTGCATTCTTGCTTGGGCAGCTTATTCTAAATCTTAGAGGGTTCTTTTTTAAACAAACTGCTGCTTCTTTTTAGGCTTACCCTTGCAGTTGTGATTAGGTGTTACAGCAGGTCACGTAGGATCCCAGTTTCTTAGTGTTAAGTTAGAAGCAGAGTGAGGACACAAGCGCTGGTGTCACAATCGTTCCCTAAGGTATGGGTGGTAAAGCTTTACTGCCTGCACTGTCCCAGTGTCCAAGCTGAGCGCCAGGAAATAGCAGCGCAGGGCCAACAAGTGGTAAAATTTGTTGGTTCTTGGTGTTGCATGCTGTCTGGTCCGTGGGGGAGGGATTCCCGGGGGGGGGGTGGGGCGGGGGTGGAATGGATGACAACCTTCGCTGCCAGATCCTATCTTCCTTGGCAGGCTGCACAGCCCAACACAGAAGCCATCTCATCTGCGCCGGCAAAATAGCCAGTGCAGACAAGGGGAGACCCGTTGGTGGGTCTCCAGGCTTACTTAGGGGAAGGGACAAATGTCCCCTTCTCCCGATGTGCCTCCTGTGGCTGCCTTGCTGCTGTAGAATGCAGCAGTATCTGTTTGGCTACTGCTGCGCCTGTAGCATCCAGGCAGCTCAGAATTGGGCCGCCTGTGAGCTGCAATGCAATTTCAGCCTTGTGTTAAATAATTGTCTGATTATTTTAGCTGTTGTCTAATGGAATAATGCACAGAAATAGATTCAAAGGCATGATTAGCATGTTTTGTTTCACAGAATTAATGTTACCTTGGTATATTTATTTACTATATTTTTATCCTGCTTTTCTCCCCATACTGGAACCCAAAGTGCCCTTTAAAAATATTCAGATACTAAAAATACCTGTAGAAATTGGAGAAAATGTTAAGCAGATCTTGTTGGTTCTTTGCTGCTCAGGTAGTGATGTTCTTCTCTCAAAGATGGTTTTTGTGCATCTTTTATAGGTTCCTTGTTTCTATACTGATGCAGAACGGAGATCCGTGATGGATGCTACACAGATCGCTGGACTCAACTGCTTACGACTAATTAATGAAACCACTGCGGGTAACGTTAACTTGAAAATATTACAAAGGCTGGGGTCAGACATGATGCGAAACATAATCGAGATAAGTCAAGACCTGCTTTGGGGTTTAAGCTGCTCAAAAACAGGCAAACCATGGCTTAGAGCTGCTTGTCTGTTGTTTCTCATCTGCTTGTGACTTGCCTTCATAAGTTCACCATAACTTAATGGTGGAGCAACCTTGGAAGTAGAGCAGCTGCCCCAACTGATTTGTCAGTCATTTTCAAATTCAGACACAGGCATGCCCTAAATCCACAGTCCATGGACTCCCCCCGCCCTCCCCGCGGATACCACAGACTCCTTCCTTGCACCCATTAAATTGTTAAAAGCCCCACTTACCAGGGCAACTTCTCTTTTAAGCAGAGTGCAATAATCTCTTTGCAGGCTGCCTCCAGCAGATGGAATATTTTCACACACACAGGGAAGCAATGGGAACCCTCAGTGTTTATTTTTTTAATGCTCCATCTGCTGGAGGTAACCTGCAAAGAGCTTACCGTGTTTTGGCTTAAAGACGTTGCCCTGGTAAATGGGGCTTCTAATGATTGAATGGTCGTGGGGGGATTGCACGGGGGCTGGGTTGTGATCCCTTGAAACAAGCCGGTTTTTGCCATGGTAACTTTTTAAAATGATTTAATGGGTGTGGGGGGGGGGGCTGGGTGGGAAGGGCCCCCCCTGCATCCTTGGGGTAACTGAAACTGCAAATGGGGGGGCTGTAGTTGGAAGTAACATTGCAAAACTGTTTGTGCTGTGTAGTAACAGGAGTTTTCTGAATGATGAACAAAGGCAAGAATGAATATGGTTTTTACTTACAGTGGACTGAATTCTTTCTTTAGTTGCTCTAGCCTATGGGATCTATAAACAAGATCTGCCTGCATTGGAAGAGAAACCAAGAAACGTGGTATTTGTTGACATAGGGCATTCAGCTTATCAAGTTTCAGTATGTGCATTCAACAAGGGAAAACTGAAGGTAAGTGTAATGCTATGTATTTCTTTGAATTACCAAGGATATTGCTCCTTTTCCGATTGATGTTGCTGTAGAGCTGAGAAGCAGGCAAGTATTAGAACATGAAGATAACAGAAAATATTGGGTAGGATTCAGAGTGTAGTGCTTATGGAAGCTACCTTTCCCATTCATCCTTCCTACTGATATCTCCAAAAACTCTTGCAAAGCTACTGCTGAGGACTGGTAGACCCTTGGTAGCAGCATAGGATGTACATGGCAGCCTGAAGAAGGGAGCATAACTAAAAGTCAGGACGAGAACTGTGGACTTGGGGGACCTTAGCAGAAGGAGGGGGGAATGCTTCCTATTCTGAATGTTTTCCTAACAGTTACAGTCAAAAAAGCTTCTACTTGTAGAAGTTCAACTCAAGCAGGGGGAGATTATTTTTATGGATCGTGTGTGTGTGTGTGTGTGTGTGTGTGTGTTGTACAGGGGATGCATAAATGTTCAGGGGCACACTGAGGGGATGTGAGTAGAAATCATCCCTCTCCCTTGTGTGAGCAGAACTTTGGTGAATGAAGTTTTTAAGATACAACTCTAGTCTCTTAAGCATATGTAGTACTAGTTGTTTCCGTAGCTATTGTGTTTCCTATCTTGTGATTATATCTCATTTGCTGAAGACGTGTGAAATATTTTGATAGATAAGACTAGCCCTATTCACTTACATTGCTGTGGCCATTTATCTTGAAACTTTCTAGTTCATTTTTCCTATGAGAAAAGGCTGGACTGACTTCAAAATGTCAAGTGAACTGTTTACTCAACTGTCATGAAATATGCCTGTTTTAAAAAGTCATGTCATGAAACTAAGAGCTAATACACGTGTTACTCACAACAAAGATGTTTGTATTGACATGGTTAATGAGATGGATCATAGCCACATGGGTGTAGTGTTAATGATACATCACCAGTAATATGTGACAAAGGCATACTAAGAGATTCTCCCCTTTCCCTTTAAAATATAATGGAATGCATTGCTAATTGTGTATGGGAATGTTTTCTAGGTACTTAACCTCTGTTCTTTTCTAAAATTTAGACCCCAATACTTTTTGGAGACTATCAGAGGCTTAATACATAGATTTGTCTCTATAAGATCACTTGCTGTAGTAGTTGCAGAAACTGCTCAAACATATGTTATGTAGTTGTAACATAAATGAGCTGAATATCACAAGAGAGTACTTGCATGTCAGATCACCATGGAATCCATGGTTTGAATTCCTGAGATGTGAAGTCAGAGGCCTCTGCAAACATACCATTTGCACATGGTGGACCTTGCAAACAATAAGAAAAAATCCCATTAAAAGAGAAAAAAATGGCAAAGCAAAAATAAAATGTTTGATCCCGAACTTACTAGCTCTGGAGGAGGCACCAACAGTTGGAGGGAGCACATTTGGATCCGTCCCAGGCCATGCTAGAGGTGGGAGTAACCAGGTACATCAGAGAGACTGTGTACACCCTTGTGTTCTTCCAGGAGAGGCTCATTGATAATTCCCTGGTGAGAGTGGTCTGTCCCCCTCCTATATACCAGGGCCATTGGAGGGGGACAGTCCACTCTCACCAGCAAAGATAAAAATACCCAGGCCAGTGATGAGGTGGCTGACAAGAAGAGAGGCTCAGGGAGGGGACTGTGCCAATACCAGCTCTCCTAAGGAGGCGAATCCTACTGTAGCGTGATTGAGGAGCCTTGGTGCATTAACTCATTCTCCCCACAACTCTGAGCCCTATGTGTGCTGGTCCCAGGAACTTGTGGGGAATCAGTACTGGTGAGGAGAAGCCTCTAGCTGCTGAAGTCCCAGCCCTACAGAGGTGGGGCATTCCAAGTATTAAAAAACCTACAACAGATTTAACACTTAATTCATAGTTCAAATACCAGCCAGCTATTTAACTTTACAAGTAATTGAGAAATGAACAAAATAATGAACCCTAATGATAGTAGCTTCTCCTATCCCTGGGTTTTTATCCTTTATTTCATAGCAGTGTTTCTCAAACTGTGGGTTGGGACCCACTTGGTGTGTCGCTAGTCAATTTCAGGTGGGTCACATAGTACCTAAGGCAGCCACAATTGAAAATATGGGAAGATGGGACACTGGAAAGGGGGCTGTGTGGCTATATTGCTTGTGTCAAGGTTGTAAATAGCCTCTCTTCTTTCTGATTCACTTTGCTATTGGAAATGGCTGCTTTCTCAGGAAAGCAGCAGGCTTTGGTGTCACAATGACAGCACTTTCAGCCATGAAAGTCCCTTCCAGTGGGTCCCAGACAGATTGTTCTAAAAAGTGGGTCCCAGTGATAAAAAGTTTGAGAACCACTGTTCTATAGTGTTATAATTTTATGAATTTTTGAAAGTTGCCTGGACGCTCTGATGAAGACCGGGGAAGAGGCAGGGTATAGATCTTTTAATTAAATTTTATTTAGGAATATCACTTTGCTGACTGCACTATAACACTCCACCTTATTATTACTGTTTGTAATCCAGAGCCTTGAATGATATGGGAAGCCCAATCTTAAACTGTACTGGTGCAGTGTGGCTGCATGACCTATCCTGCATCCAATGCAGCTCAGATGTGGCTGAAGGTCTCCTTCGGGTAGGGGGCTTTGTTTCCCCTTACCCTGAGTTAAAGGTCCAGCAATCCTTATGAGGCTTCTTGGATCTGTCTTAGCTACTTGGCTTGCTCACCTCTGGGTAGCTCCATGTAAAGCCAGGAGGGGATTAGGATATGGTAGAAGGCTGCTCTGCCAATAAAGCCCCCTCTCAGGCTGGATCCTTCCCCTGCCCATAAACACTTTCTCCCTGCCTCCAAAACGCCCTTCTTCCAACCTCTTACAGACCTCATGGCGCCCATTGCAACCTTACCTGTGCTGGCTGGTGCTGCTCCAGGGTGCATCACTGGCATAGGCCTTTGGGCCAGCACTGCTGGCTCAGAAATAGCTGCAAACATGCTTTATGGTATGTTTGTGATATTCTGCGCCAGCACAGGGGTGACTGCATTGGCTCAAACAGGAGCTAGGATTATACAGTAAATTTTGTAAAATTGTTATCACTTTTGAAAAATGAGTTATGACTATGGAAAGTAATCTTAGATGCTTATTCCTTTTTTTGTGAAGGTTCTTGCAACAGCGTTTGACGCCGTACTTGGTGGCAGGAAATTTGATGAAGTATTAGTAGATTATTTTTGTGAAGAATTTGGGAAGAAATATAAACTAGACATAAAGTCCAAAATTCGGGCCCTGTTGAGATTATCACAGGAATGTGAGAAATTGAAGAAGCTGATGAGTGCAAATGCATCTGATTTACCGATGAACATAGAATGTTTCATGAATGACATTGATGTCTCTGGTACTATGAACAGGTATGTTTTTGATATCTATATGTCTGTCTGGATACAAATATTAATTTTGCTTTTAAAAAATAAGTATCACATCTGCAACTTTTGCTTTAAATCTATACATATTCATTGTAATCAGTACTTCTAACTGTATAGGTGGTCTTAAGATGGAAGGGCAAATGCAGTGTGGAAAAGATGGTTCTTAATTATGAAACTCCATTGTGGCTCCCCCCCCCCCCCAGTAACAGAGGGTTGTGTATAGATAAGTTTGAGAATATCACTACTTCGGTGCTTAGACAAAACAATAAAATGAGCTTCATATTGTGGGTTTTAAAAATCAAGAATAGGATCTTTGGCCAAAAGTTGTCTAGTTTTTCATGAGGTGTGTGTGTATTTAAGTAGGATAGTGGCTTATTGTAGCCAGGCTCCATAATACTTGTTAGAGCTCTATAACTTGTTTTTAGAGCAAGGGCTGACGCTTAAGGACATATGAAGCAATAACTAAAAGGAGTGCCAGCTTCCATAATCTTCAAGAATCATGATTTTGGGATATTACATGTCATATGTATATGTATTGTACTTAATAGATGTCTGTTTTATAAGGTCACAGCATTTGTACAAGGGTGTTGATAATAGCATAGCTCTTCATCTGATCTACAACCTAAGTGTTTCAAACTCCATGACCACATCCAAAAGCAAGCATGTTCATAAGATGCTTTCTTAGAATTTTCCTATTATGAACCACAATAGGAAATATTGTGAATATGTAAAATAATAGTTCACAATATTGTGAACTAGCATGGGAGGTTTATATTTCACTTACATTATACCACTGTAGTTGTGTGGGACTTTTCTTTTTGTAATTTAGTTTTGCTATGTAGCTTCTCAGCAATTTTGTGCATTACAATTTTGCAAACACTTGTGGGATGAGATGGGGAGAGAAATAATGGTATCTATTGGGTACCTTTTAGGGTACCTCTTCCCTAAGCGTAAACAAAAGGAAATTGAGAAATGTGGCACTGTAGAATACAAACCTTGTTGTTACAATGACTTTTCACATGGGTGGTTGTGACCCAGTTAAGCACTGCTTTGTATGCACTATCAAATGAGAGGGAAAATCCTATAAGCAACTTAATTCTGTGCTGTTCTTCTTTTTCTTTTGTCATAAAGATAACTTTATTTCTATCCATTCACAGGAGCAAATTCTTAGAGATGTGTGATGACCTCTTGGCTAGAATAGAACCACCTCTTCGCAGTGTCTTGGAACAAGCTAGTACGTGTGAAACGTGCTATCTGGAACACAATATATTCCTACAACCTGTGCTATTTTCCCATGTGGAACATATTAAAGGCTTTGGGATTGTTATCCCCTCATTATGTGTAATTTTCAAAAATATTCATGCATTATGTAGAATTTTTCCTACTTACCACCCTTTATATTGGTTGAAGAAAGAGATTAATTTATTAATCTAACAGTTCAGAGGAAGTAAGTGTGGTTTTTCAGTAACTTCCTAGCAATTATATCCACTTTCATTGGCAAGTGGTGACTTTCATAGAGCAAATGGCTAGAGGTGTTTGGAATGATGGCTGGGATAATTGGGCTATTCAAGCTAGTTATGGAAGTGGAAAAGATAGTTCATCTTCTTGAATCATGGTATTCTCCCTGTGGAGAAATGGTAGTTTCAACTTAATTTGTGTTTTTACACTACTAGCTAAATCTCTGCCATGGCGGCAGTACTAAAATGTACTTTTCTTTATAGAGTTAAAGAAGGAAGATATCTATGCAGTGGAAATAGTAGGAGGGACTACAAGAATACCTGCTGTAAAAGAGCGGATCAGTAAATTTTTTGGTAAAGAAGTCAGTACAACTTTAAATGCAGATGAAGCAGTCACACGAGGCTGTGCGTTGCAGGTAAGAGCAATTGCTTATTTGCAGAGTGTAGCCTTTAGTGTTTAATGTTGGTTTGTTCCTTGTTTCTTCAGGTATACAGCTAAATATGATAGATATGTTGGGTAGAAATTACACTTTTATTGCTTTCTACATAGTAAAGTGAAATATTGGTTGATTACTATAATTTTTCACAGGGGGAACATTTTCAGCCACACAAAAATTGTTAAAAGGACAAACATGCAGTCTTGCCTGGTGGGTAGACAAAAATGACTAATATAGAACCTCTATTTGCTCAATAGGCCATGTTGTAAGTTTAGTCACCTGCAACCCAGAACATCCAAATAGTCCTGAAAGAATATGTAGGGCAATGTCATCCACTTAATCCATACCATCTCAATTGGTGTATGTACCTTTTTGAAAACTGGTCAGGCTAATCCTCCTCGATTTGTTTCTAGTTACTGTCAAAGTGGTTGTGGATTTCTGTTCAATTTATAAGCTAATAAAATATCTTGGAACATAATCTAGCACACAGTGCAGTATGATGTGGATGCCACTGAACCATAGAAACTGTACTTTACTTATCTACAGTAGCTACCTGGGTATTGTAGAGGATAACATTGTCATTTTCTCTTTGGAATGTTCTCCATGGGGTGGTTTACTTGGTGACCAGCTTGATTACCTTGGCTGCTGCTATTGTGTTTTGTGTGTGGTGTGGGTTTTATTGCTTATTTATTGCTTTTTATTATAAAATTATTTCTAATGACATCTTAATGTTACCTTCTGTGTGGATATAAGCTGCTCTTGCAATTAGGCGGTTGTATAATTCCTATTTCTGTAAAGGTATATAATATTCGTTTCAGAACCAGTGAAGCATGGAATGTTGAGAGGAGGAGAAAATTACAGTTGGAGAGGGAGAAGATGGGGGTGGATGGTTGGGAAAGAGAAGCTGAGGTGGTCATTATTGCCAAAGTCAAGAATGGTTGCTTTTTAAAAAACCTCTTAATTCTCATTTTAGTTATAGTGCTACAGTGGCATACAACTTTAATTAGTGTGAACTTGGTGGGATTCTGACTATTTTAAAATAATTTTATCCTGTCTTTCTGCAAGTGTGCTACAATAACAAATTAAGAAATACATTTTAAAAATACAATATTTAAGGATACGAAACAGAAATAGCGATATGCATTGTCTATTAAAACCATCAAAGTGGAAAGGTCTTTCTTAATAAAGAGTTCTCAATTTGTTTAAAAACTAAGAGAGGGTGCCAGTCTAATCTTTCTGGAGGTGGAATGTCAAAGGTGTGATGGCAGCACTGAGAAGGCCTTGTCTCTAGTACCTTACTAATGGATTTCACGTGAAGTTGGACCCAAGAGGCTGATCTTAAGGATGTGACAGATTCACATGGAAACAATGATAGGATACATTTGCTCGTTCATCAGATAAGCAGCATGCATAAATTTGGCCTCAATGTATTTTAAACCAAACTTTTGATATAACTGGCCTTTGTGTTTCTTGCACAACTTATCTTAATATTTTGTTTTCTACAGTGTGCTATTTTATCCCCAGCATTTAAAGTGAGAGAATTTTCTATCACAGATTTGGTACCATATCCTATATCTTTGAAATGGAATTCCCCAGCAGAGGAAGGAATAAGGTAAAACTTGACTACTAAAAGCAGTAACTTCTGACAATGAGAGATCTCCTGTGCATACGAGAATCCAGAAATATACCAAAGTTTTATCTCAGTTAAATTTGCAACTTCCTCACAAAATTGTTGCATATTTGCAATGCAAATTTACTGCAAACTCATGAAACATTAGTTATGTCTTAAAAGTGTGGTCCTTCTTAAAATAAAACATTCTTCCTAGATGAGGTAAAGATGTTTGTTCATAAATTAATCTTCTTTTCCATAGTGATTGTGAAGTCTTCCCAAAGAATCACGCTGCACCATTCTCCAAGGTTCTGACATTCTACAGAAAAGAACCTTTCACTCTGGAAGCTTATTATAGTTGTCCTAAGGAATTGCCTTACCCAAATCCTGCCATAGGTATGTAGGGAAAAGAAAGCAATGCTGACAAGAGTGCAAAAATGCTGCTGGTTTCCTCCTAAATCTATGCTCAGGATTCTTTCCATATTGCTGCACTTTGCATTGTACTAAGGATTTTAATATGCTCTAGCTCACGCTGCTGGAATGATGCCAGCTGGAAAGAATATGTATCTTAGATGGTGGAGTAATGCATGCCAAATGGAAGGGCAAATACTACATACTTGGGTAACAAAGTTTCATAATCAGTAAAGTGCTTCTCAGCACCACAATGGGTTTTGTTTTATTGGTTTTAAGTAAATGCCTTAATCAAGGAACTCTCTAAATAAGCAAATCTTAGTACTGGTGAAGCGACACTGAACCATGTAAGCACTGATAATTATTCTGATTTTAATAATGTAATCTCAATAGTCCACATGTAGTTTACTGAATTACTGCTTTAATATTGTCTGGCTTTTCTTTTAGCCCAGTTTTTAGTTCAGAAGGTCATGCCACAAGCAGATGGATCCAGTTCAAAAGTGAAAGTTAAAGTCAGAGTAAATATCCATGGGATTTTCAGTGTTTCAAGCGCATTACTAGTGGAGGTTCACAAATCGGAAGACAATGAAGAGCCAATGGAAACAGATCAGCATGCAAAAGAGGAAGAGGTGATTGCTATATGGTCTTGACAGTGTTCTTCAGCAATTCAGTGTCTTGAATTGCTGCAACTAACAGCTGGTGTTCTCGAATCATCATGTCCCCCTCTGACCTGCCTCTACTTCCCTTCCATCTTTCTTTTGTCCACTGTTGGTAGTTCTCAATGGTCAGAAGAACTTGTATTGCTGTTACAGTATTCTATTGCTTAAGCTTAGTAAAGCCACTAAAGTTACCTGTGCTAACCCTTAACTTTAAAGTGCTGAGACAGCTAGCTAAAACAATACCAGGATAGGCGAGTACCTCACTTGACCTCTGGAGACCTAACATCTCCCCATGCTGTGAAATAGAGGTTGTATTGCCCCTGTCATCCATCCTATGCCTCTTAATGTCTTATACTACTGTTTGGAACATGAAACCAGCTTTGAACTACTTTGAAATATATGAAACAGAAGAAAGTTCTCTGATAGCCCTGTTCAGATATTTTCTCCCCTTCCCCTATGTTCATAGCTGACTTTTATCTAAGAACCTGGGATATGCCTGGCAAGCTGGTGCATCAGAATGAGGATGTCGTTTTGGTTTGCCACCTTGCATATCAATCTTCTGTGTAAACATAAAATCTGTATAGGGCTGTACTTGAAGTGTCTTTTTATGATTTCAGAAGATGCAAGTAGACCAGGAAGACCAACAAAAGACTGATGAAAACCAGCAGCAAACGCAAGCTGAAAACAAGACTGAGTCAGAGGAAATGGAGGTAAAATTCTGTGTAATATTAAAACTTAATTCTCATAGTTAAATAATGGAAACAAAGTCTTTATGGACGAGTGACAGTACGATGCAGTGTTCACTTGGAAGTCCCGCTGTATTCAATAGGACATGCCCCCAGTAAGAGTGCATATGATTGCAGCCTAAGAACATAATCTATTTCTAGATTCATACTTGACCTGTCACCTGACATTTTGATTATAAGCATACTAATAAGTCTCAATGAATTCTGGGAATTTAAGAGTGAAATTAACATGTAACTTGATATTTGGAAACTATAATTGATATGTCATGTTTTGTTTTGAATTCTGTTCGGATTCAGACATCCCAAGCTGGATCAAAAGAGAAGAAAACTGATCAACCTCCTCAAGCTAAGAAAGCGAAAGTAAAGACCACTACAGTTGACCTTCCTATTGAGAATCATTTGGTGTGGCAAATAGGGAAGGATATGTTGAACTTATTTATTGAGAATGAGGTAAGCATGTTTAAAGTGCTAGGGTCAATAGAGGAAGACTTTAGTGAGGGTGTGTGTAATGCATAGGGGCAGTCTAAAACAGTAAAAATGACATATTGCGAAATAGTACCGATATGGAGTTTATAAAATGACAAAATGTGATATCCTGCTAAATTAACAAAATAACACTGCTATTGACCTATTAAAGTGGCTGCGGAGCGTCTGTGACCAGTTCTGAGTGCTTTGGACTGGGTTTCTAAGCCCCTAATTCCACACGCAGCTCTGTTCCTTTCTCCAACCTGCAGTACAATTTTCTCGGCATGCTCAGAAGCTGTCAAGGAAAATGCATGAAGTGCTATGGAAGTGAAACTGAGCCACATGGTGCATTTGCTCACAAGTAGGTGAACGTGGCTCAGAACATTTTGCAGGGCAGGCCACCAGAATAGTCCCAATGAACAGACTCCAAAAAAACTTGAAATCCCCCTCATCCAAAACAACAAATGTATTGAGCCCATGGAAAGCCAAACTGAGCTACATGGTCCCATTTACTCATGAATAAGTAGAGAGACCTTAGCTCCAATCAGAGGCCAAGCAAATGGGAATGCAAACTCATCAGAATGGTCCTGATCCAATGAACATGGAGGTCAGCATGGGCTCAACAAGCACTCCAGAAGGCTCAGCATGGAGCTCAACAAACATGCCAGATGATACCATCACCCACTACACCATGGTAAAAAGTGAAAAAGATAATGCCTGTTTTATGCTTGTTGCTGCTTGCTAACAGTCACAGGCATAAAACACATACATGACAGTGATTACATTTGATAAAATGCTTTAAAACTGATTAAATGGTTAATTAGGAATAAAAACACAACACTGCTTTCAGCCCATTTTTTTAGGATAACACTTAGATTGCCTCTAGAATGCATTACAAAGACACAGTTCCCTCTTTTTTCCTTCAAAGTGGGCTCCTTAACAGAAACAAAGGTGTAATGAATATGTTTCCTGCAGGGTAAAATGATCATGCAGGATAAACTGGAGAAGGAACGGAATGATGCCAAAAATGCAGTGGAAGAGTATGTTTATGACATGAGAGACAAGCTCTGTGGCATATATGAGAAGTTTGTTAATGAAGAGGTAGGTGGTGTTAGAATATGAAACGTGTGATAACGTAATACTCCTGTAGTACACAGATAAGACAACATTATATAAATGGAAGCTTTATATTATGCTTGTGAAGATGCTTGTGTAAGAGGATGAATTAAAGCAGTAGGCTCCTAGCATTATAGCAACACAAGAGTTTGTGTTAAATATATAGGAGCAGGAAGCAGTGCACACTGTTCTCTTTTACTATATCACCTGATGTTAGGTTTTATATTGGAAACGCAATTTCATATAATTTAACAAGTAGTGTTAAAATACATTCTTCGTGGAAAAATAAGTATCACTATTTCTTTCAGCTGACTTGCATTTCATTTTGTTCCCTTTAGGATCGTAATAGCTTCACTCTGAAATTGGAAGATACAGAAAATTGGTTATATGAAGAAGGTGAAGATCAACCTAAACAAGTTTACATTGATAAGCTAACAGAACTGAAGGTAAGCATAATGCAGCACTGTTAACAAATCTAGGTGAAAACAGACAGACTTGCCTAAGCAATATGGAAGGATGTATTTTGGAGATGGAAGAGTTACCATGAAAAGGAATTGATTGATTTGAGAGTATTGGATTTATACATGATTATCCTTATTTACCTCATTTCAGAGGATTATAATAAACTTTCCATGGTCACTTTAGATGTTATGGAACAACAGAAACATAGCATAGCACTCAAATATAGCACACACTGTTTTGCATAGCACACAAACTCTGTTTACAGAGGTTATACGTCCCTTTAGCCAATTGGTTCTTATGCAGTAATATCCTCTGAATGTGTAGTGTGGGGGTTCTGTTCATGGACTCCTCACAAAAGTTGGAAAGTTTAGGAAATACTGTCTAAAATGTGTAACCAAGTAAAACTGGCAGTGTCTGGAATGAAAATGACAGCACAGCAAGCTTCCCCAGTGAAACTGACAACATTCCAAATGAAATCGAAGCACAGCATCCAGAAATTGATATCTACCGCATCTGGCTGCCCATGTACAGGGTTGTATATTCTGGATCAGTGTATGGGGGGGATATGAATATATTTTAAAATTATCTTTGCTGCTCTTCAGTACAAATATTTCCAGGGGAGTTTACAAGTTAAAACAATAGAATAGAATACAAAGTGATAAAATGATGCTGATCAAAAATAGCATTAAAATTTATAGGATTTTGTAAGTCAACTCCCTATTTATAGACCCTTGGGCATGCATGCACACAGAGTGTGATTACTAAATGCAACACCTTCCAGAGGGTATTTGTAGCAGGATGATACTCATGAACTGTCAGTACATTTTGAGCTTTTTTGTGTGTGTGTGCTGCAACAGTTACTGCTGCTGAAGAAGTTAAGCTTCTTGAATGAGCAAAGGGATTTCTACTACATCAATGCTTTAGAGTCACAACTGATAGATGATTAAAGGCCCAATCCTATCTAACTTTCCAGTGCTGATGCAACTATGCCACTGGGGCATGCACTGCATCCGGTGGTAATAGGGCAGTCACAGAGGCCTCCTCAAAGTAAAGGAATGTTTGTTCCTGTATCTCAGGGCTGCATTGCGACTGCATCAAATTGGATAGGATTGGGACCTAAGTCGATGTGGGAAGTTGCCTTATCTAAAACATTTTATATACTATAGAGATTTAAATCTAGCCTTTTCTTCAGAAGTGTAACTCATTTCACATATCACTGCTCTAATACATTTTTTTTTAAATTTAGGCTGTGGGACAGCCTATTCAGGCACGATTTCAAGAATCTGAAGAAAGACCAAAAGCCTTTGAGGAGCTGGGGAAACAAATTCAACAGTACATGAAAGCTGTTCTTGCATTTAAAGCAAAGGTATCTCTCTTTCTTGTTTTCCTTAAAGTGGCAGGTGATGTTTCACAATTGTCTTGGACATTTTCAGTGGTGAAGTTCAAGTTACCATATGGATCCTGTGCGATTTCAGGGGTGTTCAAACGTTCCTGCCAAACTATAACTGCAGTGTTTTGCAATGTGTCCTCCCCTCCTTCTTGTTGATACCACACAGGAGTGTTCTGAAGTGATGTTTCAATTCTTGTAGCCAGCTAAGTTTCACTTGGCTTGCTCCTTTTCTATGGCAGAGGCTAAAGCTTGTGTAATGTATTGGAACGGGGTATAGAACAGCATTACAACATATATTTCATGATTTGTTTTTTTTGTTAGGATGAACAGTATGACCATTTGGATCCTGCAGAAGTGGTTAAAGTAGAGAAGAATGCAAATGAGGCAATGGAATGGATGAACAACAAGCTCAATCTTCAGAACAAGCGAAGTCTCTCTTTGGACCCTGTTATTACAGCTAAGGAGATTGAAATGAAAACTAAAGTAAGTAATTGCAAAAAAGAAGTTGAGTAATGTCTTGTACTAGTTTCTTAGTATAAGATTCTTGAGTTTTGTACAGCTAATAAGTATTCAGAGGCAATGTGAAGGTTGTTTATAGGTATAGAAGTCCTGGAGTATTCTGACCTCAGTTGACCCAATCACAAACTGTATCTGTTACCTTGTCATCCTTTTGGATGGTAGTTAATAATGCAAAATGTATGCTAAAATCTTGTTTCCTGATGAGATTCTGATTTCCTTGTCTAATGCTTTCCAACTCTTTCATTTTAGGAACTGATAAACTTGTGTAATCCAATAGTCAGCAAACCGAAACCCAAGGTGGAACTTCCAAAAGAGGAACAAAAACCAGCAGAACAGAATGGTCCAGTAGATGGCCAAGGTGATGCCAGCAGAGCATCTCAGACTGCTGAACAGAGTACAGATTCAACAACCCAAACAACTACAGAAAAGAAACTTCCTGAAATGGACATTGATTGAATTCCAGCACTTGTTTATATTAGAAACTATAATAAAGCTTTAAGTTGTCAGTTTTATGTTCTGGATATAAATGGGAGCCGGGTGAGAACCACAGCTTTCTCACAGTTACTCTCTTTGGATGGGATTGGTCAGTATGAAGCATCAACTCTTGGGTAGCTAACTATTCAGTTGGATAAGTTCATATGTTTTGCCATGATATTAGAAGCCCCTGGTAATTATTAGATTTGCAAAAACAGCCATAGTTTATCCTTCAGTTTAATTGTATTCCTACTGAGTTCCATTTGAAAGAGGAGTGGGGACAAATAGAAGAGAATGTTTACTCTTCTAGTCTATTAGGTTGCTCTTGTGGATTGCAGCAGCACTGATTTAGAATGATCCTTTGATATACAATGTCAGGTGTTTGAAGCTCTGCTTTTATTGCATAAAAGCATAACAAAGTACCAGGTTTTGATCCTTCTGCAATTACAGAAGCAATAATGGCTTGTTTTCTTGCTGGAAGTTGAATTCATTTCACATTGTGCCATTGATAGTTACGTGAGATATGGCGCCATGGGTAAGATTAAATGTGTGTGCTCAGCTAAAGGAATTGAAATGTTTGGAGTGGTTTTTTAGCTCATGTCCACACTCCATTATGAATATTAATGTCCTGGATGTTGCATCACATTGTTTATCTGATATGCAGATTAGCAAGTCTATATACCTAAGCCTGCTATTAGATATGCAAGTATGTATACTCATGGTAAATTCTTCCCAGTTATATGAAATACTGTGTAAGTTTCTGTCTCTAGTTTTAAGTAGTTGCTTGTAGAGAATGAGGTTATACTGCTAGCTGTCTGCTGCACTTATGGATGATTCTGATTAGTTGCTAACCTTGAAGAGAGTATTTGCTTCCTACATTTGAAAGTGCTTAGCTTTATTTTCTGACAAAAGAACAGGTCTGGCAGTTTTCTCATGTGCTCCTCTACACTTCAGCTGTTTGCTTCTAGTATTGATAATTGTCATATAAACTTGTATGTGTTGAAATCAAAATGGAAACATCCATACACACATTGCAAGAAATAAATGCACTGGATTGTACTGGATTTTTTTAAACTGTTGATTATGGGTAAAGGATATAGAATTATTAAGAGCTTGAAAAATAAATGAATACAAAGTCTTCCTTTTTGCAATAGGTGAAAAAACCCTTTTTTGCAACAAACCAACCCAATCACACTTACACATAAGTCATGCAGTTTCATTTCAGACTGTAACCACTTAGACTTGAAAAGACTTGTGCTTTTCCATAGCCAACTTACTTGATATTTGCAGGAATGGCAGTGTTCAGGAGTTCTAAATAGGCTCTAAAACTGGCAAAGTACCATTTTTACCTCTATAGAACTTTAACTTTGAAACAAAATTAATGCTTAGGGATTTGGAAGAGACTCCCAAGAATATTTTGAATCTAAAATGACAATTGGGAATATTACTGCTGGTATTTTATCTGGTCATCAACTGCTGCCTGTTAATGATACCTGCAACCCTAATGAAATAAAAGCTTTAGATCTATTGGGCTCCATTGTTTTGTAGGCTTTTATTCTGAAAACCATTTCAATTCTTATTTCCCTAAATTGAAAAATCTTGCCATTCTCTGCAGATGGTGTAGTATTTATGAAGTACTCAATGTACATAATAGAAATAAACATTACAATTATATGAAGTGATAATAGTACCTAAACTGACTATATTAAGCCTTTCTTCACTTTGCATGTCAAACTGGAGTTTAAGACATATACTATTCCATATATTCGTTCACTCTGAAGGGAATAGGTGAAGAATGAAGAGAGGATTGGGCTGAAAGTGTAGAAAAAGTAGATGGGAACATAAACATGGATCAGTAGGTGGTGAGCTTTACTTTGTGCCTGTGAAAAGCGAAAAAAGGTAGAGCTCACAGTGTGATAAAAGAAATGTAAAAAACACTTTGGGTAGCCCATTCTGGTTAGAGGCTTCAGAGCAGCCCAATCCTATGCTTCCTGGTGCCCATGGCTCGAGTGGCACCGAAATGACTGCTGCTGGGTCCTGTGGGGAAGCTGCTGGTGTCTTCCTTGGGGTAAGGGAGCAGTTGCTCCTTTACCTTGGGTAATACTACTGTGGCTCCAACGAACAGATCTAAAACTGAAGAAGCCTCTGTTGGGCTTCCTGGACATGGAGGGAGCACAGGATACAGTGGCAGACTCTATGGCCATCTATGCTCCCCTCCTGGGCCTGATCCATCCCTCCACCCTGAAAAGCCTTGTTGCCAAGTTGCTACGGTACTCAACGCTAGCTGCTGTGCTGTGTCCTCCAAGCAGCTGGCCCAGCGCAGGCACTCCCTGCTCTCGGAGAGCTGTGAATGCTTTATGGCATGTTTGTGATACCCAGAGCTGGTACACACGGCTGGTGCTAACAAACTCAGGATTAGCCTTTGAGTAACTTGAGACAGATGGTGAGCACAGGGTCAAACCTAACTACATTCCCCCACTCATGCAGCATCTCCCATGAAATCTTGATGGAGAAAGGTGTATGGGCACAGGAGGGTCATATAATACAGGCATGCCCTGGTATCCACTAGGGGTTCTGTTCCGGACCCCACCGTGGATACCTGAAACTGGATACTGGGGAGGCCTTTTTAAAGATAGGTGACATTTTTTAACTTTGTTGCAGCAAAACCACTGATGTTCCCCTATCTTTTTGATAGGTGCCCCAGTATCCATGGGTAACTGAAACCACGGATACTGGGGCACGCCTGTATATTCAACTAATTTTTTTTTAATCTGACAGTTTAGGGGAGCTTCTAAACACCTTAATGGCATTCATTTCTTATCAGCATACTTGTATTGGCACTCTTGCTGGCTATGGGAAGTTTATAAAGATTCCTTCTGAATTCCTGCTCTCCCTCACAACAAACGTGACACTTCAATTTCTTTCTCTTTCATCTTGAAATTAAGTAATAGAAGCTGCCTGTAAAAAGGTAGCAGGGTGGGCAATTTTTGCCCTTTTAATTGACATTGACTTCTAAGGCCATCAACTATATTATCTACCTGGCTGAGATAGAACTTGAAAGTGTTCTGTGCTTTCTGTCCTTTCCCAGAGGGACAGTTTTCAGAAGGTGGTACTATTGGGAGATTTCTGCTTCATTGGCCTTGGGTTAAAAGGCAGTGGGTAAAGGAATGTTGCAAATGTAGTGTAGAACACCCTAGAGAAAATATAAAGCTATAAGTCTTTACAATTGATGTCAAGATGGCTGCAGCCTTGGATTGCCTTCTAGTGTTCTGGAACTATTTCAGTTCATGTATTCATTCCTATCACTGTAAGTCTCATTTATGGAGGATATCTATCCAAATAAGTTTTCTTCATAATGTGACTGCAGATGTAGTCACCTCAGAGTACAATCCTAACTTGAAGTTAGGCCAGCAAAGCTTGGCTGGCACGAGGTCCGCCGTAAAGCACGTTTGGACTACTCCCAGAGTTAGGAGGGATGGCGCATATCCGTGTGCCTGCCTCTCTGACTCTTGTGAGTGGTCCAGACATACTTCACTGGGTCCCTTGTGCTGGCCTAACTCCAGGTTAGGATTGCGCTCTCAATGTCCAATTGTAGATCTAACTATATTTTGTGCTGCAATGGTCTTGTCCTCAGTGTGTCTCAGTCTAGGTACATCTGAATTGTTGGATATATCTTTGGATCAAGACATAGCACAATCTTATGCATGTTGACTTGGAATTGGAAATGACATCAGTGGGACTTCTAGGTAAATTGATATAGGAATGTTTTTACTGTAGGTAAAACAGATCTTTGCCAATTATGACCTTTGAGGACTTATTTTGCAGATTTCCACGTCTCATTTTGCTGGACAGTACCTAGGATTCTAGTCATTCCTACAGATGTGGTACAGGATTTAAAAACTTATTTGAGCACACATGCCTGGCCATTAAATGGTTGCTTGAGCTCTTTAATATTTATCCAGTTCCCAGATTATGTGCTTAGGATATTCAATGTTGCTTTCCTTTTTAATTCTTTGGGTACAATTACTTCATACTTTACAGATTTTATCATGTTTACGAATTCATCTCTCTAGTTCCAATAAACACATTTTGTAACTTCCACTGTTCTATCTGGCCATCATAACATTGATTTTTAGGTTTCTGTTTTTTAGGATTTACAAAACATTCTGCTGTTCTGAGGTTGTTGAATTGATACATGATATAAAAAGCAGTATCATAGTGAAAATGCATTCCTATATAAATGTGAACGGTGCTTCAGCAATTAATTCTTTGACATGTCTAAATAGCACTTCTATTTTTATAATTCTACATTGTTAGTAGCCATCTTTAGATTTATGGAAATGAACTGAATTATGCAAGTATTTTATGAACATTGTGGAACAGACTATGTACATCAGTGGCAGTCGGTATTTTCCAACAGATGAACTGGATTTATGTGCCTGCAAGCACAACTGCCATCAACCTCTTTTATTTGGGCTTAGTTGCGGCATTTGTAAGTATATACTTGCCTGTTGCATTTCTCTTACAATACAGCTTCTAAATTCGGTAGATACTGTTGCTGCTTATTTCACACTATCAGTACAAATATTTTGTTGCTGTCTTTAAAACTATAGTACTTCAATGTTGTGGTTTTGGATTGGCATACAGCTCAGTCAAAACTAATTTCCCAGAGCCGATGCAGCTGCAATGCAGCCCTTAGACAAAGGAACAAACATTCCCTTCTCTTGAAGAGGCCTCCATGACTGTCCCCCCTCCCCATGCAGAATGCAATGTCCACCACTCATCTGTGCTGGAAAGTTGGTTACCATTGGGCTGTTAATCTTAAATCAACCAATGTTTTTAGAGTGGTGTCACTATTGCTGTTTTTGAATAAATAGCTGAATACGGCTGGTGATTGCTACCACCCTTTGTAGATCAGCTTTGGTGCAGGCATTTCACCTAAGAATATCTATTAGTTGCCTCAGATTTTAAATCTTTGGTTAAGATATTCTGGCATAGAAAATTTACATTTCCTTTTTTCAATTTTAAATTTTTTGACATTGGATCAAAATTGCCTGGTTTCCTCAGAACATTTAATTAAGAAAGGACATAATGGTCTGACTGTCTTGTACTTGCCCACAGTTGTACTAAATGTACATAGCCTGGAACTTCTCATCCAGCTGGATTTGTGAAACTCTGCTAGTGGTATTAAGGTTTGTGAATGGTCATTTTCTTGCTAATGTATTAGTGGCTTCATTTACAACATTGGAAGATGTCCTTATTTCTGTAGTGCTATCAAGATACATGGCACTCTGTAGAGTGTAAAGACAGATGCAAACTTGACATGAGAGATGGCAAAGGGATGAGGGAGGGAAAGGGAATTATGTGCAATTTCAGTTTTATATACTCAAGCATATTTACATTAAGGCATGTGAATGGAGGCATGGTGTAACACAGGATTTGAACGTTCTGAATGAGAGCATGCTACAGGTGTTCAAGGAAGTAGGTCTAGCCAGTTTAAGGGAAAGTGGGGGGGGGAGTTTGAGGGACCTGGATTGTGGTGGCTGCTTGAGGTAGAATTTAGGGTCATCTAAGAAACCATCCTCCACCCAGTGGTGGGATTGAGGGGGAACGCGGGGGAACGGAGTTCCACTTGTTGGAACGTTGGCAGGCTCCGCCCACTCGCTGACGTCTCCGCCCACTGGCTGACGTCTGCTGGCTTCTGGCTATTTTTTTCTCTGTTTTTTTTACGTTGTTTTTCTTTGGTTGTGCGCGCACTCCACTCCCAGTTCTGCAACATTTGAACTGGAGGCGGCGGGAGACCGGCAGTGGCAGTGGCTCGGTGGTGGGAGACGGCAGCAGGTAGGCCTGGGCTGCCTCCACAGTGTGGCCTGCCTTCTCCCCATTCCCCCTCATTCTCCCCGTCCCCCCTCCCCCCCGTAGCAGTAAAAACAACCCACAAAATCACTTCCGGCTATGATGTCACTTCCGGTGGGCGGGTCCTGACACAAGTGCCAATCAAAAGTGAGTTCCCCTTGCTAAATCATTTAGATCCCACTACTGCCTCCACCTAACCCCTAACCCCCATCATAGTCCTTGGGCAGAGGCTGCAACTTTGCTGTTGCAAAGGTAGAGAGAAAATGGGAAGCAGAATCTCCTTCAGTTCTATGTAACCGTGTTCTGAAGTTCCCTAAGGTACCAAAATTTTGTATGTGCCACAACTTTTCTCTCCTTATCATTTGCTACTCCTGGGGCTCCCCTTCCTCACTGGAAAAGGGAAGTGGAAAAAATCACCATGGTAAATTTGCTCCTCCCCTCTCCTGTGTTTCCTCTCAATCAATCAATCAATCAACAGGTACTTATATACCGCTTTTTAACACGAAGTTCACAAAGCGGTTTACAGGCAAATAGTAATAATAAAGTTAAATGGCTCCCTGTCCCAAAAGGGCTCACAATCTAAAAAAAGGCAGACCGCCAGCAACAGCCACTAGAAAGACTGCGCAGGGGTGAAGAGGGACAGTTACTCTCCCCCTGCTAAATATAAGAGGAACACCACTGGAAAAAGTGCCTCTTGTCCAGTTAGCAGGGGTTGCTCTCCTTCACCCTCTGCCTCTTAAACAAACCCATTAAGGGCAAGTTGGAAAAACTGAACATCCACTGTGACAATGCCTAAAGTTTGTTTCTGAGCATCATTCAAAGTATAGTTTTTCACCCATAAAATCCTAAATGGCCTGGGATTAAGCTAGAACTGCCTGCCTGGCTAAGAGAGTGGCTCTGCTTTAGGTACCCCTCATCATCACCACTGAAATTACTTGGGTGGCTAGTAGAGGGACCTTCTAGGGGTAACAACCTGACTCTTGAATAACAGCTGACAAATTAGGCACTCTTATAACCAGCTGACAAATTAGGTACTTTTTACTCTTCAAGGCTCTTTATCCTTGCATGCTTGATTTCCTTCACTCCTTCCTAGATAGATGTATTTTATATTTAATTGGTATGGTTTTTTGTTATAGGTACTCAAGCACTTGAAAGTGCTATCATAAGAACATAAGAAGAGCCCCACTGGATCAGGCCAAAGGCCCATCTAGTCCAATTTCCTGTATCTCACAGTGGCCTACCAGGTGCCTAAGGGAGTTCAGTAGACAACAAGATGTTTGCATCCTGTTGCCACTCCCTTGCACCTATAGCCCACGATGGACTTTTCCTCCAGAAATCTGTCTAGTCCCCTTTTAAAGGCATCTAGGCCAGATACCATCACCACCTCCTGTGGCAAGGAGTTCCATAGCTTAATTACCCGCTGGGTAAAAAAGTATTTCCTTTTATTATTATTATTTTATTTATTTATTTATTTTATTTAATTTATACGCCGCCTTTCTGCCCCATGGGCACACAAGGCGGCTTACAACAATTCAAATACACTATTGACAATTAAAAAACAGTAATTAAAAACAGTTTTAAAATAATTAAAAAACTAAAACAAGCTCCGTGGATCCTAATATAAAAAGAAAAGAAAGCCAGCCAGCCTGTCAACAGTTAAAAGCTTTTTGAAATAAAAAGGTCTTCAGCCCCCGCCAAAATATTATCAAAGAGGGAGCAGTTCTCAATTCTAAGGGGAGTGTATTCCAAAGTTGGGGGGGCACCACCTGGCCGCCGTCCCTCTCACCTCTCCTGGTGGCAGCACAGTCAAAAGCCCCCCCCCCCCGATGATCTAAGAATATGGGCAGGATTATATGGGAGGAGGCGGTCCCTCAAATACCCCAGACCCGAGCCGTAAAGGGCTTTAAAAGTCAAAACTAGCACCTTGAATTGGGCCCGGAACAGAACCGGCAGCCAGTGTAGCCGCCGAAGCAACGGCTCGACAGAGTCAAACCGACGTGCCCCAGCAACCACCCGAGCAGCCGCGTTCTGTACTAGTTGTAATTTCCGGACCGTCTTCAAAGGCAGCCCCACGTAGAGCGCATTGCAATAGTCTAATCTAGATGTCACTAGGGCGTGGGTCACTGTGGCCAGGTCCGCACAGCTCAGGTACGGTCGCAGCTGGCGAGTGAGCTGAAGCTGAGCAAAGGCTCCCCTGGCCACCGCCGCCACCTGGGACTCCAGGTGTTTTAACTTTCCCAACATTCAATTTCAGTGGATGCCCCCTGGTTCTGGTATTGTAAGAGAGGGAAAAGAACATCCGTCTATTGACTCTATCCCTCCCGTGCATAATTTTATATGTCTCAATCATGTCCTCCCTCAGGTGCCTTTTTTTCCAGACTGAAGAGCCCCAAATGCTGCAGTCTTTCTTCATAAGGGAGGTGCGCCAGCCCCGTAATAATTTTTGTCGCTCTCTTCTGCACCTTTTCCAGCTCCATTATGTCCTTTTTGAGATGTGGTAACCAGAACTGTACGCAATACTCTAGATGTGGCCTTACCATTGATTTATACAATGGTATAATAATTTTGGCTGTTTTATTCTCAACCCCTTTTTTCATTACCCCATTTGCTATCAGTTTAGCTACCGCTCACAAACAAGGTAGCAGAAAATCTGAATGGGTAAATGGATGCCTTGTGTTTGCTACCATTCAGGACAGAAGAGGCATGCTGCTGTCATCCAAATTCTGAATTCTCTATTGGTAGTCCTCCTATCCAGCTTCAAGTTTGGGCTGGCCCTAGTGAGGCTGGAAGCGTGAAAACAGGCTTAGAATGTAGCTTTAGAATGGCTTTATTCATTTCTTATATTTTTTTAGATCTCTGCTCCCTTTCCTGTAAAGTAGTTTTGTAAAGAAAAAAAAGACCAGAAAATGTTTACTACTCTAGAACAGAAGAAAGTTTGTGAGCTAACACTACTGTACAATTTAAGATAGGCGTCAAACATAAGGCCCGCAGGATAGATGCAGCTCCTGGAAGTTATTTACCTGACCCATTATAGTTTGGTTCTTCCAACATAATTGGGCTTTCTCATTTCTTGAAATTTTGAACAAAATTTACATTTTCTCTGTTACTTGTAGCTAAAGAGTTTCTATGTGAGAACAAAGTACTTACTTCTGGCCATCATCTGCTTAGTGATGTCATTTCCTGATTAATAATGTCACTTTCAGCCCTCAACTTTTTGGCCCACTATATGAAATGAGTTTAATACCCCTGGTTTAAGAAATACTGTGTTTGTGCAGTAAGAACATAGATTGAGAGGGGATTTACAGCGACTCTGTAGTGTGTGCAACTGCTATTGCAGTACCACAGTTGTGGAGAAGACTGAGGCAGAGTCCCAACACCAGAGGTGTTTAACTTTAGAGTATCTACAACCTTTAATAATTGTGTAGAAGAGGGAATTTCGGCAGGTACTGCTTTACTGACAAGCTGCACCTGCTGAA
The DNA here is from genome assembly GCA_029204185.1 of Lerista edwardsae. Taxonomy (NCBI): domain Eukaryota; kingdom Metazoa; phylum Chordata; class Lepidosauria; order Squamata; family Scincidae; genus Lerista; species Lerista edwardsae. The sequence goes on from JAJKFI010000005.1 coordinate 23,898,503, forward strand.
ATTTCCTACTCTACCCGTGTGGACATTTGCTTCAGCATGGGAAAGGGTTACAAATACATTAAAATGTACTCATGCAGGAGTACACCCCCCCCCGGCAATTCTCTCGGAAACCGCCATGAACTTCTCACCTGGCTGGAAGACACACAGCCCCAGCCATGCTGCAACCATCTTGCTCCTCTCCTGGCTGCGAGCACATAACCCAGACACGTTTGCATCCACCATGTTTCTTCCTGGCCGCTCAGCCTTGTTGCAACCAATAAATGAAATTAGGACCTTGGCAGGAATCGAACTTGTGGCCACAAGGCCCTTGGATCCCTCATTGAACAAGCTAAACCAAGGTGGGGACTTGGGGATTCGAACTCATGCCACTGCCATCACTGCTGCAGCCCCAGCAAGACAGCATCGATGAGATTATTGAAGCGCGAGCCAATGCTGATGGGATTATTGCAACCCTGGACTGGAGGTTTCACCCTGACATATGCCTTGTATAAACTGTTAACCGCAAACCAACAAGCCGGCTGTGAAACTCCTGAGCTGATTCCTCGAAAGCACCGCTTTGCCGGCTGTCAAAGTTGGGGATAGCCCGGCCGTTCCCCGGAACCCCCAACCACGTGGTTCAAGCAAGCTGTCAAAAACTTGAACTGTCGAAGCCTTCCTTAAAAGGGAAAGCCAGCTACGTAAATGGGGTTTTATGAATGGGGAATGCATTTTGTGAATGGGAAGCGGGCTCTGCAAGGGAGAGCAGCCATGTTAGACCTCGTGCTTGTGCGACCTGTGTAAGGGGAACATGAAATGGCTGCCAATGGACAAAATGGATGTCGACTCCTCCGGGAGGGGGCCACAGCCATCCGATCGAACTCTTGGGTCATGTCTTCAGCGCTGACACCTCCACCTCCGATTCCTGCCAAAGACACTTGCATAATAGGCTTAGATGAACTTTTGTAGTACATAGGTTTCTTTTGCATATCAAAATGAATTGTTCCTTTGCGTTGTTTACAGGTGTCTTTGCATATCAAGATGTCCCTTGTGTTTACATGATCTCTGCCCCCCTCTTGACCCAACACCTTTTCTTCTGAATTCAATCAATGATTGGCCAATCCCCAATGATTAGCCTTTCCCAATCTTTTGTCATGCCATTCCCAACTTTTGTCATGCCAAGATTAGCCCTTCTTCCAGGGCGCCAGTCACTCACCAGGCCTTGGACCAAACAGAAGTCCCAAAAACATGGCAGGGTGGGGGGCGGCAAATATTTAGACCACAGCATTATAACAGACACAGAGATAACAGTATTAGAGAGATTACCGAAATCTCTACCTATGAGCTGAAGACTGGAGCTTTCAGTAACTATCACCACCGTGATCATAATTGGCGAAATGCAACGTCATAGATTTAATTCTCAAGTTCGGGTCTCCACAATCGCTCATTATTCAGATGGATAACAATCGCGTTTCGTGAGCAACGGCCAGAGTGGCAAAAACAACAGAGTTGTAGTATGTGAGTCTCTGCTTTTTTTGCGCACAGGGGGCGCCTGTGCCTTAAAGACGGTGTCTGCAATCAAAATACGATCACGTCGCAGCGAAAAAGAGAATGAAAAAACTTACTCTCTCACCCATACAGAGTTCAAATAGGAGCATATTTGGAGGCAGCCAAATTCTCCTTTCAAACCCAACCCTCACTTGCATAAGGAAATACACGAGAAAGCGAGAGCCACTAGCTCGCCTCTCGCGCTCCTAAGAACATAAAATGGAGTTCTTACGAAACCGGAAGTCAGGGAGCGGGTCTTCCTCGCCACATCATCATAGAGGTTGCCGCTCTAGAAGCCAAGGCGGAAGTGCCTGCCGAAGGTGGATCACAGAGGTGAGGGAGAGGATTGCTACGGGCAGCTGAGGGCTGCGCGGAGGAGGGTCTCTGATGAGGTCCCGCGGGGGTCCAGGTTCCTCGGCTACGTTTGCTTCGGGGTGGTGGGGAAACTGCCTCGAAGAAGAGTGGCGGCATCTCAGGGGAATCCCGCGGGAGAGATTGGGCGTGTACGCTGACTAGTCATGGAAACGCACACGTGATAGCGAGTGAAATATTCAGCCAGGAAGAAAGAAAGAAAGAAAGAAAGAAAGAAAGAAGGGAGGGAGGGAGGGAGGGAGGGCGCGGTGCACTGGGTGGGGGCGTCTGTTTCATCAGGGGTTGTGGCTCTGCGGTGTCTGAAGCTCAGTGCTGTCTGGAATGGCAGTGAACTGCAGTAGAGTCACTGTCAGCGGTGGAAGGGGAAATTACTAGTTTTCTAACAAGTGGCGTTATTTGCAATATTGAGGAGAAAACTTTGGGCCCTGCTTGACACAGACAATATGCAGCCTATTGCTCTGTGGTGGTGGTGGTGGTGTGGTGGTGGTAGTGTGTGTGTGTGGGGGGGGGGGGCTTACGTTATTCTTTTTGAATGTAGCATTTCTGTAAAACAAAAAAGGCTACTGTATTCTAGTGTATCAAGTATGTGCTCTCATTCTGTTGTGAATGGGGGAAAACACACACAAAGTTACTAAACCTTATGCAAACTTTCTTTGTCCTAGAACATTAAAAATAGCTTGTCCTGAAATACTTCATTCTGGGATTAGGGGATATAGGATTGGGGACAGTGGGTGGAGTGAGGATCATTAGAAAGGTAAGGAAAAAATGGGGCGTGTATCCACTGGCTTATCTCAGACAAAGGAAAAGCTGGACTAACTTGGAGAATCACAAGCAGACATGCAATATTTCTCTTCCATGTTACTTTGTTTTATAAGCCATTTGACATCTTGGAAGTATCAAGGCAAATGACTCAAGCCCAAACTATCCTGTTGCTGTTTCCTCTCAATAAAGGTCTTCAGAAGAGTCAAAGCAGAGCTCTGGTAGATAAGAAGGCAGATTCTTATTGGTCATTTATAAATTTGTAATCATTTTACACTACCCATAGTTTTCAGAAGCTATCTTGCTTACCTTCTCTAGGAACATTAAAGTAAACACAAGTTTTTCTTTTTTCCACACACACCTCCCCAAGAGAGAATCCAATGGGAGGATCCAGAATGTTACTATTGTTGTGATTGGACAATGGTACTTCTTTCCCCTACCCCAAGGTAGTGGCAAAGACAGCAGCTCATGTTCTATTTTTAAAATGTGATTTATTTATTGACCTTTTTGCCATCTTAAAATTGCTCCCATGATGCCTAAGAGTTAATACCAGATTGGGGGAGCCTATGGCTAAGAAATAGTGACTTACAACAACAGTTGAAGATTAGTGGTAGCCGCATCTCAAAAAGGACATAGTGGAGCTGGAAAAGGTGCAGAAGAGAGCGACAAAAATTACGGGGCTGGGGCACCTCCCTTATGAAGAATGACTGCAGCGTTTGGGGCTCTTCAGTCTAGAAAAAAGGCGCCTGAGGGGGGACATGATTGAGACATACAAAATTAAGCATGGAAGGGATAGAATCGATAGAGGGATGTTCTTTTCCCTCTCTCAAAACACCAGAACCAGGGGACATCTGCTAAAACTGAGGGTTGGGAGAGTTAAAACAGACAAAAGGAAGTACTTTTTTACTCAGTGGGTAGGTAATCTGTCGAACTCTTTGTCACAGGAGGTGGTGATGGCATCTGGTCTTGATGCCTTTAAGAGGGGATTGGATGGATTTCTGGAGGAAAGGTCCATCGTGGGCTATAGGCAATGATGGATTGTGCAACCTCCTTACAAAGGTGTTGGTACCAGGTGCAAGGGAGTGTTAACAGGATGCAAGCATCTTGTTGTTTCATGCCTCCCTGGGGCACCTGGTGGGCTGCTGTGAGATACAGGAAGCTGGACTAGATGGGCCTTTGGCCTGATCCAGCAGGGCTCTTCTTATGTTCTTATGGTTTAAATTTCCAGCTGAAAATCCCCTATAGAACAGCATTCAGATTACAACAATTCTATTTAAATTGCCCCCTCCCCATGCCTCTTTCTTGTCCAGATTAACATACTGTTGCATGCAGAGGTATTGTGTTTCTCTCACTTGCATGCAAACATATCATCCTTTAAATGTTTTTTTAAAAGAAGGAAAACACATTTTACAAAGAGCATAACTATTTTTGTCCCTAGTTCTATTGTATCGAACTGTATAGACATTTTCATTGTATTATTTTTAATCACATTTTTATACCACTGTTCCTCCAAGGAGATCAGGGTTGTGTAAATAGTTCCTCCCCTTCTTTTGCCCTCACAACAACCCTGTGAGGTAGGTGAGGCTGAGGAGATAGTGACTGGTCCAAGATCACCCAGGAAGCTCCATGGATGATTGGGGATTTGAACCTGGCTCTCTTGCCTATGGCCAAACTGTTGATACATTATGCAGTTTCTTCCCTCCATTCCTGTGCTATTTTGTATACCGTGACAGCAACAAAAACCAAGGAGGTGGCCTTTCCCCGCTTGAGGAGAGGCTACATATCTAGCTCTTGAGACCAGCAATGGTTAAAAGAACACATACTCAATTTTTGAGTAGTTATAAAAGGGAAGGAGGTGTTAAGGAAGATTCTGTGGTTTCTTTTTAATAAAATGACTCCTAAAGGCTTGATAGGTGTTTATTAAGAATGCTTTGGTCCTAACTACTATACAGCAAGAGCTTGCAATAGATTATTTTGTTGTCTCCTGTAATACTTGTATTACCTTGATTCTGTGTCTGCGCCAGTGGTTCCCAACAAGGGGGTCATGCAGAGCTTGGGGCAGCCATCTTAAAAACTGGGCACCACTATTTTGGAAGCTTCATTTTGGCTATGGAAGAAGCTTCTCCATTAAACTGCCACTTCCTCAATGCTTGTGGCTGTAAGGGAAATTAGCTTTGCTATGGGCTAGTCTTGATATGCGTGTGGTGAAGTTGCTCCCGGTCTCTTTCCAAGTGGACATGTCACGCTTTTTTTAAACAAAAGACAGGATTCTTGTGTTACCATCTCATTTTCTATTGACAATGAAAGTTTTTTCTATTGACAATCTGAGTTCTTGCATCCCTGGGATTGCAATTATAACATTTTTTTCATTGTTGGTGTGTTTCGTGCTGTTTTGTTTAAACTGGAAATTTGATTTGTATCTTGCCAGCTTAGAGCTCTTGCACTATCTTTGCATCTTACTGCTCAGGATATGATAACTCTGGACTTTTGGATCGCAGGATGCTGAACTCTAGCTCAGACTAAACCTTTGTAAGAGCAGTTTAGCATACGAACATGCCAGATTATGTGACATCACAATCCTTCTAAGAGCGCAATCCTAACCAGCTTTCCAGCACCAGGGTAAGGGCAATGTAGCTCCAAGGTGATGGAGGAAACATTCTTTTACCTTGGGGAGGCCTTCGTGACTACTATTCCACTGCAGAATGCAGAACATGCCCCATTGGCACTGCTATGTCAGTGTTGGAAAGTTGGTTAGCATTGCACCCTAGATGGTATTATTTAGGGCACAACCCTACGCATGTCTATTCAGAAGTAAGTCCTATTATGTTCAGTGGGGCTTACTCCCAGGAAAGTGTAAATAGGATTGCAGTCTATTAATTATGCTACAGGCTAGGGGTGGTTTATATGCGAGTGCATAAATCTATATATATAAAAACGGACGTGGGTATGTGTGTATGTGGGTGTGTATGTATGTTCTGAATAGGCTCCGCCGTGCTTGGAGCGATCGGGACGAAACTTGGCATGCATATACCTTGTGGCCTGGCGACAAAAACTGCGGGGGTCAGGACCCCCTAGCGCCCCCGGGGGTGGGGGTACAGAGGGGTCCCCATGTGAAAACGGTTGAGAACGGCCAAAATTGGAGTCAAATCCACCGTTTTCAGGGTCGCCGACATGAGTGGCAACGCTCCCAAGGCCGTTGGAGTCTGGGTTCAAACCCCCCCCCCCGACGTGGGGGGCAAGAAGGGGTGCTAAACACAACGTCCGCCATGCCCTGCTGGAATGCCTGGACCAATTGCCACCAAACCTGGCATGCGGACGCCTGGCACCCTGGCCACAAACACTGTGGGGGTTGGGCCCCCTAGCGCCCCCGGCGGTGCAGGTACATGGGGGTCCCCGCGTGAAAATGGTCGAAAATGGCCAATATCGGTGTCAAATCCATAGTTTCCGGGGTCGACGGGACGAGTGGCGACGCTCCCAACGCTGTGCGAGTTCAGGTTCACCCCCCCTCGGCGTGGGGGGCAGGAAGGGGTGCAAAACACAACGTCCGCCATGCCCCGCTGGGACGCCTGGACCGATCGACACGAAACTTGGCACGCGTACACCTTGCGGCCTGACGACAAACACTGCGTGGGTCAGACCCCCCTAGCGCCCCCGGGGGTGGGCATACACAGGGGTCCCCAAGTGAAAATGGTTGAAAACGGCCAAAGTCGGCGTCGAATCCATACTTTCCGAGGTTGCCGGAGCGAGCGGCGATGCTCCTGACACCGTCGGAGTCCGGGTTCGCCCCCCCTCGGCATGGGGTGCGAGAAGGGGTGCAAGATACAATATCTGCCATGCCCTGCTGGAACTCCTGGAGTGATGTGCACCAAACCCGGCATGCGTGTGCCTTCCAGCCTGGCAACAGACACTCTGGGGGTCAGGCCCCCCTAGCGCCCCAGGGGGGCCCAGGGCCCCCGCATGAAAATGGCCAAAAATGGACAAAATCGTCCTCGGTTCTGTACTTTCTCGGCTCACTGAGGCGAACGGCGACGCTGTGGGAGTTCGGGTCCGCACCCCGCCATGTGGGGGACGGGAAGGGGTGTGATACGCGATGTCCACCATGCCCCACTGTGACGCCTGGACCAGTTGGCACCAGACTCAGCATGCGTATGCCTTGCGGCCTGGCGACAAACACTGTGGGGGTCAGGCCCCCCCAGTGCCCCCGGGGGTGGGGGTGCGCAGGGGGCCCCAGGTGAAAATGGTCGAAAATGCCCGAAGTTGGGAGATGAGTCAGGGATGAGTCAGGGATGAGAGATATAAACACCCGGGCAAAGCCGGGTACATAAAAGCTAGTGTACAATAAAGTGCTTCCTTGAGAGTAGTTCTATTAAATAGTGAGGTTTTGTATGACTGCAGCAAGCATAAGGATCCATATTTTGTTGGACAACTGGAATTATAAGTATAATACTTATTCTGGGATATCTGTTCATCATTCACAGGAACTTTAAATGTCTTCAGCGGACAAAGAGGCTCAGGAAAATGAGCTTCTTGCTTTGGCAAGTATTTATGAAGCTGAATTCAAGAGAGCAGAGTCTGTACAGGGAGGAGAAAGTAGGATCTCTGTGGACCTGCCACAAAACTTCATCATCTTAGTGCGAGGTGAGTCTGGCTCGCCTTCACTCTTATCTTCTTGAAATGATGCATTGTTGCCATAAGTTCATAATGTTCCAGCTTGTACTTTTCCCCTCCATGCAGGAGATCTGTGTATTTTGAAACATGGTATGGTGCAGGCAAGACCAAGTGTCAGACTGCGTCTTCCCCTCGTAGGTGTTCAGAATAGCAGTCACCTAAGCCAGTGATAGATCATGTTGGTGGGGTATACATGCATATGGGTCAGATCACATGATCTATTTTTATTTTTTTTTGCACAGGGTGCTCGAGGAACAGCTGTACATTCTTGACTGCTGCATTCTTGACTTGTGAAAGGAGAATTTTGTGCTTTATCACAAAATTATTCAGTGTATTTGAAAGTTAAGCATGCCTTCTTATTTGAAGAGTTGTGGCCTATTATGACAAATGGCAACAAAGAGTAGTGTTTTACTAATCAGGAAGTGTTTTAGTGAAAACTGGAAGTGTGCTACAATCTCAATTCAGGGCAATTTTGAGCATCAGGGAGACCTGTACTGGGAGCTGCAGGTCTCCCAGATCCTCCCCAAGGCCAGCATGACCCCCCAGATAAGCGCAAAAGCCCCTGATGCCCATGGCACCGTAATCACGATGCCATTGGGACACCCATAAATGGGCCACTCCTCTTAAGGGGAAATGGCCCCGTTCAGGTACCAAACAGTGGGTCGCAAACTATTTGGAGTATTGTTGCGTTAGCTCATGTTGTGAGTGTAGATATCAGGTTGATATGGCGTGCGTTTCTTTAGAAAGAAAATTTTCCATCGTTTACTTTGTGTGCCATTCTTTAGGCAATTGACATCATAGCTAGCTATGTTTGTTGTGAATTAACAAGTGGAAAAGGGAATTTACATGCATGTTGGTCAGGGTGGGAGGAGGGTTTAAACCCAGATAAACCAGGCAACTGTACTATCGGACAGGTCAGGGAGATAGCACCACTTTCTGTTCACATCTTCCTAATACTGTCAGTTGTGTGTTTCATTTGTTTCAGGCAACCCAACAGAGAATCTTCAAGATAGGGATTTTGAATGTACTGTTTGCTTTTTGCCTCCAATTGTGCTAAATTTTGAACTCCCAGAAGACTATCCATCGACTTCCCCACCTGCTTTCACTCTCAGTAGCAAATGGCTCTCCCGTTCACAGGTGTGGCACAAATCTTTGTTTCTTGTAGAATGGTGATCTTTTTAATGATTAATACTTTGGATGCAGCCAATGAAAGACCACTTGCACTAAAATCCAGATTTCACTAGGGAAAACAATATGTTGAAACTCTGGACATGTTGCAATACTGTCAGAACTGCTTCTTAGCTGAATGTTCTTTTCCTTCAACTTCTGACTACCCTCCAGTTACAGATGGGTCCTCTTTATCTGCGGATTCAACCCACTGGGGGTTGGCTGAAGATTGACCACAGACTCCCTGATGCGATCAGAACTTTGTTGTGGTTTCATCTAGGAGGCTTTCTGAGACCCATAGAGGCCATGTGCTGCCTCAACGGATCTCAGAAAGGCTCCGGTCGCAACAAGAACAAGGCTCCAGTTGTGAGTGGAGGCCATGTTGTTTTGCACCCCTCGAATTTCAATATCTACAGGGGGTCCAAGAATGGATCGCTCACGGATACTAAGGCACAACCTGTATATTGTGCCAAAAGTACAAATGATGTAACTAAGAGGGCAATCCTAAACTGGAGTTAGGCTGGCATAAACTAAGCCAGCAAAGTTTGGCCAGCACAAGGACCACCATAAAGCATTTTTGGACTACTCTTGGAATCAGGGAGGATGGCTCACATCCAAGTTCTGGCCTCTCTGACTCCAAGAGTAGTCCAAACATACTTTATGGTGTCCAAACTTCGCTGGTTTAGCTTATGCCGGCCTAGCTCAGTTTAGGATTGCGCCCTAAATGTATTTAGTTGTTCTGAAAAGCTACTCTAAAATCTAACTCCAGAATTATTAATATTGCACAGTGTTTTGAACAAAATCACATCATGATTGTTCGTTATTGTTTGTGTGTATACACACATTCATAGTAATAAGCAAATACATGCATGTGTGATATGGGGCATGAAATATGAATACTTAAAATATTCTTTCATGAGAAAATGTTTTATTGAAGAGTAAGTATGCCTAAACAACAAAACAAAGTATAGGTAGTTCTGGTGCAGTTCTAATTATACTCAATAGGAAGGATGTTCTATTAATATAGTGGAACCATTTTTTTATTTAAAAAAATTAGGATGAAGCTGTCAGAGTATACTGATGCGCATAGGTAACAAGTTCTATTTAAAAAGTGAGACTTCTAAAAAAAATGTGTTCTGAATTGGGACAGAAGGGTTTCTTGACTGCCTTTTGAGAAATTTATATTGCAAGCAGCCTTGTGTTAAATGTGCTGTCATCTTGAAATCTGGCTCTTCCTTTAAAATTACAGTTCGAGATATATTGTCCCTGAAGTTCTGGAAGATAGTTTTCCATGAGTATTCTTTTCTTCTTGTTTTAGCTCTCTATTCTCTGCAAACATTTAGATAATTTATGGGAAGAAAATCAAGGCTGTGAAGTCTTGTTTGCTTGGATGCAGTTTCTCAAAGAAGAAACGCTTGCCTATCTGAACATCACCTCGCCATATGAGCCAAAGATATGCAAACAAGAACCAAACGGAACAAATGAAGATCATGTTTCCCACAGCATAGCAGGTTCGGCAACGGCACAGGAAGAAATCCTTGATGCAAGAGCTGTGCAAGATATTGAGTCTCTGTCCAGCCTGATAAGGGAAATTCTGGACTTTGATCAGGCCCAAAGAGAAAAGTGCTTTAATAGTAAAGTGTACTTGTGTAATATCTGCTTTTCTGAAAAGATTGGAGTGGAATGCATGTACTTCCTGGATTGCAAGCATGTGTATTGCAAAACATGTTTAAAGGACTACTTTGAAATTCAGATCAAAGATGGGCAGGTCCATTGCCTGAATTGTCCAGAACCAAAATGTTCTTCTGCTGCTACTCCTGGACAGGTAACAACAATTTCATGGGCAATTTGTTTAAAAAACATGCAAGCAAATTGGCCTGTTTGGGTTATTTTGTGACCAGTATCTGGGAAACTGATCAGGATTGGATCAGATAAAGCTTTGGAATATATCTAATTTTCATGCAATGTGCCCTTACCTCGTTCTGTTTTTGATTGTTTCTACAGCTAGAGTATGAACTAAATAAGTGATTGTCAAACTTTTTAGTTTTGGGACCCACCTAAAAAAAGTTTCACTTTTCCAGCCACCCAAGCATCTGTGCCTGTAATGGTGATTGGGCACCAGTGCTACCCGCAAGTAGCAGGTTGTTTCATGGTTGTGCATCATGCTTGATGTGCAGCAGTGTCTAGGTTCCTGGCAGACCCCCGCCTTACCTGGGGCTGCCCAGGAGACAGGCCATGCTGGTGGCTGCAGGCGGGTGACGCATGGCAAGAAGCAGCAGCCGAGGGTGACCCCTCTCTGGGCTCCATGCTCTTCATGGGAAGCACTGGTTGGAAGCCACCCAATGCCCAGGTTTCCGTGGTGGATGGAGCCGGCTGCTTGGGGCCCTACTCCGTGAGTGCACCTGCACAGGGCAAGCCAGGCCTTGGTGCAGGCCTGCCCACTTGCTGGTTGATCAGCCCGGGTCTTGGCTGAGGGCGGGGTGGCTGCCTCGGAGGCGCACAGCCAGCTGCTCACACTCCCGGAATGGAGTGAAGGAGACTGCAATCTGGCAGCCTGCATGGGCTACCTGACAGCTCACCTGCTCCCTCATCGCCTCCTGAACAAAGTATGATGGGATCCTGAGGGCAGCCTCAGGCGAGCAAGGCCCTGCCTACGGGAGCCAAGGGGATGGCCCCCAGAGGGATGGGCAGGGGCCAGGCAAATCAGAGAAGGATAACTGGGAGGAGCTTGGGCTTTGCCAGGGTGGAAGGGGTGGAACCACTGGGATGGAGCCCTGCTTTAAAACCAGCAGCAGCCTGCAATGAGGGGCAGTAGAGGTGAGGCTGAAGGCAAGGTCAGAGGTCTGCCAGCTTCTGACGAAGGGACCGTGCACCCTCCATGGAAAAGGAAGCTGGGTGATGTAACCCCCATTTCCTTTCTCAACCTGGGCTGAGGCTAATGAGGGCAGGACTCCATTCCGCCCTCCTCTTCACCCACGGAGAGGCCTGAACCAACCCAGCCTCTGGAACACCAGATGATGACCCCCCTTGGGGCCGTACAGCCCAGGGTGTGCCAAGCAAGTTGTGTTGTGTATCATGCTGGATGCACATTGATAAGGCAGATTAGGCTGTTTTGCGCTCCATCAAAAATTGGGTTGTGACCACAGTTTGGGAACCATTTAGCTAAATGTTGCTAGGACAGATTCAGAATAACAGCTATTACTGACATCACCATTTTTCTGGGATCAAAATTCCCAAGTAATGTATATATTTTTTTAATTGATTGCCTTTGTTTTAGGTGAAAGAACTGGTGGAAGAGCAGCTATTTGCACGCTACGATCGCCTGCTGCTTCAGTCAAGCCTGGATATGATGGCAGATGTTGTGAATTGCCCACGTTCAAGCTGTCAAACGCCAGTGATGCAGGAACCAGGCTGCACTATGGGCATTTGTTCTAGGTGCAGTTATGCCTTCTGTACCCTCTGTAAGAGGACTTACCATGGCATCTCCAAATGTAAAGTTACTGCAGGTGAGCTGAAGAAAAGTACTTTTCAGTGTGGAATGTTCGGATGATCATTAGTATATCCACTGTACTTCTCCCTCTGATGTAGACACCTGTTCATGGATATTCATTGTTGTAGAATTGGTGGAATTCTTCAAGGATTTAGCCCCCCTCATTGTGTTTAACTTAGCCTTACTGTTTTCTCACCCTTCTTTGGTGTCTTCAGCTCAGTAGGGGGAGGAAGTGCTACTTATAAATTGTAGAGTGAGAAACACTGGTTGTGTAAAATATAATGAAGTGTCTAAATTGTTCTGCTCCATAAAATTATCTTTTTCTATGTCATATGCCTAGAATCCATTGTTAAAACACTCTCTCTCTCTCTGTTAATGGGACTCAATTTGGGAAAAAAGAAATGGAAAATACTCCATCTTCATAGCCACTAATATTGATTATACTGTATAAGATAAGGATGCAAAACTTTTTTACTTGAAGTGTTTTTACTTGAGAAATGTGGTTATGGATGTTTATTCAATGTGGTTTTCTGGCTTAGCACAGTGTTTTTTTGTTTCTGCCTTTTTGTCCCATCAGAGAAGTTAGTGGATTTGTGCCATGAATACCTTGAGGCAGATGAGGCTACAAAAGATTTTTTAAATCAGCGCTATGGCAAAAGGGTGATTCAAAAGGCTTTGGAAGAAATGGAGAGCAAAGGATGGCTGGAAAAGAATTCCAAACCATGTCCATCCTGTGGAACTCATATAGAGGTAAGATCAGAGCTGGGCAGGAGGACTTGTGAGGATCAAAATGTCTTCTCTCAAAACGGTTAGGACAATAGTACAGCTTCTTGTGGCACATAATTTATAACACTGATTCTTCTTTGAGTAGCATGCACAGTCCCACTTATGGTAATGGCCTCAATCAAAGCTTGATTTTTGTAGGAAGCCAGTACTGCTGTTGAGGCTCAAAGTGTGGGTCTTTTTTTTGCAGTTCTGAGGGGCTCGATGAGTTTTGAAAAGTGAGAGGGCTCATTACGATTTCTGTTTCTATTCCTCAGTAAATATTTCATCATGTAGTGAAAATGACTTTTTAAAATGTTTTAATTTTTTGTTCTTTAGGTTCTTTTTGAAAATCAGATATGTATTTCCTTTTCTGCATTCCGAATGTTTTTATACTAATTTTTGTCATTTTTGAACATATTCCTCTTGCTGTAGCATTGTGCCTGAAGGAAAGGGTTTGAAAGACATGGACTTTCTTGAAAACTACAGAAATGCTCATTGTGATTATTACACTTGCTTCAAAGTTGTGTAAACATCCTCTCATCTTCACTGATGAGCCATATTAGTGTTTATGCTGAGAGGGGTCTTACAGTTGTAGCATTAGATAATCCGAAAGGGAATACTTATTTTTATTTCTTTTATGAACAAGAGGCAGTCTTTACTTTTGTTGCCTTAATGGGAAATATCTAGAAGTTAGATAATTGTCAAAAAGTGGGTAGGATGATCTCTGATAAAAGGTGGAATATCTACCATTCTGTATCCTTAAGTGTAAGTATAAGTATTTGTCCACCATACTGACCAGCTTAATTACAAGGTTCCAAGAAGACAGCATGATTACTTAAGACATTTGGTTAGGTGTCTTACAGCCCAATTGTCATTGGGTGCCTCACCAATGTTGCACAGATGCCAATGCGCAATGTCCATCATGCAGGCAGGGCTGACCCATCCATGAAGCCAACTGAAGTAGTTGCCTCAGGCAGCAGATTGGTGAGGGAACCTGCGTTTGCCTGCCAGCTTGCTTTCACTATTACATGTTTTGGAGAAGCGCCCTGTTTTGAATCCTGGAAGCTGTGGGACACTCTCTTTCTCAGCTCATGTGTGATCAAAGCCTTTTGGAAAGGAAGGTGTCTCTTGATTTGAGCTGGAATCTCAGCTTAAGTTGAGCTTTCCGAGACAGCAGGGTACTATTGCCATGTGTGACTTTTGTTTGGCTCATGTGACTTTTGTTTGGTTTGTGCAAAGAACAACGGGGTAACTTGGGTTTTTCTCCCCTATAATTGCAGTTGGCTAGAACTGTAACGCTATTTTCTAAAATGTTGACGTCATCATTCAGCACAAATGTTGATGACGGAGGCTAGGTTTAGCAGGTTACAGGTCTTAATTCTTGCTTTTGTGTTTTCTTTCTCACCATTGTTAGAAATTTGATGGCTGCAACAAGATGACATGTACTTGCTGCTTGCAGCACTTTTGTTGGGTTTGTATGTATATCCTATCTAGGGAAAACCCGTACAGGCACTTTGATGATCCATCCTCTCCATGCTATAATCGGTATGTATTGTTATATACTATGCAAATAATAAAGTTAGTTCACCTGCGTCTTGCACAGTGTGTGTTTGGTATTAGCAGGGGCTGAAATCTGGAAGAATTTTTGCGTATATTATCCAGTAAACCATTAGAGGCAGTGGTGATCAAACTGCAACCACATAACGCACACTCTCCTCATACTTTAGCTCAGCATTTCTCAAACACTGGTACTCGTACCACCAGTGGTACTTGAGGTGGTGTCAGGTGGTGCATGCAAGACCCCCAGACAGACAGTTGCTGCCTAGCAGTGAGACCAGTAATGTAATGTGACAAGCAGCAGCAGGAGGTTTGGCTTGCTTGACAGAGCTGTAGCATAAGCTCACACTCTCAAAAAAGCTCTCCTACCCACCCTGTGCCTCTTACTGGTGTTGCATCTGGCCTCTCAATCCGGAATGACATAATCACCAGTGACTTTCAGTGGTATTTCCAGTAGATAGATGATATGAAGTGGTACTGTGGGGAAATGCTGAGAAATGCTGCTAAACCCTCTGTAACCTGCTTTTTCAAGAGAATGCAGGTGTGTGTTGTACATACGATAGTCTGTTGTCGGTTTACTGTGCTATTGCTAAAAAATCATTACTTTCATGTTGGTGTTAATCATTAGGAGGTCCCTAATAATTAATCTTGTTAATCTTCTGGGTTGCTCCAGGCTTCCATGGGCCTCAGAAATGCCTGCAGAAGCCTCCGAAAGATGCTTCAGGTTTGTTTCTGAAAACTAGAAGCTGCTTCTGCAGGCCATTTTGATGCTTGTTAAGGCCTAGCATGACCCAGAAGAGGCTTCTGGAACTCCTAATGACAACTAAACAGCAACCCAACCCAGCCAACGTGAGGATTTCACATGGTGAAACCACTTAACAATGGGGTTCGGAGAATGTATCCCTGTATTGAAAGTAGAGGTGCAAAAAACAAAATGTCATATTTTTTATCTTTACATTTCAGAGCTTTGACCCAAATTTGAGATACAATTTCTCACATACTATGTGCATAGCACTATATTTTAAAGAACTCTGGGATGTGTGTGTGAAGTCTTTTTTCACCAGCAAGGCTAAGAACCATAATATTGAAAAGGTTAAAATCATGATACTGTAATTAAACTCATTTAGATAAGTTTGAAAATGTGACAGCGGCTTTTATTTGCCTTCTGGTTGCTGAGTCTTTAGGACATACTTCAGCTACTTTCCATCATCTATTTCATTAGTCTTAACTTTAATCAGTTCATAGAAACAGAGTTGGATAGGGTCTTCAAATCATCTGGTCCAACCTCTTGCTAGATACAGGAAAAACCTCTCTAGTTATTTGATTAAGATGGATAATAAGGATTTCATCTCCGGTAATTCTCTTTGGATTGTTTAGCTATCCAAGAGGATAGGCACTTCATTGCTCATTAAACAGTATATCTAATTTTCTGATGTTTCTTCTTCACTATCTGTAAAATAGAAATTGCTGTACTGTACACAAATGTTGAGATATAAAACTTCAAGTAAGATACTATAGAAGTAAAATGTATTTTATTGAACATCCTTAACCTCCAGGGATTTCACTAGAACAACATAGAATGGCCAAACATTTTGAATTAATTAGGACAATTTCAGTGCGTTGTATGATTATATGGATGGGAGTCAAGTAATCTGTTTGCTGTGTAACAGATATTGAGGCTTGTTGTGACAAATAATCCATTTTGATGATGCAAGTAGAAGTATGATCCTGATGACTGCAGTGAGATGATGCGATTACTATCACTTTCTCAGCAGCAGCAACACAGAGCCAGTTTATACAATTGCCCAAATCAAGCAAAGCTCAGTTGCACATGTGGAAGGAATCCTGTTTTTAAATACTCCCATAAAATGACTCTCTGCACAGCAAACTTAGAATACAATATCTGCGACCAGCATATTTATTTCAGTTGCTTTGTTTTCTGGTTTGCTTTGAATGTACAACCAGGTTACCTTGCTGCCTGGGCTGAAATGGTACGATCCAGGAAAAGCTTTTCTTAATTCTGCTGACTGTATAAATGAGTGTTTGGTATGAAGAAAGTGCTAGTACAGATGAAAGCATAAATGAAACCATAGTGTGCATGGCTTGTGATGTGTTAGTACATTTGGATATGTTAGTGTTTTCTAATTCATTTTGTTGCATATCTCAGGCTATTTCAAATTGTTCAGAATGATGATGAAGATGAAGACTAGTCCTATACCAATGTTAACAGTTGAAGAAATCAAACAGAAATGAAGTTTTGTGATGCCTGTTTTGTTCAAAATCTGTTTTCAACAATAAGATGACAGAAGCACTTCAAGATGCCCACAGAACTTTTTGTGTTCTGCCACCAGAAGCCTTTAATCTCGTGGGATTCGCTTGGTTTTAAGATATTAGAGCACTGAAAAACCAAGCAAGCTCATTAGAATTTCACAATATGCTCCTCCTTGTAAATGGCCCTGTTGCCATTAAAACTGATCCATTAATAACCCAAAAGGTGGACTGTAGCCATCTTCTATTTGTTCTTTATTCCTATAAAAGGAGCAAGTGTTCTAAATAGGTATTGTCACAAAAGAAGAAATTCCACACAATTCTTGATCTGCATGAGCATAGTGCCTCATATCACCATCTGCTCCAGAGAGACCATTCCAGCTTATCACAAATGTATTATGTTGCGAGGAGAGAGAATCTGGGTAGAAATTGCACTTTACAAGGAACAGCATCCTTCAACTCATGCAGCAGAGCTTCCAACATAGAGGATGGTAGAACATTATTTGGATTCCTATTGGCTGCATCTCTAAAGCTATGCTTTCAAACCATGTAAAAATGTTTGCAATCCTGCTACCTTACCCCACCCAAGGCCACCAGATGCTGTAAAACATCTGCTTGCTCACCTTTGTAAAACATTTTTGGTCGCCTTTCCTGACAATGTCCTATTTGATAAATTGGGAAGCTCATACCCTGCTTCTGATTAGAAATCTGGTGAAATAGGATGATGATGATGAAATTCTTCTCACCAGCTTCTACAATGTGACAGATGAGAGTATCAGGTAGTTAAGATTTACATTGTGGTAAGTTATTTCAAAAATGGGTAGCATGTATAAACCATGTAAGTATAAGCTATTAAGTGGCTGTACATCAATCTTAAGGGGAGGTATTGAGTAGAATCCCAAATAAAAGGGCTTCGCTGGGTCCTATTGCCAGTAAATGTTTTGATAAATGCTCTGGATGAGGCAGTAGAAGGAATGCCTATCAAATTGTAGCTGATAGAATACTAGTGAAGAATGGTTAACACCCTGGAAGATGGAAGTATGATTTAGAATGATATTGATAGGCTTGATTATTGAGCTCATACCAACAAGATGAAATTTAGTGGAGAAAAATGTAAAGTCTTGCATATAGGAACAAATATCAGAAGTACATGATTGGGGGGCAACCTGATTTGGCAGCAACGTATGTGAAAAAAGGTATCTTACTGGGTCACAATTTGAACATGAACTAGTAGTATGGTTCCATAAAAAGCCAATGCATTGCTTGGGCTGCATTAGCAGAGGCACAGAGTCCAGATCAAAAGAAGAAATAATTCCACTTTATACTGCAGTAGTCAGACCTCAGTTGAAAGACTGTGGCCAGTTTTGGGTACTATGTTTTAAGAGGGCATTGAAAAGCTGGAGTGGAGATCAGCTAAGATGATGAGAGGGCTGGTGGCTTTGAGGAACTGTTAAAGAAAAAAAGCATGCTATGTTTAGTCTGGAGAAAAGAGGGGGAAATCAGATCACCAACTTTGTTTCTGAGGGGCTGTCATGCAGAAGAGAAGGATTTGCTTTCTGTGGTTCTTGAGGTAGGACTAGAATCAATGTTGAAATAAAAGGGTAGTACAGAGGAAGAATTTAACTGTAAGAGCCATTTGCACTGGAACAATGTGCCTAGAATAGTTGTGGGCACACCCTCATTGAAGGTTTTCAAGCAGCGGTGGATGACCATCTGTCATGGATGCTGTAGTTCCCTGTGTTGAGCAGAAGGTTGAACTAGGTGACTTCTAAATTTTTGAGAGTAGATTCTCTAAATCTTTGAGAGTAGATTTGACTTCTAAATGAGAATAGATTTTTCATGAGGTGCAAAACATTTGCTGCTGCTTCCTTATCCACCCTGCCGCGAGGGGCAATGATGGACAGCAGCACAGCCCAAACCCACACCCCCAGTGGGGCTGCTACATGCCCACCCTTCCCCAGGCAGTGATTAGGCCACCTCACATTACTCCTTCATGTGGTATCCTTTAATTGAATCAGGAGCTGCAGAATATGTTGGAAGGGCTTCCAACACACATGTCCTGGACTTCCTGATTAGTTTAAAGGGACTTTGGAAGGAAGGAACAAATGAATGGGAAGAGAGATTGCCACCTTCAGTATGCACCTTCCAAAAAAAAAAAAAAACTGCACAGAAGGTGGCAATGATTCATTACCCTATCCCAGGGGTAACTGTCCCCAGGGATGTTGCAGGATGAGCACAGGACAAGCATCTCGGCAGTGAAATTGTAACACAAGACTGCTGAACAGAGTCTCTGCTCTGTGTGCTGCATATCATTTTGCTGGGGTTTGGGGGCTTTTCTGCCCACCCTTACCCAACACTGATTTTAGGGGCCTCTGTGGTCACAGACCCAGGATGTAAGTGCCAACAATGTTGTCATGTCCCACATCGTCATCGTACCATTGGCACTTCTGGGTAGCGTGACCTAGAAGGAGCAGGGCACGATTGGCCCAGTATGTTTGGGAAGTGCTGCCTTGCTCCTTTTTTTCTCCTTCATTAAGCCACTTTAAGTAAAACAATAATTGTGGAACACACAGGGCACTTCCAATGTGCCCCACACTTCGTTTTATTTAAGGGGACTAAGGAATGAGGGGAAGGGATAGGAAACCAGATGGCTATCTCTTGATCCACTTCCCACTCACTTAGAGCTCTGCCTATGTTGGCTTGAATGGAAGTGATGACACTTGGGATAAAATCCATCCCAGGTCTGTTTGCTGCAACCTGCTGTACACCATGAGCTGTATCATGGGTGGGATGACCTTGAAAATAGCCCTTTAAAAAATCATTTTACATCTGTCTTCATCATTATGGGTGGTATAAGCTCCTCATACTAAGTATCTTGTTCATTGTTCTTTTTTAATGGCAGTTTTCAGTAAATATTGATCTTTGCGCTTGTAAAACCTGCTTATTAACAGACATGACTGATAAAATTACCATAGCTTACTAGTGTGATGTCTCCTGCTGAAGATAGTGGTGTTTTTGAACAAAAAGGCATGCATTCGTTCCATTTCCCACCCCCCAAATACTTATTAAAAGCTTTTAGGGACTTGTGTGGGTTAAAACCACCCTCCCAGTTGCCTATTACAATATCCTGCTGCACTTCTCCCCCCCACCCCGAACAGTCACAAACACAGGAGTCTGTGAATCACCTTCAGACAAAGAGATGCTGTAATATCTGAGTTCTCAGGATTTTCTAAAAGTTCACAATACCTTTCATTTTTTTTATCCTTAAGTGTATGATAGATTGTTTCCCAAGCAACTAGAAACCACCTTGTTTTTGGGTGGTCCCCTGAACTGATAGCATACCATTTGTGTAATAAAAATCCATACCAGTTAAGTAAATAAGGGCACAATCCTAACCAACTTTCCAGTACTGGGGTAAGGGCAATGCAGTTCTGGGTAAGGGAATATTTGTTCTCTTACCTCAGCAGTCTCCAAAAGCACCCCCTGTACAACTGGCTTTGTCTGTTCTGCATGGGATGATCATGAATACTCCAACTACAGCCTCCAGGGTCTGCCACGCCAGCATGCCTCGCTGCATCTGGCCTGCAGGTCAGCATTTGGTGACCCCTGCCTTACCTTGAGGAGGCCTCTGTGACTGCTTCCCAACTGCAGGATGCAGCACATATCCCATTGGCACAGCTATGCTGGAAAGTTGGTTAGGTTTGTGCACTAAAGAACTAATGAAGGAAATCAGCAGGCAAGCAAGGCTTAAAGAGCCTTGAAAAAGTACAAAGTATTTTACAAATGTCTTCACATACTATATTCCAGAGTCAGGTTGCCATCCCTCTGCTAGCCACCCACCTAACTCTAGGAGCACCTACAGCATAGCCTCTGCCTATTTCAGCCAAGCAGATTTGTAGGGCAGTCCTAGTTTAATCTCAGGACATTTAGGATTTTATAGATGAAAAGCAGCACTTTGAATTATGCCTAGGAATAATTCTGGCAATGACACTGTCACAGTACGTTTTTTCTAGCTTGTCCATTATAGATTTAAGAGACAGGAAGAAATAGCAGCAGCAGACTTGCTGTTGTCATTCTTTCCCCTCCCTGCAAGGAGAGCCTCAGAGGTAGCAAGAAACAGCAGGGTAAGCTTTAGCATGTGCAATATTTTGGCACCTTAGAATACTTCAGAACATGGGTGCATAGAACTATATACCCAAAAGTGTGTTGGTTTTGTGTGATACATGTCATGAAAATTTTTGCCTAATTTTTTTCCTTGATCAAGTTTTCTTACAGTTGAGATTCCCATGATGCCTAAATAAATACATCTATGAAACAACAACCTGGTTCTGTTTTGGAAAATGTTTATATCTTTAATGTAGAAAAGTCGCATTAGTAGCAAAGCTTCACAAGATCCTGGATGCTCCATTCTGGATGATCATCTTATTTAAAACGTTAAGAAAACTGTACTCTTTCACAGTAACCCAAAAGTACATTACATAAGGAAGACTAATAGCCTCCATTGTTTCTTATTTGGTCTTTGTTATTAAAACAGCAGAGAACTGCTATAGGTTTTCTGTGCCAACACTTGAGGTGGCCACATCCTATTTGCTGCAACCTCAGATTGGTTTAGGTCCACAGAAAATAACCTCTCTAATAACAAGTTTCCCTGTGGACTAACAAGATACAAGAGCTGGTGCTGAGTAGCCTCTTTTTGTGAGTCTTCCACAGAAAGATCCCCTGAGCCAGTTGTTCAGAGAGACTAATCACTGTATGGCTTCTTAGACTGGCTTCTTCCTGCTCCTGTTTCTTTTATGCTGTACAATGGATCCACAAGTTTGTTGTGGACAAGCATCAGACCTGTCACATTGAGAAAGATTAGATGAAACATCAGAAACTTAATTCCTCTGAAAATAGTTGCCCCTAAATTCATATTACATTCACACACACACACACACACACACACACACACACACACCCCTCCCTTGCTTTCTTCTAAATAGGTTTGGAAGTTGAGGATTGTCCTTCTGACCAACTCTACATAGGCATTCAGACTCAAAGCACCTAGGTTTCACATACTTGTTTCAAAAGACCAGTCAGTCTAAATCACAAGTATCAACAGTGTTTTAGCATTTGTAAGATAATGCCACCTAACAATTTGATTTTGCATATAAACGTGTGTGCATAAGAAGCAGAGCAGATTCATTCTTGCTGCCCTTGCTTGTGATTCCTACATGCGTTCAGCATTGCTTGTGAACGCACCCGGCGCTTTCAGAAGCCGTGCTGAACTCAGGAGGCAGGTGCAATTCTTTTCCTGTCTATGTGCTTTCATGGCTGTGTGTGAAAAGGCTGCCTTGAATCATTTCTAGATATATTTGTGTAAATTTTTGGTACAGCTGTACTTTGAATTCTGTGTGCAGGTTGTAGTATAAACAACAGTCTTTCAAGCTAATCCTGGTAGTTTCAAGCACAAGACACAAAAAGGTGAGCAGATACATAGCTACCGTTAGATGGTCAGGATGGTGTAGTGCAGTGGTCTCTACTGTGGAGACTGCTGTGCACTAGCAAAGCCTTCCCTGGTGCAAATGATGCTTACCAAGCCTCTACAAAGTCTCTCTAATTGTCCCCAATTGTTGTGCCAGCCACCTGCTTCCAGATTCCACCACCCCAGCAGGCTTTGCACCCGGATTTCTGGGCTGACGTAGCTGGTCAATGTGACAATTGGGGGCTATCAGAGATACTTTGTGGAGTCTCCCCGGCCGAACAGTAAGCACCGTTCATGCAGAAGGAGGAGCAGGACAGGCACTGGATCTATAGCACCTGGTGTAGTGGTTCAGGCGTTGGATCTCCCAGGTCTGTCCAAGTTCAGCTGTGAAGTTTCCTGGGTCACTATCTCTCAGCCTCCTCTACCTCACGGGGTTTTTGTGAGGATGAAAGGAGGAACCATGTACACCACCCTGAGCTCCTTGGAGAAAGGGTGGTATAGAAATGTAAAAAATAAAATATGTGGCCAAGGGATGTCAGCCCTGTATACATCTGTGTATAGGTGTTAGCATGCATCTCTTTATGTATGACTCCTCCTATTACAGCCAACCTCATCCGTTCACCTACCTTGAAAGTACTTCACTGTTTTTACTTTAAGCTCCAGAGTGGCATCCTCATCACATACAAAGACAGTACGGGGATGTTGTTGAAAGGCAGATACCGTCCACATGTGGTTCACTCCTTCCTCAATAGCTTTATACAAAGCAAATGCTTTATGAGCTCCTGTGATTAGAATCATAACCTGTGTCACAAAATACACAGGAAAGAGATAAGGCCTTTGATGAAGAGCTTCAGAAAACACACAAGAGGAACTCTTTGCTACCCTCAGTTTGTATTTTAAAGCAATTTAGGGCCCAACCCTATCCAGTTTTCCAGTGACAGTGCAGCCAAACCACTGAAATGTGTGCCGTATCCTGCAGTGGGGCACAGTCACAGGGGTCTCTTCAATGTATTGGAACATTTGTTTCCTTATGGGGCTGCGTTGTTGGCTGCACTGGTGCTGAAAAATTGGATAGGATTGGGCTCTCAAGCACTGTATTTAGGCTGAGCTTACCTCATGGGGAAAGGGCAAAGAGGCTGAGGCTAGAGCTCTACAACACGGAACTTTAAATGTTTTGTAGTTCACTTCATTTGCAAAAGTTAGAAGGAAATGCTACTTCCCCGGGGGGCGGGGAATCAGGAAATTGTCAGGACTAGGGAGGAAAAAACAAATATTTATTCCTTGATTATGATACCTTGAAACCTGCCTCCCTCTGAAATGGAAGCAGAGCTCCATAACTTACAGCAGGCTATAAAAAGTCACTCATCTGTACCAAGTAAGAATGGCCAAGTAAGCAAGCCAGCTAGGCAAGTTTTTGTCAAGAAGATGAAGTGAAACTATATACGCATTAGTATGCACAAAGACAAGTGAAAGTATGTTTCGACCACTCTCAGGGTCAGAGAGGCCAGCACACAGATGTGCGCCATCCTCCCCGACACCGAGAGTGGTCCAAATACATTTTATAGTGGCCTTTGTGCCGACCTAACTATGCCAGACTAACTCTAGGTTAGGATTGTGCTCTCACAGTGTTGGTCAGCTACCGAAGCAAGGGAAAGCCATAAAAAACTACGGATCAATCTGTTATTTGCTCATGTATACAATTTGCATAGAAAATAGTGGGCATACAATCTGGAGCAAAATTCATCATGCGTTTACAAATTTTACATTGGATGAAAGAGGATGAGTATTTTTAAGCAATTGGTTATATGTGCATACACCTGCCTACCTACCCAGTCTCTAATAAGAGCAGCACATATAGTCTAGTGCAGGGGTGGCTGCTTAAGGTAAGAGCTTATGCTAAACTTTAGAGACCCACAAGAGAGATGTTTGAAAACCGCAATAATTGGGATGTAAAAAGGCACTTGGCCAACATATTTCTGCAAGCCACACATATCAAAGAGCCACATGTGGCTTGTGAGCTGTGGTTTGGCTATCCCTTGTCTAGACTACTCTAGTCAAATATCACCACTGGCCCCAGAGCCATCTATCTCCTCCCCTCTAGTAAGGAACTATTTTGCTTTTAACCTCTTTGGCATCCATGACTGTACCCACTCCAACTGTCAAAGCCATTGTGGGCACTTTGGCGAGGTCTCCATCAAAGAATCTGGCATTCGCCAATATCGTATCCATAGCCAAGGTCTTCACTCTAGTTCTGGACACCAGGCTGGAGCCTGGCTCATTGAAAGCAATGTGTCCATCTGGACCAATACCTGGAATGGAGACAGCTCAAGTTTACAATCCGACAACAGTTAATAGAAGCAAAGTTTGCATCCATAATGCAAGAGTGAGATTTAACCATTAATTTCCTATTAGAATACTTTTGTGTAGTTTACTTCATAAAGCATTCTGTGAATGTTTACTTGTATCTGATAAACTTACACCCACTCCCATATCACAGGAACTGACAAAGTTAATGGAAAAGAGGAAAGGAGCTGCTTACAGGACAGGCAGAAAGACGCAAGTGTGGATGTAAAAGCTGTCATCAACAAAGGCAAAAGGTGCATTTTTAAGGCAAATCTTCCACACAAACACTATCCAATGCTTTAAATTCCACCCCAGTGCTCTGTCTCCTGGTTTGCAGTTCCCATGAAGTCCAGGTCCTCCCGACTCTAACCAATTTACCCACCTCCCCATAACTACTTAAGGACCAAACTCCTTTTCCACATGGCATCCTGCATGTTCCCTAGCCCAGGGCAATAGCACCAGTTTCTGCCAAGCAGAAACTGATCCTAGCCACAGAAATTGTTGCTAGTTAGAAAATAGACTAATTACATGGTTTTGGGCACAGCTTGTGCCAAATTCATTTGCTTCATCTGCTGGGGCAGCACCATGGCAACACTGGGTCTAACGAAGCAAGTAGACCCGTCACCCACCCTGCGTCCCCTTTCCCTGCAGAGGCTCCCGCAGCTGCCTGGCTACCACTGTGCTCCCGGGTGGTCAGCCAGTATAGGATTGGGCTGACAGTTGCAGAACCAGTGTGCCATGGGGTATACAATTCAAGAAATGCAAGTTTAAAGCCCTCTTGGGAAATCATAAAACAAGTGTTATGGCCAGGATTTTATTAAAGCTAGTAATGAGAATTCCTAGGTCCACAATTATTGCAAAAAAGATGGGAATACATGACCATTAAACCTAAAATCTATATTTTTTTACAGCTAAATCAGATCCTTATTTATCTGAAAGTTCTGCTAGCCTCTCTTTGCTCTTGCATATCTGCTGCTATTGTTTGAACTACTACTGGGTCTAGATTACTACTACAGGCACCAACTCCAAATCATATATTTTGGAGTTGTTCTGGTCATTTTTTAATCAGGCCACACTTCAAGACTAAGTAGCTGGAGAAATTCTTCCATATTATACTAAAAACATGGGAAACATCTCTGATCCGCACAGAGTAGAATGGACACAATAATGGGAAAGGTTAAAGGTAAGCACCACATTACAACGGGAACATCATTTTATCCCATTCTGTTCTTGCCTGTTCTACACATGCATGTGAATCACTTGATGTCTCATCAGTCTGACTTGCACCTAAATATGAACTGTTGCACATCCTGTGTTTTGGGGGTATACAAAAGCTCCGTGTTGAGTTGCAATGGCCATTTCACACATGCAAGTCATCTTCCTGTTGCAGTCACCAAGTGATGAACGTGCATGTGTGAACTCACCGTGATTCCCCACTCCTTTAAATGTTCACCTCCAACAAAGAGTTCAATTCCTCCAGCTGCTGTGATTTTTTCTTCAAAAGCCTCACACTCCGCTTCGAGGTCGGCTGCGTTGCCATCCAGAATATGAGTGTTTTCGGGGGAGATGTCAATGTGTTTGAAAAAGTTGTTCCACATAAAGGAGTGATAACTTTCTGGGTGATCTCTTGGCAGACCTGATAGAAGGATACATTAGTTCATGTGATTGTAGGACAATGGTTGTGGCTGTTCATTTTTGATATCAGACTTCCATATCAGCTCCCAGTGATCCTGACAAGCAACTATGTAGATTCCACCCATCTTGCAGATAAGGGTAGGGAAAAATTGGAGGCCAAGAGGTAATGATTTCCTCAAGGCTACTTACTGAGTTCCTTGAAGGAAATGAGTCAGGATCTTTCTGGTTCACAGCTTGATCTCTTACCCATTGCATTACAAAACAGAAATACACCCTACAAACCAAAAGTAAACAACACATGTAGGCAGGGAAGAGTGATTATTTCTTATAGTTGATGCAACTCACCCACGTATTCATCCATATTGAAGGTTTTCACGTATTTGAAAGACAGATCCCCATTCTTGCAGTATTCTATTAGTTTTTTGTAGCATCCTAATGGAGTGCTTCCTGCAGATTAAAGAAAGCAGGACAAACTCCAATTCTGCTCTGAACAAAGCAGCATGCATTCAACCACAGGTCACATTTTGTGTCACTGCAAATGGAAGGCACAAAAGCATGTCCCAACTGCGCAACTTTAATCCCCATTTTATTTGTTTGATTTCATTCTAATCAAAACCTTGCCAGTGTCTGCAAGACCGATTTAGCACCCCAGTTCTAAAAACTGTGTTTTTTTAGAACAGTACTACTTTGAAGTGCCAATTATTGTTGTCTACTCTTCCAACTACCAGCATATAAAGAACATGAATCCAACCTTCTTATGTGTACAATGAGTAATACATACAGTGCATCAGACAGAAATCCCGGGACAATCAATGATCAACCACAGCTTATTAGAACAATTGAGCAACAGAATTCTGCTCCCTTATCACTTTATCTCTAGTGACTCAGTGAAGGAAGGGTCCCATCAGGCTCAGGATCCTCTGTGCTAAGCCAGTCAGCAGGGCCAGCTCTAGAAGCGGCGGGGTCCAATGTGGGGCATTCCCGTGGGGGGCCCCCACTCACCAAGGAAAGCATTTGTGGGGCCACACATGGCACCTGGAAATAGTTGGTGGTGACATGATGATTTCATCGCCAACTGCTTCTAGGAGGCCCATTTTGGGCAGTTTGGAGGCAGGGGCAGGTGGGAGGGCCCAAGGTGAAGCTGCTCTGCTCACCCCACCGACTTACAGTTTATATAAATCCCAGCTGCAGGCGCAGGCAATGCACTGGTGCAGGGCCTCCCAAAGTGCGGGGTCCAATGTGACAACATTGGTCACATTACCTTAAGGCTGGCCCTGCCAGTCAGGGCATATTATGTAAGGGAAACAGACAATCCAACTAGACGTAGCGCACATTCATACACAAACCAATTGTGAAGTATTATTGCATGGAGCTATTTTGCACACACAGCGCTACCATCCAATTGCAAATATCCTGTGTAAGGAGTCATGACTTTATTGCAGTACTCTGTACTTTGAGTGCTACAGCTGAGTCAGGACAAATCAGAAGCAGGGCAACTGACATAGCAGCCCACCAAAGTCCCAATAAGCTTCAACTTGCAACTTACCAGTAGGAAGTCCAAGGGTAAAGTATTTGTTTGGACCAGGGTTAAACTGGATGATTCGATTCCTGATGTACTTCGCAGCCCATTCACTGGCCTGAGCATAGTTCTCTAGAATAATGAGTTTCATCCTAACCTGAAAGGTTGAAAACAATGGTTTAACAAGCAAACTGTAAGGATGTTGGGGGAGGGAAGTTGCAGGAGTCTGGCTAGCCAACCTAAGCCAATCCAATTATCAACACAATGCCAGCAGCAGTTTTTCTTGCTTAGGTACATTCTGCTTCCATACCAAGAACTACTGAGCAGGAAATGGCTCCTGGGTAGAAACAATAATTGGAGCTTCTCAAGAAAACAAAAGCCAGTGTACTCAGAGCCAAGGTACAATTGCATTCATGTTGCTTAGTTTTGATTTATAGCCCAGCCTATCTGAAGAGCTCATGACCTGAAACAGCAGTCATACAGATAGGAAAACAATGACTGCTCCTGATTGCTGAACATCAACTTTTGGAAGACAATGCAATATGTGTGCAAATGGCAGAAGCCTCTTGTCAAGATGGGGAGCTGTAGTGCTTGGTTGCAAAAGCCAGAAAAAAGTGGGCATAACAGAAACCTGATAGAACAGAGATTCAACAGGACAGCAGAATATGGTTATTCTATAGACTGCATATCCTGGAAACAATGAGGAGAGGCAGATTGGGGTGATGTAGAAGAGAGTATGTCAAAGAGGATATGGAATCCAACAAACTACAAATTTGGGGGGGACCAAATTTTTCCTTAGAATTACAGCAGAAAGAAAGCTGATTGTTGAGCTGCTGGTACTGCCTGAAGCTAAGCAGGAGAATCTGTGGTTTGTTTTTGGATGGGAGACAGATACCAGGTTGTGACAAGCTGCAGTACCTGTGGTGGCAGAACAGAGTTGCTGTGGAGCTGATTAGCTCACCACAAGTGAGAGCTGCGGTGGAGTGTGTGAGGAGGCCAGCTGGCAAAGAAGGGAATACGACTTGAGGACCTGTCCAGGCTTGACTTGCGATTCTTGCTGAGGCTTGATGGTGCGCAGCTAAAGGAGAGAACCACACTGTGAAGGCCACATCTGGGCCTGAGGATTGGCGGATCACAAGAATACTGTAGATTTGTAAAAACCCCATTGAAAAAATGGTGGTTTAGACAAGCCTTGGGCATTTGCTTCGGCATGGGAAAAGTGGGATATAAATTCTTCAAAATAAAAATAAATAAATACTACGTTCAAATAATGTTTTCGTACTGAAGACATGCTATCACCCTCTGATCAAAATGCTGAAGGTCATCTTCATTGTCCTAGAGAGAAAAATCAGGGAGGCTTCACCCAACACAGTAGTTGGCACCCACTGCAACCTTCTCCTCTCTTGTGCTTCATCAAGTCCATTCAGCATTCTGCAGTAAAATCACCGACCTCTCTTGTTGTTCTGATCACGCATGCCCTTAAATCCCTGTGCCGAGTTTCTATGTCTAGGTCCAGCAAAAGCACCTCATCCTGACCTTACAGCCTCTTCCCTCTCACGACACAGCTACCTATAACTTTCACTCTTCCAGCTCCAGCACCCTCAGTTGCCCGAAGGTCTCCTGTGAACTCCTCTTGTTGCCCTGATCCCTCTCTGATCAGTTGAGGGATTTCTCTCCCTTACTTACACACCTCTCAAAACATACCCCTTCCATGTCACCTCTGGCAAAACCTCCTAGTTCTCTACCTTATTACACAGCTAAGTCAGAATACGCATATATGACATAAATATAGTCTTCCCCATCTTCCCCGAAACTATTCCCCACTCTTCCTCTATTGTCTCCCTTGTGTCTGTTGTGAGTTGCTTGGGGCAGGAACCCATTTTCTATTTTTTAAAATATCATGCATGATGCCATTATTATTTATATATAACATATCACAGTCAAAAATGCAAAACTAAGGTTAAACAATATGCAGATCTCACAACTGGGGCCTGCATACCTGTCCTCCAAATGTAAATAGCAGCCACACAGGGCCCCAATCAGGATCACAGGGGAGGGAGATTATAGCCTCCTCCTTCTGCACAGAACCCTCAACTTCTATCTGACCATGTGGAAAAATATTCTATTGCCCCCCCCCCCCAAACATACTATTTATATTGGCTTCAAGACGGGAACAAGAAGCAACACCAAAAAAGTAAACCAAAAAATGTGTTGGAATAAAGAACATCCAACACAAAGTCACATCCCTCTTGCTATTCCATGTTCTTTAATATCAACAATGGCAAAGACAAATGGCACAATCATTGTGCCTGACCCCCATCTTTCCAGAGCAGGAACAACTGCCTTCTAATCTCTGCTTCTCTTGGGTTACTTCCATTCTGTATGTCTGAACTCATATTCCACACTCCCAAGCCATACCTCTTCCTCTAGGCAACTGTTTCAACATCCTAACTAAACACATCCCTCTTCTCTCTGCCCTTAACCCCTCTTTTCCTCCTTCTGTATCCCTTCCTATGGATATGTAGCAAATCTATGTGGAGAACATAGAAGTAGTAAGTCCTATGCTCTGAGGCCTACCCTATCACCAGATCTTTTCTGGTATCATTCCTCCACCTATTCCTGCAAGGAGGTTGGAAAAGCACACATGGAATTCATTTTATCTTCTCAACAATCCTGCAAAGTGGGCATGTAGTTAATCTCTCCCTCTAGCCTAAAGTCAGCCAGCAAGCATAACCACCAAGGATTGGGACCTAGGTTTCCCCAATCCAGCAGCAACAGCCTACAGCCTGTCCTGTGGCAGACCAATACCAACCTCAGAGCACTGCAAGTAAAGCCAAAGACTACCCAGACACCTTGACAGCCACAAATGAAACTCGCATCACATATGAAGGATCAGGCATCTGTACTCCATCCTATTAACCAAATACAAGAACAAATTATTCCCCCTACCCCTGATTCAGCCATCAAGAGCACAGATGAGTTTCTTCACTCATTCACAGGGATCACAAGCGGGAGGGCAGCCCACTGGCCAGACAAGAAGCTCAACCGCCGAACACTGCTAAATCATGAACCTGGAGTTAAAATGAAGTGTCAACCTCCAGTATGCTTGCTTGAAAGTTTACTCCATCAAGATCAACAGCACTTCAGAGAAATATGTTTGATGGAAGCTTTACTCCAGACTGTAGTACATATGAGGTGGATCTACAGGGAGGGCAAAGCTCTAAGTTGTGCAAGAAGCCTTACCCTGTCATGTAAATCCCTCCTCTCCCTTGCTGCTGTAGCCAGTAAGCAATGCCAAGATGTTGCTTTTCCCTGTGAGGATTGGCTAAAACGGTGCAGGAGAGGAGTGATTTCCACTGCACGGTAAGGCTTCTTGCAAAACTTAGAGCTTTGCCCTCCCTTAGATCTGCCTCTGCATATACAGTTATTTGTTTTTCAGAAGCCTAAAACGTGGGACAAAGCTCCCCCCCTTTGCCCCTCTCCCCATTTTTCTTCTGGTACCGCTACTATAAGCATTCGTGTGCACGCGTTCCAACGAAAGGCATTCCACGTCCCCGCTTGCCTTCTTGTAGCTTCTCGATCGAAGGTACGACAAGCTGAATTATCTTAAATAGACTCCTTTGGCTTCCGAACGGAAGCCACCGTGGAAGCAACGCCCCTAACTTCCACAGGCACTTCCAGACCCGAACGATCAACGGCGGAGGCAGAGAGAACAGGAAAGGAAAGTGGCCGAGAGCGCACCACGGGGAAGAGACAAGAGGCCAGAGGCAAAGCAACTCTGGGCGAGCCCCGCTAGGCGGACGTGCTCGGGAAGCGCTGACTTTGCAGCAACAGGCACCGATTCCCCGGGTCGAAGCGTGCCTCGAGCAGCTCTCGTCCCACCCACAGCGCATCCATTCCGGCTGCAGAGAACTCCCCCCGCAGTAAGGCGCACTACCAGAGACGGAAGCGGCGTTCTTGATTCGGCTCGCGGTTTTGCAACGCGTCCGAATTCGCCCCCTCCTCAGCCCACCCACTTGTGAGCTCATCCAGTCAGGTGAGCGGCCGCGAGACGTCACGTTGCGGAAAATGCTGAGCCAGCAGCGTCGCTCCTCCCACGCCCTCGACCCGTCTCGGATCTGGCCGCGGCGCAGACGCCCGGACTTTGGCCTGCCTGGGCTGGGGCACCTTTTTCCAGGGCCGCCTCCAGGAAGAGGAAGGGGCTTTCGTAGATCTTCTGTTCTCCTCCCCCACTACCCGGTGTGCGTGCGCACGCGAGAGAGAGCACCACCATCCCTCTGCCCGCTTGCTCCTCTCTTTCTGACTGCATGGTGGGCAGGACTGGGATCAGTCAGGCTGCCAAGAGTATGAGCCTGCCCGCAGGCATGCTCCCTCTGAGTGGGGCAGATGGGAAGATTGGGCACACTGCTCTGGTACCCGCAAGGGGCGAGCAACAGAATGCATGCAAGCAGAAGGGTCTGCTTGTGCACATGATCGTCTCATTTGCTGGACAGGACAGCGGTGGCAATTGGTCCCAAGGAGCCCAGTCCTCCCTACTGTGCCACATCTAGAGAGGGGTGAACAATCAAGGCAAGCCCCTTACAGAAGTAGCCACAGCTGCCATGTCTCACTCACACTCTGGAAGTGCTCAAAACTTCACATATAGGCTAATGGGGTCTGAGCTGACTGTGACAGCTCAGGAGAGAGATCTTGTGGACAACTCAATGAAGGTATCATCCCAGTGTGTGGCAGTGGCGAAGAAGGCCAATTCCTTGCTAGGGGTAATTTTAAAAAGGGGTTGAGAATAAAACTGCCAATATTATTATGCCATTGTACAAATCGATGGTCACATCTGGAGCATTGCGTACTGTTCTGGTTGCCACATCTCAAAAAGGACATAGTGGAGCTGGAAAAGGTGCAGAAGAGAGCAACGGAAATGATTGCTGGGCTGGAGCACCTCCCTTATGAAGAAAAACTTCAGTCTAGAAAAAAGGTGCCTGAGGGGGGACATGATTGAGACATACAAAATTATGCACGGGAGGGATAGAGTCCATAGAGGGGTGCTCTTTTCCCTCTCTCACAACACCAGTACCAGGGGACATCCACTAAAATTGAGTGTTGGGAGAGTTAGAACAGATAAAAGGAAATACTTATTTACCCAGTGGGTAAATCTGTGGAACTCCTTGCCTCAGGAGGTGGTGATGGCATCTGGCCTAGGTGCCTTTAAAAGGGGATTGGACAGACTTCTGGAGGAAAAATCCATTGTGGGCTATAAGCCATGATGAGTGCTGCAACCTCATTACGTTTGTAGTAGGCTACTAACTGAATGCCAGGTGCAAGGGAGTGGCAACAGGATGCAGTCATCTTGTTGTCTACTGGGTTCCCTGAGGCACCTGGTGGGCCTCTGTGAGGGCGCAATCCTAAACTGCGTTAGGCCGGCATAAACTAAGCCAGCAAAGGTTGGTAAGCACAAGGGCCACTGTAAAGTACATGTAGACCACTCTTGGAGTCAGAGAGGCCAGCACACAGACGTGAGCCATCCTCCCTGACTCCAAGAGTGGTCTACATGTGCTTTACGGTGGCCCTTATGCTGGCCAAACTTTGCTAGCTTAATTTATTCCGACCTAACTCCAGTTTAGGATTACACTCTGAGATACATGAAGCTCCAGCTACTGCTCCAGCTCTGTGCCCTTTTGGTACAGCTGCATCAACAATGGAAAATTGGATAAGATTGGCCCCTCAGGCTGTTTTTCCACTTCCTTGGGAAGCTTTTGCAGTTTTCGAGTGCTTAATGTAAATCCTGAAGGTGGCTGTCTAGTGGACTGAGGGCACAATCCTAACCAACTTTCCAGGGACTTCCGGATTCCAAGATGGCTGCCTAGCAGTGTCTCTCGGCTTTCTGCTCCGCTAAACTCCCTATCTTTATTATGCCACCTACTTTGAGGAAGAAAAGATTGTGAACCAGCCCTGCTAAAGGAAACACTAGAGCTGATGGTGCCAAAAAGCGAAAAAAACCTTGCCAGGATTCAAAGAAACAAACTCCCATTGAATCTTTCCTGACAGTGTGCCCATCCCCTCCCCCTTCTGCGACTGATTTCTCCAAAGAGGTGAGCGTTAATTTATCCTTATCTTCTACAACTAATGCTACTCTAGCCTCCCCCAATGCCTCGATAGAAGAGGTACTTGAGAATAGGAGAGATGAAAGAAATTACCTCAATGAAGAGAGTTTGTCTTTTCTTCGTGAATATTTGGGAGTTGAGGAAGACTCCCCCTCCCCTCTCCAAGCAACACCAGCCCCAGAACAAAAGGCTGGGGATGCGTGCCTTATCTCCGCAAAAACTCTCCTAGTGATCCTTGAACGCTTCTCTAAATTTGAAGCTCAACTCCAGTCAATTAACTCAGACATACGGAGATTAATGACAATCTGCGAAACTTCTGCTTCCAACTTGAAAGCGCAGACGAGCACCCTTCCCCCTTCTATCGCCGACAAGGAGCCTCCTAGCCAAACTGCTGGAGATTTATGGCTTGAAGACAACAGAGTTTTCTCCCCTGCGAACATACATCTAATATGGTCTCCCAAAGACATTCTCTTAAATATACCACATAGGGATGCTCACTTATGGTCCAGCAAATTTAAAATTCTTACCTCACTATCTCAATTAACAAGGCAGAAAATTGGTCCATCTCTCTTGTCTGATTGTTTCTACCTGCCTTCTGCTAAGGGCTGTAAAATACTCCATCTTACATTTGCTTCCTTGACTTTATCTAGATCAATTTTAAATGTGAGATCTAAACTGAACTCATATGGCATACAGGTACAGAGGGTTTTCAAGCAAATGGGGCCCCAGATCAGATTTCGTCTGAAACAGACCTCTGATCGTATCACAGCTTGCTCTACGACCCTCTGCTCAAATGGACAAAATCGAGACTCCCTGGATCTCCCTTTGTCAACTTTTCCTCATCAAATAACCTCCAAGCCTGCTGACGCTCAGATGCTCTCCCTGAATAATGAGAACATTGAGAAAGTGAACTCAACTATCCCCTTGTCATATGAACATCAACTTTTGCCAGAGGTCCTCCCTCCGCCACCACATACGGAGGAGCTCCCCCTGTCACTAAGAACATCAATTCCTAATGCCTCATTTAATTTGACAGACAAGAGTCCAGACCAAGATCAGATACATTCCTTAAGTTTTACCAATCCAGCAAGATTATTGTCCTTATCCACTGACAACGGACCCCTGCTAACTAACAGCACTAATCCTTGCTCATCTCCTCGCTTACAAGATCCTCAGCTGATACTTGAGACATCGACTATAGAGAACGAACCTCTGTTGATTAAAGGGGAACACAAGCAGATATTTCCATCCATAGAAGCTTTCTACAAAGGGACCCATATAGTTCCAACACCTAGTTGCCCAGAGGAAGCCACAGGTGCTGCTCAATCTCCTTGACTAGTCCGTAATAGTCTCAACCATACCTCATCTACCTTGACAGTCAATTTCTCTAATCCGCATGGAGCCTTGAGAATGATATCCTGGAATTTGGCAGGTTGGCCCTCCAAACAGTACAATCTTGAATTTCTTGAATTTTTAAGTAAAGCAGACATTATCTGCTTACAGGAAACTTGGACTACAGATACGATACATTTAGAGGACTTTCAAACTTTCAACCTCCCATCCTTTAGAAAGAACAAGTTTGGCCGACTGCAGTCAGGATTGGCAACACTGATTAGGTCTACTGTGAAAGCTGAACTAGTTGAGGCTTGCCAGGACCTGAGCAGTTATTTGGTGGTACGTTTATCTATAAATAACATGTCTATTTTTCTCCTCAACGCATACCTGCCGCCAAACGCTCTTAAAGCTCAACAAGCACTTATGTGGAATCATCTGACGAAATGTATAGACAAAATTCAGAAACAATTTCCCCAAGCTCATCTTCTAATGGCCGCGGACCTCAATGCCCGGGTAGGCCAAGGGCCAGAAGTGTTCCAAAAAATTCTAAAAGGAGGAAATATGTCCACCCTTCCTCAACATTGCAATGCCACCAGATTCTCCAAGGACAAACGCTTTAACGAGGCCGGTGTCCTCTTAGCCACCCTTAGCATCCAAGCCAATCTTACTTGGCTCAATGGTCTTTCAGAATTCACGAAAGCATCTGAATTCACGTACGTATCTGCTACAGGATGTAGTGTTATCGATTACATAATAACTTCATTAGATCTGTTGCCATTGGTGTCAAATTTTGAGATAGGGGACTATAAACTAAGTGATCATCTTCCCCTTTTACTGGCACTGGATATACTGGTTCCACACCAAATACAACCTCCCGCACATCTAATTGGCCTGGACCGATTTATCAAATTTCCTTGGCACAGTTCTACCCTCAGAGAGATCCAACAGCTTCTGGGAGTTCCTCGCTTCAATGAGCTATGGTCTTCTATCCTCGTGGATGACCATCCTCAAACAACAGTAGACAGATACGAAAAACTCATTGGTGACATCATCTCCAATGTTTCACCTTCCCCGTCTGAGACCGTGGACTGCCCAGGGACTGGGACCCCCTCCTGGTTTGACAGAGACTGTAAAAATCTAAAGACGCAAACCAGAGCCCTCTTTAAAACTTTTAGAACATCAGATTCACAAGCTGCTCTGAGAGACTTCTTATTAGCTAACCACCAATTCAAAGAACTGATCCAGCAGAAGAGAAACTTACACCTGAAAGAACAATGGAAAAAACTCATACTGGCTTCATCCCAAGCAAATCCCAGAAATTTTTGGAACATCATAGCTGGGACATTCAGGCATAACACTGCAGACCCCAAGCTGGTACCTACACATTGCTGGAAGCAACATTTCAGCCAATTATTCAATGACACATCGGTGCCCTCTGATACGCTCACAACTATTTCGACTAACCCACCTTTGGACTGGCCTCCGATAACTGAGTCGGAAATTTGTGACTTAATTGCAACATTAAAACCGGGCAAGGCCCCAGGATTTGACAACATTATCCCAGAATGGCTGAAGGCGGATCCTGCCTTTTGGTCTCCTATTCTCGCCAAGCTCTTCACTTCAGCTAACTGCCACGGGGTATTACCAGGGGCCTGGAGGAAGTCAATAATAGTTCCGATATATAAAAAAGGCGACAAGAGTGCTCCAGAGAATTACAGACCAATCAGCTTGCTTTCAGTGGTCGGAAAGCTTTATTCTAAGACTTTGCTAGCTCGCTTAAACGACTGGATCGAGCAGAAGAACATCTTGGGCCCCGAACAAATTGGTTTCAGATCTGGAAGTTCTACCTTAGACCATTGTATTATTTTAGCTCACCTAATCTACAAGTATACTATTCACATCAAATCTAAATTGTATGTTGCTTTCCTAGACCTCAAAGGAGCATTTGATAGCATAGATAGGAATTTACTTTGGTCCAAATTGGAAAGAATGGGAATGGACTGCAGCCTGCTGTATCTAATTAAGAACTTATACTCAAAAACATCTTGCCAGGTTAGGTGTTCCTGGAAGGGCCATTTATCTGAAGAGATTCCCACCAACAAAGGGGTCAAGCAAGGCTGCATATTGGCCCCCTCGCTGTTTAATCTCTTCTTGAATGACCTGGCTCCAGCCTTGGCGGAGGTGGAGGGCCACCCTCCCAAGCTTGGGGACCTTAAGATATCCATCTTACTGTATGCTGACGATGCGGTTATTATTTCCAGAACGCGCTTGGGGCTCAAAAGATTGATGCACCAATGTCTAGATTATCTAACAAGGAACAAACTGCAGCTAAATTTCCAAAAATCAAAAATTATGATCTTCGCAAGATCTTGGAAACCGCATAAATGGATTTTCAATGGCCACCTTATCGAGCAAGTGAAATCCTTCAAATATTTGGGGATCCTGTTTTCCTACAACCTCTCTTGGACAAGTCATTGGAACATGATGAAGGCGGCGGCTTCGATCTCAATGCGGGCTATCCTGAAATTCTTTTATAAGAACGGAGGCTCGTATGTCCCGGCTGCCCTCAAGGTGTTCAATGCTAAGGTTCTTCCCCAAATTCTATTTGGAGTACCGTTGTGGATAAAATCATCTAACCACCAGCTCGAACAAATCCAAGCAGTGTTCCTGCGTAAAATTCTAGCTGTTCCAAACTGCGTGCCATATTCAGCCCTATGCCTGGAGACGGGCCAGTCTATGATTGAAACACTAGCTTGGCTACGCACTTCAAAGTTCTGGCTGAAACTCTACTTCAATAACATAACCAGCAGTTTATTGTTTCACTTCAAGAAAGACTCTCTCTCGTCAGCTGGCTCCTGGGAGTCTAAAATCAAGCAACTAGGCATTGATGTGGACCAACTAGGGGCAGTAACGCAAGCAGAAGCCTTCCGACAGATCAAACAAAGGTTGTTGGACATTCAGACTCAGACTCTCTTAAGCACAACCAATAGATCTGGTCACTCTCTGGCATGGAAAATCCCTTTTGAAAAAGGTAAAACTTTGAACTACCTCCAGTCCTTAACCAACCCTAATGAAAGAAGGGCCCTTACGTTGGCCCGTCTGGATGCCATGCCCTCTGCAGTTCTATGGGGAAGGTATAGAGGCATCCCCCAAGAAGATAGAACATGCTCTTGTTCTTTGAGCACAGTTGAATCCTTGCCGCACATGATCCTACATTGCCCTTATCATGAGACTAAGAGATCCAGTTTACTAGGCCCTATTTTGTCCAAGAAGATGTTTCTTCCAGACAATGACAAACTAAACATTCTTTTCTCACTATCGGATCCATACCACCTCAGACTGTTTGCTTCCTTTCTGCATAGCATAGTTGAATTTAACAATAGACGAAAGCCCACTGAACTGCCATTGTCAGAGTGAATCTATCTGGTCTACAGACAGCAAGTGTTTTACATTGTTTTAATTATATTTTTAAGTTCTGACAATAACATTGCTGTATGTTTTAACTTTTGAGATGCCATTAAAGGTTTTGACTGACTGACAAACCAACTTTCCAGCACGGACATCTTGGTGCCAATGGGGCATGTGCTGCATCTTGCAGTTGGGGGACAGTCATGGAGGCCTCCTCAAGGTAAGGGAATGTTTGTTCCCTTACCTCAGATTTGCATTGCCCTTATCCCGGTGCTGGTTAGGATCGTGCTCTGAAACACTTCCTAGCATGCGTGCAACACATGAAATGCAATGAAACAGCACATCTAGTGTTTATTGCATGCATTTCTATGGTTTGTGTACATGGAGATTATTTTCAAGAGTGAAGAGATGCGGAACTGGTCCAAGATCACCAGTGACCTTCGTTTCTGAGCAGAGTTTTATATTCAGGTTTGGTTTCTCCAGTTTAAGGTTGCCCATTACACCACACTGTGCAACACTTGCAATAAACTATGGTACATGTGTAATTAATTCTGTGCAGGAATTTTTTTTTTTCATTTCAAACAGCACAATCATGTTTTCAGGATCTTCTCTTCAACCACTAAACTGCCCTTTATAAAAGTTAAAGTTGAGATCCATGGCATTCTAAAAATAATTTGATGCACTAATACAATGTTGCAGTTATTTAGACTGATGGGGAGATTGGGCATTGGCATGCATGACCTGAGGATTTTGCAAGGCTTATTCATCAACAGAACAGACGGTGCTGCTCTCACCCCTGCTCTGCACTAATAAGATGGAAGTAGGTTGGAATGTGAGCATTTGACTCTTGCCCTTGTGAGCCCTTTACCAGAGGTTAAATCATAATTCAGCATATTTATTGATCAGTGTAAACTCTGGCCAAGCTGTTAAATGACACACAAAGCTGAGGCTAGATTTGTTGCACTGGATCCAGGAGTTGTGCAGCAGCAGCATTTCTTATAGGCCAAAGATGTGAGAGCCTGGAATGGCAAGTGAGATGTGATGCCAATCCTATACCTGTCTACTCAGAAGCAAGTCCCATTATAGTCAATGGAGCTTACTCCCAGGAAAGTGTGAATAGGATTGCAGCCTGAGAGCCTTCCGTACTTACTGTTTTGCTTCCTCTCTAGCTATGCTGCCAAGAGGAGGCATAAGGAAAAGGTTGTCACCAAAAGAGTGCAATAACAACACCCAGCAGATGAAGCTGAGATGCTACTCCATCTATCCCATGGGGGCAAATTGTAAGCCAGCTAGAATTATGACAAACATGCCACCCAGAAAGGATAAGTCTTACAATCCTTGCTAGACAATCCCTAATCTAAGCAAATTCAATTACCAGAAATCCCCAGTCCTTCACACTTGAGGTTTGGCTCCCAGCAAATGGGTCACTCAGGCGACTGGCAGAAAACAATTCCCACTTCTTGCAGGCTTGAAGTTTTAGAACTTACTTGGTTGTAATGATATCATCACATTACCTGATTGGAGGAGTGAAGCCTACCTGATAATTCGATCCCACCCCATGGATCAAGATAGACAAGGTTGCTAGCCAATTGATAAGCACATTCCAATCTCAGCAGGGAGCTAGCCAACTCAGACAGGAACTGAATATACATCTAGATTGCCTGTGGCATTTGCCAAACAAAGGCAAAAGCTGCCTGTAAAGAATATCTCAGCAGCTGAATAGCTCAGCTATTAGACAATGAGGAGGAGTTAGACAAAAAGTAGGGGGAAATGCAGGGGATTAATCACAGTGGGAGAGACCAATTCATATTGCTTCTCTCCCAGCATCCCACTCTCCAATTTGCTCAGTCATTCAGAGCTCAGGGATGGGACTGTGCTTTCTTAGCCAAGGTGATGTTCTGGGATTTCCACACCTCTGCTGGCAACATAGGCGCCGAGGGGGGGTGTCTTTGGGCGTACAGGCAATTTTCCCTGGCAAACACCAGCCCCCCCCCCAGCAGCGGGCACCCATGCCAATCAATAGCATGAGCACCCTCTCCTGAGCCCAGGACCCACGATCACAGCGGCGATAGCACGTCCCAGTCTCGGGAGAAGCGGCTGTCAGCCCGACAGACCCCCTCCCGAGGCCGGGGTGCGCAATCGTGGCTCTTGTAGCGTGTCCTGGGCCCGGGACAGGCAGACGCGCCCCCCGAGCCCGAGACATGCAATTGTGGCTGTGATCGCGCATCCCAGGCTTGGGGGAGGCGTCTGTCAAACCAGCAGACCCCCCCGCAGCCTGGGACGCACTACCGCAGCTGCAATTAATTATATAATTTCATACATCAAAATATATTTTTAGAATAAAATACAAAGTTAAAACTAGATATCATTTGCCCAATACTGGGCCACTTCAACAGCGTTCTTTCTTGCCAACATAACATCTTCCATTGTGCATGTAGAGGGGTACCATGTGCACTGTAGCATATGTGAGATGGTTTGTTCTTCTCCACATTCACACAGCATGTCTTTTATGGGGAAACCCTATTTCCTCAGATGGTCCTTAGATCTTCCTACCCCAGCATGCAGTCAATTAAGGATTTCCATATAGGTCACGGTTGTTCTTGACCCGGTGGCGGGCATACATATGTTTGTGTCCATTCACTCGGCAGCTCCTTGCTCACTTTCCATAGGTCCAAAGCAGTCTGTGGTGACTGGTTATTAGGGTGGGCTGCAGTCCTAAGGAAGCTATTCCGTGATCTCAATCTTGATGGTGGGAGTTGATGGCCATACAGTGGGTGTGTTCCTAGAGACGTTGCTTGATATGTTCAAGAAGATTATAAACATAATGCTGGTCTAATTTTCCAGTGTGCCATTGAGTTCCAAAAGGCAGCACCCAAGTGTTTTGCTTGTATCTAAACTCATTTGTAACTCATGGCTGACAATGAGCAAGCGCAACATCATTTTAATAGGTTTATAGTACATTACTGCTGTCCGCCTCATAAGAATGATTATAGAACAGACAACCAGATAATTTGCAGCATACAGTATTCTTTACTGGTTCTGCTCATGTGCCTTTAGCAATGAACTCCCCCCCCCATTACTTTATATCCAAGTTGTGAAAAGCTTCACTGCTTAGTTTTTCCACCTCGGCTGGCTGTTGTTAATCTCTGTAGATCTCTTAACTGCCAAATCCTAATGTCTCAGTCCTCTCCCACCTTTACTACTGAAACCCTCTCCTTTCTAAACTTCTGTTCTCCCATCTAAGCCTTCTCACTTGTATCCAAACCTCTGATGCCCAAACCAATCAGATTATTTCAGATCATGTGAGACCCCACTCCTTAAATTCCTATGCTGGCATCCTGACCACTTCCATATCCAGCACATATGTTCCTACTTTCAAATGCAGCTTTGTGGCCTTTCATCCCATATCTCCCCACCCTCACAATCTGATATATCCCTGCTGCTGACTTTTACACTTGTGGTTCTACCACACTCAGGTGTCCAAAGGTCTTATGCTCCTTAGAGCGCAATCCTAAACTGGAGTTAGGCTGGCACAGTTAGGTTAGCAAAGTTTGGCTGGGAGGATGGCGCACATCTGTGCTGACCTTTCTGACACCTAGAGTGGACCGAACAAGCTTTACAGTGGCCCTTGTTAGGTTAGGATTGTCCAGTTTAGGACTGCACCCTCAATCTATGCGCAGAATTACCAATCTCTGAAAATCATTTGGTTTCACCCATTAGTCCTCATCCTTTGTTGAAATTGTCCAAATACATGCTATTGGATTGAAATACACATTCTCCCTGAACCCTGCATCTTCTTCATCAAAAAGCATCAAGAGTACTTTTTGTTGCCCCCTCAAATTCAGATTGTAAGATTTTTAGGGAAGGGACTTGTGTGTTTATCTGTGAAATGGATAAATATTGAACCTGTTGACTATATGTGTGACTTCACCCATAGCCCATGATCCGCCTTCTTTTCTTGTGCTATCTACTTTGCAGGTTGCTTACTACTGTACATAACTAATAATATCTGTAGTGTAATTGTGGCATAGATATGAGCTGAACTGTGTTGGGCTCAACCTGCCTGATCAGGGAATGAGATTCCGTGGTGGCGGGGTGCTCACAGACAAATGGGGCAGATGAATATCCTAGGAACAGCCTGTTTCCTGTGAGTCCACATAGACCTCACCACGACCCATGGGGTAATTGGGCCCAGGTCAAAATGGCAGCCCAGGAGCCAAAGGAAAGGGCAAAAAATTGAGTTTTCAGTCTCATCAGGGCCCATCAGAAGGGGGTGCAGGGAGTACATTGTAGCTGGGCCTAGGGTCAGAAAGACAACTCTGGAGCCAAAGGAGGGGAGCTGAAATTTCCTGGGATCTCTAAAAAATATTTGCATAGATTGTGTGAAGACACATAGCACTGCGTAAGCCTGCATAGTTTTCTAAGTTGTGATTTGTAGAAGTACTGATACATATGATCTAATGGAGAAGAAAAGGAGCCCAAAAGAAACTTTGTACCCCCCCCCCCAATAAAATTCCTTTCAGAGGCCCTGCACCTCACTGTGCTTCCTCCCAATAGGAAACATTGTTTCAAGCGTTGGCAACCAAAACCCCTTGTGGACTTCTTGCAAAACTATAGAACGAAAGCCCAATATGCTAGTACAGTGGTTCCTGAACTGTGGGTTGGGACCCACCAGTAAATCCTCCTGAGCCCATTTCAGGTGGGTCGTGAAGCACCTAGAGCAGCCATATTGAAAATATGGGAAGCTCGGATGCTGGAAAGGGGGAGAGCTGTGCAATTGTTTTGCTTGTATCAAGGCTGTACATAGGCATTTTTCTTTCTGATTTACTTTGTTATTGGAAAATGGCTAACCCAACTTTTTCTGCATTCTCAGGAAAGCAAGAGGCTCTGGTGTCACGGCCATGATATTCCTTCTGGTGCGTCCCAGACAGACTATCATTCTTAAAAGTGGGTCCCGGTGCTAAAAAGTTTGAGAACCAGTGTGCCAGTACGAGGTCCTTGAAGGAGCCGGATACAAAAACGGAATGGAGCAAACGCGGCCGGCCATCCATGCATGCATGCCTCCCCGCCATCCCCGTGCAAGAGATTCCCCAGTTAAAGAAGCCGGAGTGCTGAGGGTGGGTTTTTTCTCCCCCTGCTTGGTCTCTTTCCTTCGGCTGCTGCCACAGAGACCGCGCTCCACGCCTCCGAGCTGAGCACTGGCGCCGCCGACCCACGGATCGGTGGCTCTGCCTGCTGTGCGATGGAACTGGCGAGGGGCGAGCAGCGCGAGAGTGGATGCCTGCTGGAGGAGGAGGAGGAGGAGTAAGGAGCGGAGAGGGCAGGAGGAGGAGGAGGCGGAAGGGCTTGGACTGAGCAGGCGGCGGCGGAAGCAGCGAGTGAGTGACCCGGCCCTCGTCCTCCTCTCGCCGTCCCCTCCGCCCTCCCCAACACTGCTCCGTCCAGTGGGGGACGGAGGCCGAGTCAGCCGTCCCCAGCGGGGCCTCCTCGCGGTCCCTCTGCGCCCGGCACGAAGGCATCCCCACCCAGCGCCATGGCGGCGGCGGCGGCGGCAGCCGAGCCCAGCAGCAGCGGCCGATACCAGCAGGTGAGGAGCGCGGCGGGGCGGATCACGCGAGCGCCGCGGCTTCTTAGGCCTCGGCGGGGAGGAGGGCGTGTGACCCGCACCGAAGACGCGAAGCGGCATTAAGTCTCCCTTCAGCCCCCGAACCTCTCCGGGCCTGGAATCCCCCCTCTGGGTTCCGTGGGTCCCATTTTGGCCCCGGATTTATGGTGCGGCTTGAGTGGTTTCCCCGCCCCTGCTTCAGGCTCGCCTTTCCCCGTGATTAGCCTCACTCCTGAAGGCCGGTGGAGCTTCTCTCGGGCCCTCCTGGCAGCCGGGCTGGGGAATATCCTTCTTGAGCTCAGCTCCTCCGAATGCTGCCCATGTTCAGGGCCTGGGTCCTG
This sequence comes from Lerista edwardsae, assembly GCA_029204185.1. Lineage (NCBI taxonomy): Eukaryota > Metazoa > Chordata > Lepidosauria > Squamata > Scincidae > Lerista > Lerista edwardsae. The sequence continues at coordinate 23,942,821 of JAJKFI010000005.1, forward strand.
CACGAATGTTTCCGCCATTCCTTTGGCCGTCGGGATTTCCCCTCTGCATTTTAAAGGGCCGTATTTATGATTACTACAGTCGGTCACGACGAGACCATTCGGTCGTGGGGAAACCTTTACCTTTATTTACGATTAATGAACTGCTCGGGTCAGTCATCCGGATGTCGACAGGCCAGTCTGGACTGTCCAGAGGGAGTGCTAGACGGGGAGACCCGCGTCCCCTTGCCGCACGTGTTTAGAGAGGGCAAATGCAAACCTGCCTTGATGGGGAGTGTGGAGCTGGAAAGGACGTTATCCTGGATTCGTTAACACCAAGGCCAAGAGTATGCCATAGGAAACAATTCAGATCTAACGCTGTCCCATTTTTATTTGCTGGGTTTCTCCCAAGTCTAGGTAACCTGAGGGGGGGGGGAGGGGATTCTGAGCAGTACCTGTATTTTCAATCAAGAAATCCTATCCTTAATTCCTAACCTTCAGTACTGGGATTTAAATACAGTACAAGCATGCTCCAGTATCCACCGATTCGGTATCCAAGGTCAGTTATCCACAGATACTATGGATACTGGGACGCCTATTAAAAAGATAGGGGAACATTAAACAAAATCGGTTTTTTACCTTGTTGCAGCAAAACCACTGATGTTCTCCTATCTTTAAAAAGGCGCCCCTGGCATCCACAGTGGAGTCTGGAATGGAACCCAGCGGATACAGGGGCATGTCTGTATTGTTGAACTTTCCTGCCCATCCCTTAAACACTTTCTTTGCCAGGGAGATAATTTCTTGGAAGTCCAGCACATTACATTTAGTTGACCACAAAAAGAAGGTGGGGTAGGGGCTGCATATAAATATTTGGGATAAACATGTTTATTGTAGATCCTAAGTCAGTTAGACTTTACTGGGATTAATTTAAAATGATTTGAAAGTTGAGGTTGTATTTCATTTGAAACTGGTCATATATATTACATGAGAATCTCATCATTCAGGAAAAAAGCCTCCCAAAAAATAACATCTGACTAGCCTTCTTTACTGATTGCAAATGACACATATCAGATCATCCTCAGAGGGTTTTAGTAAGTCTGGAAAATAAAGGGATTTAGGCATCTCAAATGAAATCCTGTGATGGGAAATGATAGTGGAGAATGTGCTAAGTGAAATTACACTATAATGTGAAAATATTACACCACAACATGAAAATGCTGTAGCATTTTCCAAATGCTAAAACTATCCCCTGGACAACCTGAAGTCAAACCTCAAACTGAAGAGAAAAAAAAAGAGGATTACAAACCTCAAAAGTTGTTTTGTTTTGTTTTTAAAGTTAGCCCTCAGCTTTTGTAGTACATCTGGAATTGTTTAAAAGTGTCCAGGAATATTGACATGGCACAGAGTTGGATTGAGTGGCTGTTAAATGTGTGACTGTAACCAACTGAAATGAGAGTATGTGTTCGTTCTGAACATTTTTGTTATGGTTTCAAGACTGAATTCATGAGCAAAAGAGAAAGATATGAAAGAATCTCAGGATCTAACTATTCCAGATGCTTGGAATGTTTGTCTTTTAACAGAGCAATCCTAACCAGCCGAAAATTGCAAACTCGCTGTAAAGCACATTTGCGCCAGTTCTAGATTGCGCATTGTGGAGCCTGCTCCTGAGGCCTGAAGATAATGCTGGCCTTCTTAGATTGGCACAAGGACTCTGGGAGGGTGGTGGTAAGAGGAATGGGGCAGGGAGATGGGTGGAATGGGGCAAGGGTATGGGGAACCAGTGGCCCTACTGGTGGCCCAACCTTAGAAGGGGGGTGGGGACAGGATCTGGCCTTTGGACTGAATCCTAACCTCTGAGCCCCAATTCAGCCACTTAGAGTTGTGCCAAAAATAGTCTTATCTGGAAAGTAAAGGTAGCTGCTGCACACTACCTGCGGGGGTGGGGGAAGGGGAATATTTTCACATCTAATCCCCAGGCTGATTATGGGGCAGGCGTATCAGGCTGCCTATTCTAGCCTGGGGTTTGATTGCACTCTTAAAAACCCTTTTTCTATCAGAATTTATAACAAAGTGGAAATAGGGGCATTAAAAACTTAAGGAGTTTAAAATAGTTTCTTCATTGCCATCATCCTCATCCCGTTTTCACACAGTCATGTTTTTGACTGGATTTTGTATGTATACACGTATTGATTCCTACCTGAGGACCTGGGATATGTAGTTCCTTTTCAAAGTGGCCTTCTGCAATTGGCTGATGATATTTGTGCTTATTCCAATAGCATTCAGATACTTTTCCAAATATTTGGGGATAGCACCCAAAGCCCCTATGACAATTGGTATTACTCTTGCTTTCTTGTGCAATTTCTATATTTAGTAGTAGATTGTTGTTGTTTTTGTTGTTGGTCAAATATATTTAAAATAATTGTTTGTCTTTTCCCAATGAAAATTTTCCCAATGAAACTTCATGAAAATTCCACAAGAGAGAAATATTCCCTCTTTAGAACAGCAGGATACTAATACCTAGGAGGTGAAATTGAAATATCAACTCCAATGTATCAGACTTCTCTGCCTGAAAACCCCCACCTTGCCTGTCTGACAGGTGGTCAAGAAAAAAGCAAGGCTGAAGTATTGTGATGATTATTAATAATATTTTCAGTTTTTTTTTCAAAAAGCATCCACAAAATGATCTGTGTAGCTAAATAAATAAGAACTTGTTTCCCTGCTCACCATCTAAAATCATGATCTCCAATAAGCAACCACTAGAAAAGACATATGTTGAGGTAAGATGGGGACAGTTGTTCTCCTTGTTAAATATAAGAGGAATACTATACTTTTTAAAAGTGCCTCTGTACAGGTCACAGGGGTGCAAACAATCTACTGTATTATTTGTAGACATATGCAGTTACCTGTGCACACGTTTCATTGGTCTCCAGGCAATCTACTGTAACTGCAGAGACTCCTCTGATAGAAATCCAGATAGTCATACATTTATAACACTAGTCCCTGAAGGAAATGAGGAGAATTTTCTGTATAGGTTGGTAAATATAGGGCCTTTCATCAGGACTGAATACAGTAATCGCTCTTTGAGAGTTGTGTTAATGCTGAATTAAATTGGGATCAGTGGGTGTGAACTGAAGACAGGAAGTTTCCAGTTGATGATCATTTGTCATCATAGTTGATTATTGGGTGCAGTCTGCATGAAATATAATGTAGTCATTTGTGGTAGCATTTTTTGTGTTGCCTTATGTTTATTGAATTACCTTGTGATTTTAGTTTACAGCCTAAACATTTAACATGCAAGGAGCTAGACTTTTAAGATGTGGGTACTTTGTCTGCTAATATTCACACATAAAAACAATGCACAGTTTGCCTCTGAGATGACAATAACTTACCTTTACTAATGTTGATGTGCTGATTATGAAAATGACAATAAAATTTGTCGATTGGCTCTCATTTAGGAGAAACTGAACACCCTGCATGCATAGGTGATGGAAAGAAGTAGAATTCCAGTCCATGGAGTTGTCTGTTGCGGATCTCTCACAAACTGTATAGTAGTCAATTTTGCATTTTTATTGCCATATTCAGTTCAGCCTCTCAAAATCTATACTTTATTCTTGGGGGCATGACCTTTGTAAAAAGTTGTTAGTGTAGCTTTTTTTTGTTGCGTTGTTACTTTACCAGCCTTGGACCATTTCTAATTTTTTTCTGAAAAATTTGAGTCAGCAAACAATGTTCTGCTATCGCTTTTGGAGCATATTGTTTCTGTTGAACAAATAAGAATGAATCATACTTTGCTTACTCAGCAGTTTCAAATCCTTATTCCACTGAGCCTGGCAAATAAAGTTAGATTACTCAGCTTTTGGGTAAGTGATTCATGTCATGTCATTTGGAATCTGTGTTTGAGAGGCTCTGTCATTCAGCATAGACCAGATCTGGAGATATGCTTGCTGACAATGACCTAACATTTGGGTGTGCGTGGTGAATGATCCTTGCTGGTAGATGTGCACTTCAAGGCGGTATGTTGTCTTTTAACTTTGTTAGTGGAGTGGTATTTTATTAGAGCCCATGTTAATGGCACGAGGTGGCCTTTTTTGGAAGGGAGAGGTGTTGCAAAGTAGGTGGAATATACTTATGTTTAGGTCTCGTCATAGGGAAGGTTGACAGAATTGGGTTCTCTTGTGATAAATTGCATACTGTTGTGTTGCATACTTGTTTATGTGAAACATCTATTGCAGATTATTTACAGGATCATCTCTTCCATGAAGTTCTCATGATTCAGGTTGCTTTGTAGAGAATCAGAGAGAAATTTAGGAGGTACCCTTTTCAGCTAATGTCCTTGTTGAACACCACAGAATTTGCACACTCAGTGGTGTATTTAACTTCGGCAAACAGCAAACGACTTACAGTAGTGCTAAAGAGAGGTTACAGATTTAAGTGAGGGAGCTCCCTAAGACTGTAAGCAGCAACCCATAAGTACAGAGCATACCAATGTTTCTGGAACAACCGTGATGGACATATCATGTAGAACTGTCCCCGCAGAAGTACTGAGATTGAGGACCTCATATATTTTGAATCAGAATGCCTAGCAGGTAGAATATAAAAAGTTACTGTGTATGTGTTTAGTTCTTAAAAATCTCTTCCTGGGGAAGGGGAATAGCAGGGTTGTTGAATTAGAAAGGAATCTACACAGTAAAAACTGGCCATGTTCATCTTCTTGATTAATTCTAATGTAATCTGTGTACTCTGCTCTCACAGTTGTTTTATGACTATACTATGCTTACCTGCTGCATATATTGTATTTTTTAAGAGTTGCAGAATTTAAGCTAATATAATCAGAGGAAACATGAATGTGGGTGTACTTGCAAACTTGCAACAGGTTTGTGAAAACCTTGAATATATGTGATATATTTTATAAACATTTGCAAAAAAGAAACTTGAAATTATAAAATTTTCATTTTAATCTTTTTTGTGTTCTTATTTAGCACCATCAAATTCCATGATGATGTTGAAAACAAAATTAATAATCAACAACACTTTGATGAAAACGAAAGTGTTAATTGATGTGAATTTATAATTAATACGGGGGTTTAACATCTTAGATGTTTACTTCCTTTTGTTGAGTTGCCAGTGAAAACCACTGCTAGGGAAAAGATGTTGGATAGGGTAGCTGTTTTCCCTAGTAAACTGCTTGTTTGAGTAAACTTAATGTTATGTCCAAGGTACATTTGATTATTTTGTGTAATATAAGATTTGATTACTGATCCTCTAGTATCAGTGATCATAGATGCCTTATTTGAGGCACCTACAGCTATCACTGCTGTGAACTCCTTTGGTGTGGTATGTTTGCTTAAGCCTTGTGGTTTATTGTAGTCTGAATTATGTGATATGAACTGCCAGAGAATGATGTGTGGAGGATTCATCCATAAGGCAATAGTGTGGTCTCAGATTCTGTGAAAACAGCAGAAACTGGCACAGGCACACTATGTTAGTTCTGAAGTGGCCTGAATTAGCCATTGATGTATTGACCCAGTTCAAATGTGACAGTAGTGGCATGGTTCTCATTAAAGCTACTTTCACATGGGTACATTGGTAAACTGTTTAAATCATGTGGTTATGTGTGAATGAACAGAATTTGTCCATTCCAGAGGCCCCCCAAAATGCAGCACTTCCAGGCAGTAGCATTGCATGTGGTTTGCTGTTTACAAACATGGTGGTAGTTGTGTGGAGCCACTTGGCAACCATTTGACATTTCAGTTGGGCCTATGGAATTGCTTCTCTCCATGTTCACTTGTTAGGATATCGGAAGAGCTCTCTCAACATAATGCCCAATTACACTTTTAGGTGCCAAACAAGACCTGTCATTTGCATGTCTGTGATCAAACTTCATTACACTTTGTCGCTGAACCAGCTCATCTAGTGTCCATCTCTGTTATTTTACTGAACAACAGCATACATAATGCATGTATGGATACAAATGCTGATCCAGTTTTCAGCAGGTTATTACAAAAATATTGAATTCTAACTATCTCTAAATGTGCGGTAGGCAATCTATACATATACATTTTAACTACACAGATTGGTGGTCTTTACTTCAGTCATGAAAATTATTGATTTTGAAAAGCTTTACAAAGTAAAAAAAGGCAATTATGTGGAATTTAAATATCGAAGAGGCACTTCTGCTTGGTAGGGAACACAAGATTCACTTTCAAAATGGCTGAATTACCAGGAAATACATAATCATTGCAACAATAAGGGTAGAACTTAATGAAATAAGGTTTATAAAATATACAGTGGGGTGTGGTTCTCCTTAGTATCTTCAGCATTAAGCAGAAATGCAAGCCTTGGTGGCTCTTGATTCTGCCTGATGTTAAAAATGTCTCTCTCCTTCTCATGTCATTCCATAATCCTTTATTGGCAGCATCTCACATACCATGCCCGCTACACACATGGTATGAAATGACTTTCATAACCTCTAAAGATAACCATGTGCTGCTATGCCATGAGGGAGGACAGGAGAGAGCAATCTGTAAACCTTATTTTGGTGAGGACACATGCTAGGGTAAACCAGAGTCAATAAAGAGGTGGCTGACTCTGTAATGATCAATGCAATATACTGTATTATTATGCAGAGTGAGGACAGTATTTTACATTCTTTGTTGTGAAATACTAGTGTAGTCATTCTCGCTACATTTTCATATGTCTACTGGAGATTCTGGAGCACTCCCCTGTGTTGCCATAGCAACATGATGAGATTTGAGGAGTGGTATCTGCAGTCCATGGGCTCCTGTGCATTGTCGTTTTGGGACTGTTCAGCAATTTTTGCACACAAGTTAAGATACATGATTCAGACTGCAGTCTTGCATGCTTACTAGGGGGCAAGTCTCATTGAATTCATTAGGCCTTATTTCTGAGTAAACATTCACAGAATGGCTGTGCCATTAATAGAAGGCTAGAATATTAAATGCCCATTTCTATGTTGATCTTGGTAATAATGAGTATAGATTTCTTCTGTATTGTACACATGCAGTTGCAAATCAACTGCACAGATTTTTCTATCGTATGAATGCCCATGGTTAAAAGATATATGGCAGAGGTTCTCAGAAGCCTGAGAAGCCCTGTCTCTGCACCCATAAAGTGTGGGGAAAGATTAAAGGCAGCCACATGATTGGGAGGATCATGCTGCTGCTGGCAGGGGTGGGGAAGGGTCCCCCTCGACTCCGGGGGGGGGGTCTGGGGAGTCTGCAGATCCCTCTGCAGGGCTCTCCACACCTCTGAACAGCTTAAAAAAACAAAAAAACAACCACTTCTCCGGATTGTATTGCTGCCTTCCTCCCACTCCTGCGGGCACTTACCTGGGTTCTCAAACTCCTGAGGAATTTGAGAACCTCAAATATATGATGTTAAGAAATCCCTCCAGCAATGTCCTTTAGAATGGAGGTGCTTGGGAGAAAATGGGAAGAATGAGAGAGAAAAAATAGGCCAGGAAGTACCTTTTAATGCCCAGTATCTTTTATGCTGGCATTCAGGTGTCAGAATTAAGATTTGGGAGAATGTAGGGAGAAAGGTGGTTTCTCTAGATCAGGGGTCAGGGAACTTTTTTACCTTTTACCCCAAAATATATATAGATACGCCAACGTTCCCCCCCCCCGCCAGAACAAAAGAAAAAAATTACATATTGGAACCCATTGCTTTTTATTTGATTAATTAATGAGCTTAATTAATGCTATGTAAATATGAAGTTGTAAAGGGCGGAGCAAAACAAACAAAACAAAACAAAACAGAGCCAGCCAGCGAGCGAAGGAACTGGAACGGGGGTAATAGATGGTCGCGCTGCCAAGACACAGCCGGGCATGCATATAGATTCATATGCATGCCCGGCTGTGTCTCGGCAGTGCGACCGTCCATTACCCCTAGGAATTTCATTTTTACCCCATTTGGGGTAATTTACCCCTGTTCCCAGACCACTGCTCTAGATGTTATATCTTGGTGTTTTCCTCTGGGTGTATACCTCTTATGGCCCAATCCTATCCAAGGCTTGCTCTGGCAGAATGTGCAGCCCACTGGGTCAAGTTGCTGCATAAGCACTGGATGCCTATGCACTGATGGTGTGTGTGTGACCTGAACGTGTGTGACCTGAACGAAAGGGTTAGGGACACGATTACAAAATCTAGTCAGATGCAAACATAGGTAACAATTAAGTTTGACACGTTTAAACACAAAAGCAGGAGGCGACACTTAGACAGATTTAGCCACAATGCTGGAGACACAATCAAGGTGGTAAGTACTTTCCGGAAGGGGACTTGCATTTGAATAGTGATAAGATATTCTGATGGGGGAAAACTCTTGGCTTTTGGGCAGATAAGAACTTGATTGAATTTCAGGCAGGACTTGTCATTGCATAAACCTTTTGTCAGAGACCAGATTTGCATTTCTTTAAGACTCTGGGGGGAAAAGGTGACTTACAGATGTCTCTGGCCCCAATTCGAAAACTCTAGTGTTTGATCTTTTTCTTTTTAAATAATAATCGTGAATAAACAGGCACATAGGCTTCATTAAAATGGCATAAAATGGTCACAAGACTTAAATAAACAAAAATCTTCCTACTCTTCATCTGAGACCTGAGGAAAGCTAGAAAATATAGCTGTCCTCTGGTATCCCTAGATCCAGTGTCTGCAGATCCAGTTCTCCATGCCCCCACCTCACCCTGTGCCCGTTACCTTGCCTTTGTTGTTTACCCTGGTACGAAGACAGCATGGTTCTTGCTTTTACAGATAGCTAAAAATATTCATGCTTTTACAGGTTGCTAAAATGGGAACGTGATGAGCAGACAGGTAGATGGCATGATAGAGGAAGAAACTGCCAGAACATTAACAGGAAGCAGGGCTTCCTCTGTTGTGCCTGCTGTATGCATGCTTGTCGCATCCTCATTTGGTGACCTGTAAAAGTAAGGAAGTTTTGTTTGCTATCTGTAAAAGCAAGAACTATGCTGTCTTGGTGTCAGGGTAAACAACAAAGGCAAGATAATGGGCCTAGGGTGGAGAACCCTACACTTACTACAGGGTTCCCTCTTACCAGCAGTTTCCAGTTTCCCCTGCGGATACCAGGAGTGCCTGTACTCTCAAACGTCTAATGAGAATTGTTTCCTTAGTGTTCAAATTGTCTTGGAAGAAGTTGGTCCACTTGTTCGTTTTTCCACTGCACGTATTTTGCTCCACTCCTTGTTTCAGAAGAAATGTAGTTTATATGGTTTCAAAGCATAACAATAATTATTGTCCCATAATTATTATTGTCCTTGTTCTTTCAAAACTTTGGTTGGGCCATCTTCTGTAATTGTCTCTGTTCCACAGTGCCCAGTAGGTAGGCTAGCCTTACAAAATAAACACTCTGTCTTTGCCAGACTGTTTGGGAAAGCTGGCCAGTTTTCTGCTATCATGGCACCATTATCCATGGAAAACTGTATGATTTGTTCTTCCTCCTCCATGAACTCTTGTTGTGCTAATGAACCATTAGTAGAATTTTCAATGGCTGGCATTATTGTGCCTTGCCCATTAAGAAGGGATTCACTTCCATGTTTCTGGTGAGGCATAATAGTGAATCTTGGAGTCTTCAGCTATGTAGCTGATCTTTAATAGAACAGCAGAATAGCATAGAAGGGGCCCTTTTGGCAAGATTCACTTCATCTGAGTAATCAGATTGTCACATTGTGATGTGTTACAAATATCGTAACACATTAAAGGCACTCAGCACATAAACAAAGAAAATTGTTGCATGCCACTGTAATTGTTCTGCAGGGTTTTTTTCTGATTATAAATTGGCATCATTGGAACTTGCTTTGGAAACAGTCTTAGGGCCCAAGCCTATCCCAGACCTGATGCAGCCACAGTGCAGCCCTGAGATAAGGGAACAAACATTCTCCATCACTGTCACCCACTGCAGGATGCAGTGCATGCCCCATTAACATGGCTGCATCAGTTCTGGAAAGTTGGACATGATTGGGCTCTTATTTATTTTATTCTGCAGAAATAATATTTCCTTGATCATTTATTTTGCCTGTATTTTCTCATCTATGTCATATCGTATGTTTTGTCACTTATTCAGTGGTTTCAATTTTTTTCTTCCATCATTCAAGTCTCAAATTCTCTCCCCCCTCACCCTTGCATCGTACCCTCCTTTTCTATGAAAATCTGGCCCTTCTATGACTGCATGCATGGTTGGAAACTTCAGTCTTCTATCATGCATTCTTTCAAGAGTCATTTTTTTCACAAATCCTTCTCTGACTCTCTTTTGCTATGTGATTACTATTCATATATCTTATTCCCCCCTCCCTTTCTGCTAATTTGGGTAATGTGTGCTATTTGCCACTGTGTAATTAAAAATCCCCTTTCTTGCATCTTCTTATCTGTTCCTAAAACCAAACTTTAAACTAGACCCATCTGCTTATAATCTTCAATCACCTTTCTCCCTCATTCTTCCTCTGTCTTTCTGTTACTGTATTATGGCTCTTTTCTCTGGTGAGTGGAAGTGGTCGTTGAGGTGATCACCTGATTTACTTAGCTTTAGCCTGTTTCATGTTCTCAAAATTTCTGGACTATTTGGCAGCTTAAGCTTAAGGTAGGGGTAGTGCTAACATGACATAATACTGGGTGCCCTCGAAGTATTTTTTTACATGGATTTGGAATGTCTGAATAGAGCTAGAGAGTACTCATGAGCACATCACAAATGATATATGAACAGTGGTTACCTGCTAGGGTTAGGTTTTTGGATATCCACACGGATAGCAAATTTGCAGATAACGAAATGGGATCAATGGGGTTAGGTGCAAGGGCTACCTTACCTGCAATGAGAAGAATGCAGCAGACCTCTCAGGAAGACAAGAGGTGCCAAAAGCTCTCTAAATGCTGCAGCGATCTTCAGAATGGAATCTGTATCTGTGACCAGCATGGACCCATTAAACGGAGTTGCTGGAGAATATTAAATGGATGATTTTTAAAAAAAACAGGAGTTCATAATTTAAATCAGATTTTAATTTTGATGGTACTAAATGTTTCTTTAAAATAAATTTGAATTAAAAGGAAATGCAAATTTAAAACAAACTACATGTTGGAAGTGTACACTTTTATAATCTCTTAAAATTGAATGGTGACCACCTATCAAGCACAGGCTATTTTTCAATGAGAAAAAGCTATAGCAGTAATTCTTGACCTTTTTTGGATCATGAATCTGATAATACACAATAAGAATCCAATGACAGCTGTGGATCCCTTCCTAGAAAGATACACATAAACACATCACACCAAATTTTTTTGCACTGGGTGCACAGAGCCCCTGAAGCCTAACCAGCCTGGTATAAGTCTTTTGACCATCGGTTCAAAATCCCTCTAGGGAAGAATATCTGGGGTTACACATTACAAATGACACATGAAGCAAAGTATTATTTACTACTGTGGGCTTCCTATATATTACCTAAGGACTAGCAAGTCATCAGAAGCACTAAAAGCTGTGAGTGCTATCCTGTATTAACAGTACCATCAGCAGAATTCATATGGGTGGTCCTCTGCTCAAGCTGCCTGAGCTTGACAGCATTTGCAGTTCTAAAATTATGATTGTTAATCTACCAATTTAACAGCATGGACACTATCTCATTGAGAAACACCATCTTGCATATCAATAACTTAGGAATGTTGAAAACACTTATACCCAAGTCTTATGCGTGTTTACTTAGTGTCACTTTGCTCAATCAATATAATATTGCAATCCTCAGATCTTGCACAATATATGAGAGAGAGAGAGAGAGAGAGAGAGAGAGAATAATAATAATAATAATAATAATAATAATAATTTGCCTCTGATATAGATCTGCAGTACAAAATACTTACAGGCTGAATGACCAAGGATTATATTCCTCACTTTTATAGAACCCCTATTTAACTGAAAATGAATGTGCTTCATTTGTTATAGCAACAAGTTAATATGCTTGCTTGTTCATGGAAGACATGAATTTCAAGACTTACAATTTGATTTCAGTCTTTTTTCCCCCTAGGTGAGTCATAATTAAAATAAATGAAAGCTTTTATCCCTGTCTCCTTATGCCTAAAATTTTTTATCCACCATTTAAAATTATTTTAACTCCTTATTAATTACATCTAATGTACTCAGAGTTGAAATTAACCTGATTTGTTTTTGACTATGCATATTCATATTTGCATTTTTCATTTTGTTCTTGTCATATTAAATTGAAAATACTGTATATCTGTTCAGTTGCAGAATGAAGAGGAACCTGGTGAGAATCTGCAGGTTGTAAATGATTTCCCTCCACCTTACAGCAGCATTTCTGGGGACAATTCAGGTAAAACAAAAAACTAACATCACAATCCTATGCATTACTCAGGAATAAGTCGATGGTGTTCAGGATTATGTTCAGTGTTACTCCCATAGAAGTGTGTATAGATTGTATTCTAATTCACTGATAGCTAATATTAGTTTACCTTTGCTAATAATTGAAATTGGGTATATATTTTTGTTTCCAGTGAGTAAAATAGAATTATAGTCTAAGGGCCCAATCCTATCTTACTTTCCAATGCTGATGCAGCTGTGCCAGTGGAGCATGTGCTGCATCCTGCAGTGTTGGTGGGGGGACGGCACTCCCCTCTTGGAGCAATCCCCCTAAGATACAGGAATGTTTATTCTCTTACTTCAGGGCAGCATTGCAGCTGCATCAGTGCTGAAAAATTGGATCGGATTGGGCTGTATGTCTTACTGAACACAATGGACCTAATTCTGAATAAAATAAATAACACTCTTTTCAATCATCTTTATGTATAGAGGAGTGGTCCCCAAACCTTACACAAAAGTAAGGGAACCACTGAGTATTTGAGGGCCCAGCATGGGTGTGTGTGTGTAGAGACTTGGCAGTGACAGCATTCCATGATTGTGCTGCTGCTGTATTTTGGAGGTGTTTGGAAGTGTGGGGAGGCTCACAGCGGGGATTGCTAATTGTGTATTATACAGCGAACTCTTGACTTAACAGACTTCAGAAATAATGGACAGTTTCCAAAGTCCATAGAGGTCTGTTAAACTATACCTTATAGATCTCCCTTGTCAATGCTGGTGGAGCTCTGTAAGGTGGGTAAGTGTGGAAGTGGGCCCAGGGGCAGGCTTACCTTCTAGGACTCTCTCCCCACTGGCGGTGGTGCTGTGACTTCTTTCCACCCTCGAGCAGATCAGTAGGATCGGTGATGTTGTTTCTCCATTCCTGAGGCCACTCTAGGAATGGACAATCACTTTCTGCATGGAGTCACTTGTTGAGGAACTCTCCATTCCTAGATCACCTTCAAGAATGGATAAATGACATCTTCATGACAAGAGCACCCTGTTCAGTTGCAAAAAGGAGAGCTGTAGTTGTAGTACCACAGCCCTGGAAGCTATGTGATCCTGCTCCCAACCCCAACCCCCCCAAAAAACTCCCTATTTTAAAGAGATGTGTCAGCATGCCATTCTTCTCTATAGCAGGAGACTTATGGGAGTGTTCCTCCATACCTAGAGCATCCTGGTGGAGAGTGGAGCACATAGGGTTATAATGGAGGGAAGGGGAGTCTGCATTTAACGAACTTGCAGCAGTAACACTCACCCCTTACCCCCCATTGGTCCATTATTCACAAGGATCACTGTTTTGTGCTTGTGGCTGTGAAGATTTGCCATCAACAGTGCATGTATCAAGGAACGAGAGAGAGGGCATAGGATACTTAAGTTTCCCCCCCTTTTTGTTGCTTCTCTTTCCCTTTACAAATAAACAAATATTATTAAGGTTACACCACACCACACTGCGCAAGAGATCTTACTGTCTTGCATGCTGGTCCTAAATCTTTAAGTTTCTCAGTCACTGCAAATGTTGATCTGAACAACCAGGCTCTTGCATGCGCAGTGTATTTGAAAATGCTGGCTAATTATTGCTTGCTGCTTACAGAATATATCTTTCTCCCAGCCTTCATTGTCTCTCCAAGGATTCTGCCGACATGCCTCAGTTTATCTCTGCTGTTATGACAGGCTATGATCATCTTGTAAAGTCCCAAACCATCTAGGTTTCAAATTGACACCTGGGAATATATTTGCATGTAGTGCAGAATTAATGTGATGAATCAAAACACCATAATCTGCTTCTAAGTGACATTCATTATATGATTATGTTTGTGAGTGATACAAGTATAGCTATGACAATTTTTGCATTTTGCAAAGGGAATTAATGTTGCTTGTCTGAAGAGGCTGTACACAAGGGACCTCTTCTTCTTATAAAATCACACTTGAATAAGAGTTCATAATGGCACACTGTGTTCCCCATCTGCATGGTAGTTTTGCTATATCATTTAGTCATTGACAGAGTCACTATCTTTTTATACAGAGTCACTTGCTTTTTCTGAAAGCAGCTCCAAGGCATTTTACAGTAGTAGAACAATAACCAACAATAAAAACATTCAAGATCAAATAGTGGTAAAACCATAAAATAAAAACAGCAGAGCCAGCTTAAACCTGTAAAAATGGTCTTGAATACTGTTAAAAGCATGTGTGAAGAAGATAGGCCTTGCCAGACATCTAAAAGATAACAAAGATTGCACAGGCAAACATGCCTAGGGAGTTCCATAATTGGGCACCACAGGAGAACAGGCCTTCTCTCTGGCAGCCACCTGCCAAATGTTACAAGGCACCCAGGGAAGGAGATAATTTTAATTGGTGGGCAGGTTCATAATAGGAGAAGGCAGTCCTTTTGCAGTGATTCATTGCAACTATCCTTTATTCTTCAGTCACTAATCAAAGTGTTGAGTGGTCATATCAAATTGTCAGGGTGTGTGTGTGTGTGTGTGTGTGTGTGTGTGTGTGTGTGTGTGTGTGTAAACGGGCTAAGACACGGGCTAAGGCCCAATTGAAAGTTTATTCTAGAGCAGTGGTGGTGGCTAAGAGAGCTCACCTCTCTGCCACCATTGCGTCTGCAGAGAACCGTCCGGCTGAGCTCTTCCGTGTGGTCCGCAGTCTGTTACATCTTGCCCCCCTTACTGGTGGGGAGGAGCACACGGAGGCTCGCTGTGATGAGTTCGCTCGACATTTTGCAGACAAGGTCGATCAGATCCGGCATGACTTGGACGCTGCTGTGGGCAGATCTAGTGATGTCCCCGGGGAACCTGTCTATCCTATCATTTGGGATTCTTTTCAGTTTGTAGAGCCTGAGGATGTGGACAGGATTCTCTGGAGTGTGAGACCTGCTACTTGCCCGCTCGACCCTTGCCCGGCATGGCTAATTAGAGCTGCCCGGGGAGGGCTGGCCGAGTGGACGGGGAGGGTAGTGAATGCATCTCTGAAGGAGGGGGTGCTCCCGCCTGCTTTGAAGCAGGCGGTGGTTCGCCCCCTCCTGAAGAAGCCCTCCCTGGATCCCTCAAATTTAAACAACTTTCGGCCAGTATCCAATATCCCATTTCTGGGCAAGGTGATTGAGCGGGTGGTGGCGTCCCAGCTTCAGAGGGTTCTGGAGGAAACGGATTATCTGGACCCATTCCAATCTGGCTTCAGGCCGGGGTTCGGGACGGAGACTGCCTTGGTCGCCTTGGTGGATGACCTGCGCCGGGGGATGGACGGGGGAAGTGCGACCCTGTTAGTCCTGCTGGACCTCTCGGCGGCTTTCGACACCATCGACCATGGTGTCCTTCTGAGTCGGTTGGATGGGTTGGGGCTTGGAGGCACTGTTTTGAAGTGGTTCCGCTCCTTCCTGGCTGACAGATCCCAGAAGGTGGTGCTGGGGGAATCTTGTTCGGCACCCCGACCTCTTAGGTTCGGGGTGCCGCAAGGTTCCATCTTATCCCCCATGCTCTTTAACATCTACATGAAACCGCTGGGAGAGGTCATCCGGGGGTTTGGAGTG
Organism: Lerista edwardsae; assembly: GCA_029204185.1. Lineage (NCBI taxonomy): Eukaryota > Metazoa > Chordata > Lepidosauria > Squamata > Scincidae > Lerista > Lerista edwardsae. Next base: position 23,958,698 of record JAJKFI010000005.1, read on the forward strand.
GGGTGCCATCAATATGCTGATGACACCCAACTTTATCTCTCCTTTCCCCCCGATTCTGAGGAGGCGGTTGAGGTCCTGGATCGCTGTCTGGAGGCAGTTGGGGGCTGGATGCGGGCGAACAAGCTGAAATTAAATCCGGATAAGACAGAGGTGCTTTTGGTTCGGAAATCCACAGCTCGGGTATTGGACTATCGTCCTGCTCTGAATGGGGTCGCACTTCCTCTGAAGGAGCAGGTTCGCAGCTTGGGGGTTCTCCTGGATTCACAGCTACACCTGGAGTCCCAGGTGTCGGCGGTGGCCAGGGGAGCCTTTGCTCAGCTTCGGCTGATCCGCCAGCTGCGGCCGTACCTGAGCTGTGCGGACCTGGCCACAGTGACCCATGCCCTAGTGACATCAAGATTAGATTATTGCAATGCGCTCTACGTGGGGCTGCCTTTGAAGACGGTCCGGAAATTACAACTAGTACAGAACGCGGCGGCTCGGGTGGTTGCTGGGGCATGTCGGTTTGACTCTGTCGAGCCGCTGCTTCGGCGACTACACTGGCTGCCGGTTCTGTTCCGGGCCCAATTCAAAGTGCTAGTTTTGACTTTTAAAGCCCTTTACGGCTCGGGTCCGGGGTATTTGAGGGACCGCCTTCTTCTATATAATCCAACCCGTACTCTTAGATCATCTGGGGGGGCCCTTCTGACTGTGCCGCCACCAGGAGAAGTAAGAGGAGTGGCGGCCAGGAAGAGGGCCTTCTCGGTGGTGGCCCCCCAACTCTGGAACACCCTTCCCCTCGAATTGAGAACTGCTCCCTCTCTGTTTACATTTTGGCGGGGGCTGAAGACCTTTTTATTCCAAAAAGCTTTTAATTGTTGACAGGTTGGCTGGCTGGTTATTATGATCCACGGGGCTTGTGTTTTATTTTATTTTTTAATTGTTTTTAAATTGTTTGTGTTTTTAATCTTGATTGCTTATTGTTTAATACTGTTTTTAACTGTTTTTAATGTTAATTGTTATACTTTATTTTTATCTTTTTTAATATTGTAAGCCGCCTTGGACATCTGCCCTGGCAGAGGAAAGGCGGGGTAAAAATTTCTTAAATAAATAAATTAAATAAATAAAGAAAAAAGAAATTTGTTTAAGTAGATTTAAGCTCATAATTAACTCCCTTGTTGAAATCAGTGGAACTAAAAAAGTGCTTAAAAGTTTGACTAGATCATAGTCTTTAATATATTTGAAAAATGATTTCTCCCCTTTTCTGTTTCCATCATAGTCACAGAAAATAGTCTGTGTCTGAAAATATTTGCTGCCTAATTGCCTAAAGCAGTGGTTCCCAGAGACCTACTTGGACTTTGGGACTGTGCTGAGAGTTTGTGGAGGTGGGGCCTGGGGCCTGCAGGAGTGTCCCAATGGCGCCACAGTGATCTCAGCACCATGGGCATCCAGGGGCTTCAGCACTTATCTGGGGGTTGCACTGGAGTCCAAAAGGGTCTGGGAGGCCTGCAGCCCCCTCTGTGGGCCTCTTCGATGCTGCAGAAAGCCCCAAATTGTGTGGGGGAAGCATTTCCAGTTTTTGCATAAATGAGAATGAGATTGGAGCACACATTTAATTCATTTTCTACTATTGTCACTTCTTTCCTGGTTTCATAATTTTGATTTTTGAAATTCAGACTTTTTACATCCTGCATGTAACTCAATTTGCAAACATAGTGATATTTTCCCAAATAAGAGAGTATAACTTTAAGTACATAAATGCCTATTACTTTGATAATTACCTAGATTTTCCTCTTCTCCCCTAGTGTATTTTGACTACAAAGATGAGACTGGGTTTCCAAAACCCCCTTCTTATAACGTAGCCACAACACTGCCTACGTATGACGAAGCAGAACGAACTAAGGCAGAAGCTACTATTCCTTTAGTTCCTGGAAGGGTAAGTGTATTTTGATGCTGCAGAGTTTTGTACAGGAATCCAAGCATATCAAGAACACATTTTGTTGATTATTTTCCAAAAACATGAGTATTTGGAAATACCGCCCTGTTATGCTGGTAGTTATGAAAGCGGAATATTTTAGATGAATGACATAAGAGTTACACCAGCACAAAGGCAGAGGAAGGAATTTTGAAATGTTAATAACTTGTAAACTTTGATCTTGGAAAGTAACTGGTGTAACATCCGCTTGACAAGCACGTAAAGTTGCAGTTCATATGGCCAGGGTAAAAAGATATGCAGACTAAAATCTTTGAAGTAAGCAATTAGTCAGGAAGCCAAGCGAGAGGTAATTGCATTACCAAAAGCTAAGAGATACAGGGCTTGCTGATTAGGCCCCTCTGTGGCCTTGGAGCCAGGATAGGAAAGGAAGAAAAAATTTTTTTTTGCAAATAAGTGTAAAAAACAACAAGAAACAATTCTGCTTGCCATGTACCTTGGTACATAATTGGCCAAATCATTTTGGGGTGACATGACTTAGCAAAATTGGCAATAATTGATTGGCTCAGATCCCTTGTGTGTCAGTTGCAATTATAAGAATAAGTGCAATGCACATCAGTTCTCTTCTGGATGATGGGCGAAAGCTGCAGAGCACGCTGTAGGACTGAAGTCTCATCTGCTTGGTAAACAAGTAGGTAAACATTATGCAGTAGGTTTTAGATGCTTTAATAAAGTAGATTTAGGCAGGTTTGTTATGTTTGTCACGTTTATCTGCTGTCTCTTGGAGCCACCCTTTGAGAAGCCCTGCTGCTGTGTCAGCAGCATGGGGGTGGCATCCCTTGTAAGCTTCTAATCTGTCTATAAAGAAAATCTTTTCTACTCTAAAAGTTTGTCTGTGTGTTGCTCAGCGGGAACTCACAGTTCAAAATTGGTGGAGCTCCACGTCTGCAGCCTCTGTGTGCTTTGGGAGGAGCAGGCAGGGGCGTGATCCAGCTGTTTAGACTTAACTCATGCCTGGGGAATTGGGGCTTGCGGCAGCGCAAGACCACTTATGAGGTGAACAAAGCCTGGTTAAGAGGGCAAACCAGCATGACACCCTCTTTAAATAAAGGGTATAGTTGCAGCACTTTCAAGATTCTCATTAGTATGTGTGTTTTTGCCTAAGTAACTGTGAGGCTACATGTAGACTGATGATGCTATATAAATACTGTAATGATAACAAATAAATCCAGCTTGTATTATTTTGGCAAATACACTGCGTTTACATGCTATTGAATACTTTTTCCCACTCAAAAATGTATGGGATTATAAATTTCATATTATGGTTTAATAGTCTCTTATTTTGCCAACTATCTGAAACTGAAAATTATTTCTGGAAACGTAGTCTTTCTTTTTTAGTTATAGTCTTTTTCATTCATATACAAATAGTTTAGATACAAAACTTTTCTTGCCTCTCTGTCAGCACAACCCTATTCATGTTTACTCAGAAGTAAGTCCCATTGTGTTCAGTAGGGCTTACTCTCAGGTAAATGTGTATAGGATTGCAGTCTGTGACTTTCACTAAAAGGAAGGGGGAAGTGGTTTTTTTGTTTTTTGTTTACTGATGTTGATGTTTTTCACATTTAATGTTCTCTTTGGGGAAAAGTCATTCTGTATCCAGATTGGTTTCAGCCTGATATTTACTAGCCATCTTGCCCTATTTCTGTCTTAGGAGGAGGACTTTGTGGCACGGGATGACTTTGATGATACTGACCAGCTGAGGATAGGAAATGATGGCATTTTCATGTTGACTTTCTTCAGTAAGTACACTCTAAAACAATAACAACTTTAGATATCAATCAGACTATTGGCAAGACTTAAACTAACATTTTGCTTTAGTATTTTAAGGTAGTCCATCTATGTAGTAGACTCCTCCTTATTGGAATATTGATAATCTAAGGCTGCAATCCCATATACACTTACCAGAAAGTAAGGCCCATTGAATACACTTAAGAGTTACTTCTGAGTTAACTTGCATAGGCTTGCACTATAAATTGATTCTGTGGGCACATGCCTGCATTCCCACTTGGAGTTTGGTTGCACCTGTGTTGCTGGTTCAAGTATAGTCAACAACCTGACCGTTACAAGGAAAGAAAGCTTTTTGTGATTTCTTGGGGTATATTGTACAGTCCCTCAGACACTTCTTTAATAGAAGGCTGGTGGAAGCAGGAGGGTAGGGAGTGGTGAGTTAGGTAGAGTCCCCAGAAAGCAGCAGTGGGATATTGTTCTTATTAAGACTCAATTTTATGCTTACAATAAAAGGCTTGGAATGGAACTTCCAGAAAAATGAAAATGGTTGAGAGGAGTGACTGCTTAGGTTGCTGTGTAGCTGATGCCAGTAAGGTCGATAGTTTCATGTTCAAAAGAGCCATCCTGTCTACCATAGTTCATGAAAGTGTTACTGTGTACCCAATTTTCTGTACATAACCTGTTAATTTTCAGCAGTGTAATTTGGCCGTGAGCAGTATGTTGGTTTTCTGTGTTCATTGCATTGTTAATGGTAATTTTTCAGAGTATAATATTTGGTGCAGGTGTCACTCAATTATTTGTTTTGATTTTTACATTTACATACCACTCTATGAAACTATAGCCATTTCTATTTTTTCTTTTTCAGTGGCATTCCTTTTTAACTGGATTGGATTCTTTCTCTCTTTCTGCCTGACTACCTCAGCAGCAGGAAGATATGGGGCCATTTCTGGATTTGGTCTCTCTCTCATAAAGTGGATCTTGATTGTCAGGGTAAGTTGCAGAGTGGACAAAGACAACTGCACATATAAAGGCAGCCTCTGTGTTTGATACATAGTGTAATAAAGTATTCTCTAGTGATTATACCCTTTGTGAAATTCCTGGCTGGCCAAACCACAGTAATGGGGCTGTGTGTCTTACGTTAATGTTAGTAAGGATATGGAACATGAATGATCCACTACCCCAAGTAAAGGTTAATGCCATTATTTGCAAAAGGGTTATGCCATTATTTGCAAATTCCATTTTTTGCAATTGATAAATATGTTTTCTGAAATGGGAATTATGCAGATTTGCTTCCTGTTCTTGTTTGCATATTTGAGTCTGCAAGTTTTTGCACATTTGCAGAAATTATTGTGATGGGGCAGTACTTAGGGCCCAGGCAGCTGAATCCTAAGGGTGCCCTAGGCTTGTGCAAGTCCCTTGTGCCGGCCTGCAAGTGTCACAAACACACTGTAAAGCATGTTTGCGCCACTTCTGCTGACGGGGAGCCCAACACAAGAGTAACAGCCCAATCCTAAGTTAACTGGGCCCTATAGGAACAGCGGTGCCAAAACGGCTACCACTGCATCCAATGGACACCACGGCAGCCATAGGAGTTTCCTTGGGGGGAGGGGATGTTGGCCGTGGCCTGGCAGTGGGCTTCCTCAAGTCTATGCCAGCTATTTTGCTGCACAGACTTGAGAACCTGGTCGTAGTTGGGCCATGTGGTGTTGGAGGCCACTGCCAGTCCTACCCCCTGCCCAGGCCTGTTTTGCCCCTCCCAGTTCCATCTTTTCCACACCCCAAATGAGCACACTGTCAGCGGTGGCAAAACTTAGTGCTGGGCAGCATGGTGTCAAGTCCTCCTGGTGCCAGGGTCGAGTGCCTACTGGGGCAGGCCCAGCACTGGTGGTAAACCCTTACCACTGGCACTAGAAGTGCCTTGTGGCACTTTTGCGACATGGGCGCTGGCGGTAAGGGCTTCCTTCTGACACTCGACTGAATAGAATCAGGCCCTAAACTGCTTCTGTTCTGATCTGCTTTATAACTAGGCTCAAAAGGAGAAGAGTAGAGATTATCTCCTATTTATTCCTTTGCACTAAAATACTATAGGGGTGCAATCCTAACCTGAGCCGGAACAAGCAAGCAAGCTCGCTTGCTTGCACTGTATCCAGCCTGCGCAGCTGTATCCAGCGCAGGTTAGGAGGCAGCTGGAGGTCACCTTGGGGTAAGGGGATATTTTCAGCCTACATCGGGGTAAGCCCCAGCCACCCCATGGGGTGATTCAGATCTGCGCCAACGATATTGCTAGCACAAATCCGAGTGGCATGGATTGGGGCTCACTGGCCTGAGGACGGAGGTTAGGATCCAGTGTGTCTGATCCTGGTTCCACCCCCTCCCAAGGCTGGTCTGCCCACAGGCAGACCCTCCCCCCAGCATGTTCTGCTTTCCCTCCCAACGCCCCACGCTGACTCAACTCAGCCAGTGCAAACTTAACCGCTCCATAAGGAGCAGGGCCTGGATTTCACCCCACTAAGACAGTGTACATCCGTGCTCTGGCTTAGGCCCCTTCACAAGTGGTGCAAATGTGCTTTACCGTGTGTTTGCGACATTGCTGGGCCGGCGTAAGGGACTTATGCCAATCCAGTGCCATGGTTGGATTGCGTTGTAGGTCAGGTTGTTTCTGAAAATGACATTCTACCTAGTGATATCTGCCAGGAGAAATGGAAGTACTGTAATTAACTGCATCTGAACCATCTTGCACTGTCCCATTTCAGACACTCTGAGGAAAACAGCAATAAACAGCAATCAGTAATTATAACACTGGATCACTGCTGGTATATGGAGCGCATCCAGCACTAAGTCAGTAATAAAATGCCAGTTCAGAAACTCCTGTTGTTGGGAGGAGGAGGATTGAGCTCATAGCAGCGTAAATGGTCTAAATTCTGTTTTCTTGTGTTTTCAGTTCTCCACCTATTTCCCTGGTTACTTTGATGGTCAGTACTGGTTGTGGTGGGTGTTCCTTGTATTAGGTGAGTTTTTTTTTAAAAAGTGCATTTCAGATTCTTGCATAAATCTGACATGTTTAGTTATTCTTTCTAAGAGGAAAAATCAGTGTTTTATTTTTAATGATTTTAATAAGTATTTATTATGTTGGAAACGAGCCTTCCTAATTGTTCCGAGGCTGGGGTCACTTGTGCAGGGTTTATAGTATTTAAGACCTTCAGTACATTTTTGAGAGTTTGTGCTCTGCAAAGGAATCCTGCCATCTAGTGGAAACCTCATAGCTTTGTGAAAAAGACGTTTGCCAGAGGGTTTGCCCAGCAGCAAGTCTGTGAACTCAGACAGACAAGATGTAAGAGATCTGTGATCAGGATCTTCTCTTGTCTTTTTTATTTTTACTTCAAAGCCACCATGAGTGCTAATTCGATCAGGAAAGAATGGCTAGGGCCGGGGATCTTTGCTGTTTCCCCAATCTGAATCCCCCTTTCTTCAGTGGCCTGTTCATGGCAAAGTCAGTCCTTGTCATATGAGTTTTTCCCCAGGCTGTTGTCCAAGGCAGTTAGGTCTAAAAATCTCACCCAGAGACTGAGACAGCTTCATCTTCTGCAGGGAATAGACTATTGAGGTCATCATCTGCATTAAAAGGCACCTGATGAAGCTGCCTCATCAGGTGAGCTCAAATCTCCCTGTTCCAATGCTTGGTGGAGGAAAAAAGGACAGGTACAATGTTGCTCCTGCCTTTTTTCCCCTTAGGGTTAAGAGCAGCCCAATGCATGGGTGATTAGATTTTTGACTAGTCCTCATTCAGGAGATCCAGGGAACCCTCAGTCATCATTCAGGGCATTAGATGCTGCAGCAGTGGGGGAGGAGAGTATGGTGGAAACCAGTTACTCGGGCTGCAATCTGGTAAATGTTCCTGGGAAGAAGCCGCATTGAGTAATGTGGTACTTACTTCTGAGTAGGCCTTATTCTGAGACCTGAATAGGACTGTACTGCCAGAGAACCTTGCATTGGTGGAAGGGCTTGAGTTAGCCAGTATTTTTAATATGCAAATTGTATAATGTGTAGTTAGAACACTTAACTCTAACTATTCCTAAATGCTGATTAAACATTAAGAAACCGTTTTTTGACAAACCACCTTCTAATTTGTCAGGGTCCTCAAAAGTGTCTCAGGAAACAGGAACTATTTTGAATCTGAATAATGAACTTGAATGGAAGAATTTTAGGGGCTATAAGCCAATGCAGGAACATTAGGACATCCCATCTGTCCATCCTTGATTATTGGAAGGGACATTCTGTATTTGTCTATGAAGTTCCTGCTCCTCAGCTGTGGCAGTTGTGAGAGAGGTGAACAGATATGACTTTGTAATTACAGTGGGGAAACCTTGAAAAGACTTAGAGCGCAATCCTAAACTGCAGTTAGGCCAGCATAAACTAAGCCAGCAAAGTTTGACCAGCACCAGGTCCACCATAAAGCATGTTTGGATTGCTCTCAGAGTCAGGGAGGATGTCGGATGTCTGTGTACTGGCCTCTCTGACTCCGAGAGTCCCTCCAAACATACTTTACGGTGTCCCTTGTGCTGGCCAAACTTTGCTGGCTTAGCTTATGCCGGCCTAACTCAGTTTAGGATTGCGCCCTATCCTTCCCCCCCCCCCCCCACATCCCACTGGTGCAGCCACACTGAAAATATTTAAATTCCCTTTCTCCTCCATAAGCCTCCTGCTTCATAATGTATATTCTCAGACCAAAGTCCAAAGGGGGAAAGGGGACAGGGAGGTTGCTGATAGAGGCCAGACCCACCCCCTTTCACAGGCTTCCCACCCCACCCCACACCTCCCCTGTCTGGTTGTGGCAGGGTGTGGTGATGGACAGAGAGTGCTGCCACCTCTTGCAGCAGCACTTTCAAAATGGCTCCTAACAGAGCACTCTGCATGCTGTTGGTGGCCATTTTGCAGCTGTGGGACTCTGTTCCATTGTCACATATCTGGTCAGCAGCCCAGTCTGGCATAGGTTTAGGCCATTAATGAAACTATAACAAATGTGGACATGGCTTATGTGAGATATGTTTCTTCATTGGAAATTGGGAGATGTTTTATACGATATATATATAATATAATTATGTGTGTTTCTTAGGCTTTTTGCTGTTTCTCAGAGGATTTATCAATTATGCAAAGGTGCGGAAGATGCCAGATTCCTTTTCTACTCTTCCCAGGACTAGAGTTCTCTTTATTTACTAAAGGTAGTACTCCAATGAACTAGCTTTAATTCTTTAAAAAAAATACATCCTGAGCATTCTTGTATTAAAAAAAAATCTTTGGTGTTTTCATGGCATATGGACAAACAAATAAAATGTACAACTACGTTCTAAGTCTCATTTTGTATTGTTTCAAAGAATACAGTTCTATTCCTAGCTAAATTTGTTCTGTTCCTATGTACAGTTCTGTTCCTAGCTACTTCATGAAGATGCATTGATTTCGCTGTTGCTTATGTATTTCTTGCTAAGTTTTAAGTTTTAAAAGTTAAAGGTAAAACTTAAAATGTTAGAAAGTATACCAAGGAGAGGGTGGCTTTCCCTTGTAGGAAACACAACGAGCACTAAGAAGTCACCTATTTCATCAAAGGTGAATATTTGAAAACAATTCTGAGGAACATTTTGACAGATCTTCCTGAGAATTCAGGCTTAACAGAACTATTGTCTTAAGGGATTTTGTAAGAATTTGGCACTGAAGGTTTAAGTGTTCTCAGGTGTGAAGATATCCATTGAGCTACATCAGGAGTCTCCAGGGGCCAATTCTAGCCTGCCTCAAGATATTATCTGGCCTGTAGCTTTTTTAAAAATTAAATAGCATTACTCAGTTTAAGCATGCCATTGTTCCTTTATAAATGTCACATATCTCTTTGGTTCTGAATCATATCATGCTTCATATCATTGTATCATAGACACATTAAACATATTAGAGGTTGCAATCCTAACCAACTTTTCAGTACCGCAGTATAGTAAGGGCAGAGCAGCTCTGAATCGTATCTGTGCATACAGTGCAATCTGATACATGCTGATTACAAAAAGATCCAAGTAAAACTTACTCATTTCTTTAAATTTCTTTCATTCATTAATAAAAAATGTTTGGCCTGCAAAAATCTGGTTCAGAGTGGCCCTCATACTGAAATGTCTGGAGAATCTGTTGTTTCTGTGTAATTGAGGGTGCTCATCACTTCTGATATGCAGTAGTACACAATTTGTTTATCCCTCATCTTCTGAAACATTTCTAGTGTACTCCTTATGTAATCTGTAAGTTTCCATCTCATTGGTTTAAAGTTTACTAGAGCTGGCTTCCTTAGAGCCTAGGACTCTTGGTTGCTTTTGCTACAGCAGACTAGCAAATAACACAGCTACTCCTCTGGAATTCATTGCTGCAAATAAATGTGAGTCTTTCCATCATTGCTGAGAGTGCTCTTAAAACTGGGTGGTTGAGACAGCATGGAAATTCTGTTAGTGTACAGTTGACCCTCTGTATCCATTCGTAGACCCCCTGTGGCTAATGATATCAGTGGATAATGGAATCCTTAGGTAGGGCCTTGGGGACCTCTGAAATGTGACCAGCAGCTTCCAGGCCACTGGTCCACTGTATTGCCTACAGTACAGTGCCTACTCTGCCTAAGTTGAATGGGGTGTTCTCAAGAGTGGTATTGGAATTTTGCAGACTTTTAATGCTTCAATATTCATGCTGAAGTGCTTTCCCTAGGAACTGCTGAGTATTTCATGTCTACCATGTCAACCACGGGCCTGCCTCAATTAATAGCTGCACTCATGCATTCTTTGGGTCACACTCTGATCCTTGTATTTTCTGCTAGGCATAAGCATAGTAATGAATATGAATGTTATTCCTTTGTCATGGCTAGGTTACCACCTGGTAGGTTTTAGGCTTGTCATGACTTGTAACTTCCACAGGATTTTTTGGGGGAGGGGGGCTGTAAAAAGCCTTCCCTAGACGTTTTTGGATCCAAATCCTGATGGCTCTGAGGGAATTTCCTGCCAATAGGATTTGGAATACTGCTGTGGCCCTGGCCAACCTCTGGAATGGGGGAAATGATCAGGGCTAATGATATGATGCCTCTTGTGTCTCCTCTTACTAATTGTGGAAGGGTGGCTTCATAGTTTTCTATGGAGGTGCAGGCCACGAAACAGTTAGGAAGGCAACTGGAGCAACGATGGAGAAAGACTTGTGCTGAATCTGATTGAACACGGGTAAGAGCCCACTTTTGGACCTATTCCATGGCTAGCATGGCAGTGAACAAAGCTTGCTTCTTCAGCTTCATCCAGCTAAGCTGTTCCAAGTGGTATGGATCATGTTACATCTTGGCCCACCGCAGATGATGGTTACTTTTGTGTACTGCTGCGATCAGTTTGCTCACTCTGTGGATGAAATCACTAGTATCTGCCATGATTTGGATGACATTCTTGATGAGTTGCCTTCAGTGCTTGTCTGTTCGGTGTTAATAGAGTTTTTCAGTCTGTATTGCCTGGATCCTCTGCAGCATAAGGGACTGTTTTTTCTCTTGCCCTTCTTATTGTCTTTCCTGTCAACCCTTGCCCTTCTTAGCTAACAGAAACAGCCAGAGGTGGACTAAGATAGTGGTATTCAAACTTTTTAGACCAGGACCCACTTTTTAGAATGGCACTCTTGTCGGGACCCACCAGAAGTGATGTCATTACCTGAAATTGATGTTGTGGTAGGAAGTGACATCATCAAGCAGGAAGTGCTGTCATTGTAACATTATAAAATGACACTCCTTAAATGCAAAGTGGCATTCTTGAATTGCAGCAATTGTACAACCATGAAACATCCCTGACAGGAAGCAAGATGAGGACAAAATATGATGTGAAAGCACTGAACTAAAAACAATTAAAAAAAACTCACTTGAAAATTCAAACTGACACACACAAAAGGAATACAACAAGAATAAAGTCTACAGTTTCCATGATGGCAGCTCCAGCTTTCCATGACCCACCTGACACTAAGTGGATCCTGACCCACTCTTTGAATAACACTGGTCTAAGAGGTAGGGAGGGTATAATTTTCATCAGAGGTTGTGGTTCTGTTCTGTTTGAAGTTAGCAGATGTTTACCTTCTGTTGAAGAAGCCTTCCCTTGACTATACTAGATAATTTGTGGCTAATCTATAACCTGCTTTTTGGAGGCAAGGTGCTTGAGCATGTAGTGGTGGCCTAAATGATTCCTGATGTTTTGGACACTTTTCTATTTGGTTTCTGAACTGGTTTTAGGACTGAAACTGCCTTAGTCACTCTGGTGAATTACCTATACTGCAAACTGGACAGGAGGAATGTATTCCTGTTGGCTCTCTCAGTGGTGTTCGATGCCATTGACCATAGTATCCTCCTGGGCTATCTGTCTAGCTTGGGAGGAGAATACCAAGTTTCTGCTAGGAGAGGTTATCAGGGATTTGCTGTTGGGTGTCACATGTATACAGATGACACCTGACTGTATTCTTTGCCTTCCCCACCTAGAAAAACTATATATGCTCAAATTGGTGTCTGGAGGTAGTGACAGACTGGATGGGGACAAGCAAACTGAAATGTAATCTAGATAAGGTGGACATTTTTGAAATTATGGGAACCCTGTCCTTGGAGGTGTACTTGGCCCCTTCTCTGTATAATTTTTATCCTCATCTGAAGACCTGGCTTCTTATAACTTTGCCCCTGGTAAAGGTCTGTCTTGGTTTATTTTGTATTGCTGTTCTTTTATTACTTATGGCTATTAATTGTATTTGTTAAAAACAATTATAAGCCACCCTGAATCCTTGTTGGGAAGGATGGGATATAATTTTTTTTATAATAAATAATGGGTAGATCTTCCGTGCAGCAGGAGGCTACAGTTCTCTGTGAGAACCTCTGTGCACTCACCTGCCAAACACAGATGGGCATGCTGGATTAGAGGTACCCAAAAGACAGAATAAGTTGAAGAAGGCAGCCATTCAAAATATCTGAGAAACACTGTGATAAAAGCATTCCATAGAAGCTGTTATTCAAGAAAGTTCTGTCCAGGACAGTAGTGGGGAAAAGGAAACTTTAAATTGGATGTTATTAAAACTGCATCCTTTAAAACTGATCCTTTTCCACTTTTCTTTTTAGCTGGCCAGCAACCACAAAAGCTGTAAAAAGTTTGCCTTTCCTTCCAGGAGTTAATGAGATACATAGCTAGACCACACACAGAATGAAGATTTCCTTAGCTGTGGTGGAATACTTTTTTTAAAAAAACAAACATCATGACATGGTCCATGTAAGAAATGCAGTTGGCACCCCCCTTCCCCGCCCCTTGATTATGAACACTTGAACTGGAAAAGCTGTAAAGAAAGAAATGCTCTGTGGTTATGGGATTCTTTGCTTCCTTAGCAGGGTTTGCGGTGTCCTCTGTAAGATCTTGGATCCTTCTGGATCTCAAATTCATGCTGAATTACAAACTTCCGTGCTATTAAGTTCCTTTCAGTGTTAGCACTGCAGCTGCAGTTGACTAGCAGGACATATGTACAGCCTCTTTCTTACTGGAACAAATAGTGATAGCCTTGTCCTAAACTTGGCCTTTCCAGGTAGGAGCTCTTTGGTTCGTATCAGCAAACATTACAGAGCTAGGAAGATCACTACTAAATGGTGGTCCAGCGTGATCACAGTCACGCAACCTATTTTCGAGTAATTGTGCATGTGGCTGTAGCCTCGGTCTTATTTCCTTGTGGGAGGCCTTGGGTTAATGCAAATGTAACTTTTACCCATGATTAAGGGATTGGGTGTTAGCCGCAAGGTTGCTCACTTCTTACTCTCAATCCCCCCTGTTTTGTGCACAAATTCACTCTGCCTTCCTTAATTATGACTTGTCAGCACTCACCAAGGCTTTAAATCCTAGATTATGAACTCAGCATTAATAATAATCAGCATTAAGAATGATTAATGTCAATTCAGAAAAAAACCCATGATTTGTCATTAAAAGAAGTTAAGAATAGCTGGCCATTTGCATGTGAGAGAAAGTGGGGCAGGGGGCTTGGAGCAATGTGCATTCCTATGGCCTATTCCTTGTGCCTTAACCATGGTTGCCAACATTTTTCCCACTGAGCTGTGTGGCTGTGCAGCTCAAATTCCATCAAAATTGAGTCATGCACATTCCTGGAAGTCAGGCAGTGACATTTGTCATAATTGCTATACGTCCAAATGCCAAGGAGCTACCGACCAGCAAGCAAAGGGGTCTACGTAGTGGCACAGACTCCTTACAGATGACCAGTACACCCGAACCAGTCCCTTGAAGAGCTTAACATTCTCTTTTACAAGAGAAGTTGTGTAGGAGGCTAATCAGGTGCTGAAATAGTTTGAATATCAGACATAGTGAAATGCGTTAAATGGTATCATAGTCACACTAAGCATATTAGGTGCCTGAGGGCGAAATCTTAACCAACTTTCCAGCAGGAAAGAGAACAAGCACTCCTGTCTCTTAAGGAGGCCTCTGTGACTGCCCCTCAACTGCAGGATGTAGCACATTCCCCATTGGCACCACTATGTCAGTGCTGGAAAGTTGGTTACGATTGCACCCTATGGCTTGCATTTTCAGGAAAGATGGTATATAACCCCCCTAAGATAAATAAAATAATGTATTTGTTCCTTTCCTATACCTTGTGGAGAAGGTTTCCAGGAAATAAGCTAAATCATATGCTGATTATTCTTTGCGGCACATTTACCATGAACATGGAAAAAAATTAGCTTAAAGCCTAGAATTCCTAGTTCAAGGGAAAATATTGACAATGTGATTGCTTGTATATGTGTATAGCTGATTTCTGAACATTTAGAATTATCAAAACTACACTCTGGAACTATTCCTACAACAGGAATGAGCAGTTTTGGTAAATTAATTTTTTACTCTGCTGAGGACTTGTTCTCCCCAGGCAGTTAAACTGTTGACACAAATGTAGCCTTATACTCTGGATCAAAGCTTGGAAAGCAGATACTGATTGATTTTTAGCCATCCTAAACCCCTGGAAGTTTTTGGGTAGGAGTCTCAAGAGAGAAGCTTGGCTAATAGCAAGGCAGAACCCCTTATAGAACAACAATGCCAAGTGCATGCACAAGGGGTTAAAGTGCAAGATGTCCCGCGTTCATCACTAAAATGCATCTGAGCGCTCCACATTGCCACATTATGATACCATGCAGGCAACTGCTTTGTCTTTCATTTTGTCACTTGTATGCTGTAATTTATTGCTTAACATTAATTAAAAACCTAATTGATTGTGGAATTTTAAATTTGTTAGAGCTTTGGGGATTGTTCTTTATGCCTCAATCTTTTTGTGTGTGTGTGATCTTGAAATGTAATATGAGACACTGTAAGGCCTAATATTCCTCCCCCCCCCCCGTCAAAACATGCACAATTCAGTAGTTGTGTACATCTTGATTCATTTGTTTTCCCGCTCCCCCGTCCACTGTAAGTTCACTGCAAGTATGTGCATTTGCTGCTTTAGTTGATCCCTTATGCCATCTGCAAGAGAGCTAATGGAACTACATGGTATATTTTTGTTGAAATGCCAGAAACATTATTTTATCAGTTCTATGTATTAATACTGAAACAGCCCAAATCTGACTTGCTTATACTTTGTCTCTTGGCAGTCGGTGTAGTTTGTTTTGTGGGTTCTGTGTTGTAACTGGATTAGAGTTAACCTTAATATAATGCGGTTTTCCTGTTTTGATAAGCATGACAGCAGTGGGTGTTCAAGTTCCAGGCTGTCGTACATAATGCTGTATTTGGTGTGCAACTCTTGTACTATTAAAAAAATTGGTTGAGGCCCTACTGAAAGCTCCCCAGAGAGGGAACCATTCTTAGTTCAAGGAGAAGGGAATTGCATAAATAAGGGGCCACCACTGAGAAGGCCCTCTTTCTAGCCACCACATCCTCATCTCACCTGGTGGCGACATAATCAGAAGGGACCCCCCCCATGACCTAAAAGGACGGTAGGATTATATGGAAAAAGGCAGTCCCTCAAATATACAATATATAAATTAAACGAAACCTGCAATTCTCAGGCTTTAAGTGATGCCTTTGAACTATGGTACATTGCAAGCTGTTCTTTCCCTATTTCTGAAATAAGTATGCAGTGCTTATGTACCTAGTTTAAACACAGAGTTACCATCTTTTTTCCCTGACAGGGGCTTTAAAAATGTTTAAAATAAATAAAAGGTTTAAAATAAATAAAAACACGATGGCAAAAATTGAGTTGGTATAGGATTTCCTCTGTCAGGCAACTGTTGAAAGTACAGACCTTCTGGCAGGAAAAACAAATGGCAAATTGTGATGTGTGCAAATTGCCTGGCTGACAATATCAAGAAAAAAAGGAAATATTGGATCCATGTTTGCTTTTAATATTGGGTGATTTTGCTTTTAAAGTTGCTGAGTGATTCTGCTAGTTTAAAATGTAGTTAATCTGAACCTTTGTTTACACATGAGAGATTTTTTCTGTTTCTTCCTATTCATTTAATATTGAGGAGAAGCGGGAAAATGGAGTTGCCATTTACTTTCCCCCTGCTCCTGTGCTATATCTTGACTTGGTATATTTCCAACAGAAATGAGGTCAGAATAAAATGTGGCAACAGGAGGGGTAGAAGTGGAAGTGTGGGGAGGTTGCTGTGTAGGAACCAGGGAAAACTGTTGAATAGCTGTGACACCTCTGATGATTTGCGTATGTCAAAAGCCTTTCGAATATCCTCAACCCCTTGTGAATGACGTTCTTGAAGCCAAAATAGTAACTATACTTTTGTTCTTTCCATATCCTTCTTGGACAGATGTTTTCTGGCAGCATTTTCCTGCATTAATGAATCCTCCCTCAAGTAGTAAGTAAGTGGACACCTGCAGGAAGTGAATCAAGACTCTGAACACAGAAGAAGAAGAAACTAATCATCTGCTTTAAAAATAAAATAAAAGTACTGTTGAAAAAAAAGATCATTTCTTTCTCTTTGTTCCTAGATGTAAAATTTTAATAGTTTAATGCAGAACTCCTGTAATCATTGAATCATTAGTGGCTAATGTTTGAAACAGCTCTTGCAATCAAGTCTGTGATGTTACTAATACTGCCTTATATAGTATTTGTAGTCTTTTAAATAGCATGAGCTATCGCCCTGTAGCCAGAAGGGGTCAGTCTTGCTTTTTGTTCTCCTCCTTAAAAATAAACTTGGAATATGTTCTATTAGTGTACGATACATAATAATGCTGGCCATTGTGAAAGGGTGTTCTCAGAACTTTAGAAATTGTTTTGACTGTATTTCTGGACATAGTATGTATCTGTTTTAAAATAAATTGAAAACAACTTGGAAGTAAAACCTACATGCACAATGTGGATGTTTTTAATGTATACGTAATGAAAAGATATGATGGGAGAGGTGGTGCAAGTATTAACTTACTTACATAGTAGTATGTATTCTTCTTAATCTAGCAGTATATATTGCTTTTGTACTGCAGACATTTTGGGTAGGAACTCACGCAGTGTATGTTGGTGTCAGAGTCAAAGAGTTTGATGGTATAATGTATAAAATAAGAAAACAGTCACAATTTTTGTTGGCTTTAGGGCTCTTGAAATGGTCCCTAACATAGCTGTACTACTTGCTTTTCTAGTGCATTTCAATATAGATTAATGTGCACTTTTGTGATTTC
Organism: Lerista edwardsae; assembly: GCA_029204185.1. Lineage (NCBI taxonomy): Eukaryota > Metazoa > Chordata > Lepidosauria > Squamata > Scincidae > Lerista > Lerista edwardsae. The sequence goes on from JAJKFI010000005.1 coordinate 23,976,071, forward strand.
TGCAAAGGAGTAATTCAGAGTTTATTATGTTAAAACTGTAAATATAGCAGAATGTTAATAAATGTCACTTATATTAGTAGGGTTTTCTTTTTGCTGTGATCAGTGTTGTTGCTTAGCAGCCATCTGTGGAGCTTCCTCTTTTTTCTGGCATTCCATCTTGTCTTTGAAGTCATTCCACTTAAGCTGTTACCCTGAACTCTTTGGCCACTGGCCTAGTTATCCACCAGGAAACTGGCTCAATTTATTTGCACCTTTGGAACCATTGGTCTGTCCAAAGAAGATGTAGCCAAGGCACACACAAGTTCTTTCCTGACTTGTCCCAGGTCAGTATTTGTATGTTTAAGCAAATCTGACCCAGGTTTTAAGCAAATCTGACGTAAAGGTTTCCCCACGACCGAATGGTCTAGTCGTGACCGACTGTAGGGGGCGGTGCTCATCTCTGTTTCTAAGCCTGTAGAGCCGGCGTTTGTCCAAGGTCAAGCTTCCGTTATGTGGCCAGCATGACTACACACCGTAGCGCATGGCATGCCGTTACCTTCCCACCAAAGTGGTCCCTATTTGTCTACTTGCATTTTTAGGTGCTTTCGAACTGCTAGGTTGGCAGGACCTTGGACAAGCAATGGCAGCTCACTCTGTTGCATGGTCTCAAACTCCCAACCTTCTGGTCAGAAAGCCCAGCAGCAGTGGTTTAACCCGCAGTGCCACCATGTCCCTCATAAAACGTAAAGGTTTCCCCACGACCAAATGGTCTAGTTGTGACCAGCTTTAGGGGCGGTGCTCATCTCCATTTCTAAGCTGAAGAGCCAGTGTTTGTCCTAGGACAAGCTTCTGTGGTCATGTGGCCAGCATGACTATATGCCAAGGCGCACAGAACGCCGTTACCTTCCCACAAATTGGCAACTATTCATCTACCTGCATTTTTACGTGCTTTCAAACTGCTAGGTTGGCAGGAGCTGGGATAAGCAACAGGAGCTCACGCCATCGCATGGTTTCGAACTCCCAACCTTCCGTTCAACAAGCTCAGCTTAACCCGCAGTGCCACCACTCTCATTAATGCAATGTTTGCTTATTGAAGACATTTTTTTCTGCCCGCACAGAAACAACCAGAGCAGCTCACAACAGATACTAAAACAGATATATTTTATAAAACAGATAGCAAGTCATTCATAGATTAAAACTAGACCTAACTAATCAACTCAGAAGCCCAACCAATGCAGCAAGGAGTTGTGGGCCATTGCTATTTTTCCCAGAGCAACTGCTACGTACTCCCAACTTTTTGTTTCCATTTCCCACTATAGCAATACTCTTGTTGGGGTCCAAGGCGGCAGGCGTCTCACTGGGTGAACCTCCACCTGAATGGGGCTAGAGGAGCTGAGGAGCTCTGTGAAGTGCACGGACGTCCTTGCTGTCATTGGCCGCAGTTGTTCAGGGGCAAAGGGTTGTATCACCCAGTCCTGCTCCCTGCTGTTGGGGTTGGAGTCCTTCCCTCACAGGCAAGCTGGCATCTGCACCAGCCAGCTGCCTAGGCCCAACTTCCTTGCACTTGCTCCGCCGCCTCTGGGCCAGCTCCACTCTTCTCGTCCCATAAAGTGATACCCCTCCCAGTTTCCTTCCTTTCTTCCCTGGTCATGTCTCTCCCCTGAGTCCCAGGTGCCCGTGGTCTACGGAGGTCTTGCTCTAACCCACCCCCGAGCCGCTTGACGGCTGAGCGCCCAGCCAGCAATGTGGTGGCTGGCTGCTGCACGACCAGCTGCGGGTCAGCCAAGTGGGGTTGCGAGACACAGCAGAGCACGCATCAAGGCCTGAGGCCACCCAGGTGCCTGCACCTTGGGCGGGCTGGCCTCAGATGCATGCCTAGGCTGCACCACATCAGGCACAGGAAGCCAAACCGCCACATGATGGCAGGCCATGCCCAGTCCTGATGACAGGTGGCAGCTGCTGGCAGGAGGCCCATTGTGTGTGCCACCTGCCATTGCAAGGTGTTGGAGCTCGTAGGGCCGGGCCTTTTGCTGCTGCCACTGCTGCTGAGCGGTAAGTTGGGATCCCGGAAGGCCACCTGATAACTCTATTCCACAGTTCTCCAGGATTATTTATTAAACATGTAGCACAGTGATAAGCGAAACATTTTTCAGGTACCATGGCACATACAGCAAGTTTGTTGATGGAAGTTTTAGTGTACCTTCGAGTGGTGTGATTTCATGTCTCACTTAGCAACTTTTTTCATATTTCTCTCCTGTCTTTCCCTGGATAGTTAGGTAGCTAATAAGATTATAAGAGCATTAAGCAACTTACAGTAACACAAACTGAACAATTTAAAAGTAATTGGAAACTGACCAAAATACAGCATTCTAGCAGATGCAAGAATAGCTCAGTTTCCAAGCCCAAACACTTGATGGAGCAGATGTGTCCTTAAAAAAAAACACACACACACAGAACAACTCTTTCTTTTTAAAGCAGAAAGTGCCACATCCAGAGAGCTGTAGAGAAGGCTCTGTCCTCCATGTTCACCAGTTAGACTTCGCCTAATGAGGGTACATGGAATGGAACCTCCCCTGAAGAGCTTAACACTTGGGTAGATTCCTATGGCAAAAGATAATCCTTAATGTATTGAAGACCCAAATTCCATAGGCTTCAAAGGTTACACTCAGACCCCTGAATTGGACTCAGAAATAGATGGGAAGTCAGTGAAGTTCTTGCAGGATGAGAGTTGTATGTTGCCCTCATGTGATTCCCATCAGCAAACTGGCTGCATCATTCTGAACCAGTTGCAATTGCCAAATACTTTCGAAATGCAGTCTCACATGGAGATGTTGCAGTAATCCAGCTGAGATGTGATCAAAACATGGGTGACTATGGCCAAATCTTTCTTGAGAAAGTCTGCCATCAGTCTGGCAACTGAAGCTGAGCAAAGGCACTCATTGCCACATCTGCCACCTGTCCCTTAAGAGCAGGTCCAGAAATACCCCCAACCTGTGCCCCTGTTCTTTCAGAGGAAGTGCAGCCCCATAAAAATTAAATGCAACTTCCATTCCTAAATCAGCTGTCTTACTGACAAACAGCATTTCCATTTCACCTTGTTCGTTCACATCTAGCCCATCATTCCTCCAAAGTCCCAGTTCTGAAATCTTCTGACTTCCTGAGAGCAGATAACCTAGTGCTGGGGTCAGCAACCTATGATTTTGGAGACGCATGTGGCTCTTTTAGCCATCTGCTGCGGCTCCGGAGTTCAGGTGAAAGTAGCAAAGGAGGCGCCCAGCATTGGCTGTGACCGCGGGCTTGCTCTCCCTCCCGGTAGGCTGCACTGTGCTCAGGGCTGCAGGTTGGGAATCACCCCCTTTTCTCCCCTTCCTTCCGAGCCCCCCGAGCCGGGAGCTGCTACCGAGAGCACCTCTCCGCTCGGCACCAGTCCCGCGCTGCACGCTGCTCCGGGAAGCAGGGAGAGCGTGCTGGCAGCGGCGGTGACTGGGCTCCTGCTCGGTCCGTGGATAGCCTTGTGCAGAAGGCAACACGCGAAGCTCCAGAGCTGATCTGCCGGCTGGAAGGGTGCGTGGCTTTTTGTGTTGAATGTTCCATGTGTTTGCATTGCTTTGCACGCAGAGCTGGGATGGAGCGTGGTGGGGGGTGGTGGCGTGCAGCAGAGAGCCGGTGGGGAAAACTTTCTGGCTCGTTCTCGGTTGGGTTGCAAAGTTGCCCCTGGTTTTGCATGCATTGGGGCAGCTCCCGCTTACAAGCACGGAAAGCGCCGGGTCTCGCAGTTGTGTATGTGTGTCCCACGCCCGTTTTCCAGGATCTTTTGCCCGGTCCCTCTTTCTGCAACGTGGAGGGATTGTTTGCATCGATGGCGTGCAAGTTGCAAAAGTTCCTGTGCACGAGCCTGGAATCCCCCTTTTGCAAACCTAAAAATAAAAAATCCTCCACCGTTTTGAAAAAAACCCAACACACCCCATAGTGGCAGCAGTGGCACGGGCAGCTTCTCGGCTCGGCTCTGGGGTCTGCCCTGCCCGCCCATCCTGCTGCTGCTTGTCACATGTGCTCTTTGCAAGCGGGCAATCCGCTGCGTTGCCCTGCAAGGTGCAGCATGGTGGCTGGTTTTTGTTCTGCCGTTTGTTTTTTTACGCGCGATCGAAAGGCTGTGGAGGGGTGGGAGAGAAAGAAAGCTGGAGACAGCGAATGACGAATGTTGAGACCCGATTTTCAGCCGCGATGGCTCATAAGAACATAAGGGGAACATCCCTGCTGGATCAGGCCAAAGGCCCATCTAGTCCAGCATCCTATCTCACAGCGGCCCACAGGTGCCCCAGGGAGGCATGAGACAACAAAATGCTTGCATCCTGTTGCCACTCCCTATAGTGGGAGCATAAAGGTAAAAAA
>JAJKFI010000005.1:23985441-24007475 GCA_029204185.1 Lerista edwardsae
ATACTTACTATATTAAATTGGTTTTATCTTAATGTTTTTATTTATTTCCTTTTTCATTGTATTTTAATTGTTGTACACCACTTTGAGCACCAGAAAAGTTGTACAGAAATATTTAGAGTAGTGGTTCTCAAACGTTTTAGACAGGGACCCCTTTTTAGAATGGCACTCATGTTGGGACCCACCAGAAGTGGTCATTAACCTGGAAGGGATGTCATAGCCGGAAGTGACATCATCAAGCAGTCTCGAAGTGGGCACAAATAGCCAGTCTCCTCAGACTAAGCCAAGTTAGGTACACCGGGAGTTCACCCAGCCGGACATACCCCCGATCATTACAGGCCCTTGCAACCTGCTGATGCAGATACATTGTAGCAACTGCCAACATTAATCATTGTGCTGTGCAAAACATCCCCTGCAGATTCTTGCATACCAACTTCCTGTTAAAAGCACAGGATTAGGCCTGGCTGTTTTTGTTTTTCAGGCGGATTGACAGCCCTAATGCAAATCATCTGGTTATGCTGAAGTGACCAAGTCACCCTTCCCATATTGAGCTTTGCAAGTTAACACCACTTTCTGGCTAGCAGAGTTCAGCTTGTTTACACAAGGAGCAGTACAGTGGTGGTGGTGGTGGGGGTGGTGTCAAAATGGACTATACCACTTCAAGCCAGAGGTGGGGGTGATGTTTTACTTGAATTTTAATAAGAATCTACCTCAGGCCACTCCCTGCAGTGTTACTTTTTTGATTGAGGAGCTTTAAAAAAAACAAAACCCCACATACAAGAGTATTCAAAATGGGGAAAAAAACCCTCACAATCTGAAATGCTACAGTCTATGATTCTGCCACCTCAGGACTTGCTGAATCTGTAGACTAGCTAGGCCTCCTGCTTACATCTTCCAGCTGTCAGAACTCCAAAGAAACAGAGCCCCATTTCATTTGATACAGAGTATCAGGAGCTAGAAGCAATACACAGTTTGAAAATGGCCACGAGGTAAGTGCTTCTGTAAGTTCACAAAAGAGGATAAGTGATTTTGGCCGTTTTTTTTCCTTCCAAAACTGAGCCTGCCTATCTGCAAGTTGTCACAATTTATCGTTAACAGTTGCATGGTGGGAAAATGTCAGACCATTGTCCACCTGTTTGGTCAAACTGGGCTTTCTGAGCAGTCCAGCGGCTTGGGGAGAAGAGGAAGGCGTTCTGTGTCAGTTTTTCAGGTCAAAGGAGCAGTCTTTGCCCAAAGTAAAATTTAATAATTTGTGGGGGGGGGGGCGTGGATTATTTCTCCTCCACACCCAATAGAAGGAGAATTGCCCTCAGTTTCGTACAGAGTAATAGGAATGTAGCAAGTGACACTTTTTCCTGGAATGGAGATACAACTATGGGAAAACTTCCTGTTCTCAAATTCTGTTAGACTCAGCACTGTTGAAAACAAATGCATCTCCCCAAGTCTTTAGAGATGCAGGTTTTCCTTTCAGGTGTATATAGCAGCTGGTGAACTAGTTTGCTACTCAAAATGGAAAGAAGTCTTGCAACGAAGCGAACCAGGCTTGTGCAAGCACATGATGTCATGTATAAGTGCGCTTGAGCAATATTTACAGTGAAATGGGGAGTAGTAGCTACAGATGCACAGTGCACAAAAGAAGTTATGTGTGTGAACCTAAGAGTGTTCAAATAGACCTGCAGGAAGCACCAGGAACACAGTATCAGCCCCTTATCTCTGGCTGTGTTTATTTGCACCTTCCAATCAGGCACTTGTTTGCCTTGTATTGATAGTGCAAAGTTTAGAACTTCAGCTGGGTCACAATGGTCCAACTAGGGTTGGCTTCCTCCAGCAAACAGGTTCCAAATGAACTGAGGTGCGGGGAAAATGTGTTGCATAATTTGACAGGTGTGGTTTTCTCAAGATGTTCTGTTTACATTTCCCTGGTCCTGTTTGGCTGCAGTGGTTTATTTAGGAGAGGGCCGGAAGAAATCTGCATTGACTTTGCTGCACACAGCAGTGCAAGAAACATTAACAATCCACTGTTGCCCAGCAAAGGTCTTCGGTGCTTCTCTGTCGTGTGAGCACCAGTTTGGGCTTGGAGAATAAGAGTCACAATATGAACAGATTGGGAAGAGGATCCCCAGGGGATGTACTCTCTGTGACTATTTTCTTGGACCACCTTCCTCCCCCATCCCAACCCAGCAAACCCCAAACACAAACTATTTTGGAAAATCCCTTCTGATTGAAAATCCCATTCAGCCAATGTGTGCCACACAGCTGGTTCACGTGCTGTGAAGAGGGGGCAATTTCTATTGCATGGTTTCCTCAGAGGTTTCCTGCACTGTGTGAGATGGTGACTGGAAGGGAAAAGACACCTGAACTGACTAGCTTTCTGTGCTGCTGGCTGAGCATTACAGCACTCGGTTAAGAACCAACAGAGTAGAGTTATTATCTTTCTGTTCTGAATACCTGAAGTATGTAAGAGTGGCATTTTAAGAGGGTTTGTGTGTGTGGGCGGAATACTATGCATGCATAGTATTTTTTAGATGGGTGTTCTTGTTATAATCCCTCACACAGAAGCAGAAATCAACATAATTGTGGGTTGTGCCCCTGTCTTATGGGAGACTGCTATAGCCTTTGTGTGATTAGTGGCTTCCTTCAGACTCCATCCTCCTTGGCCTTCTTCTGAGCATCTAGGAACACAGTCCTAACTCTGAGCTGGAGTAGGCAGGCTGATAGGCCTGCCCCATATAGCCAATCAGGGATTGGGAGTGGCTGTGGCACAACCTGGGGCAAAGGGAATTGAGTGCCCTTCCCCCAAGTGATGTGCAGCGGCCCGAAGTGGCTATTTGGATCTGAGAAGCCCAGATCAGGGCCGGAGCAAATCCAAGCAGCCTGGATTGGGGCTGGGGACAGGGGTTAGGATCTGGCCCAAGTGTCAGATCCTTGCTCCACCCCCTTCCTGGGCCACTTCGCCCATGGGTCTGCCCGTCCACCCTCCCTCACCATGTTCTGCCTTCCTGCTGCCTTCCCACCTCCCTGTTCTGTCTCTCTCCTGCCCTCTCCAAACCCCTGCGCTGGCTGAGCCTGGCTGGCCTTACCTCCATGCTGCCGGGCCTGGTCATCAGTGCGGGAAAGCCAGTGCACATCTGCGCACTAGCTTACCCTCCTCTCTGTCAGTGCAAATGTGCTTTACACTGGGCCGGCAAAAGCAGAGGCAGATCTAAGGGAGGGCAAAGCTCTAAGTTTTGCAAGAAGCCTTACCTTGCAGTGGAAATCACTCCTCTCCTGCACCGTTTTAGCCAATCCTCACAGGGAAAAGCAACATCTTGGGTTGCTTACTGGCTACAGCAGCAAGGGAGAGGAGGGATTTACATGACAGGGTAAGGCTTCTTGCAACACTTAGAGCTTTGCCCTCCCTGTAGATCTGCCTCTGGGCAAAAAGGACTTGTGCCAGCCCATGGAGCGCTTTGGATTCTGCTCTTAGAGGCATCCCATATGGATGATGTTTAGATTGTTTCAATGCCCTGTATATCTTGCTTCCATGTTGTCCTAATTCTACCTCTCTTCTGGCCTCTTCTCTGTCACTCACCTTGGCTTAACACAATGACTTTGACCTGGCGCACAGCTGTTGACGGAGTCAAGATATCTCTAGTTGACTTCCTGTTCTGTCACCCCCATTGAGCTGTCAACATGCTTTTTGTGTGCGTTGCGCCGAGCTCTCTTTGAATAACCTTGGACTCTTTAGCATTGATACTAGTGCCAGGCCGCAGTTGTGGTTGTGGTTGTCCTGTGGCATCTCTCCCTTGATTCTGCCAATAACCTTTCTCAAGCGACTCTGTGGCTTATCTTAACTTGTAGTTAAACAGCTGTTTTTAAGCATTCATGATTCCTATTCATAACCAAAGATGACACTTTTATGTCCCAAGGATCCAAGCTCTGAACTGATTCTTGCGATGCTTATCCAAGCAATGGGCTGGTGCATCTTTTGATGCAATTTGGGATTTGCATCCTGGCTTCTCAATTATTATTAATCACATTTCTTTCCTGTCCTTTGTCCAAGGAGCAAAGGTGGCATATTTATGGTTCTTCTCCCTCATATTATCCTCACAACTTTCTTGTGCAGTAGATTAGCCTATGACTGGCCCAAGGACACCCAGTGAGCTTCATAGCTGATGGGGATTCCAACTTGGGTCTCCCTGTTCTTAGAGTCTGACACTCTAATCATTACAGCACCCTGGCTCTCAGTTGCTACGTGCAACTAGTGGTCCATAGTACAGTCCTCGGTACATTGGCTTTCTTTCTTTAACTGTCAAAGTAGGTTAAAACATGCCTCTGACAGTCATGACAGCTGTATGATGCAGCTGTGCGTAGCAACATGAAGTTATTTATGATTGTATATGGATATTGTTCACATTGCGCCCGGAGGGGCGGAAGCACCTCTGGTTTCTCTCCTGAAGTCAGGAAGGAGAGTCTGAGAAGAGGGAGAAAGTCTCTGCTCTCCAGATGTGTGTGTCCTTCATCTGCATGTTTTCCCTCTGCTTGGAAAGGAACTAATGAGGATGTGTTTTGGAAACTGCTGTTCTGCTCAGGAGCTGAGTGTTGTTCCTGGTGTATAATCCCTTTGACTGGAGTGCTAGCATGAATCCTGCTCTGTGCTTCTCAAATTGTGAGGTGCATTTGCTAAGGAGGTGCAAGGGAATGATAAGAGAACAGTAAAGTGGCTGATCCATGCTGAAAAGCAGCCATGTTATAAAATATACAGAATGGGGGGGGGAGAGAATCAAGAAATACAGGAGGATGGGTGGTTGTAAGGGGGACATGGGTGGAATCAGGAAGGGACAGAAAATAGGGAGAGGGATGGATGCTGGCTGGGGTCAACTTTATTTATTAATGTTAAGAATTTATAACCTGCCTTTCCCATGCCACAGTAAATGCCCAAGGCGGCTTACATGGGCAGGCTAGTCTAAACCACCATTTTTCAATGGGGTTTTTACAAATATATTTACAAATATACAGTATTCTGTGATTCACTGAATCCTCAGTCCCAGATGTGGCCTTTACAGTGTGGTTCTCTCCTTTGGCTCCCTCCCTCCCCCGCTCTCTGTGTGTAATTTAAGAAGGAAGAGATAAGAGTCAGGAGAAGGAAAGAGAAGGGTAGGGGTTCATCTGTGCTCTGAGATTAACTCTTAAACTGTTCATGTTGGGATGGATTCTTTGGTGTTAAAAAAAGAGCCTCCCAATCTGCAGACTGCCCTGATTCTGTCCCAAATAATGAGAGGATTCTCACAAGAGGTGGAAGCTATTGGGCAGCCAATACATGCAGGCACTTGGGTTCGAATTACAGCACTACCTGCACACTTGTTGACTTGAGTTGGATCTAACACTGCGCCTGACATTTGGAATCCTTCCCAGATGTGAAAGTGTTCCTGATGCGAGGGGACCCAACACCATCTGCTTATGCATTATGTTCTTAAAAATGATTCTCTTATTGATCCCAAATGGCTCGCAACAAGCGAAAATCATGAAAACATTTCATAAAAGAAAACAACGCTTAAAGCAACATAACAGATGTATCCATGGAATAACCCCAAGAGTTCAGCAAAGAACAGTATGCAGCACCCCCACTCTACAATAATCAGCATCCCAAAATTCAGCAGCACCAAAAGCTTACCTAAAAAGCTGTGTATAACTAAAGATGGGGGACCTGAAACCTTTGCAGGAGCATGTCCGACTTGCTGCAGGGAGAGCATTTCGAAGAACTGGCACTTCCACTGAAAAGGCCCTGCCTCTAGTGGCTGCCTGTCAAATTGTTGAGCATACCCAGAAGGCCTCTGTGTGTGCTGTTGGCAACACTGCTGGCAAAGGACAACAAAAGATGGCTTTTCTTCTTACTCAGTGGCAGCTGCAGTGCTCCTTAGGAATCAAGATGTGTTAAGATGGCTGGGAGCTCTCTGTATTGTCTGCTAGCTTTGATGTCTGTTGCTTTTTAGGTATACATATTCTTTTGCATCTTGCAACATTTATCCAAAGATACGAACTGTTTTAGCAAGCTCTGAAATCCCCGGAGAACCCAGTAAAATGGAGCAGAAGCGCCGCAGTCCAGTGCTTGCTGAAGATTTGTGCACGGAAAGTAGCGAAGTGCATCCCTGACCATATTTTTCTTTGAAGAAAAAAACAACAAACCAGAAGCAGCACACCATCTATAATTAAAGCCCAGTGGCTGTAATGGGAATGGATTTTTGAACTCAAGGCAAATCCCTTCTGGCACTTCCTGTACCTAATAACCATCAACAGAAAAATCAAACAAATCCAATTGGCTCCAGCTGCTAAATCTATAACAAGCAGAAGGCTGCAGGAGAGGCCAGAAAGGAAAAGGAACGCAAGTAACATCGCTAAAAACAACACGTGGGGGATTGTGTTAAGCAGTTGAAGTGGCTCTACCCAGAAGTGCTCAGAAGATGCTTCAGAAGGAGGACTTGCGAAGGTTCTTTGCTGGCACAAGATTAGCAGCTGGCATGACCCTGGAGATTACCTGACAAACCATCCAGGTTTGGCAGGATATGGCAGGATAGCATCACTAGAACTTCAGCTCAGCAGGGCAAGGACCCAAAACCAATGTTTTGATTTAAAGCAAGGATCCAGCCTTGGAATGCATCGTAAAGGTGAACAGTGCCTCTGGGCATGTGGAGTGTGCAGTCCAAGCAGCCCCAGAAGCTGAAGCACCAACAGCACATCCCCTGGAAGCACTGGGGTGCAGGGGCATGGAGGCAGGAGGTTTGAGACTGGGGAAAAGGGAGCAAAAGGACAGGCAAGAGAAAGAGCAGAGAGGCAAAGTGAGATACCAGAGAAAGTGGAAAAAAGAGGGCAGGGAAAGAGAAGAGCCAGATGTCAGGAAGACTAATAGCTGGACAAGGAGGATGAAGGGGTGAAGATGAAGAAAGTTTGCAGCAGCTGAGGACTCAGAGGAAGCATGTGGCAAGGAAGTCCTGGTGTGTCTGTGCCATTGATGAAACTGTGGCTGTAGACTGCAAAAGTAATGCAACGGCAGTGAGGATTGGTGACCTGGAGCAAAGCAGCTGAGTGTGTCCTGTGGCGTATGCCTTTGGAGGGTCATTGGTGGCCGGACACATGGATAGGGGTTGTGGACACACGTCTTGTGAAGTGTGAATCCCATGTGTGTTCCTGGGACCTGGCCAGCCTGTGACACTGACAGGTATCACTGGCCAGCGTTGAATGTCAAACAGCTCTTCTTGCCTGGAAACATGTCCATAGTGTTGCTTCCCCAGTCACCCATGGCTCCCACAGGCAACCTCACCATGGTTTGCCGGTAGCCACAAATGCTGCTGTCACTATTGGATTCCTCCCTGTGGAGTGACCTTGAGTGTTGTTGTTTTTTAAAGCACGTTTATTTAAAAAATGTCTTTAGCTGGCAGGGCTCCCAGAGTGCCGGCAGTAATTATGGTGTTTCACTGCGTAGGCCTGATCCGCTGCTGCTGCTGCTACTGTTGCTTTCTTTCCAGGTATTGATGACCTGGGCTTCTGTGCCTACCTTGCCCCCCCCATGTGTGTGTGTGTGTTGAATTCTTGAGTGTTTACCTTCCAAGAATTGAACTTGGTTGGGATGTGCCTGTGCTGATCCTACACCAGTGTTTCTCAAACTGTGGGCCATGAGCCGATTTCAGGTGGGTCGTGCAGCGCCTGTGGCTCTTTACTCTTCATGAAGCCACAGGAGGGACAGGGATATTGGCATTGCTTCATGTGATCCATATAAGAGGGAGCAGAAGTTGCTATTGACAAAGGAAGATGTTCCATGCTTGTGACCAGCAGGTCACGTGAACTAAGCATATGAAACACCCTGTTGGACCAAAGCAAAGATCTGTTAAGTCCAGTATTGTTTCCAGTAGAACACACTGCCCAGTGTGCTTGCCAAGATTTCGATCTCACTCTTGTCTCATGGTGGGAAGACATTGGTGATTAGTGCTTTTCTCTATGTTGTGGCTATGGATGTTGTTCTTTGTAAAGATAACGATTGGTCGATATGGCACACGCACTTGCTAAGGGTGCCATGGCAATTGATGCCACAGTTCTACTATGTCACATCACCACATCTTGCTATGATACCACTGTCGATATTATGTGGAACTTTGTGTGGATCAATGGGATTAGTCAACGGTCTAGTCGATACTTCAAACCATAAGATTTCCATGTGTATTATTGACATCATGCACATGGACTTGCACAAACAGAAACTGAAGATAGTACATTTGTGAAGCTAAGATGAGATGAACAAGGCCTTCAAACAATTTTCCTGTTGACGATGTCCTGAGCAACTGATAACTCAGTAGACATGGAAAGGTATTGTATAGTTGTGCTGTCATCATTTATGGTCAGCCTGCCTATGCAAACCACATGGAGCCTCAAGTCTACAAGACAGGCAGTATATAAATGCTGTAGTAAATAAATAATGAATAAATCGCAGCCTAGCATTTGGAATTTTTGGTCCAGATGTGACATGAGTCTATTCTAATGTTCCACACTGAGACCAGGTCCTTTATACTCAAACGTTCTATACCCGTATTAGTCTCCATCAATATTGAAGTGGCCCTACATGCATGGAGTAATCGCACTGAAAGAACTGAGGGTTTTACAGGTACTGTGTATCATTTTTTGGCAGTCAGAGTTTGTTGTGTCATTAAAAGGCCAGGAGAGAGACTGGCTGTGCCTGTGATAAAGTTAATGATTTCCTGATGTTAACATTATAAGGAGCAGTCAAAAAAACATCTTAGTTCTGCATGGTCTTATGCTGCAAAATACATTGTACTTGGCTCAGATGCACTCTCTACATTTACTAAAGGTTGCAGGTCTTTAGTTACAAATGCTGCTTGCAGGCTGTGGACATTTGTCAAGCTTTTATTTTATTTGTTTTCTTTTATTTGTCAAGCTTTTATTTAAAAGAATTTTTTTTCTGTCATCTTCCTCCTCAAGCAAGATGCATTCCATAAAGCAAATGGGAGCGCTGTGTCTGCACAAAACACCCAGGAGGTGGATTGAGTGTGGTTTAATAGTATTTCCTCTCCACAGGGAACTCTAGCAATTGTGGGGAGCTTGCATGCTGAGGCTGAACTTTCAGCACCCTCACTAAACTACAACTCCCATGATTCTTTGGGAGAAATTATGACAGTTTGAGAGGGCAATCATAACCTGGAGTTAGGCCAGCACAGTTAGGCCAGCTAAGTTTGACTGGCAGAAGGGACACCATAAAGTATGTTTGGACCGCTCTCAGAGTCAGAGATGCCAGCACACAGACATGTGCCATCCTGACTCTGAGAGTGGTCCAGACACACTTTATGGCATAAGACATCCTTTGCTGGCCTAACTGTGCCAGTCTAACTCCAGGTTAGGATTGCACCCTGAGTGATATCAAACCAACTTCTATGAATAGTGTAGATGGGCTCACAGATTTAGCATCAGATGTACCATCCAGTGACTGTAGGTCTGCTTTCTTTTGGCCTTGACATTAATGTTAGGGCCATATTTCTCTTTTCATTGCTAGCATGTTCTACTGGTTCATGAAGAAGCTTGGCATTTATATTTTTGGGGGGGTGGGGGGCATTCTAATACTTGAACTGTATTAGAATATTGACTAGAATAATACAATATTCTACAGTAGAATAATACAATATTCTACTGTATTAGAATATTGACTAGAAACAATAGTTGCCATTGTTTTATTTTTTGCCTCCTTTGCATTTTCCCCTTCATGTTTACATTTTCCAGACTTTTAAGAGACTTCCTGCATTTTTACTGTTTTTCCTGCCTGGTCTGGGTTCACTCAGGAGGAATGGGTTGACATGGATCGCAGACCATCACGTTTCACTACTGGCTAATTTTAAGAGGCCCCTCCTGCTGCTAATTTTGGGACTCTTTTGTCAACCTGGGGGGATTTCCCAAGGCAGTTTCTGTTTGGGCTTCTTAGCTTTGGGTGGTGGGCAGTGACTGTAGTGTCTACCCAGTAAGAAGAGTGAAGTTGACATCAAGGCAGAAAATTGCCATCACTAACTCCTTGGTGCTGTGCATCTTCTGTCCTCTGTCTTCCCTTACAGGAAGTACCAGGAAAAGTGAAGGAGCTGAAGCCTTCCCCGCCCCTCCCAGCCACAGGAAGTCCTGCTCTTCTGCCTCTGGCTCTGAGATTTAAATACATCAAGGCTCTTCAAATGGTGGGTTATGTATGTCCCACCATTGAAAGCAACAAAGGGCCATTCCCCCTTATGCCCAGGGAATGTGTGCCCCAATGGTGCCATAGTGATCATGGCACTGCAGGGATCCAGGGGTGTATAAAGGTACTGGGGGGTGTCATGAAGCCTTCTGGAGGGTGCTGAAGGTTTGCAGCCCCCTCCACGAGCCTCTCCTTTGCAGAAGTGAGCTCCAATTTGCAATCGGAACACACAGGTCAATTGAAAACTGAAAGTGAGTTCCTACTGCAAATTGGCATCCTCTGGAAGGCTTCACAGCCCCCCAGGTACCTTTAAATGCCCCTGGGTTCCCATGGCACTGTGATTGCTAAAGCCCCATCAGGGCACACACCCCTCTCCCAGTCCCCACCTCCGCAAACACTTACCAATGGTCTTCGAACTCCCCTGAGAGTTTGAAAACTGCTGCTAGATATTGCTCCTATATACCATATATTAAATGTTGTATGTCCACAACACTGTTATCGATACGCTAAAGCAATGGTTCTCAAACCTTTTTGACAGGTGGCTCCCTGACCTACTGGGCCAGGGTGACCAGATGCCCTCCTTTTCCAGGACACGTCCTACATTTCAACCTTCTGTCCTGGGTACATTTCAAAATGCCCTACATTTTAAGACCGACCGGAGGTGCCCGCGTCAAGAGGGGCTGCCCACATCACCCGCTTGTGTGTTTGTCCCTTTGTTCATTGGGTTGCATTAAAGGCGGAGAAGACACTCCCAAGTCAATATGTATGAGTGTTTTTCGGTTTTAGTTTGTAACGTCCCACATTTTTCTTAAATGTCTTACATTTTGGGGTCCTGTGTCCTCCTTTGTGGTTATGAGATCTGGTCACCCTGCGCTGGGCTATTACAGCTCCCCATTAGGACTACAATCCTATATATTATACTATAATATTATATATTATATAAGTTTGTGGTTCTCAAACTAGGGTGTCACAACACCCCAGCCTGGGAAACCTGCTCCCTGCTTCCTAAAGGGGTGGGACAATGTTTATAGTTTATATGTTTAATGTTTATAGTTTATAGTGGCTGCTGCCAGGGAAAAGGGGCTTGTTTCCAGACTCACCATGGATAAGTCTTCGAAAAACTTACCGTGAGTGTGCATCACACGCATGAGCTGAAGCATTTCTGAGGTGCAGAGAAGCCTTCAGAGGGGTTCACGGCTCCCTGCACCATCCAGAGGGCCAATGTGACCATGGAAAGTCTGGAAACAAGCCCATTTTCCCTGGCACTAGCATGATGGTGGGAGCTGTGGCATCACCCTTCCCCTCCCATGCAAACATGAAGTCTCAAACTATCTTGGTGAATTTGGGACCCTCTGGTTGCATAAGGTAGTGGGTATTTCATGAGAATTCCCTGGCTCCCTGGTTAGCGCGGCTCACAGTTTGGGAACCACTGCACTGAAGAATGAGGCCTGTGTGTAACCTATTTCTCCAGCAGCTGATAAACCAAGTACCATAATATAAGCATCTGATGTTTTGGCCTCTGTGTTGTTGAAAACAAAGATAGCTAAGCTACCGTAGACAGAGGAAGCATTGTTTTGCTTATTGCCATGCAGGGTCTTCTGTATAAGCTGTGTATGCACTGAAAGCAAAGTACAAAGGAACGACATATAGCCTAGACTCGCTTTCATAACCCACTATAAAAGGGTGGCACACTGCAGAATAAAAATGCTATCTTATCTTCTGTTTGTTTCCACGAGATCCGAGAACTGCTGTAGGCTACACCCAGCAATTTAGCTTCTGGACCAAATGCTGCTGCTGCTGTATTCCAGGAACCACGGGATGCTGGAAGGTTAAAGGACTGTCCCACTCTCATGCATTTCATGAAAACAAGACTCCCTGCAGCCTATCAGTTGCAGCCTGCTGTTAATGGAGGGCAGAAGTCTTCCTTAGAGCTTCCTTCAACGATTCACACACGGCCTGCTTTCCTGAGCCTTCCTGAATCCCACACAGTGAGCACAATTACAAGGCATTTGTGTACAAAACATTAGATCTGCATAGCATGTCCCTTGGATGCTTATGAAAAGATGGCCGGGGCCACCTTTGTCTCCATGTCTTCACTTCACTGTATTCGAAGCCAGGTACTGCTCCTTTTCATGTCAGCAAGGCCTGTCAATAACTTCAGCAGCACTGTTTTCTGATCCTGTTGAACACATATGCCTGTCTTTTCCTGAGTCAGGCTGCTCGCCTGTTTAGCTTAGCATTTGTCTACATTGACTGTCCAGGATTTTTTTCCCAGGGCTTCGTGGAGATACTAAAGACTGAACCCAGGACTTTCTGCATGTAAAGTATGTGTTCTTCCATTGAACTACAGCCCCCATCCCCAAATTACACCACAGTAACACCTCTAGGTTGGCTGTTTTGCGTTATTTTTCTTTCATGCGTCAGCAGGACTAGAACCATAAAGGTAACTTGCTGTGTGATGGAGGTCAGTGGTCTTCAACCCTTTTCATGCCATGACCCCAATTTCCATCCTCTTTCAGGACCCTATCAGCCCACCCCTGTCACCACCCACTCCCTGCTCCCAGCACTGTTCACTGTAACCAAATATTCTTATCAGAGAGAGCAGAAAGAGTCACCCTGAAGCCTGGCACTAGTGAAAGCTATTTTAGCACAATTGCTAAGAACCTGAGCGGAACTGGGACACCATCTCTTGGCACCTGATGATGTGGTCCACCAGGTGCCTCCCCCTTTACCTGGTGTTGCTCTAGCCCAGTGGTCTTCAACCGTTTTCATTCCCATTATTTGCCCCACAATCCCACATGGAGGCTTCACGACCCCATTGGGGTCTTATCCCCAAGGTTGAAGAGCACTGTTGTAGGTGAACACTAAGGCCCAACTCCTAACCAACTTTCCAGCATGGCCATAGCAGTGCCAATGGGGTATGTGCTGCATCCTGCAGTTGGGGGGAAGTCACAGAGGCCTCCTCAAGGTAAGGGAATGTTTGTTCCCTCATCCCAGAGCTGCACTGCCCTTATATTACCCTGGTGCTGGAAAGTTGGTTAGGGTTATGCTCTAAATGTCTTCCTCTCATTACTTACACCGAGAGCAGTCATAATCCAACATGTGCATGAATATACCTGCCTATTTGGCATGCATTTGATGCCCTGGTCATACATCTGCCTGCATAGACACACACAGAAAAAGAAACGCACGCACGCACGCACGCACGCACGCACGCACGCACACACACACACACAGAGAGAGAGAGAGAGAGAGAGAGAGAGAGAGAGAGAGAGAGAGAGAGAGAGAGAGAGAGTTTGTGCCACTTCTCCCCTAAGCTGCTCCAACCTGTCCCCTATATGTTTTAATTGCCAGGTTGAGGTGATGGCACCTTTGCCCATGTTTCATTTTCAGGGAGTTCAGTGTTTTCATAATGGACATTTAGGGAAATCCATGACTATTTATAGTATCATATTAATAAGGGATGTTAAAATGTTAATGCATTTCCCTTTCCCCATTTTGAGTGACACTGGTGTGCTCTGCGTCCCATGCTTCAGGAGTTAATGCTATTTACTTACAAAATAGTGTGCGAAAGCTCTCAATATGAAAGCCCTTTCAAAACTGCCATTGAGCCGAAGGTTCTCTGCTTTCCACCAGCAAGTAAAATTAATTATTCTAGATAGGTTATCAACTTTCCAAGCAAAGGGAGCATTTGAGTGTTATCCATTTGTCTCTGGAGCCCATTTTGTGGCAGTGACTGACATGGGCATTCTGTGGTTGCTTGGACACGGCATGAAAAGCAGCAACCACAGCACATGACCCTTCGGAAGGTGAGTTTTGCTCTTTAATGGGGCACATGCAAAGTGACCAAGCCTATTTGCCGACTAGATTGTTATCATTAATGTGTTCCAGAAGTTTCTAAAGCCTCTCAGGGACAGGTGAGAGAAGGTTTCATGGCAACCCCTGATAAAGCAAGCACCTACATCTGAAGACAGCGTTGAGATAGTCTACTCACTCAGTGGAACAACTGAAAAATGTAGTTCTTGTTACCTAGGAATTATTGCTTTTTTATGAGCTTCATGGATCATAAACCAAAAAAAACAAAACAAAAAAAAAGAGTGCAGAACCTTACATAAGCAGCTCTGGAATAGCGGCCCTAGAATGCACGCCAGTCTTGGGCATTGCAGAGTCACATAGGAACCCCACCATACACCCCAGTCATGGCAAAATGCTTTGGCCATCAGCTGTAACAACGCCTGCCAAAGCCAGGGCCAGGTAGCAGTGTCAGGGGACACCCCCACAGCATCCAGACACAGACTTGTGTGGCTTTAGCAAGGTTTTTGTTGTTCACCTGGAGAACAAAGATCTCAGGGATGCTGTGGGGGTGTCCCCTGACATTGGAATCAGCAGGGAAGTAAAACAGGATCTAAAATGAAAGCATATTGCACACTGGACTATGGTTGTTGGTATTAGCAGGCTCGGCACACCCTGTGTCCCTTCCTCTCTATGTTTTGCAGCATGGGAGTTGGGATTTCTGAAGCTATGGAGTCCTGATCAGGGCTGGCATCAAGTGGTGGCATTCTTACGGGGGAAAGGGCTAAGTTTGCAGAAGCCTGAGCTACTGTGTAACATGGTCACACCCCTTTATCTTCAGAGCCATTCGTGGCTTGGGGAAGCAGCTTGGAGGCTTTGCTCTCTGAGCCACAAATTGCTCTGGAGGCGAGGGGGAGGGACCGCATTACATAGGAGCTCAGGCTCCCCTATAGGTATGCCACTGGCATCAAGGCTAAGGCACTGACAGGGCTTCCCCAAGCCCAGCTGGTTGCCTCCTAAACTCCCAGGGTCACAAGCAACAGCCATGCAAGCTAGTTCAAAATGTTATGCCATTCACCTATGGAATGCATTGCCGTAGCATGTTGCTGCAACAAGTATGGATTTTTGGAAAGGCACCTGAAAAATATTCATGTCTGTCAGTAGCTGTTGACCAAGCTAGGTTTCCTTAAGGCAGGTTGATATTAGTGACCTTGTTTCTCGTGTCATTGCATCCCCTTCAGTGGATGGGATTAAGCAGGTAAGGAAAAGGCAATTTTGAATTTCATTGGGAATTCTTGCTTTGTTGCTTTGGTACTTATTTTTAAGTAACCCTGCCTGAGCCCTTGAAAAGAGACAGGTAGAAACTGAATTAAATAAAGGTTAGAATGCTGATCCCATGCTCTCATTCTCCTTGGTCTGTCATCTTTTCTTTTATCATCATGCAGTTTTTTGACACACTGGCTCCAGTGCACAGGCTACGTGCTGGTATCTGGCCATTGAAACTGGCAGTGATGTGTAAAAATGTAAGAAAGAAATTTATGAATGGAGCCCACAGAACATTCTTTGCTCATTCAGTTGCTTAATAGTTCCGCTTCCAGTGGGAGGTTGGATTTGTGACAGCTTTCATAAGAAATGATTGTGCAACATTGTGCAAATATTTGTGAACTAAAATTACCTCTTACAGCAAATTTCAATGTGTACTTTCATACCAAAGATGGCCTGAAGCAGATGTAACAGGTATATTCTCATGGCAAAGGTTTTGTGTCCCAGGGGCTAGTCGTGTTCTTTCCATGTAATGGAAAGTGTCTAAGAATGGACTGTGGCCCTGCTCTTGAATACATGTTCATAGAACTTAGGAGAATGAAGTGTCACACCTCCCACATTTCCAAGATACAAGGAAGGGTGCTTTCCTGTTTATTGTAGCACTGTGGCCCAGTTCTCTCATTACATATGAACGCAAACAGATGCAGCTGTATTCCATAGTCAGATCCTTGATCTCTCTAGCCCAGGACAGTCATCACTAACTGGCAGTGGCAATATCCCCATGCTTAAATCTCTTTGACTTCCATGAGATTGAAACAGGCTAGCTGGGTGTGCAGGGCAGTAGGCTTCTTATGTGAGCATTTCCATGCATTATGGACTTGAGATGTCCATTGTCCATTCTGGGATTTAATTTTGAGGGAGGGTGCCCAGATTTGAAGAAAGGCAGCATAGGATTTACTCATTCAATGTATACTCCACTTTTCTCCCCAACAGGCACCTAAAGCAGCTTACAAAATAGAAAACAATGTAGTTAAAAAAAATTACACATAAAATACATGGTTTAAAAAAGTTCTAAAAATATGAAGATGAAAACCATCAATAAAAACAACCAGTAGCAATATCCCAGTGATAAAAGAATTAAAGAGCAAGCATAAGAAGTACAGAGCATCAGTAAATACCTCCATAAACCCAGCAGAACATCCAGGGCTAAAATGACCTGACCAACTTTCCAGCACTGATGTAGCTGGGCCAATTGGGCATGGCTGCATTCTGCAGTGGAGGAGGAGTCACGGAAGCCTCCTCCAGCTATGGGAATGTTACCTTGGAGCTGCATTGCCCTTACCCTGGTGCAGGAAAGTTGAGTGTGAAGGTGTGTGTATCCCTGTGAGTGTGAAGGACGACATGGACCCAGTAGGTTTGGGTCCTACAGAATCCTATAGGAGAAAATGATAGTAAAGGCCAGCTCACCGGACCCCATGTGACTTTGTTCTTCACCCTGTCTTACTGTTGGTCTGTCCACAGCTGCAATCCAAAAACCACCATGCAAAGCCAGCCCCCAGGATCAGGAACCCCTTACTCCCTCCTTCCAATGTTTCGCTTCTCCGTCATCCCTCCCTGCTTCTCTCCCTGAGCACAACCAAAACTGCTGTGCCAGTGTGGGCTGGACAGCCATCCTTGTGGGCCATCTTCCAACGCACCCCGTCCCCTGGGAAAGCAGCTCTGGCGCTTCTGCCCTGCTTCCCTCCCTCGAGCCATCTAAGGCTGCTTCCTAGCTCCCGGGCTCGCTGCAGAGCCCTCTTTCGGCCCTTCAAGCACTGCTTTTAAATGGGGCATTTCCTAGGCTTGGCACTCTTGCTCTGTGACTCTGGCAACGCATCACACCCCACCCAGCAGAAACGGACTAGTAATCTTGGTTTTTGGTGCAGCCTCACCATTGGCTCCCACATTCCCTTCGATGTGGCCTTGTTTGTCTCATGTGCAGTCGTGTAGATGACCCATTTGGTGCTTCTGTCATTTTCCTCCATTGTGTGAAAGCTTGTGGTATGTTGTTATTTAGGTCCAATGATTTGATTCTCCTTCCCCATTATTGTTCCTAATATTATTAATTATTATTGTTCCTATTATATTATTGTTCCTATTGTTGTCCCTAATAATAGGGAAGGATTTGATTCTCCTTCCCTATTATTGTTCACTTATCCCCACAATAAAAGTTTGTCCCTTCTCACCTTTGCCTGCCTCTTCATTCATTCCTTCATTCCCTGCCAAACCACTGGGCTGGGCCACACATGCCATAGTTTTCCCCCTTGTGCCAATGTTAACATGCGTGTAAAAGCACCCCCGTTAACATTACAGAAGAGCCGTATATGTCCGAGTACCAGTTGCAGGAGAGCAACAGCAGGACGGAAATATGCCTTTCTGTCCTGCTAGTGGGATTCCCAGAGGCAGCTGGCTGGGCTACTGTGGGAAACAGGTTGGTTTTTGAAAATATTCTTATGCAAAGATAACAAAATAAAAACTGCTTTCTGCACTTTTCATTTTTGAAGGAAAAAAACCCAAAACCCAAAATCCATGAAAAAAAAACCTGGGAAATCTGTGAAAATAAATAAATAAATAAATAAATAAATAAATAATGGACTGGGTGGGGGTGGGGGTATTGCATGGATAATGACTGTGGCTGCATCTGCTGACACTATGAGTGCAATCCTAACCTGGAGTTAGGCTGGCACGTTAGGCCGGCACAAAGGACACCACTCTGTTTGGACCACTCTTGGGGTCAGAGAGGCCAGCACACAATCGTGAGCCATCCTCCCTGACTTCGAGGGTGGTCCAAATGTGCTTTACAGAGGTCCTTGGGCCAAACTTTGCGGGCCTAACTGTGCCGGCCTAACTCCAGGCTAGGATTGCACCCTTATTTATATAGTGCTTTCTGAGTGTGCAAAATGCTTCATATGAATTGTCAATGCACTTCTTGCAATAATCCTCCAAAGGAAGTAAATATTATTATTCCCCTATTGCAGCCGAGGAGCTGAGGCCGAGAAGAAACAGCTTGTCTAAGTCCACCTAATGAGACTTCATGGCAGAAGTGAGATTTAAATGTGGGACATCCGGATGCCCCACTACACTACTACATGGGTAACATTTTCACAAGGTGCCCCCCAGATCTTTCCCCAAAGCAAAATATGGATAAGGGATTTATTGGGGAGGGGGACAAAAAAGTGGGGGCTCTCCCTGGTCACTTGGAGACCATGAAAGTGGATGTGATGTCATTGGTGAAGAATTTATTTTCCTATCAGGAAAAATACTCAGAGTTACGGATGTTTCCAATGTTTATTTTTTGTTCTTTTTCTTGTTTTCCTCTGTGGCACCCATGCTCCAATCCACTTGCGTCCGTGTCCATTCTCTTTTTCTTTTCCTGACTACAATCTGCTGAGGACAAAGTACAGTATCTCAATAATTACTCCCATACAGCCATAAACAACCAAGTAGGGACTGTTCTGGAGTTAAAAAATCTGCTGTTGACATGACTCATAACTGGAATTTTTGCAAGGAAAGGTGACGTGATGAGCGCAAGGACATGCTGTTTGTGATAGGGCTTCACTCTTTTTTGGGCATCTATGTCCTTGCCTGTTGCACGGTGAGGATATTGATCAGACAAGAACAATTCATTACCCAGTCCCAATCCAGCTGGAGATCTAGAGGAAGGAGTGTTTTATAGCCACAAACTTCCTGTATTTACTGTGAATTACCTCATGCATATTTGAAACAATAAGCATGTACAGCCAAGAATATTTGGCTGAAAGCTTTCAGCTGTTCCAGGAGAGGAGAATGAACTTCCTGCAAGATGCCTCCTTGCCTTTTCTCTCCCTCCCTCCTTTGGAAGAGTCTTTCAACTGGAAGTAACTTTGGAACCAAAGAACAGTTGTGGTCTCAAGTGGCAAAAGAAGGGAAATTTATACTTGCTTTGTGTTGAAGGACAAGCAAGGAGTTGATCACACATGAAATTCCTCCGCATTCTCGTACAATGTTTCAGGCACAAGGGGAAGAGATTAAAAAGGGCACAATCCACTTTCCAGCACAAATAAACTTTCAGGGGGAAACCAACTTTCCGGCACTGACATAGCTGTGCCAATGGGGTATGCGCTGCATCCTGCAGTCAGGGAGGATGGCACACCTCTGTGTGCTGGCCCCTCTGACTCTGAGAGTGGTCCAACATGCTTTACGGTGGCCCTTGTGCCGGCCAAACTTTGCTGGCCTAACTGTGCCAGCCTAACTCCAGGTTAGGATTGCACTCATAGTGTCAGCAGATGCAGCCACAGTGATTATCCATGCAACCCCCCGCCTAGTCCATTATTTATTTTTTATTTTTCACAGATTTCCCAGTTTATTTTTTTTCATGGATTTTGGGTTTTGGGTTTTTTTCCTTCAAAAATGAAAAGTGCAGGAAGCGTTTTTTACGTGTTTTTATTTCGTAATCGTTGAAAAATCGCATCTCTGTGCATTGGATTTCAGTCATAGCATAAGCCTGATTTCCCTAATGCAAGAAAACACACAGAGAGAGCAAACCGTGTGCTGGATAATAAAGAAAGACATAAAAACTGTAGAAACAAACAAGGAAATTGGGAGTGGCAGGCTAATCCTTGAATCTTTACCGTTTAGTATAGTGGGAACAGCACCTGTCACAAGTAGGCCCCTGCTCCGCCATGGCGACATGGGGTGAAGTGTTGGCTGCCAATGGAGCGTGTCAACGCCTGGCAGTGACCTAACCACTGGGCACTCCTGATTCCGAGGAGCCTGAAGGTGCCACAGCTGTGGCAGGAAATGCGCTTGACAAGGAGCTTTGGGCTACTGATACCAACCTTTGGGGAGAGCTGGAGCAGATATAAAAGGGGAGGAGAGGAGACAGTAGTGAGGAGGGAGGTGAACAAGTGAACAGAATGAGTGGAAGGGAGGAAAGATGTCTTGTGAGTAGTGGAAGAGGGGAAGAGGAAGCCAGACAGCAGGGAAAAAAGGAGGAAGATAGTGAAGGGGCAACAGAGGGAACAGAAGGAGGCAAAGATAGGGAAGAAGTTAAGCCAGAGGCAGCAACAGCCAAGGGAGGTGGGTCAGCCACCTGCAGCCTGAAACTCAGGAGTCTGTGAATACAGGTCAGCCCTAGGTTAGGTTTGAAGGAAGCAGGAGAACCCCACAACCTGGAAGCCTGGCCTCCTCCTGAACCAGAGAGTGGCTTTGCCCCTCTGATGCCCCACTGCCCATTCCTGGGGGTCAGTAGGTGAGCCTATACAAATATATCTGAAGAATAAGGCCCACTGGGCTATTGAGGGAGAGGAAACCCATGGAGTTTCCAGTTGGCTCCACACAATATACGTTTTGTGAGACCCACTTGTATGTTTTTAATCTATGACCCCTGCTAAGTGGGCACCTTTTAAGGTCGCAATCCTAACCTGGAGTGAGGCTGGCAAGGTTAGGCAGCAAAGTTTGAATGGCACAAGGGCCACCATAAAGCACATTTGGACCACTCTCAGAATGGCACAAGGGCCACCGTAAAGCACATTTGGACCACCATCAGGGAGGATGGTGCACATCTCTGTGTTGGCCTCTCTGACTCTGAGCGTGCTCCAAACACTCAGCATCTCTTGTTCTGGCCAAACTGGGCTGGCCTAACTCCAGGTTAGGATTGCGCTCTAAAATACTGTAGTGTCTTATACCTTTTTTGTCTGCTGGTAGCATACACCAACTCCTTTGAAGTGGGGCTACCCCTTCAGGGAGGAAAAAGAGGTGGCAGCACCATATTGGGTAAGGGCAAAAGCTATGGAAACATGCTCAGCGATGTTCTTTGGAATGCGATCAAGGGCTAATGGGGTTCTCCAAAGAAGCAATGCAGCAAGCCTGCTTCTAGAATCTGCACGTTTTCCCCCCTAAGTAGTTACCCTGCAACGTATCGCATGCAGCTGTCTACATAGATGGCCAAATGCCAGTCATCGTGTTGCAAAGTAGCAACACGGTAAATATAACTACCAGCAAGGACAAACAGTTGAAACCTGTCCCAGTAGAAAATGACTATTCCAGATTAGGATTTCAGAGCAGTCCAGCATGAGTCACTCTTATTGTGGCCACACTTTCTTTTTCCTCTCATTAATCTAGGCTCTATCTCCACTCTAAAAAAACGAACAGAAGAAGAAAATATTAACCATAATGTCAGGGTTGTCTCCTCCAGACCAACAGAAAATTCCTCAGCCACATCTTATTCGGCATATGTTGGAAACCGAAGGGGTACAAACAGTGGTGTTATTCAGGGGGTTCTCCCAGGTTCTATAGAACCGGTTGTTAAACGGCCGGGCCCTGCCCACTTGCTTACCTCAGCTGGCTTTGGGGTTTTTTTTGCTCCGGCTATGACGTCATAGAACCGGTTGTTAATTTATTTGAATACCACCACTGGGTACAAATCTTTATGTGAAATGGGCAAGCAGTGAAAAAAAAAATGCATTGATCACACAACTCTCATCTACTAGGTTAAAAACAAATGGGATGTTGAATGCCTGTTTCCACCTCTGTCTTTTTCCCCTCTTTTTTTTAAGTCCTCCAGCATTTTTCCCTCTTTCATCAGACACAAGAGGTTTCAGTCATGCCACATTCGGTATTGCAGTTCCCTGCTGACTCTGTAATCAGGGTCAACTATCCTATGTGGTGCGCAGGACCTCAATGATTTTGGCAGAGATGAGACGTGATTTGTCGTGCGGACACACACACACACACACACACACACACACACACACACACACACACA
>JAJKFI010000005.1:24015820-24104830 GCA_029204185.1 Lerista edwardsae
GCGAAGAGTCGGACACGACTTAGCGACTGAACAACAACAACAATTCTTGCCTTGGCAACTCAAGCCAGCATACAATTAATGAATTTAAAAAAAACCCCAAAATGCATCGTAAAACGAAAACAAAACCATATACAAAAAGGCAGCTCGCATGTCCATGCAGCTCACATGGACTCTGAGCATGACTCAGTCCAGACAGGAGCAGGACTGATGTCCGTGTGGCCCGCTCTAAGCCGCATCTTGTCGCCTTTTCTCCTGTAAGGATGGGAAGCAATTGTGCAAAGACAGCCAGAAATGGCACAACAGAAACCAAACCAGGTTCTTCTGAGGGCTGCTTGTTAACCTGGAAAGAGGCAGATGGTTCAACCATTCCCTACATCAGTGGGTCAAAACTAATAGAATTGCCAAGGGGCTTGTGACAACCTATCAATATCTGGTCGCATCTGTGTAATTATGAAGTGCAAGGTTGAGGAACGTCAATGGAGGACATCTTGATTGATTCCGTCAAAGTGGAATAATATCTGATCCATTCATGCGAAATATTCAGTCAGCTGCAGCTGGCCAGAGTCACACATCTACGATTTTCTTCTCTCCCATCAATGGTTTTAGGGGCTGCGTGTGTTTTAAAGGCATGGGCAAATGGGAAGCTTCAAAGCAGCCCCTGTGCATGGCTTGCTAACATCAATATGGGGCAAACTCAATGTGTGCTTGTGAACATGTGCTTCCCCCCTTTTCTGATAAACTTAGGCTTCAGGTTAGGGATGGACCATCTATCTTTTATACGAAAAATCTCTCCACTCTCCCTCCTTGCCTCACCTTACCAGGCTCCTTGTTTTTCAGCAGGTTTCCCCCTGCTCAGCTCACTGCCGAGAGCCCAGGAGTTTATGACTGTCAGTGAATCCAGCTCACTTTCTGGGCTGGGAAACGCTGCTTCAAAAGAGCACTTCCAGATAAGGTGGGAAGGGGCTGGGCTTCGCCCCTCTTCTCTGCATGCTCTTTTTGGTCTAAATGTAGGCCTCTCCCCCATCCCCACAATGTAGGCAAACAGGACCGGCATGTGTTTAACACATGTTTGGCCTTGAGCCTCTAAAAAAAAGCCAATATCTGGCTTTTCACCGATTGCCTTGAAAAACATGTTAATTATTCCAAGCTGAAAGGAAAACACGACTTGACTTAATGTTATCGTAAGAATTGTCAATAAATCCCAGGCCCACAAATGCTGATTTTGCTCCCAGTTGCTCTATCCGAACGATGCTACTTGAGAAGAAGCTCAAACCTTCAGAATATACGTACACAGAAAATGTTATGCAATGTTGGCTAATGCAAGAGGCTGATGTACTAAAAAAGCAACATCTTTTCCCCAGGGAAGAAGTATGAGCATTGCTGCAGGTGCATCGTGTGAGGCTGAAATCAAAAGTTAAGTGGGCGTATACATGTGGCAGCACAGTTGCATGATCACATAGGACTGTCGGTTGTGTGTAGTTTCTTTCATTTGGCTAAACTGTAATACCAAAGGATGTAAATATCTGGAATAGCTTACATCCTCTTTGCCTTTTTTCTATTTATGTATCAGTCCTTGAGAATAAGTTGTCCTCAAATTTTCATATGTGGTCCCAGTTTGCTGTGCCCGGGGTAGTTTCTGTTGCTCAGGAATGTCACATGTACTTGTTAACTAATATTTTCAATGTCTTTAAAGTTTGGCCACATCATTATTCCCCCCCCCCATCACCATGTGTAGCACGAGACCTTCATTGTCTCACGTTCAATGCACATTCCTGGTTTTTCCCAGCAGTCTCCTTGTCTACACACCTGGAAAGCAGGGGCGGTTGGTTGTGGTTGCCAATGCCTTACTAAAGGAAGTTTTGGCAGCTGTGGTTTCTCTCATCCCAGTGATCCCATCGATGTTGGGAAAAGCCACACCTGCCAAATTTTTCCTTTCCGTGAGCCATTACAAGGCACCAATGGAACACCCTTCCAGACAAGGTGTTGACAACCTCCTAAAGGTGTGTCAGTAGCCTGTATAGGCAAGCTGCAGTTGGTACCCTGATGAAAGATGCATACTTGTGGCTAATGTAGAGGGCTAGCATATGTCTGTTTGGTGCCAAAAGGGAAACAGTAGTGGCCTGTATCCTGACTTGTCACAGGATACATGTTGTCACGTTGTTTAGACCTCTTCTCTTGTGCCATTAACAACCTGGTCCACTGAAGTTTAGTGTGACATTTTTTCTGGTATGATGCTAAGTGATGGGCAAAGCTGCTATCTTTTAACTACTGTGTGTCAAGCTGGTGTCGATGGCATTGGAAAAAAGGACGCTGTGGCTCCCACCTGTCCAAGATTTTTTAAAAAATATCCAGGAGCTACTAGGCTTGGGTTCACTCAGGGAACATTTATTCTGTAACATTTCTGTTTGTTTCATTAATAACTTGGGTTTGGTTTTTGTGTGTATGTCCCCCACCCCAAGAAGCTTTAAGCTTTAAGCAAGTAATTGAAAAAAAATACTGGAAGTAGTAGAAATGGATGTTTTAACTGAAAGAATGAAAGATGGGAATATAGAGAAAGGTCAAAAATATTGGAAACCGTTTTATGACTGGCTAGAAGAGAGGAAGTAGAGATGACGCGAAATCGTAAATTAGTAAAGGATATATTGAAAACTGAATTTAGTAGGTTGTAGACCCAACAAATACGGCGTAAAATAGGAGAATGAAAGTAATTGAGATTTGTATATGTATATTAGTATATCCATTTAGAAGTATGATTTGAGGTGTTATTTAGATCATATACAAATAACTAAATAGACAAAAGATTATGCTGCAATCAATGTGTACCTGTTGTGTTGATCTATGTATGTATTCCTACCTATGTATTTCCCATTTACCCTTACCTGTATCTATAATGAAAAATAAAAATCTTGGGGGGGGGGAAGCTTTGAGCCCTGGGCTTTTTCCGTAAGCCATGAATAGTTAAATGTTTCCATCGTATTTATACATTCATGATCAGAATCATTTGTAAGCAAAGTTGGGTTGTTTTTCCTTTTCTTTTTTCTTCTTCGTTTTTTTTTTTTTTGGTTAATGCAAACCTTTTTCCTGGGGAAATCAAGATCCTTTTGCTCCGTCGTAGAAAGCTAGATCAAACACAGTCAGTGTGAGCTGAAACAATCAAGGAATGTCCTGATATTTCCCCCCCCCCCTTCATTTCCAAGTTTAGAAGTGGAAGTCATGTCAGCATTGGGATGTGTGGAAATTCCTCTGTGCATTGTTGTTAGGCTGAGGAAGTGGTTTAAAGCTGAGCTGTTGGTTTCTTTGGCATGACAGAGCAGAGGCCAATTTCCACTGACTTAACGGCTTTTGCACCCGCACCCTTTGGGTTGCCTACAGCTATTTTGGTTAAGGTGCGAACGGTTCTGCAGGCACATTTAGAAGAAATAACCAAAAGAAGCATTGAACAATAAAGCAAGTTGTCAGAATACCTACGACTATTTTCATGAAAAACATTACTCCCTACCTTCTTCCCCAGTTGCAAGTGTGGGGATGATGGCAGGGATCCTAGTAAAATAAGGAAAGCATTTTTCTCATTCCTAGAACATTTGTATTTGGCTGCTGAGCACAATTGGAATTTTGAAAAGAAACCCTCTTGGCTTGCTATTGGCCTTCAGTCCTTACATAGGGATTTCTGTAGGTAGTGGTGTGAGATGGATCTTGCTGCTTAATTTCACAACTCTGATTTTATAATGCTGTTGCAGCCATGCACCTTATGGGCTCTCTGCAGAATAAACACAAATGGCACAAAAACATTTGAAACCATCCATGTAATTGCTTTTTTCCTCTCGCACTTCCTTCTAGTTGTGCGCAGTGGAGAAACAACCACAGAAGCTTCCTCAAGGTAAGGGAACGTTTGGTATCTTGGGGCTGCAATGTACCTACATTGACACTGGGAAGTTGATAGGATTGGGCCCTAGATCCCTTTGGTCAAGTTTGTGCCAAGTAAAAAGGTAAACTGCAAAATAATTACCATTTTGGTACATTCCTATTTTTGTCATCCTCCTGACTTTCAGACAATAGGAATTTTTTTTCCCCTTGAGGCATCAGTGTGCCTTCATTACTGAGGGGTGTTGCACCTGTTCATGAACAGCTTCCTGAAAGACAAGACCCAGCATGCAGTCTGTATATTTTCTCTTGCCTGTTGCACAATACAGACCTGATCAGGACTGATGGTATGCATCCTAGACGTAGAATGTCAGGTTATACTTCCTTAGTCGTGTGACTATCTTTACCACAAAAGGAGCCCTGCCATGAACCATTGTGGCTCCAAAGAGTCTGGTTCTTGTGTCCTTTGTAACCTAGAGCACAATCCTAACCTGGAGTTAGGCTGGTACAGTTAGGCCAGCAAAGTTTGGCCAGCACAAGGGCCACTGTAAAGCATGTTGGACCACTCTCAGAGTCAGAGGGGCCAGCACACAGATGTGCGCCATCCTCCTTGACTCTGAGAGCGCAATCCTATACTCCCATTGCACCGGTGCTAAGCTCTTGCGCTGGTCCAGTGCTGTTGCAAATGTGCCATCAAGCGCATCCACATCGGTGCTATGGTGCTGGACTGGCGCAAGCAGCAGTGCCAATGCTCGGAAGCCGATGTGACCACCAGCAGTGCCAGCCCTGCACTGATAGAGTGTCAGCGGCACTTGGTCAGCGCTGGGCCCTGCTGGGGGCGTTCCAGAGGTGTGTCGGGGGCGTAACTGGGCGGTGCAGTGGGCAGAGACTGGAGCGATGACGCAGGATGGCTGTAGTGCCAAATCCTAAAGCCCATCCCTGGCCATGGTGGCCCCGATTTGGGCTGCTCCCATGCATGTTCCTCTGCACCTGCAAAACAGCAGGTGCAGATCCGAGCAGCCCCAAAGGGGTGATTGGGGCTTACGAGGGTGCAAGGGGAAAATGTCCTGCACATTGTTGCTGCTGCTTTAGGATACAGCCCTGCTATGTTGGCGTTACTATGTCGGCCTTACTTAGGATCGGGCTGACCGAGTGGTTCAAATGCGCTTTACGGTGTCCCTTATGCCAGCCAAACTTTGCTGGCCTAACTGTGCTGGCCTAACTCCAGGTTAGGATTGCGCTCTTAGATGGCAATGTTAAGTGGTCTGATGCAGCCCCGCAGTGAATCAAGTTGTCAGAATGAGAGGATTCCTTCATTCTTATTGTGGGTTATCTACTCCTGGTTTATAACTGCTGACTTAAAGGGTTTGTGCTCTGCAGCCAGGTTAAAAAATTAGGGCAGTGGTTATTTTAAAACGCATGTTCGTATTACTTTTTAATTCCCTTGATTGATCCCTTAGGCTTTTCTGGGTTTCTACAATATGCTTTCCTTTTGTTTCAGCCAACGCAAGCTCTGCTCCAGGGCATTCAATCTAATGCTTTGTCTGTTCCATATGATCTTCTATGGCTTGATCTGGAGGTGTCATGGAGTGGAGGAAGGAAGAACTCTGGGATTTCTCCTACTGGAGGAGCAACTGTGTTATTGGCAGGTGTGCTCAGGTACTGTCTTTGAAGCCTTCTTCTTTCTGTATGGCTTATTCCTAGTACGTGTGGGTTGCAGCCGTTGTTTCTGTTTTCAAAACAGTTTTTCCCTCCAGTGTCCATGAACTTGCAAGTTAAGATTTTATCATGTTGGTGCTGCACCATCATGTCCTCAAATACAGCCTATAACAGTGGTTCCCAAAGTCCTCCATAGGAGGAGGGAACCCCTTAACTGTTTGCAGGGAAGGGGCTGCAGCAGCAACGCAGTCCCCAGGATTGCGCTGCTGCTGCTAGGGATGGGAGCCGTTTTTTTTACCCTTACCAGCCTCCAGTGCTGGAGTTTTGGGGGGTCCTGGAGGTCTGGGAAGCCCTCTGCATGTCTCCCCTTGCCTCCAATCATATGAAAAAAAAAGAAAAATGGCACTTCCAGTTTTTGTTGCAAAACCAGAAGTGCCCAGAAACCAGGAAGCCCTGAGGAGGGCTTCCCAGACCCCCCAAGACCATAGCACTGGAGGCTGGTAAGGGTTAAAAAAAACACCCTCCCATCCCCAACATCCTCCCTGGAGACCCACCATTTCATGACCCACCGTTTGAAGAGCTCCGATTTAACTGTTCTGTACTATTGTGCTTGTGTTAAACTCTTGGACAGGGACAGAGCGGCTTTCTGGGAATGCAGGTAAAACGATACGTGGTAGGCATGTCCCTTGACAATTATGTTCTAATGCTTCCTGTGACTCACTGTACTCCACCTTGTTCAGACACTCGTCCTAGGGAGGCCCACACATCCTCACCCTAGTAAAACTCAACCAAGTCGGAACAGGGCCATATGACAAAGACATTGCACACGCGTAAGCAGCCACTCAGGGTACATGGCAACAATGGACTAGGTTGCATATCAGGGCCGCTGGGTAACATGCCTCCCCATGACATACAATACTACGGTAATTCATATGTTGGCTTCACAAGTCCAGGTTTTTCCTGCATCATCTACTGTTGTGGTGTCTTGCTAGGCATGGCATTAAGTGTGGCACAACCTTCCCTTCTTTCGAGTCCATTCAAGTAACAATAAGACCAGTCATTGTCTTTCTTTAGGTATTACAGGATGAGCCAAGAGAACATAAAACGTTGGATAGCTGAGAGAAGCCAGAAACCAGCAATGTAAAAAAAGTTCAAAATACTTAAGAATGCAGCCCTAACCTGGAGTTAGGCTGGCGCAGTTAGGCCAGCCAAACTTTGCTGGCCTAACTGCCACCGTACTCCAGGTTAGGATTGCACTCTAAAAGACAAATAGCACCTACAAGTAACAATATGCGTTCCCATTTGTTGTTTTAAGGCTGTGTACTAGCCATTGAAGAATGTAGCAGACATTCTTCATGAGATAATGAGCACAAGAGATTTCCTGTACTCAGACACAGTCTGTCCATGTCACTTGGGTGGGTATGACTCTGTTTCACAGGCTGACAATATTTTCCTGCCCCAGGCAGCCCTGTCTGTCTTCTCAGCGGTCAGGCAGGGCTTAGCTACATTCTTGTTCATGTTTGTCAACCACCCTCTTTCTAAGTCTGTCTGTCCTGCACATTTCTGTTGGCCCTTTTGTTTAGCAATAAATTATGCCGCCAGACATTTGGAAAACATCTTCCTCTTATATCCCCAGTCACTTCCTTCCCATATGAATGGAAAATGACAGATCCACAACCACAGGATATGTACATTTAAAATCTTCCCATAGTTGGATTAAAAAAATTAAAAATCGGGTACCATTTAGGGCGCAATTCTAACCTGGAGTTAGGCCGGCACAGTTAGACCAGCAACGTTTGGCTGGCCCAAGGGACACTGTAAAGTGTGTTTGGACCACTCTCCGAGTCAGAGAGGTCAGCACACAGACATGCACCATCCTCCCCGACTCCGAAAGTGGTCCAGGCACACTTTACAGTATCCCTTGTGCCATCCAAACTTTGCTGGCCTAACTGTGCCAGCCTAACTCCAGGTTAGAATTGTGCCCTTAGTGTCTGTAGAAAAAAAGGGAGGCCCCCAAAGTGCTGAAAAAAACTCTATTGATAGGAAACTCCAATAAAATATATTCCCAGGCTGCAATATTATACACCAATAGTTCCCAAACTGTGGGTCAGGACCCCACCAGTGGGTCACAATTTTAGGTGGGTCACGAAGCACCTACAGCAGCCATATTGAAAATATGGGAAGATGGAATGTTGGAAAGGGGGAGGGCTGTCAGGTTGTTTTGCTTGTGTCAAGGTTGTAAATAGGCTTTTTAAAAATTTCTGATTCAATTTGCTAGCAGAAAATGACAGGCAGCGCAATCCTATAGTTCGCGCAGCGTCGGCACAATGGGGTTACGCTGACGCTGCGTACTTAGCGCTGACACAGGGGTGCCAATCAGCTGCCCTGCGTCGGCACTAAGGCCACGGGCTGCTGGCAGCACCCACCCTGTAGCGCCTGCACAGCGCCTCCTTTGCTTCAGCCGAAGCCGGCCGGCGCAAGGGAAGCGCCATGACAGCGCACCTTGGAGATTGGCGGGAGGAGGGAGGAATGTGGGCAGGACAAGGGTGGGACATAGGCGGGCCACGGATCTGGCCATAAGGCCGAATCCTAGGCTTGTTGGAGAGGCCGCGGGGCCTTGAATCAGGGCTGCGCGGTCTCCTCGGACCTGCACCCGCTCTTTAGCGGGTGCAGATCCGAGGAGCGCATAAGGGAGGCTGGAGCCTCCCCTAAGGTAAGGGAACGAATGTTTCCTTGCTGCGGGGAGGCTCCAGCCTCCCCAACCAAGTGTCGGATATGGCGCTGGCCAGCCAGCCTTGCCATTCCAGCGCTGAGTTGGATTGCGCCCTGAGAAATAACCCAACTTACTGCCGCGTTCTCAGGAAAGTAGCAGGCTCTGGCATCATAATGATGGCACTTTTGGCCTTGACATCACTTCTGGTTGGTCCCAGACAGTCATTCTAAAAAGTGTGTCCCCATGCTAAAACGTTTGAGAACCACTGCTATACACACTTATCTGGGAGTTAGTCACATTGAAAATGATCCTTACTTCTAAGTAGACATGCTTAGGCTTGAGCTGTTAATCGCCTAAAATGTTTCGAGCGAGCTCGAAAACTTACTAAGAACAGAGGGAATTGCCAGGGGTCTTTTGACTAATAACTACATTTTTTTTCTCTTAGCTCCTGATAGAAGAACATTGCTTGGTGCTGAAGAACAGCTTGCTCAAAATGCATTAGAGTTTTGGGAATATATTTCACTGAAGTTCTTTGGCAACCAACACACACTTGGGAGTATCCCATTTTTTAATGGGCTTGTAAAAGTAATGTCCCCCCATTTTATCCATGTTATTAGATCGTGGTGTCCCATTTTTGAACATTTTCAGATTATCATTTTATTATGTAAGAAATTCATAGTTGTTAGTTACTGCAGAAAATCTAGCACATCTTTCTCCCAGCTAGTGTGTCCATTGCAGAGAGCATACATTTTCCCAGCATTGAAACAATTTGCATACTGGGAAAATTCCCTTTTCTCTTGATTTCCTCCCTCCTTTCCTGCTAGCATATCAGTTTTGAAAGTGAGTGCTGTGGGCAATGTGGTTGTATAAATGGTAAGGTTGCTTACTGGATCATGCCAAGTTTCCTGCTTTTGTGACCTTTAACATTTTCAACATTTCTTTAGAGTGCTCCATTACTTTACAACTCATGCATGGAAGCATTAATACACACCTTTAAAATTATTACAATTTTTACTTTCAATAGTAAAACAAACAACAAACTCACCACTACAAAACACCAAATTCAAAACACCAAACAAAACAAAAAACTAAAGTTAGAATATATAAGTCAAGCGTGGAGTAATACATTTAAATTACTTACAACCTTTACAATATATTGATAGCATCTCAAACTCAAAATTGTCTCTTAACCAATCTGTTATTCTTTTCTTTTCATACTTTTTTCATCTCCTTCTCATTTATTTTTATCCCCAGCACCATAATTTACCTCTAATTCATCCACCTATTCATCCAGTCCATAATTCATTACACCAACATTTCCCTTCTCACACAGGAAGTCAATGAATGGTTTCCAATTATTCATAAATGACTTTACTGACTTCTCTTTAAGAAAAATCGTAAGTTTGTCCATTTGCATTAAGTCCAACATTTTTATCCACCAATTTTCAATTGAAGGTACCTCTGGAACTTTCCCATATTGAGCATACAATAACCTGCTGCAGTTGTCATGTACAAAAATAAGATTTCAACATCTTTTGGAACTTCAAGAAGGCTTCTGGTTTCATTCGTTAATTTATCTTAAAAATCTACTGCATCTGCTGGTGTATCTGAGCCCAATATCTTTTTGCTTTTGTACAAGTCCACCACATATGATAAATACCTTCTTGTTTCTTACACTTCCAACATTTGTTCGATACATTTTTATACATTTTTGCTAGTTTTACTGGTGTTATATACCATCTATAGATAATCTTATAAAAATTCTCTTTAAAGTTATATTTTTAAATGTCACAAGCAAAACTATTCTCCAATCCCCAGAGAGCAGTTCAACATTTTGAAAAATGTCCCCCATCTTAAAAATAAAAGGAGTATGAAGACGGTTTTGCAGCTAGCCTACCTCCCTTCTTTGGGTATAATATTATGAAAAATGATTGGCTCTGTCACATTGTGCATGTCCCATGCCCTCTATTTCACAGGGAGCGTGTGTCAATCCACATCCAATGAAAAGGAGGTAAGGCATGTGGGACTCCATCTTCATTTCCAAGGCAAAACTCACAACACTGTGAGAGCGCAATCCTAACCTGGAGTTAGGCCGGCACAGTTAGGCCAGCAAGGTTTGGCCCACA
The DNA here is from genome assembly GCA_029204185.1 of Lerista edwardsae. NCBI lineage: Eukaryota > Metazoa > Chordata > Lepidosauria > Squamata > Scincidae > Lerista > Lerista edwardsae. The sequence goes on from JAJKFI010000005.1 coordinate 24,026,180, forward strand.
CAAAGGACACTGTAGTGTATATTTGGACACTCTTGGAGTCAGGGAGGCCAGCACACAGACATGCGCCATCCTCCCTGACTCCGAGAGTGGTCCAATCGCGCTCCCCTGTACCTGCAGGGGAGATTTATTTCAAGCACGGTTCATAACTATCAGTCCATACTGGCTCTTAGTCCAACTCTTTCGTGCCCTGAGTTGCAATCACTGGGGCCCCAGCACTGAGCCCTCGACAGCAAGCTCCTGCAGGTCAGGGGTTGCCTGGAAGGACTTGCCAGGCCCAATGACAAGTCCTTCTCAATGTGGTGAAGCTGGACCTGGAACTGTGAGGGGTTGCCCTGGTCACTTGAGTCTCTGTCCCTTCAAGGGTGGGTTAAGACTGGGCTGGGACCCAGAGGTGGCAGCTGTCTGCAACCATTCTGGTTCCTCCCAGTCCTTGTCCACAGGTCCCTTGGCGCATGCCCAACATTTCAGCCCTTTCAGCTCCTCCCCCTTCTTCATTCCCCCCCCCGCCCCAATCCCTTCCTGGATTCTGCTTCCTGGCTTTCCCTTTCTCTCTTTTAGTAACTTGCCTCCTCTTGCTTTGAGCTTTTGCTTCTCACTCCTGATTTCCTCCACTTTGTCCATTCCCTCCTGCATTTTTCTCCATCTTCAGCATTTCTTCCTGCCTCTCTCCCTCCATCTTATTCTGCCTCTGCCTGCCTGTCTCCTTCCCTTCTCTCCTTAATCTCCTTCTGCTTCCTTCCAGCCATCTCCTCTCTCTCCCCCCCCTTCTCTTTTACCTGGCTGCTGTGTCAGATCCCACCCCATCTCAATCAGTTTCCCCAGTCAGCCGTCTCGAACTCCCGACGGCTCCACGATTCCAGTGAGGGCACCGTCTGCCAGTGTCTCTGGGAGGGTATCTTGCGGACATCCTGGAGATCCACACACAGTAGGACGCACACTGTGTATCTTATGTGCACCAGTGCACAACTTACAAAAATGTATGGCTCTAAAAGGTTATCTTAGCAAAAGTGAGCACTTTGAGGGCGCAATCCTAACCTGGCGTTAGGCGCTTGAGTCCTGGAGGTGGAGGCTGAGTTTGGGAGGGGAAAAAAAAAACATCAGTGTCGAATCTGTTGCAAAGTTGCATGGTAAAGAAATACTGAGATACTTAGTAAAAAGTCTGAGGCTGCCTAACCTTCCTTCACAGTGCTCTGCACCAGATGTATTCATATGCCCCACTGGAAAATTTCCAAAGCAATGAATGTGCCTTTTTGCTCTAATTTATAAATTCTGTAGCATCTCATTGCATTTGAAACCATATCACAGGTAATACGGGCCTCAGCTCCATTACATACCAATATGGTTTTTATGCCATTTTACAGCCCGACCCTGTGGGCTGAAGCCACCAGCAGAACATGCATTCTGCTGGTGGCGACTGCTGAAAAGCAGCCAAAAAGCACCTGGTGGCAGCATGCTGAGCAGCAGGCTGGTGGGGGCAACAATGGGAAGGCCAGAGCTTCCGGCATGCATCACTGGAGTGCACGCTGCCTGCTGAAGAAGGTAAGACGGCAAGGGAAGGCAGAGGGAGTGGGGGGGGGGAGAGGGGGCAACACTGCATACTTAAGCAGCCAGGAGGCAGGGATATGGAGAAGTGGAGGCAGCCACCCTAGGGTTCCCCCCTCTTCTTCCTGTAGCTTTTCTTCCTAATCTACCACAGCCCAGATCCTCTTCCTGCTCAGTTGAGGAAAGGAGATCAGAGCACACACTGGAGCATTTCTTTCTGTTGGTGGTGGGCTGGAGGAGATGGCAGGAAGATGTTCTGCCCCTCTACATGTTCCTGCCCCTCCAAACGCACTGTTCACCACACAGCCTTCAGGCATCATCATCAGTGGGCCAGCCCTGTTGAGTGAGCCCATCCATGTCTTCAGACCTGTAAAAAGGTGCAGACCTGCTTCCGTTAAGTTTTTTTTTTACAGAAGTCTTCTCTCACACCAATGCATTGAGGAGATATTTAATACAAAGACTTTCTCCTGAGGCCTACTTCCCTACACTCATTAACTGGACAAAAGGTTGAAGTGGCTTAATCGTCATTCCTTCTCCCTGAAAACCTGAGCTAAGGAAGGGGCTGTAGCTTACTGGAAGAGAGCTCTGTCGTAGGGAGAAGGTCCCAAGGTTCAAACCTTGGCCTTTCCAGATACAGCAGAAAGAAAATCCTGTCCAGAGCTGTCCTTGGCTCGCAATGCACCTGGGGTGGGGCAACATCACCGTGCTCCCCCCCCCAGAGTGGCCCAGCACAGATCCGAACACAAGGGACGGCTGGAAAGTATGTGCTTTCCATGCTTTTTTCCCATGCTTCTGCACCCTGCTGCAGCCAGCACCCACCGTGCTCACCTCCCCACACCTCTGTGCCTACCTAGAGAGCCAGTGCGAGTCAGAATGGGCAATGCTGAGCCAGGCGGATCAATGGTCTGACTCAGTTGACACAAACTTCCCAGTTCTGTAACGGAGACTACTTGAGCAACTGGTGCTCATCTGAGAGGTGATCTCATTGTTCACACAGCCACGTGGAAGATATACCTTTATGCAGGAGTGGCCCAGGCCAACTTGCCGCCCACAGCGGTGCTGTGCCCAGCATGCACCTTGCTACCCTTGTCCTCCTTGGATGCCGCTCTTTGGCCAGTGGCCAGCAGAGAGGCTCCTGAGAGGAACCTGTTCACCCCCACAATCTTCTCCACCCCACTTTACACTGTAATGAGTTACTTTACATTGTAATTACTTTACATTGTAATGAGGGACTGGGGAGGAAAGGAGGTTGTGGCTTGGGCTCCAACTGTTTTCCCAGGCACCCTCTTGAAAGTGCTAAGGAAAAGTATCACAGCAGTGGCAGCACTGGCGGAGCTGGAGGATGAGGAGGGAAAGCCCTCCCCATCTCACATGCTCCAAGGGGAGCATGCAAGAAGGGGATGGGGAAGCGAGGTAGAACTGGCAGGCAGGCAGGCAGGCAGGCAGGCAGGCAGGCAGGCAGGCAGGGAATCAGAAAGGCTGCTGACAGTGGTGTATTTCCTAATAGCAACAATGTGCGGTCCAGAGTGAAGAACATCCCCTGGCAGCCTGCCGCCTTCCACAGCCTGCTGCCGGAAACAAGGGCTCTGATGGCCTCATGGCTGGACGGACCCTGCCTCTGTGATGGATATTCTTGGCAAATGCCAAGTTGCCCTCACTCAGTATTACTTTGTATTATATTTGCTGCTTTTGCTCTATGAAGGCTGTCCAAGTTGAGTTGAATTGGGCAGCCCAATCCTAAGCAGCTCCGGCAGAGCAGGGCTGCATCCTAAGGCCATAAGGAGGCAGCAGTAGCGCAGCGCAGGGCAAGAGGAGGTTTTCCTCTTGCACTCAGGTAAGCCCCAGCCAGCCCTATGGGACTGCTCAGATCTGCCTGAATTGGGGCTGCCCTGGCCGGGGGCAGGACTTAGAATTCAGCGCAGGGGCCATCGTCTGTCGCCTCCCCATTATGCCCCCGGCACGCCTCTGGAACGCCCCTGGTGATGTCCTGCACCGACTGAGCGCTGCCGGTGCCCAACCGGTGTGCAACTGGCGCAGCTGACAGGCGCAGTGGCCCCCGTGCGCCAGCACTGCTGCTTGTGCAAGTTCAGTGCCCAATTCGCCGGTGCAGACGTGCCTGATGGCGCATTTGCGACAGCACCGGACGCAAGAGCGCAGCGTTGGCGCAGCACAAGTATAGGATTGCGCTCCGAGTCAGGTTTTGGATATGAGAAACCACATTTGCTGAAGCAAACAGCAGCTGGCAAAGACCAGCAAAAGGCACACTTCATACTTAGTAAACTCCTAAATCCTTCTGAGGAGCCAATATAACATGGTAGCTTGGGGGGGGGCAGGAATATGTTTTAAACCAGGTCAGTGTTAGAATGTTCCACTGCTGTTTGAATCCCAGTTCCTAATCAGATCTCTGCCGTTATTACAGCCTGTCATCTCTTATTTAGCTCTGTGCTTAAGAGCGCTGGGCTTTGCCTCTTGGCTTAATAGCTGTTTCAGACCCAAAGAACAAGTGAGGTGTTATTGGTGTTGAAAGGAGCTGCTCAAGCATGCCTTGTAGTTAGGGAAAACATGAAATTGTATCACTTACGGTTGACATTTCAGGAGTTTCAACGCCATTGTTGCCTTCAAAGCATGTAATATTTAGCATAGAGCTTTCTTTTCTTTATGTGGTGTTGCCATTATTTTAGTTTTCAGAACTTAACAATGGGCTGCTTGCTTTCTGAAAGGACAGAGGGGAGTTGTGTTGGATTAATGGGGATTTGAGATTGTGAGGCAAATAGTGTTGTGCTATATAAGTTCATGCCTTTTCATTGGGAATCAGGAGAACAAAAGCAGTGTCTCTTGTGGTTTTAAAAACAAAAAATTAATACATTTGCTTACAAGTGGCTGCATCGGTTTCTGAATGTTTGCATTTCTCCAAAAGAAGACAACTAAGCAATCTCTGATTGGTTAGAACCACAAGATGAAATGATTGGTAGCATTACATCGTGCATTCAATACACAAGCTTTGTGGGTTAAACTTTGCACCTAGCCTCAGAGCACCATAAACTGGAGTTAGGCTGGCATAAGCTAAGCCAGCAACGTTTGGCCAGCACAAGGGCCACAATAAAGTCTGTTTGGACCACTCGCGGAGACAGAGAGGCCAGCACACAGACGTGAGCCATCCTCCCTGACTCCAGGAGTGGTCCAAACATCAATCAATCAATCAATCACTAGTATTTATATACCGCTTTTAAACGCAAAGTTCACAAAGCGGTTTACAGGCAAATAATAACATTACAGTTAACTGGCTCCCTGTCCCAAAAGGGCTCACAATCTAAAAGAATGGAGAACACCCCAAGCAACAGCCACGAGAAAGACACTGCGCTGGGGTGATGAGGGACAATTGCTCTCCCCCTGCTAAATATAAGAGGACACCACTTGAAAAAGTGCCTCTTGCCCAGTTAGCAGGGATACTTTACGGTGGCGCTTGGGCCAGCCAAACTTTGCCGGTCTAACGGTGCTGGACTAACTCCAGGTTAGGACTGAGCCCTCAATCACTGGCAGCTCCATTTAAAATGGTCTTGGCTAGCAGGGTTGGTTAGAAGGCTGGCTTCCAAATGAGCTAATGTGCAGGTATTTAGATTCTTGTCAAATGTGTTACTGTTGTATGTTCACCTATATTCCCCTCTGTATGTTGTATTTGTATGGCTGATGAAATTTGTATTATGCTATGTCTCTATGCTGAATGAATTTTAATTGCCATTTTTGTAGTTTTCTCTTTGCGTGTTATAAAAATTCTCTTCATCATACCAGTGGTCTTGTGATTTTTGCTTCTCAGGGTTATTACTGGCTTCTATCTTTTGGATTTGTGCACCATAGTTCACCAGTCCCACCAGCAGTTGTATGCAACTCCCATATAAGTTTCCATTTTTATGCTTAACTTCCTTATTGGTCCAGAAATACTTCAAAAATGCTATGAATTTCCTTCAGTAGCACTGCAAGATCACGATAAACATTGGGCTGACACATGTTGCCTGCGTCAGCCCAATACGGTCGCAAACGTGCCGTACGGCATATCTGTGCCATGCAGATGGGTGCTGGGCCAGTGCTGGCAGCAGCATTGGCCCATGGAAGCCACAGGTATGCCGCCCCAGCTGGCGTGGGGGCTTTTTGGGGTGGGGGAAGGCAGGATGGTGGTGGACTGGTGGTGGAACTGGGTGGGGGAGAGTGGAGGACGGTGGCGGGAGGGTCGTCCCATGGGTGGGGCAGCCCAGGGAAGGGGGAGGAGTCTGGATCTGACAGTTAAGCCAGATCCAAACCGCGGGTCCTGGGCCACATGGCCCTGATTTGGGCTCCTCCTGCCCACTCAGACTTATGCCTGCTATTTAGCAGGCACAGGTCTGAGCATCCCTTTTGGGCTGCCTGTGGCTTACCATGAGGCAAGGGAATGTTCAGCCCCATGCTAAGCTGTTGCTGCTTCCTACTTGGCTTAGGATGCAGTGCAGGCCAGTCTGTCTGCCTCCTCCAGCCCAAGTTAGGATTGGGCTATCAATATGTTCTTTTTAAACTCAGCTGCCTGGATCTTGCATTTATCTTCTGTCTTGATAATGGATATGATGCAAGCATCCAACTGTAGCTCCTTCCTAAAATATTAAGCATTCAGAAGTGCATTCGATGCAGCGTGTCATGAAACAAAACCTTCCCCTCCCCTGCCATGATATGCAATGGTTAAATGTTAAACCTTGAGAACGACTACCTGTCTCAAGCATTTGAACTTGTTCTCATATGTCACATCCTTTCCATTGTTCAATCTGCTGTTGGAAAACCATAGTGGGACAGAACACAGTGATCTTATCCATCTGGCCTGGGAAGTCGATGCTATTTATGTGTCTTGCAGTATTTTGGACTTCTGATTTGGTTTTCCATTTTAGAAAAGAAAAAAGTGAAATCTGTTTTTTGCCACCACCCCCCCCCACAAAAGGACTCCTCTCCATCCCTCGTATTTTCTGTTATTTGGTATGTGAGGAAAATAGCATCTCGGTGGTTTTAAGGAGAGAACATCCCACTGTGGATTCCCACAATTTGTAGGACAGGACAGGAAGGTCTTGATGAGTCATAAACCCTAACGGTTTCTATGTCTGTCTCTCTCTTTGTTGTTCATTATCCTTAATTCCATGGTTTTCCTCCTTTTGAGCATGTTTGTGTATTTTAGACCTTGCCTTCATTTTGTCAGGACAACGTTGTGTGTGGTTCCCACACATGAGAAATCTTGTTGACTGCCTTAAGGCTGTTCCCTGTTTCCTTAAAAATAAAAAAGGCTCTCAGTGGAAACCATGGAGGTTTTTGACTACACCACATCCTGACACACAGAATGTGGGTCACTTTTCCATCATATGCATGACAGCATCCAAATTACCCTGTTCCTCTACAGCCGGTGTCTATGGCTGGTGTCAATGAACATGGTGTGGTTGAAAGCAGCAGTGCACGGACGTTTTTCATCGGAGTACGAGTAGTTAATTCATTAAGCGTTCTCTCCAAGTGGGTCTTTCAAGACAATCTTCATTACAGAATAAAAAGAGGCCCCTTTCCAAATTTCAGTATTTGGGGGGCGGGGTGTGTGTGTGTGTGATGACATAGCTAAGCTCTAGCAAGATTCAATGGTCTAATTTTGGTGCACTCAGAAATTACACTGTGAAAAAGCAAATTACTGCACATTGAATTTTTTTATTTGTTTAATTGCTTATCAAGGCAGCTAACAACAAGTGAGAGCAGCCAAATCCTAACCTGCACCAGAACAGACAGGCTGCGGTGGCCTGCTCCATACCCTATGCAGTTTAGAAGCCAGCTGGAGGTCACCTTGCGTTAAAGGATATTTTTCTGTTCATGTAGCACCCCAGCCTGCCCTATGGGGCTACATGGATCTCCACCAGCTATTTAGGTGGCACAAATCTAAGCAGCCCACACAGGACTCCCTGGGCTAGGAATGGGGGTTAGGATACAGCATGTGTTGCCGCTGCAGATCCCACCCCCTCCTGAGCCAATCTGCCTCCACTCCACCCTCCCCAAGCCCAGAAATGGGCCCTCCCCACCCCCGGAACACCTTCCTGCCACCCTCTCCCACCCTTTGTGTAGCCTGGCACAACCTACCTTCTCCGGCTGTCACCCTGTTATGACACAGAAGCTGAGCCATGCATGTCTTCAGTGTGATGCCCAGTACATCAGATCAGTTCTGGGGGTGTGACTGTGCTAGAGCTGCATATTCTAATGCAGGTTGTAGCCAAACAGCAATGAAGTGACAGGTGAAGAGGGACAACTTCCAGATTGGGGGAAAGCAGGAGAGGACTGCACAAGCTCCTGACCCTCTGTTTTTCCCTCTGCAATAGCTCTCCTTCCAGCCACCTTCCTTCCAACTGAGTTGGGAGCTTGGACGGGGAAAGGGGTTGTGAGGGGAAAAGTTGTGGGCTTAGCATCCCACCACTTCTCCCCTGGAAATTTTCTTTCAGACTTCTTAGCAGCTACACATGTTCAAAGACAAGGGCATACATGACATTTTGTCTATGCCCAGAAGGCAAAATCCTTTCACTTGCCCCACAGAAAATGTAGCCTCTCCATCCACCTCGCTGGTTAGGGGTGGAAACACTTCTTAACAAAACACCTATAACAAAACATCTTTGGTTATACAATAGTGAGGTCCACAGATAACTTAGCTGGGTGAATATCAAGGGTATTTTGTATTATTGGACATCACAAATGCTGAGTAACTCCATCCTCCCCAACCCCAGCCTGCATTGTTTGTGACCTTTTATACATTCCAGCTCTCCCATTTATTTGAGAACACAACTTACCAGATGAGGCACAAAATATGTGAAATATTTTCCCGTTGGCCTGTGCTACTTCATAGTCTATGTTTTCTTACAATAATGTGTGTTAATTATTCTGGATTTTTTCCTTCTGTAGCGTGGGTGTGTTTAATTGAAAATGTCACTAAAAGAGTATGGGAGATCTGATTCCAATTAAAGTGACTGGAAGGCAGAAAATGAAACACTGGGTTGTATACAAAGGACATGAATTCTGACAAAGCACCATTGAAATCCATGAGATGTGCGTTAATCCTGACTAACTTGTCTCATTGATTTCAATGGCATTTTTTTCAGGATTAGTTTTCTTTGCTTGCAACCCAGTGTGCTTCACAGTCATTTGGGGTTGGTCTAAATGACCTTAACATGGTAGAAACGTACATTAGCAATATTTGGTTTATGTTGATATAGAAATTAATGTAAGGCAGCATTAGCTTTTCTGTACTGATTCAATGCTTAACCATCCAAGAGGTTTTGGGATTTGTGTGTGGTGGCAAGGAAATGTATATAAGGTATCAGATACCTGCAGGAGCTCCTTTCATAGAAATGAATACTAATGCAATTAGAGATAACAATATCTGTATACCTATAGTCCTGTACTATAGAAACACATCTTTAGTAAAACTGCTTATTTCCCCCATTAAACTGCAATAAGGGTCAAATACATTTCACTAAGTTTTAAAAACTTTACTGATTTAATTTGAGGCTATACTAACCATGTATTGAATTAATAAAATGCTTTATCCATATACAGGCGGACTAATTTTATTTGGACAAAATCCAGCAAGTGTTTAACACGTTCATGTCCTTCAGATTCCAAGGGAAGATTTTTAACCACATACTTTATGTTCCTATTTAAATTAAGGGGAGTGTAATGTGTTTAACATCAGCTAGATTGCATCCATAAGTTATTCTGAACATACAGTAAAGGCAAAGACCCCTGACCAAGTGCAGAGCTTGATGCATTGGCTAAAAGCTACATATGGTTCAAACCTTGCTCTGCCATAACTTCTTATTAGGAGGCCTTAGTCAAGCCAGTCCCTCTCAGTTTTACTCCCCAGCTGCAATAGAAGGATAATAATAATCTACCATACAGGGTTGTTGTAAGGATTCCATCACGATAACTCATTTAAAGTGGTTTGCACTCTCAGAATACTGTATACGAATATTCACAAGTGCAGGGTATAATTCTTTCCCCACTGATTAACTTCAAAGATTGCCAGATACCTGGAATTGAAGGATAGCACTCAAACCAGAGAGAGTATTGCTCTCTGCTACAGACTCCAGTCTTGGTGTCTCTTTTTAGTTTTTTGGACATGACCCCAAGACCTTGAAAATGGTTGGTTCACTCTAGCCCAATTGTCCTTTCTCTCATTTTCAGATGTCTTTGGGTTTTGAGACTTTGCCTCCCTTCCCCCACCCCAAAGTACCAAATGTGTCAGATTTGATAGAAATATAGAAAAATAAAGATTCCTATGACTCCAAGGTGCCATTAATATGTGACTCACCTTGATTTTCAATTAGGTCCTGTGATTTCACTATGAGCAAGATGCTTATGTTTGTGGTGATCGTGCACTGCCTTTGAGCAGATGCATGATGACACCCTTGGGATCAATATCCTATTGTGATGTTGGACAAGGGACCCGAATCTCAGCCTGTTGATGTGGTTGCATCACAAACCTGCATGTTTTCAAAAGTGATGCCAATGTTGAATCATTCCACCTATGCCACACACTGGCCCTGGTGGATAAGGAATTAATCTGAGCCCCTCCTGTTGCTTCCTGCTATCTCAGAGCTGGAAGCACAGGCACGGCCTTGCTTACACACTTCCCCCACTTACAGAGCCAGTTTGTTTGCTTTTGAAAGAGTTGCACTCCCCAGTTACGGAGGCGATTGCATCATTAAGCAATGTCCTGTTCTAAAAACCCAGGTACTGTACTTCTTTTATAAATAGCTCATTTCCTTGTGATTCCATCTAAGTGCCTATTTATTGCCCATTTCCCCTCAGCCAGACAGGCTGAAAGAGTTAAAAGTTGCACTTCCCTTGGAATGCACAGGAACTTGATGTTGTCAGGTTCCTGCAATTGTTTGTATCAATGGGCTTCCGTTGGCAGTTTACAACCTTTGGCCAAAATCTATTCTGAACCAGAGGTGGGCCAGGCTTTGTAAAAAGATACCATTAGTTTGGTGGAACAGTGCATTCATTTTCTAATCCTGTGCAGCAGGTCCTGACAGAGGAAAGCAACAGTAATCCAAGTTGGTTGATTTTAGAGCTTGTTCTGCTGATGTGTTTTCGGAGCTAAGAACACATCCTTGTCACCCTCCTGATGTGCATCATATATATTTGCATATATGATTCTTGTGCCTCATGTATATTTGTCCCTAGAAAAACAGTTTTCAGGGTTTCCAGAGTGAGGGGAAGGTTCATACTTAAAAAAACAAAACAACTTCCCAGAAACACTATTGCAATAAAGCGGGTGCACATTGTTGTGTGACTATCCCTGGCAACAATTGGATAGTACCAGTGACATCATGGATATCCCAAATAGTTTTATAACTTAATTATAAAAAATTAGCTTCATTAAGGTCAAGCCCTCACCCCTTCTGTCACCTGAATACTCATGTAGCCTTTATGGTTTTTTTTAAGCATGAGTCCCATAGCAGTATCCTACCATTATAAGAAACTAACAGCACAATCCTATGCATGTCTATTCAAAAATAGGTCTCTATGTATTCAATGGGGCTTACTCCCAAGAAAGTGTGGGTAGGATTGAAGTCAGTGTCTCCCACATTATTTCTGTACAGGCATGTACCAGTATCCACTGGGGTTCTGTTCTGGACCCCACGGTGGATACCTGAAATCGTAGATACTGAGGACACCTTTTTAAAGATAGGGTAACGTCAATGGTTTTGCTGCAACTAGGTAAAAAAAGAAAGAGATTTGTTAACTGTTTGCCTATCTTTTTAATAGGAGTCCCAGTATCCATGGATGTCTGAAACCGTGGATACCAAATCAGTGGATACCAGGGCATACCTGTTTAGTGCTTGCAGTACTGCAGATGAATGCTGAAGGAGAGCTCACTCCAGGAGCCTTCCCACCTGGCAGTGGCAACCAGGGCAGGGCTGCATGACTCTGTTTTGTTTGTCCCTGCCCTGCGACTTGACAATCCTGTGTAGGTTTGTCAGGTGAGCTGCATTCCCAAACCTGAGACTTCTGAAGCAGGGCTTGGTGATGTCATAAGCGGAACAGTGCTGTGCTGTCCCTTGAAAAATGGGTGGAGCAGAATCTGGTACTAGGGCAGAGTCCAGCAGTAAAAAGACTGCTGATGGCCCATTTCACATCCCCCCCCCCAAAAGCTGGAAAGAGAGGGTCATTTTGAGCAAGCTGGCCAGCTTAATCTTGTGTGAGTCAGGGGCATAGCTAAAGAAGTGCAGAGGCATGCAGCTGCAATGGACAACAAGCTTTGAGGGGGGGGGGCAACAAGCTGAATGTGACACTAATGGCCAAAATTATGAAAACCATATCATTGGAAAGGTAATTTAATCCTGAATGCAATGAAACAAACCACATTGGAATATCTGTATTCTATCAAACGTTATGGCCAAAAAACCACAAGAAAATGAAATACAACTATGATGTCACTTCCTGTTGTGATGTCACTTTGCGGGCATTATTTTGCCCTCTGCATGGGGCTACACTTTCATTACCTACCCAAGTGGTGTGAATCACTTTTGCTCAATTGACTTGTAGAACTGAGCCGCTCAAACAGTAATGAGCCAGTAAAAGCAGGCTCCCTCCGTCTGGGCAGATCTGCTTCTGAGCACAAATCTAACAGGCTGAGGGTTCAGTTTCTTGGCGTATCCAAAAACCTGCGTGTGCGTGAAGGGCTGGCACCTTCTCCACAATGTTTAAAAGAACCAGGTACTATTCCAAATCCTGACCCCTCCCTGGTCCATTGAAAACTTCTATTCAGGAAAGAAAAACTGCTCACCAGCATTTCCTCCCCACACTAGTTCTGCTGCTGTTTCCAAGGTTATATTAGAATCACTGGGAGCCCAAGCCTATGCATGTCTACTCAGAAGTAAATCCCATTATAGTCCATTGAGCTTACTCACACGTAAGCGTGGATAGGATTGCATCCTGGGGCATTTTATCTCCTGCAATTAAAAAAAAAACTGCAAAAGGAAAGGAACAACTGCAAAACATTGGATCAATGGGTATTCCCCACATAAATTTGACAGAGTCTCTGGGATCTCTTTATATTATTGTATTTTACTCCCCCCCCCCAAGAAGGCGCTGCAGACAAAATGCTGTAACGGAGAGATCTGCCTTGACCTTTGAAAAGGCAACTCACCAGAGCCTCGCTGGCTGTTTGCCCACGTCCCAAGGAGGGAGCGTTTGCTTTGGCTGCCCCCTCCTCAGTGGCTGTCCTTCGAGCTGCTTTGACTGAACCCTGTAAAGCTTTGTTGGGGGGGGGGGGCGCGAGCGCCTGGGGCCATTCATGGTGTCCGGCAGAGGAGGGGATGGCCATTTGGAAGGCAAGCGCCAGGCAAAGGCCATTGAGCCGGAGGCCATTCCAGGCCATGTGGGCAGCGCTTCCAGGAGGAGGCCGGGTGGGGCCATGATACAGCGTCGCCTTTTGTGTTGTCTGAGGGGAGGCCATCTCGCGGCCTGCACTCTCCCGCACCCCCCCCCAGCCCGGATTGCGGCTTCGGCTCTTTCTGCTCTGAATTAAGTGCTGAGTCAGGCTGCGCCAATGGTCGGAAACGCTCGCCGAGCGCGGCCATTCAAGCCGCGTGAACGGAAAGCTTCCTGCGCTTCCGCTTCGCCCGTGGCTTTCCTTGACGGACTTGGCTTGCCCCTCGGAGCCTGACGCACGGAGGGGAGATGGGATGGAGGGCGTGCCGTCAGCCGCACATCCCGCCGGGGCGCGCTGGGACCGGGCGCTGAATCCCTCACTCCGTGTCCCTGTTCGTGGGGCAGAACAAAATAGGCTCCCTTCTCACATCCTGAGCAAGGGTCGTGCACACGTGAGACTCAGCACGGAGGTTGTCACAGAGTAGCTCATCCATCCTGGAAGTAGCTCAAGGGCTACTGATTAGAACGGGCTGCACTGATTAGAACGGGCTGAAACTGAATGTACAAGTAGCTAGACGTGGCAACTTTGTAAGTAACTCTTCAGCAAAGTTGATGAGTGATCTTGAGAAGCTCTGCTCCGGTTGAAAGGATTGGCAAGAAGATGGTACAGCTCTCAGGACTTTCAGTGCTGTTTCTACAATGAGGAGGCTGACCTATGCGGTCCCACAGAACCCAGCGTTTGACTGTGAATGTAGGTTCAGGTCACGCTGCCTGCATGATGACTGCATGCTATCTAGAATGAAAATGGCGTTGTCATCATCATCATCATCAAATTCTGGTTGATTTTTCAAGTCTAAAAGAAGCTGGACAAAACTTCCATTTCCAGCTTTCTTTTAAGGAGAGATGATAACACTTACCTATCTCTGATGGGAATGTACCGTCAATCCTCATTATCTGCTAGGGTTAGGTTCCTGGAAATCCTCTCAGAGCAAATTTGCAGTTAACAAACTATTGATCCTATGGGATCCATGGGGTTAGGTGCAAGGGGTACCTTATCTGCCATCAGAAGAATCCAGCAGAGACCCTCAGGAAGCCAGCAGAGTGCAGCAGGAAGTGCCAAAAGATCTTTAAATGATGCAGAGACCTTCCAGAGACTGCAGGGATCTTCAGAATGGCACCTGCTACCAGCATGGACCCCTTAAACATGCCCAGTGGATGCTTCTGCCCACCATTTTTAAGGGGTCAGCGCTGGTCACAGGTGCCATTCTGAAGGTCTCTACAACTTTTGGAAGGTCTCTGCATAGTGGATAACGAGGACAGAGGCACAGATAACAAGGAAGTAGCCATTCTGCCCCTTGCAGATAAGTGAGGTTGCAGATAGCGAAGTTGCATATAAAGAGAATTGACTGTTTATAGACCCAATGACAGTCTCAGACGAAAAACAAAACTACAACAACCCAGAGCTGCACAGGGCAATCCTGTCCATATCTATTGAGAAGTCCCATTAAGTTTAGTGGAGTTGCCCCCCCCCCCATGTGTATAGGAGCAGCCTTAAGTTTGTGTGGAACGTTATTCCCTCTCCCCTTGAAAACAATTGTACAAAATAATCAAGACTCATTTGGCAACTGTCCAGGAGGGGAAGAGTGAATGTTCACATATTTCAAAACGTATTAGAATGATAAAACTTCAGCAAAATTCAGGCATTCATGTTTTGGTTGCTAGCATAAAAGCACATAGAAGAAAAGTTCATCACAGGTTAACAAGTCGTGATGGGTATGTGCAACCTCCTGGTTTTAGAAGTAGACTACCTCAGAATGCCAAATGCAAGGGACTGGCAACAAGATGCAGGCTCCCTGAGGCATCTGGTGGACCACCGTGAGATACAGGAAGCTGGACTAGATGGGTCTTTGGTCGGATCCAGCGGGGCTCTTCTTATGTTTTTATGTTCTTATACTGTATTTGTTCTACTACCATGCTACTACGCTTTCTATCATGCTAGGAGGAACTGCTTGACTAGATAAGATGAATTTGGAAAACTGATTTTGACTAGTTTCTTTTGATTTCTGGAACAGACTTTGTGACTTTAATGCTTGTGTTTGCTAACTCAGTTTAAAACTTGACATGTTATTGCTTTCTAAAATGTACATGTTATACCAGGTCCTAACGCTGACATCTGGAGTGCTAAAGTCTTCATGCAAAATCTCTGCTGCAGTGGCTTTCAGAATACAAACTCAGCTACTTCTGTTCTTGGGAAGTGAATGTGGGCTTTAATCCATATTCTGCTAACAAACCAAGGGCACAATCCTAACCTGGAGTTAGGCCTGCATAGTCAGGCCAGCAAAGTTTGGCCTGCATAAGAGCCACCATAAAGTGCGTTTGGACCACTCTCAGAGTCAAGGAGGATGGTGCAAACTTTGCTGGCCTAACTGTGCCAGCCTAACTCCAGGTTAGGATTGCACTGTAAGTGTATGTAGGATTGCGGCCTCACCTTGGGTGCTGCCGTTGTTTGCAGCCTGCCTGATCCATAAAAACTGGCAGGGATCGTTGTGGGACTGAGCAGTATCTGTGAATGAGATTTTGAGACTCAAGACTTTTGACTTACAGAGGTAGGGAGCTGCTAGAACAGATTTGCGTGTTTCCACATGAGCGAGTGGGCTGGGGAGGGGGGAGGAGGGAGGCCAGTGAAGGGAAGGCAGATTCTTTTTTTTGTCTTTGCAGAAGAATCTGAAGAAGGTTTATTTCAAGCCTGTAGCCACTGGGTGCCAATATAGGTGTCAATACAGGAAGTTTCTTCTAATTACACGGGGAAATGAGGAGAACTTTTCATTCATCTCCTGCTTAACGCATACAGATGTATTCATACTTATCCCTCGCCTGAGGGCAGGAGGCCCAGGTGGGTTCCAAGACGGCTTGTATGCCTGCCAGATAGCAGAGACTGAAAGAATGATATGTAGACAATTGGAATGCCATTGAGCGAGCAAAGCACAATAAAACGCAGAGCTCTCTTCCTGTCTCCGAGACCCATAAATTATGAAAATTGCACCTGCCTGGGGCCATGTAGATATTGTTTGATTAAAGTTGGGAAGGAATACACTTTTAAACTGCTGGGGTGAGGGAGGGAGGGAAATGGGAAAAGGGAGGGAGGCAGGGCAAAATATCCTAGGGCTTTTCCTCTGGCCTCTGTCACAAAACTGCAGGCTTACATTAATCTGGTTTGTCATGATTGTACATTTAAAGTTAATTCATAATTGTTTTGGTGTGAAGGCACCTCCTGCACTTTCTACCAGGAAACTGGAGAAGCAGTGGGGAGGCAAAGAAGAGAACCTGCCCTCAAAAGTCTCACCTTCAGAGGCTTGGGGTGTTTCATCCCCTGCTTGCGTTCTGCCCTACACCACAGCCTTGACTGTGGCTGCTCTGAAGTTTGATTGTGTTTTACCCTGTTGGGCTTCACCAAATGACATTCCTTTAATTGCACAATCCTATACATGACTATTCAGAAATAAGTCCTGCTGAGCTGAGTGGGACATATTCCCAAGTACGTGTGTATTACAGCCTAAGACAGCCAATATGGTTCAAGGTTGTTGAAAAGCAGTATACTGTATACATGCTCAGAAGAAGAAGAAATACAGGCATGCCCCAGTGTCCACTGGTTCAGTATCTATGATTTCAGTTATCTATGTATACCATGGATACTGGGATTGTCCTATAAGACAAATGCCTAGAGCCCTGTATTTGGCTGCATGGAAAGCCTGGGTACAAATCTATGTCCTGCTGTGAAAGTCAGCAGTTGACTTTGGACAAGTCTGTGTCTTTCGGCCTAACTTGCCTTATGCGGTCATGCCCAGCCAGAGCTCCAATGCTGCCCACAGTAGCCGCATATGAGGCCACCCTTGCACACAAGCCTCATATGCACGAATGCCCCACTTCCGCACCGGCTCCTCCGAGGAAAACCGTTTTTGCATACATATTGGCACACCTGCTAGTAAGTGGCTGGAGGGAAAGGGAGGGAGTTGAACCTGGTGGAAACCGGCCACCCGCAGGTAGAGGGAAGGTGAGAGCCGGCAGAGTGGAGCTGCCTCCCTCCCCTTTCTCCTTTTTGCCTTCTGTGCTGCCTCCCTTGGGTTCCACCCAAGAAGAGGGTTGCCATTGTCTCTTCTTGCTCGCTTTATGGAGGGGGGGTGGTAGGAGGACGCAGGGTTGAGGGCAGTGATGTCATGCAGGGGGAACGCGGGGGAACTCAGTTCCACTAGTTAAAATTAGGGCTGACTCCGCCCACTTCACTCTCCCTCCCCCCCTCCCAATTCCTCTGCAAAGAGCTTTTCTTCTTGGTTGGCTGGCACTCAGAGGGTTAAAGGCAGTGATGTCATTCAGGGGGAATGGACCAGAACGGGCGTTCCGGATCCTAATGGGCTCCGTGGCTGGTTCCGGGTTCCCAACAAGTGCTAATCAAAAGTGAGTTCCTGTTCCTAAATCATTTGAATGACACCACTGGTTGAGGGCCCTTTTCCCATCTTGCCACCCCCTTGAACTTGTGGCTGCACGTGAAGGCTTTGGATTGCCTTACACATGGGCCTGCACTGCACGTGATGAACCATCAGAGCAAAATCCTGCTCTGACATCCTTGGAGGAAGGAAGGGAAGCTTACAAACGTAACCAATACATATGACTGTCTGCTTGCAGGGGTTGGCATGTGTGGATTTGCCCTCTGTTTACAAACATTGGGTTCTGCAATTCCTGCTTGTTATTGTAGCGTTTGGATAATCCAGTTGGGGTTTTCCCAGCACATGAAACTCTTCTAAAAACTTTTCTCAGGGAGGTGGTGGTGGGGCCAGCTGAAAAAAAGAAGAGGCTCATAATATCAAGATGTGTTCTCATCCCCTTGGCCTCTAATGTTCTTCACTACTTGGCCATAAAATACTTGCGCTCCTATCAGGGCCAGCTCAAGGCCACCTCCCATACAGGCCTGAGGAGAGAAGGGCAGGGGTGGGGCAAAGTCCTGGGGCCCAGTCTTCCAGGGCAGCTGGGCCATGCCAAAACAAGCTATACAGGGCAAAACAAACGTATTCAGGGCTGCATCTCTACTACGGCTTCAATCCACTTTCAACTCACCTCTGTTATTCCAGTGCATTCTGGAGACTAGTTTGTTAAAGGATAGCTCCAACAGCTGTCAGGTACCTTAACAAAGTACCCCCCCCCCCCCAAGAATGCTTTGGGAGAATACAAGTCATGGGTGATCCGGGGGTGGGTGTGTCAGTGCCAAGGGGCACACCTCCAGGGGTGCCTCCCCAGCAGGTACCGCCCACTGCCCCTCTCAGCCTTGCACGGCTCCGAAGGGCCACCTGCCCGTCCGAGAAGCGCTTGGTCCCTCCCGCAAGCTGCTTCATGGCCACTTCCAGGAGCAACCAGTGGGGCACACCTGGCTGCTCTGACAAGTGGCTTCGCAGCCGCTTCTTGGAGCAGCCCGGCATGCCCATTGGTCAGTCCAAGAAGCAGCTTCACGGGTGCTTATGGGAGTGCCCAGGGGCACCTGCTGGTCACTCTGAGAAGCAGCCATGAATCTCTTGTGGGAGCAGCCAGGCCCACCCACTGGTCTCTCTGAGAAGTGGCAGTGAGGCCGTTTCTCAGAGCAACCAGGTGCACTCCGAAGGGCGGTCGGCCCCTTCTTGGAGCTCCAACTCAGTGGCAGGGGGCGGGGAGGGGTAGGCATCATCACTGCCCTCCCCCTGCCCAGTGTCCAGGGCTTTTGCCCCCCCTTGCCTCACTCAGTCCGCCACTGCTAGAAGTGCATTAAAAGTGGATTAAAGCAGCAGTGGAAATGCAGTCCAGATCTTCCCCATAAGCACTAACATGGATTATAGTACCGTTCAACATGGGGAAGTGAAACTTAGGCCTTCTGACCAGAACTGTGAGGCCCCAGTAGTTGGTCATCCAAGTCAGGTCACAGAATTCCTAGGCCCCAATAGTCAGCTCCACCCCTTTTAGTTTATTGTGTGCCTAGGCCACACGGCATTGGATCAAGTCTACATGTGTTCCGGCACTGTTTGAAGGTAAAATTAGCAGCAGTACAAATATAAGTCTGTCTGGAGTACAGAGAAAAAAAAAGAAAAAAAAATTCAACGTAAGGAAATTATCCCATTCTGATATTTTCATTTAGTTTCAATCTTGCTCATGCTAAGCTCAGTTTAAAATGTGTTTAATACAATGTAGTAAAATTGGATGTTTAGGAAAATTTAGAAGGGTGGGGGAATCGGGCATCTTGCCCCAGGCCCCATGCCAGCTCTCAGCAGCCCTGCTCCCTCGCCCCAAAGATGTGCCACCTTCCAGGGTTCTATCTCAGCACTCCCCTCCCCTCCCCATTTCCTCTTCCTCTATGTCCCTCTCTCACGTTTCCAACCCAGGGAGTGGAAGGAGAAGGAAGAGCCATGGAGGGCAGTAGGCAGAGAGAGATTGGCTCTTCCCATGAACCTGCTGCCCGAGGCGACTGCTTTCAGTCGGCCTCATGGATGGGCCGGCCCTGGCTCCTGTGCTCCTCCTTCTGACTTCTTCTATTTTAGCTTGTTCATATGTGGAAAATTAGATTGCATACAAGGGGAACCTTATTCTCTCTCCCCCCCCCCCAAATCATTGGTTCTTTTGCCCCTGCTTTTGTAATTGTATTTTCTCAGTAACTTCCCGTCAAAGGTGCTGGCACTTATTCTAATCCCTTTTCAGGGGTGCAAAGGGTTTCCTGGATTAGCCCAGGGGGCTCATCACGCCCTAAGGAAATGATCCATGCTCCTGCAATGCTATAAAGAGGCTTGGGTTGTCCTGCCTTCCGTTGGAAGGCTGCTGCACCCAATTTTGAACCTGCTGGAGCACGTTCTGCCCATAAAGAGGTGCAGGTGGCTGTCTTAGCATCAATGACAGTATCACTGCCAGGTGGTTTCATCAGTCTTTGAGGGGGCCATTCCCAAACAACCAATGCTCTTTAAAGGGAAAGTGTTTCATAATTGCTTGGAAGCAAGACTCAGAAGCATTTGTGGTAGCCAAGATCCAACGGTATGGTGCATGTGTGCATGGGCACGTGCCTGCCTGCAGACAAACTCAAAAGAATATGCTTTGCCTGGTATACCCCACCCGCCACAGGTCTTTATGTGGCTAAGCATAATTCCTTTGCACTTGTCTGCTTTCCCAAGACCATTTGGGGCCAATTATTTGTGCCATGCTTCAAACATGTTAGTGATCAGATGGAAATTTGGGTGGTTTGAATGTGACTTCACATAGCCCTGCATCCCAATGATTCCAAGCAATGCTGACAACCCGGGTGGTAGCTAATTTATAGAAAAGAGCCTTCTACAGTATTAAGAACATTTTGACACTAGTGCTGCTACACTAGGTGAAATACAGAAAAATGCTCAGCCTTAACACACAAGGCCAATTCCTGTTGGTGGTGGGGAGCCTGCTAAGCTACCGTCTAACTGGAGTACCCACAATACCTTGTCAATGGGTGGATGTGAAAGGTTCCTCTTGTTGCTGCCTTCGGCAGTGGTGAGTCCGTAACACTAACAGCATCCACTCTTCTTCAGGAGGCCCTCAGAGTTCTTGGTTGTGGCAACTGCCCGGAGTGCCGTGTACCAACACTTGTCCTGTCTTGATGGATTAATGAACCGGAATCTTCTTGATCACTCTCTTTTCACGGCTTCTCTGCCAAAATGATGACTGCTTGTGTTCTCTTTGCAGGCTACTTGTGACTACTTGTTGTTGTTCCCGTCTCCATCAAACAGAGACATGTGACTACCTTTGGAATGACAGGTTTCCCACCCATTTTGGATCCTTGCGTCACTTCATTTTGCCTAGGGTAACTGGGTCCAGAATGGTGGCAATCCATTGGCATTGACGAAATCAACGCGTGATGTCTTAGCACACACTTTGAGAAACCCTGAAATGTGACCATTCATAATCCTCATGCCAAAAAGGCATTTAAAGACTGTGGTGCCTCCTCTCCAAGTGGCACCATGTCTTCACTTAAAAGAACAGGAGGGTTTCCTTTGACAATACCAACCAACATGCCCTCATAAGAGACGTGCCACAGGAGGTTATGAATTGCAAGCTGGGCTTGCAGCAAAACATTGCTGTGCACCCTCAGCCCCTAAGAGGAGTGCTCTTGGTCAGGGCTTGAGCTAGACTGGATTCTTTCTGTTTCCTTTTAGAACCTTTTTTTATTCTCACATAGGGCAGAAGTGAGAGCTGCCTGTAGAAAAGAATAGAGGACTCCAGGATTTTGGGGTATTTGTGATGGTCCCTCAGCAGAAGCAGAACCTTCACCTCTTACAAAAGACAGCAGTGGAGACAGGCCTGCCCCCCTCAGACAATGACTTATTCTGTGCTCCCAGCATTCCATTAGGTCCTGAAAGCTCACAGAGCCATTTTGTGTGGGTTAAAAAAAAATCAAACCTATATATCTGTGTATCTAAGACAAACACTGAAGCAGAAATAAATACTGAAACTGAAGCTCAAATACTTTGGCTACCTCATGAGAAGAGAGGACTCTTGAGAAAAGACCAACATGCTGGGAAAGATTGAAGGCCAAAGGAGAAGGGGGTGGCAGAGGATGAGATGGTTAGATAGTGTCACCGAAGCAGTGAGCATGAAGTTGGTCCGGGGTATTTGAGGGACCGCCTCCTTCCATACAATCCTACCCGGGCTCTGAGGTCATCTGGGGGGGGGCCCTTTTGACTGTGCCGCCACCAGGAGAGGTGAGAGGGATGGTGGCCAGGAATAGGGCCTTCTTGGTGGTGGCCCCCCGACTTTGGAATACCCTCCCCTTAGAACTAAGAACTGCTCCCTCTTTGGCAATATTCCAGCGGGGGCTGAAGACCTTTTTATTCCAACAAGCTTTTAATTGTTGTCAGGCTGGCTGGTTTTTATATTCTTTTTTAGGATCCACGGGGCTGGCTGTTTAAATTTTAATTTTAAATTTAATTATCTCAATTACTGTTTTTAACTATTGTTTTTAATTGTCAAATATTGTGCTTTTATTATATTTTAAAAGTTGTAAGCTGCAGAAAGGCGGGGTATAAATTAAATAAATAAATAAATAAATAAATAAATAATAACAACTCCGGAAGCTAGTGGAGGACAGAGTAGAGAGGCCTGGCAAAGAGTTAGACATGACTTAGCACTGAACAACAACAACTATCTAAGATATCCCTGCGTACACAGAAACCACTACTGCATTTCTGTTTGGTGCTGTTTTGTTCCTAGACTGATAAGCACTTCGCTAATGAAGGATGTTATTAGAGTGAAGGATGCATCACAAGGAAGAGGTCCCCTGCTACAAAGGTACCTCTGCCACCAAGGTCATTCCTTGGGACAGTTCACAGCATGCTGGTCTCGAAATCCTTTCAAGAGCTTCATGTCCATTTTCCCAGATCTAGCTCAAGCTCTTGCTCCTTGCCTTCAAAGTCTTTCATGGCTTTCCTGACCCTACCTTTCAGCTCTTTGAGGCTGCAATCCTATCCACACTTACTTGGGAGTAAGCCCCATAGATTATAAAGGGACTTACTTCTGAGTAGACATGCACAAGATTGGGATCACAATCCTACGCTTGCCTACTCAGACATAAGCCCTACTTAATTCAATGAGACTTATTCCCAGGTACGTGTGGCTAGGATTGCAGCTTCATCCTGCTACAGTCCTGCCCCTGCCCCTCACTCTTTTAGCACACTCTATTGTCTAATAGGACGTGGTGGCGCAGCGGGTTAATTCGCTGTTGCTGGGCTTTCCAACGGGAAGGTTGGGAGTTCAAGACTGTGTGAGTGAGCTCCCATTGCTTGTCCCAGCTCCTGCCAACCTAGCAGTTCAAAAGCACCTAAATAAATAGGGACAACTTTGGTGGGAAGGTAACGGTGTTCCGTGTGCAACGGTGTATAGTCATGCCGGCCACATGACCACGGAAGCTTGTCCTGGGACAAAACGCCGGCACTACAGGCTTTGAAATGGAGATGAGCACCGCCCCCTACAGTTGGTCACGACTAGATCATTCGGTCGTGGGGAAACTTTTACCTTTACCTTATTGTCTAATGAGGGAGCAGGAGAGCAAAAGATACTGACCTTTCTCCCTTGCTACCCATTATTTTTGGAACCATTCCCCAAAATACACAAGGGGTGCTTTCTCACTCACTTCCACCTTTTCCATAAAGCTTTCAGCATCATGCATTGTTCCTCTTTCCTCTCACAGTGACTAAGCTGAAACACACTGAATCCTTGATTTAATGAACCAATAGGGTAGAAGAGGGGATTCTGTTAATACTGAAAATCCAAATGACAACGCACACGTACCAACTGTGACTAGGTTTTTAAGAAGCAGTGCCTGTTATTTCATCAAAACTGATTAAATCAAGGGCTTTTTGCACATGCAACTGAAACAATCACATATGTTTACCCTGCCTCCATCCCCCTTCACTCCCTGCCCCATTTGCACCAATATATAGATCAGTGATGGCAAACCTTTTGGGCTCAGCATGTCAAAACTTTGGAAATTGCCTAATTTGACTCTGCTGGCATGTCAATCCCCCTCCCAAACAAAAGAGAAACAGTTCTTTTATATTCATTGATTTAAACAAAAACTACAGTCCAATCATGTGTGGTGCTATCTATCTAAAGGAGAGAGAGAGAGAGTGTTCCGCATAGGCTCCGGAATGCCTGGAGCAACACACATATGCCTTATGGCCTAGTGACAAACACTGCAGGGGTACGACCCCCCTAGTGCCCCCAGGGGTGGGGGTACGCAGGGGGCGCCACGTGAAAATGATCAAAAACAGCCGATCTCGGCGTCAAATCCGTAGTTTCCGGGGTCGCTGAGATGAGCGGCGATGCTCCCGACGCCATTGGAGTCTGGGTTCGGCCCCCGTCGGCATGGGGGGTGAGAAGCGTTGCAAAATAAAATGTCCACCATGGCCTGCTGGAACGCCTGGAGTGGTTGACACCAAACTTGGTACGCGTATGCCTTGTGGTCTGGCGACAAACACTGTGGGGGTATGACCCCCCCCTAGCACCCCTAGGGGTGTGTGTGTGAAGGGGGTGCCATGTAAAAAAAAATGGCCAACTGTCGAATCCATAGTTTCCAGGGTCTCCTAGAAGCTTGGGATAATTTGTTGCCCGGGCAACGCAGGGTAACAAAAGGCTAGTGTATGCTATAAAGAAACATCAAGTAATTGCAAAAATGAAAAATGAGTAAAATAAATTCAATTTTCATCAGGTGTTGGTGCACACTGGTGTATCACCCAAAACTTTGTGGTATATCACCTTTGACACACATGTCATAGGTTTGCCATCACTGATCTATGTTGTCGGCTCCTTAGCACAGGAACTTGGATTTTCACTCCCTGTAAGAGCACATTGTACTCTGTGCAATACAAAAAAAACCACAACTACCATATTCCCACTTACTACCAGTGCTACTCTAAAAAGGGTGGTTGAAAGAAAGACACCACAAGATAGTTGTATATTTAACAATATATATTTTATATATAATTTCTAGATCAGTACATTCAGTTTAACTTGCTTTTCTTCACAAACAGAAGAACTCTTACAATAGTAGACTTCTAAAATAAATACTATTAAAATAGAGCTTCAAAATAAATATTCTATACAAAGGAAAACTTCTGTGGTAATTTTTTTTCAGTTGAGGAAAGAAGTAAAGAAGAGGCAAACCTTTACCAATTTCTGTAAAGTTGAGTGAAAGCAAATCTAAACACACCCATGCTGCAAGACTGGGGCTGAAACATATTTTACTCTGCTAAAGCAACTGAGTTTCAGACAGGCAAACAAGCTACTGTGTTGTGTTGTGTTATCATCTGTGTTGAACATTCAGCACCATTCAGTTTAATGCTACAGTGAATGAACGGGAGAATCGTTTTACTTCCCCCAGGTGAGTGATAAATGGAAGACCTGCTATATTTCCTAGGGAAATAGAAATACATTTATTAATCAGGAAGCAGAAGATAAAAAAAGTGCTACGCTCTCAGGATTAAAGAGTGCAACCCTATGCATGTCTACTCAAAAGTAAGCCCCACTGCGTTCAATGGGGCATACTCCCAGGTAAGTGTGTATACGCTTGCAAGTCGCCCAGGGCAAGGAAATGCACACCCACTCCCATTTTGGATTTCACTAATTTGTCCTATGCTATAGCCTGCTCTGCTAAATCTATGTTTTGATCCTTCCTTTTCTCCAAAGCAGGATCCAGCCTGACCTGCTGGGACAACTAAACTAGTGTTCCGAGATTTTTGCTTGACCCTTGGAGCTCAGCCAAACCAACCTTTGCTCAGTTCAAAGCATAGGTGGCCATATTTCTCTAGTCCTAAAATAGTGACTGTCAAAAAATGGGCGCACATATAGCTTAGAAGCAGAGGACAGGCTGGGCAAGGAAAGGGTAAAAGAACCAATATGTTGGCTGGATTAGAAAAAAAGCTCTCCGTTAGCACTGCAGCCAAGGTCGCAGAAAAGAAGCAGAGCCATGTTTTCCAAACTCTCCTTGGGTTGGTCTAACCCAGAAGCCTTTCAGTGCTCTGCAAGAAGCCTGACAACTTTGTTGCTAGGCCTTGGGAGAGAGCTGGAGAAACACGCGGACCGATTGCGACACCAGAGGGGGGCCTGGAAGATACAAGGAGCTTCATTCTGCTACGTTGACAAACAGCCGCTCAACGCTGGATGGCCTTTCCAACACATGAGTCACTTGCCCCCAATTGGCAGGGATTGGTTTCTTGTTTCGTTGGACACTTTTAAAAACCCACCTAGAAATTTAAGCGTCTACAAGTATATACAGAACAAACAAGAAAAAGGCCCAGTTTCCTCCAAAGACTTTGTATAAGAAATATAGAAATATTTTGGCTGGGTATGTACATGTCTAGCTTGGCAAAGCACCATTCCCCAGTATGTTGACTTGCTATGGACAGCCGAGCCCCTGAATGTACAGTTGCTTGATCAGTACTGTCCCACACCATGAGTGGCATAAAAATACAAGGAAGCATGTAAGTGATGAGCAGCACTCGGGCACTGTGTGTGTGTTCACAGTGACAAGCATCAGGAATGTTGCTGGCTTTTTCCTGCCTGTTTACACTGCAAGAATCTGGTTCATCATCCTTTTAAAAATTACAGCTGCTTATACATTCAATAGTATTGTGATTCTCCTTCCTTCTTCCTACTCCCCCATTGCATGGTTCCCTCGTGTTTGTGCAAGAATATACATACTACATACTGTACATAATCCCCCTAAGAACTCACCAAGCACTCTCCGTGGAAATAAATGGGAGGGGCACCGGAGCACTCTGGTGCCTCTCCCATTTGTTTCAATGGGCAGGGTTCCCACTGAATTGGCCCACTGTGTTCATGGCAAGGCGAAGCGACACAAATCTGTTTCTGGCAACATGGGTGTGGTATCCCTTTTTGTGTGAAATACTATACACATAACCAGGAGGTACTATAAATATAGAAAAAAGTTGATTAAAAAATAATTTCCCAATCAATAAATATATACAGGTCTATTAAAAAAAATGAAGATGCTCACTAATAAGTAAAAGGAAATGAATTCCTCCCATTTGAAACAAAACCAAAACAGCTCTGTCTGATTGGTATCGCTTTGTGTAATTACAAAGAAGCAAATGCAACGTCTGGAAAATGCAGTGTTGGGTTTACCTATTGCTGAGCCAATGAAATAGGACAGCTCTCCATCACAGCCATGTTGCAATTTAGAGTTCAAAAATAAGCCAGCACAAAGATTTGAGTATTTGCATGCAACAAGTGCCCATTTCATTTGTGACATTAGTGAGCAGCGGTTTTCTGTTTAGCTCCCTGTGGTTGGCACTAGAAAAGAGGTTAATTTGTTTTAGGGGAATGGAGCATTGTACAGAGTTGCCACTTTTCCCTACCACATCTTGTAACATTTGGGGTTTGATGCCCAAATTTTGGTACTGTTTCCTTGTCATCACCATTGCAGAGTGTATAATAGTCCAGAAACAAGATTCAATTAAAGCTGAGATTAGGCTCTAGGCCAAGGCAAGGAGGCGAGAGGAAAAAAAACAGAAAACAGAATGGGGGAAGGGTACTCTGTTCCCATTAAGGTTAAATTGAAACCTCCTTCTCTCCTCTCTCCTTCTCTCCTCTCACTTGTCCAGCATGTATCCAGTTTATCTTATCTTGTCCAGCATATATTCTGTTCACAGCTCACGAAGAAACAGGATATCACAATAAAAGTGAGTAGATAAACTCATTAAACGCCAAGGTCCAGTATCTGGTATTTATAGTATCCCAGCCAGGTCCAGAGTTAGGTACTTAATTGGCTCTAAAACATTGCAGAGTCAGTTGTAATTGATATTCCTGTCTTCCTGTCTTCCTTATACAATCCAAACAAAGATAGTCGGAAAAAAAATATCTTATTATGTTGATAAATGCTACAAACCCATAACTCTTCTCTAGAACAAAGGAGCTCCGGGCACAGCGTCCGCCATCTTCCGACCACTTCTCTTCCCTACCAAGAGAGATTTAGCAGGCACAGCTTTTCCCCCAACAAGTAAACTGCACCCATCTGAATGCTTTGCTGTCATGCAGCAACCCTTTTGGATGGGATCTAGAATAACTGGCTATTAAAAACAGTGGGCAGTTGGTAACACAAATGCATCTCTAACTCCCCCCTCCCAAGTTCTTAGCACTAAAATAGACATTTTAGAAATTCCTCTGTATTTACAAAGATGTCATATTCTACAGAAGAGACCAAAGTTGAGCAGCATCAATAAAAGTGAGAGTGAAAAGACTGAGCAAATGCCATTCTTCCAAAAGCAAGTCTTGCTCTCCATGGGAGCCTGGGCTGCATTGTTATCTATCTTAAAAAAAAAACACAAAGCCCACCATATGTACATATACATTGTGCTCAGCTTGCATTGACCCTGCAAGTGCAAGGTGGAGGATGGGTTAAGTACAGACAAGACAACTTCTTGGCTTAGACTCATATCATGTGAACACTTATGCGTAGCTTAATTTATTTCAGTGGGGCTTTTTAACATGGAAATGTTTGAGGCTGGTGCTTGTGTGACGCCCATGAGGCTTGCACATTTTTATTTTGCCCTTCCTCCAAGCGTTCTTCTCTGCCCGTGTCCCCCCTCACTACCTGTGAGGTAGGTTATGCTAATAGGTAATGACCGCCCCAAGGTTACCCAGCAAGCTTTCCAATTGTGTGGAGATTAGAACTTGGGTCTCCTTGGTCCTAGTCCATCACTGTAACCACTACATGACATTCATTAGGCCCCCCATTTGAAATGGTATAGTGTTACATCTTTAGAATAATGTGTTCCATATATTCCCTCTCAGCTTTTGACGTAGCAAATTCTCACTTGTGTGATCTCTCATCCAACAGCTTCTTTAGGCAAAAGAATTTGTTGCCTAATCTCTGGGCATCTCTCATCAGAGACTGATGGATGCAAGATCATTGATGCCCCAAACCCAATACATTCGGTCATACTAAAGGGACCAGATCTCTCAAGTACGCACAATTGCCGGCACACAACTGAAAGAATGGAACTTTGGCCACAAGTCTTCCCAGAACACTTAAGACACTAAAACCCTTGTACAGGACTGCAGTCCCTAGCCTACATTACTACACACAACAGTCTCAGAGTTCACTCTTGAACAAAACGGATACACATTTAAGGCCTTGGTATCGCTGCCAAAATGGTGAGTGTCCTCTGCCCACATGAGACACTCAGGATGCAATCCTAACCAGCTTTCCAGCACCAGGGTAAGGGCAATGCAGCTTTGAGGTAAGGGAACAAACATTCCCTTGCCTTGGGGAGGCTTCTGTGACTATTACTCCACTGCAGGATGTGGCACATGCCCCACTGGCAGAGTTATGCCAGTCCTGGAAAGTCGGTTAGGGTTGCACCCTGAACCTGCATCATGTCTATATCAGTCAGTCTTATTCATGGAAATTCTTGCTCTTTTCAGAAGTTTGTGTGAAATGGAGGGAGAGAGAGAGAGAGAGAGAGATATGCAGGAGCAGCCTCCATCCAGACCTATGCATGTTCATTAGGATATCTTTGGAAAGCTCTTTTCACAGAGGGGCAAAACCTGCTGCCAGGATGTTATCCTTCTCTCCACCACATTTTGTACTATATGACCGCCCAGAGGACTTGCAGGGTTAAAAAAATATATGGATGTGAAAGATGGACAGACACAAGGAGGGACTGGCAGGATTGCCCGCTCTTTAACCAGATCCTGTACCTATAACTGCAGCTTGGTCTGTACCAATTAGAAAGTGAAAATTATCTCCAGATTGTGCCCTGCCAATGTCTCCATCTCATGCTGCTGTTCAAGGCAGAGCTACTAAAGGCTGCTTAAAAGGAGCTCGTGGTCAAAACATTTTACTAGGAATGTACAGAAAGATCCCTTTATATGGGTTTTAAGTGGGTCTGGATGTGGTGAGTAAACTGCTCCTGTTAAAGTTTTGAGAATGTTAACCCTTCAGAATCAAGAGCGATCGGGTAATAAATAAAAGTTAGCTGAAAGGGTGCCCTGAATGGGAAAGCCGTCAAGGAAGAGGAGTACTGATGTACCTGCCAAGCCTTTCTGTTAATTATTCTTGGGGAATGTAAACTTGCCAATGCTAGGAACCAGAAGAGGGAGGGGGAAAAAAATATCTCCAAACTGTTCTGTGTAGAAGATTTTTGCCTTGGCTCTGTCAAAAACAAAACTATTCAGAAGCTTCCTTCAGAGAGCCACCACCACACACACACACACACACACGGAACACCCCTTCCACAACCCTGAATAATCCAAAGTGCTGCAGTTCCTGGAGAAAGCGGCTTTTCTTTGTGGAAAGCAAGAGGCCGACACACGTTACGCTCCCAACACAGGTTATGAATCTGTTGTTTTCCCTATACGTTCTCTGCCCGCCCGCCCCCTCTCCCCAGAGATCAAAATGGCTTCTCTGGTCGGCTGCCAACTTTCCCTTCAGGAGAGGCTTTACAAATCACACTGTTTGTATTTTTACACCGACATCCAGGCCGGCTCACTTGGTCGTAACACCGCTGTGACAGCTTCACGCAGCCGGTGGCCGGCAGGTAGCACAGCAAGCAGGGCAGGACCAGAGAGAGGGCGCTCATGAAAGACCAGCGGGCACAGCAGTTTGAATGGGAGCAGGAACAGGGGTGGTCCGCACAGGAGCCCTCGTCATCTTCATTGGTGCAGTGGTAGAAGACGCCTTTCACCAGACACATGCAGGTGGAGTAGTTGACCAGGTTCTGAGCCGAGCACAGGCACTCCTGGTTGCACACCCAGCAGGAGGGCAAAGTCCGCGGCAGGGCACACTCCTTGCACTTGCATTTTCCACAGGCTTCACACAGCAGAAAGTGCTTGTCCAGCTCCTGAGAAGGCGGTCCCTTCAGATCGAGGGGCTTACAATTGATCGCCTTGGGCTGTATGCGGACCGCTCTGGGGGAGGACTGGTCTGCCACTGGGGCGGGCACCATGTGGTCCAAAAGCCTTTGATCCGAGGATGTGCTGCTGCTGCTGCTGATGGAGCTGGGCCTCCCACTGAACGAGATCCACGGGTGCGTGACGTCTTGCTCGCATCTCGGCGGGTGGGGGAGTTCGTGGGGGGGCCCGGGAAGGTTTCTGAGCAGCCAGCTGGGCTATGGTGGGATTGTCAATGTAGTCGTTCTCCATGTGTGTGGTCTTCATTTGGTCAATGGGCAGGATGGTCAGAGGATGCTGCAGTCTGCCGTAAGGGATGCGGCTGTCCAAGAGAGGCTGTACCATGGTGGCATTGGGGACCACAGTGATGTTGTGAGGCATTCGGGGCTCCATCATGCAGGCTGTCCTTCAGCACAGGGAGATGCTCAGCTCAAGGGTCCTGAAAGAGAGGAGGGAAGGGCGACAGAATGGAACCGTTGAGACATTAATGCCAAGTGCCACCATTCTGAAAGCCTTTAGCTGTCCCTGTGCTAGATTGAGTAATGGAGCCCATCGCAGAATTACGCTCTCTAGCGCAGTATTTCCCAACCAGTAATACTCTTACCACTGGTGGTACTCAAGGTAGTGTCCAGTGGCACATGTGGGACCCTCAGACCCCACCACCTGGCAGCAAGACTAGCATTGCAATGTGGCTCTGCTTGATGGGCAGAGCATCAGTGTGTGCTTTATGCATGCTCAAAAAAGCCTTCCTGTCCACCCTGAGCCTCTTACCAGTGTTTGTCGCATTGCATCTGGCCTCTCAATCTGGACGTAACTGGCGATTACTTCTGGTGGTACTTCTAATAGGTGGACCATGCAAAGTGATACAGCACGGGACAAATGTTGAGAGATGCTGCTGTAGTGACACCCCTGTAGAAGGGACTGTGCCTGCATGACTCATACCAAAAGCGTTTGTTCACACAGTCTGGTAGTAATCCTTCAGAATACCACCAGACTGTTATACAGTATTTCCTTAGGAACTGCACACCTGCCTCAGATAGTGGTTGGAGAAATACTATCCCAATAATGAGAGATTGAGAGTAAAATTCTACACCATACCTTGAGCACAATATGGCAGGGAACACAGAACAGGTTATGCCTGAGCCCAAGAACAAGAATATATATATAGCCAGTCATAGAAGAGAGAAGAAAATGGCTACAAGGACAATTAATACAAAACACTTAGCCTGGGGGTGATCCAAGTAGAGATCCTGCTTTAGCAAATAGTTATTTGCATGTTCCTGCTGAACAGTGTTTACATCTTATGAATAGGGGTAGGCTTTTTCCAAAGTTCCTTGATTAAAATAGCAAATTGCGGTGTTATGTGTTTTTATCCAAATTTTTATTGCGAATTGTACAAACAGCACAATAAAGGTGAATGGCCCTACAAAGGCAAGCAATTACTGACACACACACACACACCCAGCCCAAAATAACCTGCTCACAAATTCCCAAGCTACACTCTGGTTGCTTCTTGGAGCATCAAGAAACTGCTGCTTACTACTTCCACATTTCAGTAAAATCACCCCAGCGTGCACTGTGAACTATGAACATGCATGTTCATTCAAGTTTAAGCAAGCTTCCTCCTGTTTCTGCCACTCCTCTGCCTGATCCTTTACTGAAAACTGTGGATACCTCAAAACAACACACTGCAATCAGACATAATAAAATAAAAACATACACAACACTGAAAATTTAAAAACACTAAAAAATTTCTAACATCAAAAATTACCTCTCAACATTAGTGTAGAGCAATATATCATCAATCTCCTTCATATCCCAGCCCATCTTCATAAAAATACCAATCTGTCAGCCCTTCTTTTCTTTCTTTTTAAATCCATTTGTCTATCCTGTCTCTAATCTCTTATTAATGTATTATAATTTTCTTTATTCTTCAAATCCACAAATTAGGCACACACTCTCTGAAAGTTTAAAAATGGCTTCCAATTGTTCATAAATGTGTTAGTAACACATAAATAGTCAGTATTCTCCTTAACCAAAATCATTCATTTGTCCATTCTCCCCCCCCCTCCCTTATCAATCCCCAGGAGCCAAAAATTAATTGTTAACAGCAGCTGTTCATTAGGAGGAATAGGATAATATAAATCATTTAAATAGAAGATTTCGAACAGGGAAGATACTTGTTCGAACACATTTCTGTCGAGGCTCGGGCCTAAATTTTGGCTAGGAAAATTGGCAGGTATCTCGAGGTCCAGTGATGTCATTGAGGGGGAACGGACCAGAATGGGCGTTCCGGATCCTAACGGGCTCTGGGTTCCCGACAAGTGCCAATCAAAAGTGAGTTCCTGTTCCTAAATCATTTGAATGACACCACTGTCGAGGCCCCCTTGCACGACCATCATGATCTCTTCAGCAGGGGTTGCAGTCCTCACAGTGATACAGGACATGACCAAGGATAGATTGTGTTGTAGTGACACCCTGTAACTGGAATGCTCTTCCCAGGAAGGTGTGCTGAATCTTGCATCTTTTCAGATCTGTTTGTGTGTCCAGGCTTTTTAGCTCTGCTTTTTAATGTTTCTGTTTTTTTTAGTATGGGTTTAACTCTTTTTGCTGATATATTACTGCTATACCCCAACTTTACCCCAATGTGAAGTTCATGGAGGTCTTCAGGGGGGTTCAGACAGCCTCACCCAGACCAGATCTAAACCTGCTCAGCTCCAGCAAGGCAACTGGCATCACATGCCCTCCGACCATGCCTTTTGGGCACTTTAAATTAAGCCCAAAGAGGACAGACACTGAGGGCTCAATCCTGAGCCCATCAGCACAGGCGGTACAGGTGTAACGCCCACACTGGTGTAGCAAAACGTGCCATAAGGCATGTGCAACGTGGGCAATAAGCTCACACTGCCTGCACTGTGGCACTGCTGGCCCCTCGCCACCCAGAGGCGGAAATGCAACACTGGCGATAGGCAAGGTTACCTCTCACTGGCATCATGGGGATTCTGGGTGGGGCAGGAGAGAGTTCCTGGGCGGGGGAGGGGTGGGTAGGGGGAGAGCTTTGCCCCTGATCCCAGCCTCTGTGTCAGGCCATGAAGCCATACACTGAAACCCTCGCGTCTGCGTAATAGCCTGCGTAGACCACTCGCCTGCTCACACCCTTACCACAGGGGAAGGGAACAGAATGTCTCCTGCAGAGCCTCCCGCAGCCACCTGGCTACCACTGTGCTCCTGGGTGGTCGGGCACGGGCAGTTCTGGATTAGGCAGCCTCTCTCAAGCAAGACTTGCTCTCACTCAAAAGAAGAGGCACCCGAGTCCACAGATTTTACCTGTCTGATCTTTTCACGATACACTACTGAGGGTTCAGGGTGGTTTCTTTTTTGTCAAAATGTACACTAGCAGCATCCTTCAAAGACAAAAAATTGACCTAGATTCTAGGCTGCAATTTTGGACACACTTTCCTGGAGTAAGTCCCATTCAACCAAATGAGACTTACTTCTGAGTAGATATGCATAGCTTTGTGCTGTTAGTCTACAATGGGAAGGAAGATACTTTCTGCATGTGGGTGACAGGATTGTCAATTTGCACATGCACTGAACAAACAGAGAAAAGAGCCTGCAGGATCAGGCCAAAAGCCCACCTAGCCTAGCATCCTTTTAATGGCCAACCAGATGCCTCTGGGCATGCAGGTACACTCGTTCCCTGCAAGTGGTATACAGAGGCACACTGTTGGACCCATAGCCTGGCTCAGTCGCTTTCCTGGGCTGCCCTGCTTTTTGTGTGGCTGAGGAGCAAGTGCCTCACTGGCATCAACCTGAAATTCGATAGGATGCTCTGAGCAGAAGCCTCTGATACATGCAATGGTTTGGCTTTCCCCAAAAAGTGTGAGGAAAGGCTGCAAGGGGGCTCAGTTTGCCTCCTTCCTCTGCAGAGGAAATGGTGGTGCAAGGGCATTTAAGAGATCCTTTTTATTGCAAAGCAACACACACACACACACACACACACACACACACACACACACACACACACACACACCCCTTTCCTGTTTCTCCCTCACTCACTGCAGCTTCTCTTATTAACATGGCTGAGTGGATAGCCATCGATCCCACCCCCACAGTCTAAACTATATTTTTCTGTCCTCCTTCCCTTCCCCAGCCATATTACATGCCAGATTGGGTGTAGCTTCCCCTCTGGATTTCATGCCAGAAGGAGGTAGTAAAAAAACCCACCATGGCAAGAATGACAAGATTGAGGCAGGGAAGAAGAGTTCTAGTGCTTTGGAACATAGAAGAAGAAAAAAAGAAGAGGCTGGCACCTGATGTCTTCATACGATATGATCTGGGAGCACAAGGAGAGGTGGCAAGTCAGCACCATTTGGCTTGCCAACCTTCAGGGCTGAATGGCACCCGTGACTAGTAGGAGAAAGCAGCCCACAGGGTTCTTTAAGACTAGCTGCTCCCAACTCCAGTGCTGCTGGAATTAGTGTTGCTATTTCACCTCCTCTCCACTGTGTTCATGAGCCCAAAAGTTGTCCTCATCTGATTGCAAATGAGAGGGAATGTGTGAGAGAAATATCAATACAAGGGAGACTGTGTTGGTGGGAAGGAGGGAGGAACTAAGAGAGCTGCAGGAAACACGTTTTCCACAAGGCCGGGGAGAGTTTGGTGGGAGGAGGCCAGTTTCTGATATCTGAGGAACTGGAATCTGGAGGTGGGACTTCAGTGGTAACCCACTGGAGAGGAGAGCTAGTTGCTCTTTAAGCGAAATACAGCCTCACTGGGTATGCTTCATGCATCACCATATCTCAGATTTGGGGTCCAAACACATCCAATTTTCCAGTGCCAATGCAACTGCAACACAGCCCTGAGGTAAGGGAACAAACTCTACCTGGAGGAGGCCTTCATGACTGCCCCCCTCACCGTAGGATGTAGGGAGCACTCAATTGGCACAGCTACATCCGTGATGGAAAGTTGACAGGATTGGGCCCTCAGTGCCCTAATCTGTAATTTAGTAATAAGGATTATTCATTTTTTGAATGTATAACCTGCTTTCTCTCCTTTTTTTTTGGAAGTGAGGAGCCAATATATAGCAAGAACAAACTAAAATGCAATATTTACTAAAACACACACAGCCTATGTAAAATAAAAACTAAACTGCAAACTGAATAAAGTGTATCTCCTGAATATATTTTACTTCTGTTTCTAAATATAATTGATGGAACACACAAAGAGAGAGATTTTGGAATATGAATTGCCTTATATGGAATTCTGGAGGAACAGAGAGAGAGAGAGAGAGAGAGAGAGAGAGAGAGAGAGAGAGAGAGAGAGATGCAGGCTGATTCTCAAGTGGGGTGGGGGAAACCATTAAGCAAAACAAATAAGGCACCAACCCCCAATTTTAGGAGTAAAATTACGAACACGACACAGCACCACCACACCCCAGTGTTCACATCAACAACGTTCCAACATGTCTTTTCATGCATGGCATTCACACGGCTGCAGGTGAATGAATTCACACCCAAATATTAACTTTTAAGTATAACAAATATCCGGAACGGATTAGAGGTTTTATGCCGGCTTTGGCCTTTTTGTTTGAGCCAGAATGTCACCGAGTT
This sequence comes from Lerista edwardsae, assembly GCA_029204185.1. Lineage (NCBI taxonomy): Eukaryota > Metazoa > Chordata > Lepidosauria > Squamata > Scincidae > Lerista > Lerista edwardsae. The sequence continues at coordinate 24,062,188 of JAJKFI010000005.1, forward strand.
GGGGCAGCAATATGAAGGACATTAACCCCTTCTCCTCCCCACATTTTATCTTTCTCCATTCGATCAATTATTGCCTACAGGACTTCATATGCTTTCTTCTGCTTCTCCTCAGTAAAAACAAGCAGCTGAGGAACACCTTCAAAGCATATATTTTTAGGTTCGAGTTCCACAAGCACTGTTGCTTTTGACCTCATACTAGTGGGCAACAGAAGGCAGAAATTCCTTTGGAGAGTGGCTGAAAATCAGAACACAGGGTGCAAGATCCTTTAAATATTGAGACTATTTTTCATCCAAACACCAAGCAGCATAATATTTGGTTTAAATGCTGTTTACTCGCTGACCCATCCTTTGCTAGTCTCTAATTTCTTTGGAAGAGTGCAATTTATACTGGATCCAATCCAGAGATTCAACTGTAGTGGAGGACACAAAACCACAGGAAGCAACTAAACTTAAATCAAAGAGCGGAAACGGCTTGGTTCAAATTTAGAGAGTACACATTGTTTTCTGGTAGAGCTGCCACTTCCTTGCAGTGACCTTTATATTATTTATTAATTACATATAGCTTTTTTTTTTTTTAAAGATCCCTTTAAAGAAGCAGCAGACAAAAAAAAAACAAATACCAAGTGAAGGTCAGGAGGAGACGTTGGTGAAATTGAGGGAAGGGAAGAAATCATTTCATAATTTGGAGGAAAAACAGAAGGTTCAGATTTCTATAGAAAGACAGGCAATGTGAACACAATAAGAAATGCTTGGGAGGTGAAGATATCAGATTTTAAAACACACATGATACACATGTGTTTAAAGCCCTCTTTTTCCATTTCAAAGGGAAAGCATGGACTTAACGCTCTCATTAGACTGCAAGTGTAAATGATGTAAAGTGAGGCATTGGGTCCGTACTGCTAGGGTGCACATAAGACGAGCCTTGAAAACAGAATTTTCTTTCCATGGAGCAAGCCTGGCTGCCCTCTCCTCAATCCTTCGCACTTAACAGCATTTTAAAGACATAGCCCAGAACTAAACTCAGCTACAGTGGCCTTCTACAGGACCAAAAGCTTTTGTCTCCCAGCAGCAGCAGCAGCATTATATTATTGGTCCAATCTTGGAGGAGGGGGCACTATTTTGCAAAGTGATCACAGCGGTGGTTGGTTGCTCAGCATTGTTTGGTCTTCATCTCCAAATCCAACTGGGCTCAGATATCCTCCATTCATGCCTAGCACAAATGTTATTTTTCTTGTTACTTCACAGCAGTCTGGGACCTTGGTAACAGCATGTGCTATGCAGGTCCAGGAACAAGATAAATGTTATCTCTGTCAATGGTGGACAAACATCTAGTGGCATTGCCCTGTAAGCCAATGTCAGATTTTGACTTTTCCTCAAGTTCCTTTCCCCCCCTGCTCATTAAGGGAAAAATTAGGCATCACTGACCCTTCTGAAGTTTGCAATTTTAAAAGCATCTAAATCTCACAAAATCTCTATAGCATACTGGATTTTGTTTTATTTTTTTTAAAAAGCACGCACGCACATCCAACCAACAAGCATCACTACACTGCCAAAAACAAACAACTACCCACAGATTTAGAGAAATTTGACTGTGACTAAGATCAGGGAGAAGGTCAGAAGATATTAGCCATTTCACAGAGGGTTAAATGCTTGGCTGGATCATAAAAAAAATGCAGCTTTAATAGTGTCATTATTTTTGTTGAAGAGTTAGATTTCAAGTCTTCACAAACCACAACTGAGATGAAGGCCTGTCACTGCCTTTCTTTCAAGATCCATGGAGTCCTCAAATCATATGGAAAGATGATGCATATACCTTTAACTGGGCTCGCTAGTGTTTTTTATTCTGCATTTCTAAACAAAATTGTGTGGTTGGGATTTTATATAGGGTCTGGACCAACTAGATACCACAGATATTTATACCACAGTGACTTGGATTTAGTGATAGTTGTCAGAGAAGTTTTTCAACTTCTTAGACAAGCAGAAACCCCACATAGTTAAGCCCTTCTTGGAATACTGTATATGCAGGAGGAAGAATACACAATTGAAATTATGTTCCATATCTTTTTAAAAAAAGGCTTTGTACATGGAAAAGTAGTTTTTCCAGAGATAAGTGTTTCAGTCTAGCTTTCTCCCTGACATGCTAACTTTCCACATTCAGGGAGGGTTTCTCTAAATGTGTATAATTTTCAAATATGCAGTTGCCCATCAGCAGCAACACTCTGTAGTAATACTAATATGGAATAAGTGTACTGCATGTCATTTCTGCACATTTAAAGTGTGCAGAACCAAGAAATGGTAAATCTGTGCAAGAGGAAGATACCATATTAACCCCTACACATCCCCCTGGGTTCTTACAATTAAGCTTTTGTTTTGATACAACAGAGTTCATCTATGATCTCCAAGATCTGTATCAGGATCTCCAAGATCTGTATCAAGAACAAGTGTGTCATTGCTGCTCAGTTGCCCACACAATGCATTGTTTGTTACATCTGTATTCCACCATGCTCTACACACACCTCATAGTGTTTATGGGGTTCTTGAGGGCTTCCATTCAGATACAAGTTGAGCTAACCTAGCTTAGCCTTCATGGTGAAACTACATAAAAAAAATCTTCAGGCCATCCACTGGACTGATTTATTTTAAAGTGGGCAGAGCTGTCAATATACGAAAAAGAAAAAAGATCAAGAATATAGATGCACAGGATAGAAGCTAAGATGTGACAACATATTTGGATCTAAGGATAGAAATTTTAGTTTTGTAGAAATTGAAATGTTCTGCTAGGTTTAAATGATCTTATTTTCTTTAGAATATATAATAAGATATAATAAGTATTCTTTATAATCATCATCATCATCCCATTTCAAGTACAAATTAGGCAGTTTCACACTAAGTGTGCTGCAACTCACTGGCTAGGCAGGAATTACAAGTCTTTGCAGACTGTTAAGTGTGTTATAAGTTTGTTTATTGATATATTCAATCCAAATCATCCAATTAAACAACTTTTGTGTATACCATGTGTTTTATGCAATCAAGGCCTGATGACAGATTCTACACTCTGTTCAATAGGAGAGAAAAATGAGAATCCTTGGTAGAAATATAGAGCAGCCCTATGCAAATCTCAGCATTTAGGTTAGAAGCAATTAGAGATGACATAGAACTCCTATATTGCTATAACTATGCTTTTAATCCCTCTTTGATTCACTGATTCAGATTTGCTCTAGATTTGTACACTGCCAGTGCAAGTGAAGAAAAATGGGCATCATTAGTTGCTATCTAAGTCACGTTTGATCTTTTTGCATGATTTTATATCTTGGCTTAGGTAGATAGGGTCACTGCATTGCAAACTTTCCACTCTGAATCCAACATACTGTACTACAGAACTAATTAGCATTGGGTTCAAGCCCAAGTTCAAAGCCTGGTCTTTAGAGACGTGGCCCAATATTCTGTATAGATTTGGGAAAGGTGGAATTTCAGTCCATCCTTAAGTAAACCCTCATAGCTCCCATAAATTGCGACTTAAATTCTATTACAGCCATAAAGAGAAAGAGATCCCGATAAAGCCACCGTACTTCTGATGCCTCAAGTCAGTTGAATAGCACTATAAAATGGAGTCCAACAATTGAATGAGACAGTTGAGATACACACTAGTGAAAAGGTATGGATTTGGCCATTTGATTTCCTCCAGTAAAATCCATCCATCCCGTTTTCCCCCACCCCAGCAAACTTTATGTATTTTCAAATCTGACTGCAGTAGTTTAAAAACCAGCTTTTCCCTGCAACAACCACATCTCTAGCTGAACCCGGTCGCCCTTTAGGACCTGATGACCTCTGGTTTCATCTGAAAGAGGAGAATTACAATAATGAAGGAAGGGTGGGGTGGGGGGAGAAGCCCTCTCTTCCTGCTTTGGGTTTGTTGAGAGAAATTAGATCCATCTGCAGTTTCCCTAAATTCTTCCAAACTGGATTGAACTAACCGTATACTCTAATAAGAACACACTGAGAAAAGCAACTTTATTGGTCTATTTCCATATCCAAATTATTCTCATGTATTTATATTTCTTCCTATTCTTCCTTTGGAAAGTTCCAAGCAATGTCCACAGGCTGTTGGTGATCACCCAATCAGATATGGATTAGGTCCACACTTCCTTCGCTTCCAGAACGTTAAAGCATCACTCCCAGGCTAATGCAGAACAACAAGCTCTGTCTATTACCCACACAAGTATGAATTTGATGTGTGCACTGCACACGCAAGGCTGCATCCTGACAAGGGATAACTCACCAGAATTGTCACCATATAGGAAACACTTTGAACCCCAACAGAAGGATTAACAGTACACTATGCCAACACAACAAATTAAATAAAATAAGGGCTGCCAAACAGAAATGCTAAAACCATAGCGCAATCCACCAGAGACCATTGTCGTTATTTCAGTGGGTCCCACGTGGGTCCCACTGAAACAAATGAAGCATACAACAACATACCTGGTAAACTTGCGGAAACTATGCATTTCATCAAGTTTATTGCTGAAATAAAAACTGTAGCTATCAAGGCTACCCAAGAGTTCAAATGAAATAAATATGTACTGTAGCAAGCTGATCCCTTATATATACTATTTTAATGCCTACATTTTGTATTACTACAATTCTGAAAACTTATATAACCCTGAACCCATACTTTTCTTCACATACACAGATGTTTATAGTGCAATGTCCATTTCACTTTTCTTTCCTGAAGGAATGCTTGTCTCTATTTCGTAAAGACATTTGTATGCTGCCTTTCCAACCCAGGATTACCCTAGGTGGCTAACATTAATAACCAAAAAATTAAAAATTGGTAAATACAAGTAGAATTCCAGCAGAAAAAAAAAACAGCATACAGTCTACGTGTTAAATTCCATCAGGAGAAAAACCATTTTGATATGTCATCCAAAAGCCATTAGAGAGTGAGCAAGATGCTCCTCCGCAGGAAGTGAATTTCATAACCTGGGCACAGCCACAGAGAATCTCCCATATCCTCACAAAATGCACATCAGATGTTCTCTTTTAGGGAAAGGGTTGTTGCCTAGTGGCAAAGCATCTGCTTTGCATGCAAAAGGCTATAGATTCAATTTTTTTTACTCAGTATGTAATTAACCTGTGGAACTCCTTGCCTCAGGAGGTAGTGATGGAGTCTGGCCTAGATGCTTTTAATTGGACAGACTGGGCAGATTTCTGGAGGAAATGTCCATCGCAGGCTACAGGCTATGATGGGTAGTGCAACCTCCTTATTCTAGAAGTAGGCTACCTCAGAATGCCAAATGCAGGGGAGTGGCAACAAAATGCAAGTACCTTGTTGTCTTGTGTGCTCCCTGAGGCATCTGGTGGGCCACCATGAGATACAGGAAGCTGGACTAGAGGGGCCTTTGGCCTTTTAGCAAGGTTCTTCTAGCAGGGCTCTTCTTATGTTCCTAAGCTGCAGCCATCCCCAGTGGGCAGAGAAACATTTGTATTTGAAACCTTGGAGAGCCACCACCAGCCAGTATCTGTAACTTGGAACTAGATGGACCAATGATCTGATTCAACCTCCTGATTCAACTAGCAGATTCATATGAGAGAAGGAGATTCTTCAAATAGCTTAGTTGTAAGCCATAAGAGGCCTTTAGATTGTGCGCAGAAGTGACTTGAGAGCCAGCGAGGCCGTTTTTAACAAGGGAGTCACATCTGCTCTCAAAATCTGGCCACAGCATTCTGGAATACTGTTCATTAGGGAGCTCCACACACCCTTATAGTAAGCCAAAAAAGATGCAACTGAGGAATGTCTCAGCCCAACTCTGAAACTCTGTGGGTTTCAGGATAGACTGTTGCATTAACTATATGGCGAGGAAGAGTGTTTGACTGTTGCATTGTCAAACACTCTTCCTCACCATATAGTTGGCATTTGGACAGCCGGATTCAAAACTGGATCCAGAAGTACCCACAAGCTGTAGTCAAGGCACAGAGATTCTTTATCAACAGCAGCAAACTTCTCAGGTATATTAGCCAGCCTTAGCTATAGTGTAGCCAAACCTGTACTGCAACATTGACTTGGTACGGAGATTTTTGTGGCGTGCAATAGAGATTTTTGCTAGTACCTCTCAAACAAATTGGTTATATTGGTATTTTCTTTCTGTGTGGCTTCATAGCCTGATCAGCTTCCTAACCTAACTATTTTTAAGAAAAAACTGGCAATTTTGTATGAAAATGGGTTATAACCTGACATGGTGATGGTTGACACATATTTAACAGTAATATGAAAGTGGCTTCTATACACAGAATGTTTGAATCCATTCAAAATCTTCTCAACAGCTCATCCCCGAGTTTTTACTGCAAACATGCTATCAAAATAGTATACCATCAAAAAGCCATTACTCCTGCCAAAAATGGGTCATATGTACAAAAACCCTGGGATAGATGTACCCTTGTATAAGTCGCATCTAGAGATTTCTAAGTAGTTTCAGTCCCATGTATGCTTATTTGGGAGTAAGTCCCATTGAAGATAATAGAACCTGGTTCCCAAAGGGATAGTGTGAGTATCATTTTCACAGCAGAGTAAATAAGATACTGAGTCCAAAATGAGTTTACATTCATATAATGAACGAGAGAAAACTTAAGGCAGACATGATCTTGACCATCATTCCTCTCCTCCTCTACTGTGTCTGCTTCTACTGTATAGACACAGTAGTCTATGACATCTTTGTAGGAAACAGGGTTGCGTTTTCCCCCCTTACAGTAAGTTGCAGACTTCATAGGACACTGAAAATATATTTCACCTGGAACACAAAGCATGATCTAGCAACGGTTAAGGATTTCAGCCATATCGAGACACATGTACTCAGCTCTCTCCCATTAAAACCAATGGGATATGTGGCTTTACAAGAGATCAGGCAGCATAAGATGATTAGTAGGAAGGAAAGTGTAAAGCAATGGAGAGTCAGCTTGGAGGACATTGTGTTACCTCAAAAGAACTGGTCAAGAAAGAGCAGAAAACTTTCTGAACTGAGCAAACGTGCAACGGCTGTGGAACTTTAACCGCTCTTGTTGAATGTCCCAGAGAATCCTGGCACCAATTGCGAGGGAATAACAAAGTATTCATTCCTCTTGAATAAAAGACCTTCTGGAAACAAGCAAGGCAACAGGGAAAGAAGCTGAGAGAAGCTCTTGATTTTCAAGCAAGCCCCAAGTGCCGAATTTTTTTTTAATGCAGTAATGGAAGCAGGAGGCAGCTTACCTTTCAAATGTGAAAGAGAGGTCAAGCAATTATCAAGCTGGAATGAAGCTAGGAGGGTGTTCATCAGGTTCATGTAAAAAAAAGCGACACACAGGTGTCATCCCAATAAGCTGAAATTCTTGAAAAAGTCAGGGCTGTAATCTCTCACCTATGCTTGGCCAAGTGAACCCTCCAGAAGCAAAGTCACAGACTTGAAGAGCTTCAGGGTTTCTGGTCTGTAGATGGAAAAATGGGGACTCATTCCCATAGTCCAGCACATTGTGCAGTCATTTACATTCTGCAGTAATTGTCAAGAGGTAATTTATATAGATGCCAGGAGACTTAAGGGCTCCTGGTGGATCAGGCCCTCAAAGTCCATTAAGAACCATCTCATCACTATTCACTAGTATTATGGTGTGGCAGGATGTGCTATGGAAAATGGCACCTCCTCCCCAAGGCCCAACTGTCTGAACAGCAGCTTGAAAAAGCAGACCACTAGAAGGAGGGGGGAAAGAGACAAAAAAATGGGTCACCCTGCAGAAAAATCCTGAAGGACATCAAAAGAATTTCCAAGCTCACCTTCCATTAGAACAAAACAAGGAGACTCTCTTGAACTGACCAAGGAGGAAATGAGCAATTGGGAGAGAATCAAATTACTTATAAGTATTGCAGGATAAGGGGGAGGGGGGGAGGAAGGAAAAGCTAGCATCCACCTTCACAACAACCAAGAGTGTTCAAAAGACTAAGCCCTCCTTTCAAAAGGGCACACTTAAATCTCAGCAGGTGTGCATTAAGAGATTTGCATTCATACCTTGTTAGGTTTAAACAACATCCAACAGTCAAAGCAAACTGGCTTCAAATTTCTTGATCCACAGCTTTTTTTCCGAGCTTGGCTAAATCATGAGAATCAAGTGCCCCTTATGTCCAAAGGCCTGGCCTGTTGGGAGCCGGTGAACAAATAAGGTGGACTAAAAGAAGTCAGATGCAAGGAAGGCAAGACAGAGCCTTGGGGGTTGTGAAATTATATAGCTGGGGTGCACTAGTATATACACCCTTTCCTAGGAGTAAGTTCCATTGAGCATGAGGCTTACTTCTGAGGAGCTATGCATAGAATTGTACTGTTAGTTGTGTAGGAGAGCTGTGGCCAACCATGGCTTTTGGCAGCACAATTGCAGAACCTTCTTTTTTGATGGAAGATTTCCAGCTCTCGGGGAATTTGTTGTTGTCCAACACTGAAATCAAGTGTGCTTGGGTATAAGTGACAAACCTTTCCAAATTGTTCTGAAGACATTGGCTATCCTTTACCGAGCTGCCAAGGGAGACACAACTGTACAAAGCACACTCACCAGGGGCTCTGGGCCTCACTGGGCCTCGCTTCCAAGGAAGCACGATTCGGACCAGGCTCCAGTGTCTTTCATAATAGCCAGATCTCATCTGTCAGGTGGGAGAGGCACGTTTTGCAAGAATACCGAGTTTGGTAAGTGGGGCTCTCAATACCTTGAATGACTCTTATGCTCCGTTTGTGCCAGACTTGGGGAAAAACCAGCATTTGTGATGGAGTCAGAGACACACACTGCTGCCATTTTATAAAGCCCAATCACTGGCTTTGCAGATAACATGATCCTGCATAGCTAGAGTTTGTCGTGACTTCAGTATAAACACTGCCGTTCTGCATTTGAAAAAGATTAGCTACAGTTCTTTTTTTTTTTTCCGGGAAGGAGGCACTGTTTGAAGGGGCTTCACAATAGATTCCTATGCATGTTTGTTCAGTCCCACCATTGCCCAGAAAACGTATATAGATCAGAGCTTTAATGTGGCAATGCAAACCTAGAGCTCCTCCTCCCAATGGGCCACAATGGCCTGGAGAAAGCAGCACAGTTACCACAGATGAGGTCCAAAAGCTTGAGAACAAGCTTGAGAATCACTCCCCCTCCTTTACTTAGCTGTCATTCATGTTTATATTAAAAGGGGCAAGTGGGTAGGTGGAAAGAAGCCAGTTGTGCACTGAACCCCAACGATCTACGGGACTACAGCCCTCCTTTTCAACAAGTCCAGCTCAAGGAAGGTTAACCCTTGAACATCCTGATTAGCAATTGCGGGTGGGGGGTGCTGGAAAGCCAAGCCGAAATCTCTGCCAACAGCTGACTGTCCTTGTCAACCTACAGCGAGCTGGGATACCATTCCAAGGAAGAGCTGCAACGCGTGCAAAGGACCTTCGTTTAGCATGACAATACTAGGAAAGACAAGCGAGGTGATCGCGGCCGTGGCAGGGGGCATGGAAGTCACCCACCACGCGCCCCGCAAGAGCAGGTTCTCCACACTGTCATGTCAGGCCCTTTGGGAAGGGCAAGTGGCCGCCGGGTCAGGCTTCGCTGCAATCCAGGGAACGCTCGTTTCTCGGGAGAGGAGAGGAGGCGGTGGGCGGGGGGGGGGGAAGAGCTGGCCTGAAACCCCACCCCTCCATCGAGCCACGCCGGTGCCCCTTTGCCCCCCCGCTGCCAAGCCTGGCACGTCTCCTTCGAGCTCCCCCACCGCCCCCTCTGCGCTTCTGCATCACGTCCTGCGGGCGCCTGCGAGCTGTGGCCCCTCGGCGAGGGCTCGGGGCTGTTCCTGGCCAGGCTGCGACGCCACGGCTGGGGCCAGCCACATGCCACCCCCTCGCTCGCCCATCTCCCTGCTACTGCGCCATCGGTGGAGAAGGCCCCAGCCAGCGCCTGCCTGCCTGCCTGCCTGGCCGTCCCCTCCTCCCGCCTGGCTGCGCACAGGTACAGCCAGCCCTTGGCGCGCCCAACCTGCGCAGTTTTCTTCCAACGCAATGGCAGGCGGCAGCTCCTCTCCAAGTTCAAAGGCGACACAGCCGAACCCCACAAGGAGGCTGGAAAACGGGGGAGAGGAGTAGAGGGGATGCGTGGCCGGAGGAGAGGTGGAACGAGGTGGGCGTCGAGGGGGGGCAGGAGCAGAGACGGCGGCACTGCAGGGCTGTTACATTACATCAACTGGAAGGGAGCAAAGGTCACGCGGCGAGGAGCCGAGACTCCAGCGGCTGCCTGTTACGGAGACGGCTCCGGGGCCGCTTCAGGCTCACGAGCGTCAGACAGACGGAGAGAGACGCGCAGGGGGACCGGCTCCGTCCGCGGCCAGGCTTGGGGGCACAGCTGGGCTTGTCAAGGCGGAGGCGCGTGGGCTTCTTCGTAGCCAAGCGAGAGGCGCGACCCGCTCCCGAGCCGCAGGAAAGCCCGCAAAAGTGCCCGGCCGCGATTTCCCCCCCCCCTCTAAGGCTTGACACCCTGTCCGTCCTCACAGCACGTCCTAATCCATTTGCCAAGGAGAGGGGCAAAAAGGGAAGTGCGAAGCGATCGCAATTGCCACCGAACCCAACTGGGCGATCGTCGCCAGTCGAGCACAAATTCGGGTGCTTGTTTTGTAAACGCATACTTCGTATTCGCCAAAAGCTACGCGCGCATATTTATGCGGAACGACACACGCCTCTCCCGCAGAAGGTCAGTGCAAGACATTCCGAAAGGGAGCAGAACGTTCCCCTCCGGGGCTTTATTTCTCTTTCATCCCGTGTAACATATTCCCCACAAAGATGAATTTCCTACTTACTTTCGATAATCCAGCCAAGATCATCTCTCAACAAGCGAGTTAATCCCAAATCCGAGACGGATCGCGAGTTGTACCTGCAGCGTGAAGAAAAAAAAATTGGCACGAAACACCCCCGGTTCTCAGGGAACGACCTACAAGTGCTGCGCTGTCAGCAGCAGCCGTCGCTTCCCCCCTTGCTTCGCCTCGCTATCGCAACAACTGCTGCCTGGGAAAATGGCTATTTTATGAATGGGAGGGAAAGGCTGCGTTCTGCGCATGCCTGTCCTGCTAATTCTATGAATGGGTGGGCAGTGGCTCCTCAAAGCGCATGCTCCACTCTCATTTATGAATGGGGGGCCGGAAGGGAACTTGTTGCGAGTTAAGGATGGATATGGGCTGTTTTCTTTTAATGAATGAAAGGCGGCAGCTGCATCCAGCTGCGCATGCACCACACACCCCCAGCCTTGGGCTGAAGGTAAAGCGATTTGCAGCAGAGGGGAGGGAGTGGATGTACGTGCAGCTGGGAGCGAGAGAGCGGCCGCGGTGGAAGAATGTCGGTTCTCTCCGATACAGCAGAAGGCCGCTGGCAGCAGGTTTCACGAATGATTAAGAGATGAATGTGTGATGAGGCGCGCGCGCGCGAGAGAGGCTGCTTTCGGAGCCCTGCCCGGCGGTTTCTCCTTGCAGCTGCTCGGCTTCCCCGGGGTGGCGGACTGGACTGACAGCCTGCAGCCCACCCTCTCCTCGGCCAGCCAGGGACGATCAAGGACGGTCGTGCGGCTGCCTGTTGATGGCCCCCTTTCAAGTGCAAAGGGGGCATTTTTTTTTTCTGTTTGCTCCAAAGCGGATAACGTTGGACTCGTCTCCTAAAAGGAGACACCGTAGTCCCTCCCCTTGAATAAAGCTCTTAATTCCGCTCATCCGGGCCTGTTTATTTCCCGAGGAAAGTAGTGGTTCCGAAAAAACCTGTTTCTCGGGGCGGGGGGGGGAAGCTGAGCTACGCGAGGCTTTTTTCGTATTTTTCTCGTGGAAGCTCGTGCTTTGAATGTCTTTCAGCACCGCAGCTTGCCCCTCATCCTGGTGTTCTGTTCATAGGAATCGCTAGTGATTTTTTTTTTTTTTTTTAAGAGGGGGCGGATAGGTTGCTTGGTGAAAGGCACGCATAGTACGGCATGGATTTCGGTTCTGTCGCCTCCAGACCTTCCTATCAGTGTGCACCGTACGGGTTCATACATTACTGCTGCCTGCACCATGTCGGATGGAGTGGGAGATGAGTGGTGACAAGGGAAACTTGAATGAGGCATCTGGCCCAAGACTATGCCTGCTTACTCAGAAGTCGGTCCCACTGTATTCAGGTGGCCCTACTCCCAGGAAATAATCTGGGATTGCAGGCCTATCCAACTTGCTGGTGCAGCTGCAATGCAGCCCTGACTTAAGCCAACAAATGTTCCCTTACCTTGAGGAGGCCTCCCCACCATAGAATCTCTCTCTCACCATTCTCCCCAACAGAGACAGAGACAGAGAAAACTGAATGGGATGTGGCCCTTAGGTGACATTCCTGAATACAGTACACTTATATGGAAGTACATATAACTGAACAGAATCACAGCACTGGCTTCTACGTAGACACGTATATACCTGCACTGTTACTGTGACCCAGGGCTCAGGTCCTGAGCCTCTTTCCCAAGTGTAAGGCGGGCCTTGAACATATACTTAGCAACTGTGGCTGCAACCCTATCCACAGTTTCCTGAGAGTAAGCCCCAGTGAACACCATGGGACTTAGTTCTGAGTAGACATGCAAAGGATTGTGCCCTGTGCCTCCTTAACGGAGAAACTACAACCTGTCTGCATAAGCCAAGATTAGAAAAAAGTGGTGGTGGAAGTAAGCAGGATGGAGAGGAGTCCCAACAAAAGATTTACTCATAATCCCACTCTGTTTACAGAATAATCTTCTAATTCCCTTGGAAGTAAGTCCTGTTGAATTCAACTGGGTGTATTCTTAAGTAAGTGTATAGGATGGCTGCTGCCACAGAATCTCAGTCTTAGGACCATGCAACATTTTGTCCACTTTGACAAGAGAGATGTTTTTGTGTGCGCGCACACATACTCTTCCGGATTAAGAATGTGACTCCTGGCAGAATTAAACCCTGGCATCTCTTGTCTTTTTTTTAAAGCCAAAAATAAAGAAAGCCGGTATAGGACAACCTTTCTATTTCTGGACATTTTTTTTCCGCATGCAGTTCCGTTACTGATGACTTTCCATCTATACGCACACAATGTCTAAATTCCATGCACTTACCTGGAAGTCAGTCGCATTGAGTTCAGACTTCCAAGTAGACAGGCATGCATAGGGTTGCACTACTAGATCATAATGGAACAAGTAGTCCAAATTTGAAGGGTAAAACTATTGGTGTCCGGTAAATGTCATGACATCCCATATCTAGTATTTGAACGTGTGACATTCTTGACCTGCATTGTCCTGTTTGGGGCCAGGAGTTGTCACACTCTCAAGTTCAACTTCCCATTGGTAAAAAGGGAAATCTTACAGCTACATCAAAATCATGTTGATTTGCAAATCCCACTGATTTCAGACTGCAAAGCATAAGCATACTTGGAAAGTATTCCCAGTCGGATTTAATTCTTAGTAAGCATGCTGAATACTGGGCTGCTAATGACTGACTTCATACAGCTATTGTGGGAATGAATAAGGAAATGATGTTTCTTCTTGGGGATAGAGTGTTTATAGTTCCTTTTCAAAGCCAACAAACACGCAACCCAGCATTGAATATACAGATATTTCTTGGAAAGGCATGTGATGCATGGAGAGGGGAGACTTTCTAATGCTTCAGTTCTGAAATCACAGAGGCCAGTAATGTATGTGTGCTTGCTATCAATGTTAATTGCAAACGTTGATCCTTCCATTCATAATAGTGGAAGTAGCTAGAAGCATTTGTTCTTTAATGAAGAAAATCTTTAGTCTCATAAACAGCCACAAAGATGGCCATTGCAGATTCAAAATGATAGGAACTTCCAATTACAGTCTGCTTTTGGCCAACTAAGCAAACAGCAGGACAAAATCAAGATCTTATTATTGTTAGTCATCAAAAGGGGTTGGTAGGAGAAGGGGTGGATAGGAGGACAGGAAAGCAGGGAGGATTGTTAGCTGATTGTGTGAGAGATGTATTTTTTTTAAATGCCTGTAAATCTGTGTACAAGGAGTGAGAGAAGGACTTCAAACATGCACACACACACTCATGTTACAAGGTCCTCTTTTTCCTTCTCGCAGAACAGGAAGGGAGGACAGCCTGCCCTACAGAAAAGCTCTCTTACATGCCCCATCAGGCCATCTGCCTCTCTTGGATATATGGCTTTTAGGGTGTTGCAGATGAAATCAGTCAGTCAACAGGTACTTATATATCGCTTTTCACCACGAAGTTCACAAAGCGGTTTACAGGCAAATAGTAATAATAAAGTTAAATGGCTCCCTGTCCCAAAAGGGCTCACAATCTAAAAAAAAGGCAGACCGCCAGCAATAGCCACTAGAAAGACTGTGCAGGGGTGAAGAGGGACAATTACTCTCCCCCTGCTAAATATAACACCACTGGAAAATCAGAAAAAAAAATCTAATCAAATGAAAGCCCTGCAGCAAGCATATGAATAAATGTGCTACCAAGAAAAGTGGAATGTCTTGATCATGAATGTGAATGGGGACAGGCTAACTTGCCACAGAAAGTGATTGTCCTGTAGTTTTTCTACTGTATGAATTTTGCTTTGTCCATTCAATAGCGCTTTGAAGGGGGTCACACCCACTTTGGTTGGCTCTCTTACTCTTTTGAATGGATCTTGTTTTCATCTGTTTTGTAATAGGATGTACCTCTCTTTTGCATGACTCGGCTCACTTTGTAATTACATTCTCCCTGCCCCTCCCAGCCCTGTGTGTGTGTGTGTATAGATCAATACCTGAAATCTACCATACCAACTGAGAACAACAGTTCATGTATCTAGCCCTTATAGAAAGCTTATGCGGCAATAAATGGGGCCAAATCCTAAACAATTTTCCTGCCCTGATGTAGCCAACCCAGTGGGGTGTGTGCTGCATTCTGTGGTGGTGGGGAAGTCAGGGAGGCCTCCTCAAAGTAATGAAACATTTGTTCCATTATCTTGTAGCTGCATCCATGCTGGAAAGTTGGATAGGATTGGGCCCTTAGTCTTTAAGGGTCCATCAGAACCTTCTTATCTTGAGTTTGTTGTAAAGACTAACACTGTGACCCTGCTGGAATGCATGAATAAAAAGTTCATATGTATGTTTTCATTTTTCTGAATTTATTCTGCTTTGGCTAATTTATCTGCTTTTCTGGGGAAGGGCAAAAATGTGTGTGGGAACCAAATATTCTCCCTAACCACTGGAAATATTTGACACTCTGATTCTAAAATTTCATCACTGGTCGCCCAAAACTACCCTTGGCATCCTAGATTTTTGGTGTTTCCTAGAGTAGGAAGGAATACTCCTGGCAATGACAGGAAGTGAGTTCTAATTCTCCTTGCCTCCCACTCCCCCCCTTTCTGTATTGACTTGTACATTCCATTTGGCGTCCATTTTGTTGCCTTATACATTCAGGTCAGTGCTGCCCTATGACACTGAAGTCATAGGTCTGATGGTGTCTGATGGCGCAATCCAAGGCCCGGGATGGGCCAGAACAAGTGTGGTCGCCAATGTGCCACAAAGCGTGTTTGCACCCACGTTACAAGAGAAAGGCCAGGGCACAGACCTGTGCTGGCCTCCGTGGGCTGAGACCCAGGCCTGGCAGCACGCAGGTAGGACTGGCTGAGCTTGGCTGGCGCAGGGGTTGGGGAGGGTGGGGGATGGGCGGGCCCGGGGGAGGGGGTGGCATCAGGATCTGGCACCTGGGCTGGATCCTAACTCCCGTCCCCAGCCTGACTGACCCCAATCTGGGCTGCTCAGAGTTGTGCCAGTGATTTTGCTGGTGCAGCTCTGAATAGCGCAATTTGGGCTGCTGTGTGTTACCTGGAGGAAGGGGGATGGATTCTTTTGGCTGCCTTTTCCAGCTCGGGGGTTTGGATTGCGTTCTGAACCCTTCATCTTACGGCAGAAAAACAGGCCGTGTGTGTGGTATCTTCTTTCTTGGCATTAGAAGGCCAATGAAGAAGGGCAACATGTGCTCCCATAAAGCAGCCTGTGAGCTGAGAGAACCTGGGTCTTGGTAGGAGCCCCTTCTGTGCCCTTGAGTTCTGGAGCTGCCCCTCTGAAAGCGTCGTGCTGGCCTCTTGTCTGAACTGCTCCTCTAACAAGGCAGTGAAGTAACAATTACAGTTAACGGTGCATCGGAGGATTCCTCCTCTTTACAATCGTTTGTGAGCCCAGTCTGGAAGTGTTTCTGAGAGGTCACCATTTTTCAGTTTCCCACATCTAATTTTTCCCACTCTCGTGGACACAGATGAAACCTTTGGGCTTTCTTCCTGCCTCACTCAACACCTGGCACTTGCATCCTCCTTGCATTACTCATGTCTGATACCTTGCTTTGCATAACCAACATCAGCCGTGTTTCCTTCCTTCCTTTGCAGTTCTTTTCTTGGGCTTTGCCTAAAGATAAACATGCACCCAGTGTATTTACATTTATCTACTACCCCTCATCAAAAGTGGGAACGTGAGCCTTATTATGTAAGAATGAGGAAGTAGGTCATGTGTTCGCCCCAGCCCCACCTCTTGTTTGTTGGTATGATGAACTGCACCCCTCAAATTTCTAGGAGCTCCACTCTCCTGCTTTCACGCCTCCCATCTTCTCCAATGGAAGGAATCCCTCAGCTGATGGTTCAGCTACAGGGTGTAATTATTCTGTAACATATGACATTGTCAAGCATTGCAATTGTACCAGAGAGCTGAACCATTTCTGTAGGTATCCATCTATTATAGGACCAGGTGGCCTGTGCTGGTGAGATCCCATGCATAGGCTTTCTGCCTGCAGTCCATTCATGATCTGACGACAGCTCTCTATCATCCAGCTAAGAAAAGGCTAGAGTGCTACACAGCCCTGAACTTTCAGTGAAGCAGGAACATAACATGAATAGAGAGCAGCATTCTATAGCCTACATCAGTGGTTCCTAAACTGTGGGTCGGGACCCCCCAGTGGTTACTAGCAGAGGCGTTTCTACAGGGATGGCAAAGCTCTAAGTGTTGCAAGAAGCCTTGCCCTGTCATGTAAATCCCTCCTCTCCCTTGCTGCTGTAGCCAGTAAGCAACGCCAAGATGTTGCTGTTCCCTGTGAGGATTGGCTAAAACGGTGCAGGAGAGGAGTGATTTCTACTGCAAGGTAAGGCTTCCTGCAAGACTTAGAGCTTTGCCATCCCTCTGGTTACTAGCCAATTTCAGGTGGGTCACAAAGCACCTAGAGCAGCCATATTGAAAATATGGAAAGATGGGATGCTGGAAAGAGGGAGGGCTGTGTGGTTTTGCTTATTGTTTTGTTTTGTTTTGCTTATGTCAAAGTTGTCAATAGGCTTTTTTTCTTTCTGATTCACTTTGATATTGGAAAATGGCTGAGAAATGGCCCAACTGATTGCTGCATTGTCAGGAAAGCAGCAGACTCTGGCATCACAATGACAACACCTCTGCCATGACATCTCTTCTGGTGGGTCCCAGGCAGATCCTCTTTCTAAAAAGTGGGTCCCAGTGCTATACAGTTTGAGAACCTCTGGCCTACATCTTTATGTTGCTCTGGCATTGGTTAGGTGGACCAGGACAGCATTTAATTGTGGTTTTATACTCTGAATTTATGTAGCTTCATTTACACATTCTATATACCTCTTATATTTCTGCAGATCAACTTCTCCTGGAGTTTAGTGACTGCTTTTTGTTCCGTTTTATTTCTTTGGAGCCTTGTCTATTGCTCTGTGCACACATAAGCAGTGTAGAAACTAGTGGTGTGTAGGCGAGTTAGTAAAAAGGGCCTCTTTCTCATGGCCCTGACTTCATCCACTATACGTTCAAGGTCCCATTTATGCATATGGGCCTTATTCATGTGCACCCAAATGTGGGTAGTAGGATCCCTCCACACAATCTGTACCCAACCAGGTTACCCAACAAGGAAGTTACATGCATTTGAGTGCTGGTGTGTCAACCCTCCTGCAGATGGAACCTTGAATAGATGGGGATGAGGGATAGGGCTGCAGGACACAACCCTACTCCCCATCCCAGCATTCATTTCCATGCCTCATAAATTTCTGGATGGGGCTAATATTGGGTGGGAGTCTGCTTTACTTTTGTATGTTCCAGAACAGTTGTATGCTTGTTGCATGGTTCTGTGAAGAAAAAAAATACTACATTTTGTGTGGGCTTTGTCATCCATTGGCAAACTATAGCCAGGGGCTGGATGAACATTGTGCTCCTCTTACCCTCCAACCAACAGATTTGGCATTGAGGAAACCCACATTCTGCCATTGGAATCAATCTTAGCAGATATACGTAAACTTGGCCTTATTTTCCATAATAGACATTCAAGATCCACATTTGCAAATCTCCATTCTTGTGTAGTGATACAGGACATGGGTCAACACAACCCTGGCTATAATTACCACAAGTGTTTTGTGGTACAGGCACTTAGCTGAAATGCTTGGTAGTTGTTTGATAGATGGTCTGATGCATCCTGATACATTTATTTCCATATCAATATGTCTTCCGTCTTCATTTTCCCTGAACAAAACTACAATAAAAACCCAGCTTGCAGGATAGCGCAGACAGCACAGCTGAAACTAATATCAAGTGGACTGGGGTCATTTGTTAAGAATTCTTTCCAAGTTTTGTGGACCCAAAGGTTGGATCAAACCTTTGTGCACAGGCAGAAATTCCATGAGTGGCCTTCCACAATACGGTAACTCTGGTGCACTTCCGTTTGGTTTTAATGAGAGGTCAATAAGGCTGCAGTGAGCAATTTGTGGATTGCTGTCTTCACAAAGCAGATGCTTATCTGGCCACAGCAGTACCTTTAGTTCATTCCAATAGGGTCAGTCCTTTTTATTTCTGAGTCATTCAGTGTCCCTGTTATCCTGATGCAGAGCACCTTACTCTTGGATGAATGGCCTTCAACAAGCAAATCACAAAATGACCCAGATGAGATGCTGGCTCCTTACCGTCTGAGCTGTACTTGGCTGTTATATTTACCTCCTGAAACTGAACCTCTTGCCTGGCCATCACAGCCAGGAACGAAGCCATTAGTTACTGCTGTGCGGCAGGAACTGAGTCTCTAAGAATTTGAAAGATCATCCTTTTGGGCTAACTTATCTGGTTCCCACAGCATGTTGAAATATCTGTTCTATGAAACACACTGTTCTACAGAGTATACAAGTAAAGCACCAAACAAATATCTCGTTGGCATGTATTCTAGGGCTGTTAACTACAAGCCTCTTGACCTGGTGGTCCTTGCACCTCATTGGGAATCGTGTTCATACAGCTGAAGGAGACAACTACAGGGTCACATGTTGGGGGGCCTGGTCTGCTGTTGACATGGGGGTGTCTTCCAGGTTGGGTAAAGTACCTACTTTTCCAGGGACACTTCTCTGCTCTGGATTGGGAACTACAGTGCCAAATGGGGAGCATGGACATATTCTGTGCAGGCTGCAAATGGATTTAAAGATGGCCTGAAGCAGATGTCCACTAATGTATATGGCAGGCTGTCTGACATGATGTATGATTTGGAAGCGTGTAAAATAGGGCAGTAGCATCCTTGGAAGGGGCAGAATCAGTGGTGTCATCTACTCTCGCGGAGACGGAACGCTGGGCGGGACTTACGTTTGATTAGCTGCCTGCCCGTTCGCTTCCGCCGTCCTTCCTGCTTGCCCAGGCACCCAGCGCACCCCCTGTCCCCCCCCGCGTCCATCACGGAGCTGGGTGAGCAGCGGTGGGGCGCAGCAACCGAGGGCAGCCCGCGTGGCAGGGGGAAGGTGGCGGAACCGCACGGACCGGGCTGCCAATCAAACGTACGTCCCGCCTCGCGTCCCGTCTCCGCGAGTGTAGATGCCACCACTGGGCAGAATGCTAAGTTTTGCAAGGCGACTTACCTTGCTGTGTAAATGGCTCCTCTTCCTCGCTGTTGTAGCCAGTAAGCAATGCCAAAGCACTGCATTTTCCATGAGGACTGGCTACAATGGCGAAGGAGTGTAGTGATTTACATGTTAAGGTAAGGCACCTTGCAAAACTAAGCGCCCCCTTCCTCCGTAGGGACACTACTGAGACAGGCTACTCATTCATATGAAATATAGAAAGCTGTTGCCGGTCCCCTGCAGAACCTGCTACACCTTGAACTTGGCTGTTTCTAATGGGTTTTTAAGATTACTGTGTGAAATGTATCTTTCACGGGCATTTCCACAGGCAACGATAAAAACAGTGGAAAAGATATAATCAATTTCTCCTATCATTCTTTAGTAAACATTGAAGTACAATTCAAAATAAATATTTTATATATGTAAAAAAGCTGGTTCTCTAGAAAGCATTGCACTAGGATAAACCCATTACTGTACCGGACAAAATATAAAGCAGGTCCCAGCTGACTGGGAGTGCAATCCTAACATGGAGTTAGGCCAGCACAAGGCCAGCACAGTTAGGCCAGCACAGTTTGCCTGGTACAAGGGCCACCGTAAAGCACGCTTGGACCACTCTTGGAGGCAGGGAGGATGGCGCACGTCTGTGTGCTGGCTTCTCTGACGCCAAGAGTGGTCCAAACATTCTTTATGGTGTCCCTTGTGCCGGCCAAATTTTGCTGGCCTAACTGTGCCAGCCTAACTCCAGATTAGGATTGCGCTCTGTGTGTGCTACGTGAACTTGAGTTATTTAACTGAATAGTCTTTGTAAGGACCAATTAGCACTGTATTTTGATCACTTTTTGTTTTTTTACAATTTTTTAAGCAAGTTGAAGAAACAGAAACTGGAAATGTATTAGTAAAGGTTCACAGAACTACCCCATGTAGGCTTACTTATACACAGGAGCGACGGGACTCTATGTGGGACATTCTCATGGGGCCCCCACCCTCCCTGCAGGGGCCCCCAATCACCAAGAAATGTGCTTGTGGTGCCATGCACGGCCCCTGGAAATAGTTGATGGTGGCATGATGACATCACTGCCAACTGCTTCCAGGAGGCCCATTTTGGATGGTTCGGAGGCAGGGGCAGGTGCGTGGGGCCCAAGGTAAAGCTGTTCTGCTCACCCCACTAACTTACAGCCCATAGAAATCCTGGCTCAGCAGCAGGCAATATGCTTGCTGCATGGTGTGGGGGCCCCCAAAGGCTGAATGGATCTTTCACACTGGCCCAACAGGCTCCGGTCTTTTGCTCTTGCCATTGCTACTGAGCCTTCTTCCAGAGGCTGTCAGTACTGTTTTGATACTGCCGTTAGGCCTCATCCAAGCCTCCATGGCCCTCCATGGCTGCATGGCCCTGATTTGGGCTGTGTGACGTCCTTGGCTGTGCGCCTGCTATACAGCAGACGCAGATCCAAGGAGCCCACAGTGGAGGCTGGAGCGTGCCCTTGCCCCAGGGAGGCTCCTGAGCACTGCCAAGTTGTGCTGGATACAGCACAGGCCCGCCGGCCTAGCTGTTCCAACACAGCTTGAGACTGCGCTCTCAGAGTCATTCGTGGCTTGGAGAGCAAAGCCTTTGAGCCTGCTCTCCAAGTTGTGAATGGCTCTGAAAGTGAGGGGTCACTTCACACAGGAGCTCAGGCTCCTGCACAAATTAGTATTTTGCCCCCCTCTAGAAATCCCACTGGCCAATCAAGGGGACTTGTGCCGGCTGAAGACCAGGTAAGGATTGCACTCTGTGTGTGTTTAAAGATGTGTTGCAGCATATACCTTTGTGATGCACATATGGACCCTAGGACTAAGGTGCCCATGACCTCTTAAAACAGTGGCGTGTAAGACAGCATTTTCCAGTGTCATGCCCAGTTAGGTGTGCTGCTCATTCATCTCAGGGGGTTCAGGTGCAGCAAAGTGTGTTGAGCTATTAGTGGGACTGTTGTAAAGACTTCTGTGGGACCTTATAGGCAGTCATTCATATAGCTGTAAACTAAGACCTGTTTGAGGCTTGGGGGTGTCCTGTGGGATGTTCAAGTTCAACCCTCCCTCCCAAGCGATACCACAACTTGCCTTTAAAAGTTCCTTCAAAAGTAGTTGGCCATTAGCATGGAAAGCTGGGCACAAGTGTTTCTAGACTAGCAAAGGCCCTTTGATTGCAAGAAACAATTGGTGGTTCTTTGGATCCCAAGCATTGTGTCCTCCACAGACATTACCACGAGAGAGATTCCGTTCGTATGTGGGGGGAAAAGGGAAACATCTTTTTTAAGTTCAAAGCTGGCCTAGAACTGACCCTCAAGAATGTGTGTGGCTTAGGATGGAATCCGAAACTCCTTTCAACACAAGGGAAATTACTTCCAAGTAAGCACACATGTGCTTATGCTGTAAGAGACAGAAATAGTGGCATTCAAGAGTGCTACCTTAAAAACTTGAATGGAAATGAGAGCCATTTTGCAACTCTTGCATTTGATTTTCTGTTGACCATAAGCTTTACCTCCAGAAACCATTTTCCTTTTTTGCAGAGATCAAGAAAAAAAAAAATCAGTTAAGAATTGTGATTCCTTGGTTTTGCAGTTACTGTAGCAACTCTGTTAATTAATGAAGCAATGAACCTATGGCTAGAATGTCAGAGGGGTGTTGAGCTCTGGGATCCGATGTTTGCTGAAGCCATGCAACTTGGTGGGTGTCCTTGGGCCAGTTAGTACTTCTCAGAGTTGCTGTGCAGAGTGGGGGGAGGGAGAGGGGGAACACTATGTATGCTGGTGATGGTGAACCTTTTTGGTTTGCTGTGTCAAAAATGCCTAACTTGACTCTGCTGGCCTGTCCCTCCCCACCCCCCAACAAAAGAGCAACAATTATTTACATATTCATTTATTTTAAAAATACAGTCCTGTATTTTAAAAATACAGTTTTTAAAAAATATTTTAAAAATACAGTTTTAAAATAAAATTTTAAAATTTTGTATTTTAAAAATATAGTCACGTGTGGGGCTATGCATTATATAAAGAAACATCAAATCATTACAAAAAAAATCAAATCGTTTCAAAACCAAACTCAGTTGTTGTTGGGTGTTGGTGAATGATGGCGTGTCACCCAAAAAATCATGGTGTGTCACCTTTGACACGCAAGCATTCCATGCTTAGCTCATTGAAGGAATAGTGAGATTGTGATAAATACAATGAGAAAGAGCAGTGAATGGGGTATGGAGCATAAAAATAACACCCCTTCTAGTTGGATCAAGAGTCCCTCTCATTATGATGCTTATAAGTAGAGCACAGAGGGCTTCCCTGTTTGGTTGTCCCTCAGTACTAGGTATTCAGAGAAATGTTGCCTCTGCTCTGATCCTGCACGTTCCATGGCTAATCCCTACCAGCAGGCTGTTGAGCACCAGGACATCCTGTGGTAGCAAATGCCATAAATCACTATGGATTGAAGACGTTCCTTTTTGTCTTTCCTGAATCTATTGCCAATACAACTAGTTTCATTGAGTGACAATACTGGTTCTAAGATTATGAGAGCGAGAAGTATTTACTATCCACTCGTTACATTTCACTTCAACTGTTTTCATGCCTGTTGCATTTTTTTGTCTCTTTTTGATCTTGCATGTTAGCGTGGAGTCTTATAAGCTGGGAAAAGTGGAAGCAGAAGGGACTAGATTTAACTACCAAACAGCTACTAGAAAAGAGCTTACAGTACATTTTGAGGTTAGAATTTACAGTTCAGGCATTTATTGGAAATATATGTCTATGGTTTGCAATTAGCTGTGGGTATACAGATGTAGAATACTGAAGGCTTTTAAAAAGTACAGTATAGTAAAAAACTTTATGATATGGAAATTGGATATAGTGCAGTTTGGGTTGATTGCAGTAGTTAACTGATAGTTCTTTCTTTTACATCTAGCACTTTCCCGCCCTGCATTAGTCATAGAATAGAACTGTATGGATGGGAATTAATAGATACTGTATAAAACATGAACAGACTGGGCTGTTAAAGTTGCTATCCAAACTACACCTACTTGGGAGTAATTTCCACATACTATTTTCTATGGATCGGGGCATTTGCAAATAGTGTTATTTTTTCACAGATTTCAGTATTTGAAAGACAGAAAGCGGTGTTATATGTTTTTATTCTAAGTTCTCATTCCAAGTCCTCATTTTTGGTAATTTTAAATGCTTTTAAAGTGAACTAGGCAGTTGATACAATGACAGCAGATGCAGCCACAGTATTATTTCTATTTGGAAAAGTAATCTATTTTAATTTCTGGAAACTATCTTAAACACCAAAATGTGTTTTTATTCAGATATTTTCATACCAAAAAGGCAGTGCCCTATGTTTTTATGTTTTTTTTAAAAAATTAACACCCCTACCTAAGGATCAAGATGTTTAATTATAGTACTGTTCAGTCTGGCTTGCCTTAAGAAACCTAGGAAAGAAGTTTGTCCAGCTGGAGATTTTGATATTAATAAAAGATTTATGTAAGCATTGGGGGAACACGAAACTGAATTTGAGAAGCTGGAAGATTAAGAAGTGTTCAGATAATAAGGGTTCACTACATTTGAAATAGGGCTTCACTGAGAGCCCAATCCTATACTTGTCTACTTAGAACTAAGACCCATTATAGTCAATGGAGCTTACTCCCAGGAAAGTGTGGATAGGATTGCAGCCTTTGATGTACAAATAGGAATTATTTGATTTGAACCCTGTTTACTCAAAAGTAAACCTAAACCAGTAAATCTTACTTGTTGCAATAGAATCTACTTGCAAGCAGGTATGCAGTTACTTGACAGGAAGCCTCATTGACTAAAGTGGGGTTTACTCTAAGCAAAAATAGACCCATACGTCCCGATGGCAAGATCATAACAGGTCTGTACCTCTCAATAAGATTTAGTTTCAAGTAACCCCCCGTAGGATTGGCCTGGAAAAGTAGTCAGGGGTGAAGGGAATTCTGTTAGGGAAATGACATTGCTTGAATTTAAAGTGGCGATTAGGCGGGGGGGGGGAGAGGAAGGGAAGCAGGGAGTTTGTTTATAAAATAAATAGCAGAGGTTCTGCTTCTGATGAGATCACTTTTTCGTGCTGCAATCCTAGGTATTCTTATCTAGGAGTAAATTTCCTTGAACACAGTGGGGTTTCTTTGCGAAGACCTAGTTGGGCTATAAATGCAACGAAATAGGCCCGATCCAGATTGGATCCGGAATCCTAGGTCTTCGGTGTGATCGAGGGCTGCCGTTTGGACCGGATCAACAAGGGGGGGGAGGGGAAGCGTTTACACGAAGCTTGTGCGCGGAGCCACTGCGGTTGCCAAGGATCCGTCCTGTTCGAGCTGGGGCGGAGTGGAGGGAGTCGTCGACTGGCCTGGCCAAATGTTCTGGTCTCCTCGTCCCCTCCGGACGGGCGGCGCGTCCCCCGGACACGCTCTTCGCCGCGCGAGCGCAGGCCGAGGCAGTGGCGGTGTCGCCGCTTTAAGGGACTCCAGCCAGCCATCCGTCTGGCAGGCGCCTTTCAGCCTCACAAAAGAACAGGATGTTGTTGATTTGTAACCAAACCACAGAGAGGAAATGATTGTAAATTTCCTCTAAACATCCCCACTGTCTGCCTCCCTCGCTTCCGCCTCCGCCGCCCCCGCAGCCAAGGAGCTGCTGCAGTTTCCAGAAGGGGGTTTCTCGTGGGCAAATGGCTCGGCTCCTCGGGCTCCTTTTGATTTACATACCCCCGGCCTCCCCCCTCCCCCCCCCCGGTTGTCTTCTTAAATTTAATACGAGTGGAGTTAGCACTTGACTCTCGCTCTTTGTGTGCCGCTGGCTGGCTGGAATTAGTTGACTCTCGCAACACCCACGCTGTTAATCCTGAACAACCCCGGGGGTGGGTGGGGGGAGGTGGTCTCCCTCCCCCGCGAATGAGCTGCAGTATCCGTAATATTTGTTCCTCCTTAATCCATTTACTAGCCGGGGTGCTGCAGGAAATCGCAGGAGTGCAAGCCCTGCTTTTAAAATAGCTCTGACTAGTTATTATCACAGACCAATCTGTAGCTCTCCTTAATTGCAGCTTTCTCAACAGCACACCAGGGGTGCCTGCCAGATGTCCCCGGATTCTTATTGGGAAGGGATGCGAGCCTGATTCCAAATTCTAGGATTGCTTTAGTTAGGACCAACCAACATGAAGAGCCTGATGAAGAAATCTTACTGCTTGATCCTTTGTGGCTTTTGATTGGTCCTAAATGAAGCATTAACCTGAATGTCAACCATGGATTTTTCAGCTAATGGACTAATACGTGTGACATTATTCCAGAATGTCACAGTAGGGCATAGAAGTGCTGTGAATGCTCATGTGCTTAAAAAAAATGCCACTAGTGCTTCACAACATTTGGTGACTTAGGTCCATAAAGATTAGTTACAGCAATCAGTTTTAAGTCAAGCCCCCCCAAAACTGATTTTATTTATTAAACATGACCTGATTGGCATCTAGAGATGTTGTATCCTGTGTTTTGTTTCATGCAGCCTAATCCAGGTTGTAAAAATTACCTTCCTCCAAAGTTGATACATATGATTCCCTTTTTTAATCTTTACAGCAATCCTGTGAGGTAGGTTAGGCTGAAAGAGAGTGATTAACCTGTAGTCATTCACAATAAACTTTATGAATGAGTAGGGATTTGAATCCAGATCACCTAGATCAGTGGTATTCAAACGTTGTAGACCGGGACCCACTTTTTAGAATGGCGCTCGTGTTGGGACCCACCAGAAGTGATGTCATTAACCTGGAAGTGATGTTGTGGCAGGAAGTGACATCATCAAACAGGCAGTGCTGTCATTATCACATAATTGGCATTCTTGGACTGCAGCAATTGCACAACCATGAAACATCCTTTACAGAAAGCAAGATTATGACAAAATATTATGTAAAAGCACTGAACTGAAAAGAAAAATTTGAAACCCCCCACTTGAAAATTCAAACTCACAACTGGAATATACTCACAACAGTTTCAAGATGGCTGCTCCCATCTTTCCGTGACCCACCAAGTGGGTCCAACCCACAATTTGAATACCACTGACCTAGATTAATCACTATGTTACCAAGTGTATTAAGCATCCTTGGGTCCCCCTCTTTGCAGTATAGTACAAATAAAATTGAAATAAGCCCAGTGTGACACTTGCAGCTAAGCATGCTTTGAGCATTGTGGTCCAATTTTAATTTTGAATAAATGTACATAAAAGCTTCACAGCAATCCTGTGTGTGTGTATAACTACTGCAGGCTGTCCTCAGTGATAGCCTGGATGTGGACTGAGGGCACAGTCCTAACCTGGAGTTAGGCTGGCACAATTAGGCCAGCAAAGTTTGGCCAGCACAAGGGACAACATAAAGTATGTTTGGACCACTCTTGGAATCAGAGAGGCCAGCACACAGATGTTTGCCATCCTCCCTGACTCTGAGAGTGATCCAAACACACTTTATGGTGTCCCTTGTGCCAGCCAAACTTTGCTGGCCTAACTGTGCCAGTCTAACTCCAGGTTAACATTGTGCCCTGAATCTAGACAAGATGATATTTGCTGGTAGTGGGGCACTTCTGCAAAACTTTGGCTGGTGCGCCAACTCTGCCCCTTTCTGAGAAATGCAGGCTAGTATAACTCATGGTTAGTCTT
The DNA here is from genome assembly GCA_029204185.1 of Lerista edwardsae. Taxonomy (NCBI): domain Eukaryota; kingdom Metazoa; phylum Chordata; class Lepidosauria; order Squamata; family Scincidae; genus Lerista; species Lerista edwardsae. The sequence continues at coordinate 24,089,714 of JAJKFI010000005.1, forward strand.
GGTCAGATTGGACTACTCCAAAGAACTTCACATGGAGCCATACTTGAAGATCATCTGGAAGTTTCAGCCAGCAGGACTGGTTTTAAGTCAAATGGTGCCCCATGGCTAAGTGAGCGCTAAGCTAAGGTAATATACTGTTACAGATCTGCCTCGGTATCCATTGATTTGCTATCCATGGTTTCAGTTATCCACAGACACCATGAATACCTGGACACCTATTAAAAAAAATAGGGGAACATTAAACAAATATCTTTTTTTACCTTACTGCAGCAAAACCACTGATGTCCCCCTATCTTTAAAAAGATATCCACATCTTTTTATCATTTAAAAAGATGTCCCCAGTATCCACGGTTTCAGGTATCCATGGAGGAGTCCAGAACAGAACCCCAGCGGATACCAGGGCATGCTTGTATTTACTATTTACTTTTCAAATGTAATTTACACATTTTGTTTTACTTGTAGGCTTACATATATGCAATTTTCATACTAACATGCTGAGGTCCATTATCTCGCATGCACTTTTTAAGTGCCCATCTTGAGTGTTTTCCATTCTACCATCAAGACAGAAAGTCTATAATAAATTTTATGTGTATCTCTAAGATTCTACAGACCTTGGCTGTGAACTGGGGGTCCTGCAAACATGTTTCTGATTGGGCTCCGCTGCTCCTAAGGCCTGCCCTTTCAGCTGGTACCGAATGCTGCTGGATGGATTCTAGCTGGACCCCATGAGTGGAAGCATAGAACTGCCATTCTGCATTGCCTTCATTGATTAGCGATGCGCTTCTAGGCTCAATTCAAGGTGGTGGTTATAACCTTTAAAGCCCGGAATGGCCTGGTACCAGGAAACCCACATGGATTTGTATCCATTCTTTGTTCCTCATTGGAGGCCCTACTCTGTGTTTCACCTCTTCCAGCGGTTTGTTTAGGGGATACAGTGACAGTCACTCACCCCAGGCTTTGGAATCCCCTAACCCTGGAGGCCCACTTGGCCTCCTCAGTCTTTCTGCCTGCTAATGAAGACCTTTTCATACAAGTAGGTTCTAAAAAAAATCATTGATGTAAAGCATTGACTAAACAATTTAAGTGACCAATAGAAAAAAGAAGAAGGTGGCAAGAGATATAAATCAACTACTTGCTTTGTCCTCAAAGAAACCCAAAGTGATACTTGCACCATGAAGTCTGTTTGCAGGACAGGAAACATTCCTGATTGTTTCATCTGCCCAGCATCACCAAAAATAGTTGCAAATAGTGGACTCATTGTGGGAGAAGCTGACTTCAAAGTTAACAAGCAAGAAAGAGACAGGGGAAATCCCTGCACTGGACAGGAAATGAGAACAATGAAACATATCTACGCTGAAGACTTCTTTGGGAAGGAAGGGATCTTGAGTGTGTGGTTAAGCCATCACCCCGGACTGTCACAGGATGCTTTTCTTTATTGCTAACTAAACCCAGGGGCTACTCTGATTACAGGCATGCTGTGAGCAGCTGCTTAAGATGATCTCAATGCTGGTGAATCCTTAGGAGATCCGCCATTGAGCAAGGAAGCTTGCTAGCTTTGCAGAAGTTTGTACATAAACTAAGGTTAAGATCCTATAATTGAACACCCACATAATTGAACACCCGCATCTGAGAGCATTTCTTTAGTGTGTACCTGCTAGAGTTCCCAGTCCAGACTGATAAGGCTGCATATAGGACTTTTCAAAAGGAAGTAATCCAGTATGATTGACAATGGCCATCCTGCTTAATTTAGGGACACTTGTACATTGAGGCAGTCGTGTTTTCTATGGAAAAGACAAGGAGTTCATACAAGGTGAATTTCAGTTACTATTCTCTTCGTAATCGTGCTGAAAAAACATGCATGGTTGATAGCATCTTATGGAGTTCTTTCTTAAGAAAATTCTGGGATCAGTCAAAAATGTACTGTATATAGTCCAGAATTGGGATTGAATGGGATGCCACCCCCCTTTTGTGTGTCCCCAGTATTCTGCTATGAAGTTCCATAACAATGAAATAAATCTTGGCCAGTGGCCATGCATGACACAGTGCATGAATAGTGCTTCTCAGCCAACTCTCAGCCAACTACTTTTCATTGGATAGCTCCTAGGATGATCCAGAGAGGACATGCAGAGATGCTTGAACTTAAGCAGCTGCCTTTATTTGGATCAGACCAGTGGCCCATTTAACTCACTCTTGAATACACTAATGTGGTGGCTTCAGGGTCCTCAGGCAGGGGTGATCTTTCTTAGTCCTCTCTTTTGAATTTTAGGGGGGGAAAAGTGTTGATTCCGGAGCTATTGGGGACTTTATTTGGCCCATAACCAGGATTTGAGTATAAATCCAGAATTGCTCAATGACTTATCCTTGTGATACAAATTGGAATGAGCTATTTTTAGTATGTTGCTATGTTGCCCTTTCTGCTTCCCACTTGTTAATTTAAGCAGTGCAGTCATATTTATATACAAATCCATAATGACTTTTTCCACAGTTGCCCAAAGAAGACATAGAAAAGAATCTTTGGTTGTGTGACGGACAGAGGCAGAAGAGACTTCTATAAGAATGTTGGTGTTCTATAAGAATAGTTTTTCTGTCTTAAATGGTTTCCATCACAAGTTCTTCAGGAAAAACACATACATAATGGCAGCGTTTTGCTTTAACCCAAAAACATCTATTCTTGTAACTCTTAGAGGAAATGGAACTGGCAGATAGATCTGCAAAAGTTCCACAATGCTGACATAGATAAGCGGCTGCAATTATGATTATAGATGCAAATCTCCCTCCTTGGTGCGTGAACAAGAGTTTTCCGGGATCAGTCTATAAATGGATTGCCTTCTCAAAACTGCTTGTAGAAAAAGTCTGATCTAGAAACGTAAACAGATGCTCTACTTCATTAATGCTAATAATCTAAATTTAATTGTTCATCATCAAAGAGCACCAGAATCCAGAAAATGTTAACAGAGCATCCAACTATCACCAGTCAAAGTAATGTGCTACAGCCCTCTCCCTGAATACCTCCCCTGCAGGTTAAAAACAAAACAAGGCACAGCGGCACTCTCTAGGGTTTGTAAGAGAGTAAATACTCAAAACATATCTCTAAGAGTTAAGTGCAATCCAGTGTGCTCAATGAGTGTGTCATATCAGGAGTGTCATAAAGCACATTTGCAACGCCTCTCGAGGGGACGGTACAGTCCCCAGGCCCAGCAGCACCCAGGAAAGGCCAGCCGAGCTCCGCTGGTGCAGGGGGCTGGGGAGAACAGAGGGAAAGTGGATCGGGGTGGGGTGTAGGGGAACTGGCTTTGGGAGGGGGTGGTGCCAGGATTGGGCAGGATTCTAATTTCCATTCCGGACAGCCTGGCCCCAATCCTAGCTGTATGGATTGGCGCTGCTGATTCGGGTTACTGCTGCATTACCTGGGGGAAGGGAAAGAGACCCCCCTTGCTCCAGGTTGTGCCACAGCCTGCTCCAACCCCACGCTGGATATGCGGCAGGCCTCTCATCCTGCCTATTCCAGCATGGGTTTAGGATTGCACCCTTACGTATCAAGGAAAACCTTCAAACGAACAAGACATCCATTTTCTGCTATGAACTGGGCTTGTATTTTCATAGCTGCCAAAGCAAATGCTGTAACCCATATAGCCCCATCCTACGGTGCCCTTATGCCACTGGATCTGGCATTCTGGTAACAAAAGGTGCTTTATGGTGATCACAAATGTGATGCGCTGGTCAGAGCAGCTGGGCGGCCACCACTAGTAGCGAGAGGCAGCCCGCCAGTGGATCCTTCACAGCCGCTGGTAGTGCGGGGATGGGAGGGATATGGGGAGGAGACAGGGCCAGATGAGGGCTGGGTGGTATTGGCGGCAGCGGCACTGTTGATATCCTTTCCACCTTCCCGGCCTCAATCTGCCTTCGCAGATCACTGGGACTTACCCCAGTGAAATTGCTAGTTCAGGTCTGAATAGATCTGTTCTGGTGTTGGATGCTTACTCCTGTGTAGGGAACAAATATTCCCTTACCAAAAGGAGACTTCCAGGACCGCCTCCCCCTGCTTGATGCAACATGTGCTCTGGTGGTGCATCTGCATCTGCTGGGGAGGCAAAGGATAGGATTGGGCCATTGGTGTAATGCAGTGGTTTCAAACTCAGGGAGAGTTTGAGCCACCGTAAGTCCTGGCGAGGGAGGGTGGAAGGCAGCTCTGGGATTGCATTGCTGCCTGGGGTGATCAGGGCTGTGATTTATTTACCAGTCGCAGCACCAGGCTCCGGTGTGTGTGTGCGGGGAGCCCTGTGGAGGGCTCCACAGGGCTCCCCCAATGTTGTAATACAGAAAAAAGCAATTGTGACCCACTTCCAGTTTGTGATTGCAACCCGGAGGTCTCCGCAGGACTACCCACAACCCCTGGAGCCCAGTGCTGTGAATGCTAAGTAAATCGCAGCCCCGGTAGCCTCTGGCAGCTCCTGGAGATCGTGTCACTGCCTTCCACCCTCCCGCGCCCCTTAAAGGTCCAAAGACAGAGGCTTTCAGGTTGGGGCGTCAAGGCACCCCAGTTTGAAAACCGCTGGTGAACAAAATAATTTTCTGCAATTGACTTTTTGTTTGATTTTTTTTTTATAACAAGAGAGTTCTTCAGTGCACCTCAAACATATTACTTTGTAATCTTGATCATGAAACCTCTTAGATAAGCCAATATAATTGTTTCCACATTGCAGCCAGTGAGGCTGAGAGGGATCAGCCTGCCTGCCTGCGTCTCGTGAGAATACGGCAGGGGGTAAGATTGAAACTGAAGGTTTCTTGATTTATAACTCAGGCTGCAATCCTATATTGTGCGTTTCTGGGAGTAAACCCCATTGAACACAATGGGGCATCTGAGCATGCAGGCATAGAATTGTGCTGTCATTCTTACGATCACTACACTATACCAACTCTCTATAGATATTAACATTAGTGTTTCCTTTCATTAATTTAAAAAAAATGTAAGAAAAAAAATTGGCTTCTAGTTTTTTGTCCTTGTTTTCATGATGGATACTGCGTTTCAGTCCATGTAATTCTTAACGAAGTTACATCTGGTGTTTAAAGGTGCAGACCTAACAAACATTCCAGCACTGTGGTAAGGGCAATGCAGCTCTGTGGTAAGGGAACAAACATTCCCTTACCTTGAGGAGGCCACTGTGCTACTACTCCACTGCAGGATGCAGCACATGCCCCATTGGCACAGCTAGGTCAGTGCTGGAAAGCTGGATAGGATTGAACTCACAGGAAGGAATGCCTCCTCTAAGATGATGTCTTCTGTGATGTGTGTGCCTCATATAATAATCATGCTTTTCTTCAGAAATGCATGTACGCAGATGGCTTAATACACAAAATAAATCAATTTATATTTCTTTAATTGGGTGACAACCCTATTAATATACCTATACATGAAATTAAAAGATACATGAAACCCAAAAGTCTCTGAGCTGTGAATTCCTGTTCAAACTTCTTTTTAAGGATCAGGATGGACTTTGAAGGCCGTGTAAAGCAGTTTTTTCAGCCAGAAACTTTTTGCCATGTTGCTTAGGAAATTGTGGCCCTTCTTCTCAGGGCCATAAAACACACTGTCCCCGGGATTTGAACAGGGTTGACTCAATGCTAAACCATTGAGCTGCATTTCTGAATTGCACAAATTGAGAGACAGCCAAGTAGACTCTGGCAGCTCCCTGGTACTCTTAGATGACCTCACGGCAGATTCAGAGCCAAGGAAAATTAAAAGGTATTGAAACAAATTAGACTGAAATGACTTCCTTAAGGAAAATGGAGCAATATAGGATCAATATGATTACACAGTTGTCATTGTCGTTTTGGGTGCAGTTTGTGAGCACTTGAATTTTTTAATGTATTTATTTTATTCTTTTTTGAAGAGGCAAAGCCCATGTTTGAGTATAAAGTGATTCATTTTCCTCACCTTAGAGTTGCAAATCAAGGTAGACAGTTTCAAATACGGCACTTAATCTAAAAGCTATATATGCCATTCAGGATCCTAGTGTAATTGTCTACATAGAAAAGGTGGGAAGTTTTTCTTTTTGTTTATTTAAAAGATCAGTGATTTTCAGGTAAGTAGTTCTTAGCCTTTGATCACCTTAGGAATGCTTGGAATGTTTCCAGACCCTTTTTAAACACTTTGTATTAGTTAAGATAGGGATAGGGACGTGGTGGCGCAGCGAGTTAATCCGCTGTTGCTGGGCTTTCAACCGCAAGGTTGGGAGTTCGAGACTGCGTGACGGAGTGAGCTCCCGTTGCTTGTCCCAGCTCCTGCCAACCTAGCAGTTCGAAAGCACCTAAAATGCAAGTAGATAAATAGGAACCACTTTGGTGGGAAGGTAACGGCGTTCCGTGCGCTACGGCGTAGAATCATGCTGGCCACCATGATCGGACAAAAACGCCGGCTCACAGGCTTTGAAACGGAGATGAGCACCGCCCCCTACAGTCGGTCACGACTAGACCATTCGGTCGTGGGGAAACCTTTACCTTTATTAGTTAAGATGATGCAGCTATTCTACAAAAGCACTGATGAATATCCTGTCACAGATTGCATAGAATAGCTTTGATTATCTGAAGCATCCTTGGTGTCATTAGCATGAAGTATACAGGATGCTATTGTTTTAATGCTTTTAATTCCCTATCCTCCCCCACCACCTTACAGATCCTTTTTGGTTATTCATACCTCAGTGCACTGGCTAACAGCCCAGTCTTATGCTTCCCTGGAGCCCGGGGCTACAGCAGAGCTGAAATGTAATTTCAGTGACATTTATTTGCTGTTCAGTCACTAAGTTGTGTCCAACTCGTCATGACCCCATGGACCACAGCACGCCAGGCCTCCCTGTCCTCCACTAGCTTCCGGAGTTCACCCAATTTCATGTTCATTGCTTCGGTGACACTGTCTAACCATCTCATCCTCTGCCGCCCCCTTCTCCTCTTGCCTTCAATCTTTCCCAGCATGAGGGTCTTTTCTAAAGAGTCCTCTCTTCTCATGAGGTGGCCAAAGTACTTGAGCTTCAGCTTCAGGATTTGTCCTTCCAGGGAGCAATCAGGCTTGACTTCCTGGAGGATTGACCAATTGGATCAATCCTGTAGGATTGACCTAGAGTCCAGGGGACTCTCAAGAGTCTTCTCCAACACCATAAATCAAAATCTTCAGTGCTCTGCCTTTCTTACGGTCCAGCTCTCACATCCATACATTGCTACTGGAAAATCATAGCTTTGATTATGCAAACCTTTGTTGGCAGGGTGATGTCTCAGCTTTTGATTAAGTTGTCTAGGTTCATCATAGCTTTCCTCCCAAGAAGTAAATGTCTTTTAATTTAATGGCTGCAATCACCATCTGCGGTGATCTTGGAGCCCAGGAAAATAATGTCTGTCACTGCTTCCATTTCTTTCCCTTCTATTTGCCAGGAAGTGATGGGAGTGGTTGCCATGATCTTAGTTTTTTTAATGTTGAGCTTCAAGCCAATTTTGGCACTTTCCTCTTTCACCCTCATCAGAAAGTTCTTTAGGTCTTCCTCACTTTCTGCCATTAGAGTGGTATCGTCTGCACGCAGTTGGGCAGCGCAATCCTATACCCCCCTTGCGCCGGTGCTAAGCTCTTGTGCCGGCCGAACGCTGTCGCAAACGTGCCATAAAGCGCATCTGCATCAGTGCTGTGGCACTGGGCCGGTGCTAGACCAGTGCGAGCAGCAGTGCCGGCGCTCGGGTGCTGCTGCGACCGTCGGCAGTGCCAGCAGTGCTCGATTGGCGCAGGGCCTCCGCAAGGGCATTCCAGAGGCATTCCAGGGGCGTAACTGGACGGCGCAGTGGGCAGAGATGGCGGTTGTGATGCAGGATGGCCATAGTGCCAAATCCTAACACCCATCCATGACCATGGCGGCTCTGATTTGGGCCACTCCCGCGTACGTTCCTCTGAGCCTGCAAAGCAGCAACCGCAGACCCGGGTAGGCCCATAGGGGTGACTGGGGCTTATGTGGGTGCAAGGGGAAAACCTCTCCTTGTCCTGCACATTGCTGCTGCCGCCTCCTAATGAGCATCAGCAATGGATTGGACCTCTCAGACACTGCTGTTTTCCACAAAAAAACAACAACAAACAAACCCTCACTCATATATGTCCATAGTTTCTTCTCTAAATTGGCACTAAATCTCATTGGCAGGGAGCAACAGCCAAGACACTCCCATCTTCAAAATGTGAACAAGAAGACCTCTCTCAAAATGGAGCATGTCTGCCATGGTAGAACATGTTCAGCTGGGAGCACTTGTCACCACAGGTGACTTGCAGTCACAATGATCTGTGCAGGGAACCAAACCAAACCTAACCTGAAAAAAGAACTGGTCCAGAGCAGCATTTTCAGTGAACCTAAAATATCTTGGTTGAGCCTGAACCAGAACCCCAAAACACTTAAACGTGATCACTGATTCCAACTGACTCATACTAATAATTTATTGGTTCCATACTGTGTCATAACAACACCTCATTGGCTCTCAGAACAATCAGTTTCAATTTTGACTTAAGGAAATCCACTTTTTGATATGTAAGGCAGTTATGTTTTTTTTTCTTGTTTTTTGGCTATAACTTTTTATAGTATACAGATATACAGATATTTCAACACGGTTTGTTTAATTGCATTCTGCTGTAAATTCCACATTGAATGATATAACATTATGGTATTGTTCAAAAGTACCAAGATTTTCACAATTTTGGGCAGAAGTGGGATCATCCTCTCTGAGTGCACCAACCAATATAGCCTGCACCCGCATCCACCTAATGGCACCCCTGAATGAGAGCAGGCCAGTCTGTTCCTAGTTGTGTCCTTTCTCATTCATTTCCTTAGTGCAAACCAGGTTATTGGCTGATGGCACATGAATGCCGTATAGGTGTTGCATTCAGCAGAAGTGAATGGGAGTGCGCAGAGGAGGCCTTATTCTTGCCTCAACTAGAAAAGGAAGACCTGCATTTTATTCACTTTATCACAGCTGCTTCTGTCAGTCATCACTAGGCAAACAAAGTGCCTCAGGCAGTGGGTGTTAATTGGTAATTTATGTCCTTCCTGTCATGAAGCGTTACTTTGAGGTATTACCAGCTCCAGCTAACACTTGAGTCCTTGAATAAAGGAAACAAAAAGTGGGGGGGGGGAGGATTTGAAAGAAGAAAAGATAGTTTTGTCCAACTGAGTTTTTAGAATTAGGTGGAATTGTCTTTGTTATTGCGTTCTTCATATTTACATTAAAAGTTCATTTGTCTCCCTTTATGGGCCGTAGCCTCTTACTGATACTTCTGTTTGACCCACAGAGCTGTTGAAAGTGGGAGGCTTGTGTCAGGCACAACCAAAAAAAAAAAAAAAATGAGTTGCACCAATCTTGTCGTGAGAGAAGAAAACTTTAAATATTACTATTGAACGCCTACAGCTGTAAGGGCCTTGATGTGAAGTCAGTCAAAATGGTTACTTCACACAGGCTTATTTATCGGTATGAAGCTTGCACCATTTGAAATATGTTACATGAGGAAAATAAAGGAGACAAAGTGAGGGAAACTGAAAACAGGAGATAAGGAACCAGGCCAAGAGAAAGGCAGAAACAAGAAAGAAAGCTCAACCAGAAATATTATTCTTGTGTTATATCTGTGAGAAAACATCTGAACCAATCTTTGAGTTGGCCAATCCTGCCCAAGACGTATCTAGTCCAACATCCTGTTCCTGCTCTCAGCTAATCAAATGCTTCTGGGAGCCTAACTCTCAAATAACCTCAACTGCAAGGGCAAGCTTAAAATATACTTCTAGGAATTTAAAAATATGATGGTATCTGGGCGTGCCTGAAGCTGTGGTTGGGGTGGGCACAAGAAGTGGCTTACAAATCTTCCCCTGAAAAATAGCCAATGTGGCATAGGGTCATCATGAAGCTCATTTGGGCTTCATGAAACTCATGAAACTCCTTGAGCCAGCTGTGATCTCTCAGGCTAACGTACTTCACCACTGGTTGTACCCCCAGTACTTCACGTGCTGGTTGTACCCCCTTGCCCTCGCTGCCTGAATCCCCCAGTGCGCGCACACATACTCGTGTATGAGAGGGGCGGGCATGTGGGCAAGTGCCCCTCTGGATAGGGAAGGGGAAGAGAGGAGAGGGGCTGTGTAGTTTGCTCCAGTGAATAGATGAGTCAACAGGCCATGGCTTGGGAGGGGGAGAGAGGCACTCCCACCTCCTTTCCCTTTACTTACTGTGCATTGCCTCCCTGCCTCCTTCTGGGAAGCATGCACCCATCTGTTTCAGGAGCATGGAGAAGAGAGGCTGTGCATTTCTCACAGGGAAGGGAGGGGACTCCAGCCCACTGCCTCCTTGGTGCTTCATAAGCACTGGCAAGGAGACACAATTTGGAGCCATGGTGCTTTTCCTCTTCTTCTCTCTCCTGGGCTGCTGGAGGGGCAAGGGGGCTGCCACTGTCACGACCCTCTTTCAGCTTTCTCTCAGCAAGTTGGAAGAGGATCAGAGTTCCCAATGGAGTGGCGGCTGGAGAGAACAGTGGACAGGAGGGCTGGGGGCCATCTGTTCACTGTTACTCCACACAACCATTTCAGGCCAGTTTATGGCAAGCCTTGGCCCTGCGAAAGGTTGTTGGGAGAATGAAATGGCAGCAGTGGAATTCAGGCCACCAAACTCATTGGAGAAGAGTTACAATAAAAATGAAGTAAATGTTGGAGATGGAAAATAGCATCTATAGCAGTGCTTCTCAATGTTTGTCCCCCTGCCGTACCAATTCGCATGGTCCGCCTATTGGCAGTGCCACCAGAAATAACTGGCGATGATGTAATCATCAGTTACGTCCAGATTGGGAGGCCAGATGCAACGCGACAAACACTGATAAGAGGTTCAGGGCGGATGGGGAGGGCTTTTTTGAGTGCATCAAAAGTGTGCATTGCAGCTCTGCCTGCTAAGCTAAGCCTCCTACCACCACTGCTTGTCATGTTGCTTTGCTGGTCTTGCTGCCAGGCAGTGGGGGTCTGAGGGTCCCACACGTACCAGTGGACCCCACCTCAAGGACCACCAGTGGCATGAGTACCACTGGTTGAGAAACGCTGATCTATAGCATACTGTATTTGTAAATGTAAATGTGTGTTATCATAAATGACCTTGAGTGCCAGGCTTTTAGTCTGGGGAAAGGTGGTCCAGAAATCGTCTAAATATTTATTTATAAAGGGAAGTATGAAAAATGAGGACTGCTACTCACACTTTTCCCCCCGTCAGACTCATTATATATACAATGAAGCTGCTTGCACAATGCCTTGAGTGTCATTCTGCCCACACAGTCAGTAGCATCAAGTGCCACACATTTCCTGTACTGTACTGAACCACTTTTGCCTTCAGGTGTAGGGTTGCACTTTTGAATGATTTCCTCTACAGAAACTCCTGCATGCAGAAAGCTGGCATGTAGGGAGATCGGTTCAGACGAGTTCTCTATGCATTTTTTCTTCATTTGTTCTTTTGGCAATGCTACTGGTGGGAGAGCATTCAGCTGTGTAGCCCACCCCTGGTTTTCAGCCTGAGAGTGGAATTTTTTTCCCTTGCCAACTGGGCAAAGAGGCACCTTTTAATAGTGACCTCTTCTATTTAGCAGGGGAGAGCAACTGACCCTCTTCACCCTAGTGTGGCATCTTTCCCACTGGCCACTGCTGGTATCTCTTCTACATCTCATTTTAATTTGCGAGCCCTTTGGAGACAGGGAACCATTCATTGATTTACTATGTGAATTGCTTTGTAAACTACTCCTGTTGAAAAGCAAAATATTCTTAATAATAATATTCTAGTGAAGATGTTGACACTTGATTCTGCTCCTGTAAAAATTCAGGCCCAGTTTATTTTCCCCTTCTGTTCTAGTGTGATTTCTGGCCCCATTCCAGAAAAGTGGGGAATCCCTCTAGGTTCCCCCCATCATCTATTTATATTAAGAAAGCTGTAATGCTGTCAATGCTGATTTGGTTCTGGCTGCAGTGTTTCTGAAGATCAGACATCAACAGCTCTGGTTCAAACACATTGTTGTCAAGTCTTCTGAGATGCATCATCTTAGGTGCCTAGAGAAGTAGGGTAGTTAATCTGTGGAACTCTCTGCAACAGGAGGTGGTGATGGCATCTGGTCTAGATGCCTTTAAGAGGGGATTGGATGGATTTCTGGAAGAAAAGTCCATTGTGGGTTATAGGCAATGATGGATTGTGCAACCTCCTTACATCAGTAGTAGGCTACTTCAGAGTACTGGGTGCAAGGGAGTGGCAACAGGATCGAAGCATCTTGTTGTCTCATGCCTCCCTGGGGCACCTGGTGGGCCGCTATGAGATACAGGAAGCTGGACTAGATGGGCCTTTGGCCTGTTCCAGCGGGGTTCTTCTTATGTTCTTAAGTGCCTTTGTTCCACCTGTGTTTTGTGGCAGAGCTCTTTAGGTTCAGCCTTTGGGACAATTGTCCTTTCCTGAGCAGGAAAATGACTGTGAACACCAGAAGTATTTTGACTGTTTGGAACCCATTTTAACTCATCAACACATTTTCCACCCATCCTGAGACCACATATGAGTGAGATACCTGTCTTTGGAGGGGAAGGGGAAACAAAAGCAAGAGAGACATATTTAATTTTTAAAAGCCTGTTGGGTGGGCAATCAGAAGCTGACAATTCTCAACTATTGAAAAGCTGGGTTTTAAATTGGATTAACATTTTGCAAATAGCTTCCTGGGTTTGCTCTCTACAGGGAGGATCAAAGAGCAAAGGAAGCTGTTTGCTTTCACTAGATGAAGCTGTTTTTTGGGTGCTGGCTTTTTCCATATGTATATTTAAAATATGACCACAAGTTACATAAAATAAAATGTAGATTATGGATTCAACATGACTGTTCATTTTTCTCCCTGAGGTAACATCTGGGGAAGTAATGAAGCAGGGCTTCAATCAAGTGCATAATTTACCTAGTCCAGATTCATGTATCTGCTGCTAATCGGGGTCCCAGTGTTGGGGGGGGATGCCAGACCTCATGTAGAAAGCTGATTCAGGATCATCTACATATGTTTTAACACCCAGCCTAGAAGCTAGAGCAGACCATGAGTCATTCATATTTACCACCCTTCTTGAAATTCCGACTTTTAGATTTCTTTGGCATGTGCAGAGATATCCAATCCTCCTTTGAATCTCATTACATCCTTGGCCTCTGTTACATCCTGTAGCAATGAGACCACAGTCCAAATACATGTGGTGTAGTACACATTTATGCTGAGCACAAAATTAATCTTATTGATCTTGGAAAGGGCTGGAGCTGCTAATAGACTTTTATCGCTCTGGGACCTCCTGTTCTATCTGCAGTTCTCAACTTAATGCCTCTAGTGTAGTTCTTGACCTTATCCAGTGTCATTGGCTCTTGCTTGGATGTGGTTAGAGGTAGGAGATCCCTCAGTCCAGGGATTTGTTCTATTTCTACAAATAATATTCACCATTCGATTAGCATGCCTGATTTGCAGAACTCTCAGCAGGTGCTTTTGCTCTGTCCTGGCCAAGTGTTGGCATCAAGAACAACACAGAGGATCTCTGCTGGATGAGACCAAAGGTCCAGCATCTTGTTCCCAACACTGACCTATCAGACACAACATAGAGGAGCCCTGATGGATCAGACCTAGTATCTTATTACCAGCTGTGACCTATCAGATACCCCTGGGAAGCCAATAAACAATGGTGGTGAGGTTAATCTTAAATGCTCAATGTTGTTGTTGTTGTTGTTGTTTTAGTATTATTTTAGTATTATTACAGTGCTTTCTGCAAGTGCAGACCACTTCATGTGTATGATCTTGATGTTGTCTTTGTAAGGTAAATAAGGATTATTACCCTTGAGACGTCCTGATTCACACCACAGACTGCAATTCTATATACACTTTCCTGGGAGTAAACCTCATTGAGCACAATGGGACATACTTCTAAGTAGACATGAATAGGATTGTATTGTTAGACTCTTTAAAGAGTCAGAATGGTGTAGTGGTTTAGGAGTTGGACTTAGACCTGTAAGATCCAAGTTCAAAGCCCTGCTCAGCCTTGAATCTTCTTGAGTGACTGGTCATTATCTCTCAGCCACAAGTAGTTGTGAGGATAAAAAGGGGGAAGTTCAAACACAGCTCTGAATTATGTGGAGTAGGGCGGTATGAAAATATGAAAAATATTTTTCATATTATTATTTTTAATATTATAGGTAGATGATCCCAAATCAAGACTTTTAAAAACTTTGTCATGGGAACACTAGAAGGTCTTGTGCTCATTCCCACATACAGGCTGCAAGTTCTATTCTCTGCTCTGTGGTGTGTGCTATTGTTGAAAAATATCAAAGAGGCCAGCAGACACCCAAATGGGTAACAGTGAAAAGAGCAAGAAGCATTTCTCATTATATGTATGCAATTACATATTCCAAAATCCAGACAAATCTGAAATCCAGATGCCTTCCCGTCCCAAGCAGACCAGATAAGGGATTGCCAAGTCGCGCAACGAGGGAGAACACGCAGACCAATGTGATCTATAAGTTCTACTTTATTGTTGTACACAAGCCATATTTATCCTTCAGGTTTACAGCGCAGTATGTTGCTGATTAACACATCAGAAGGTTGCTTTGATTAACTCAGCGAGTTTCGGTCAAACAAGACTAACAAGATTAACAAGGGTAAACAGGCTTGATAGACTTATACCTCAGGGTTACATCGCACATGTTGTTAATCAATAACTTGGTAAATTACAATAAACAAGCTTAATGGTTTCATTGACTGTTACTATTACTATCGTCTTTTCGCATTGGCGCTTCCTGCCGTTTACATAGCATATGTCATTCATCATTTAACTCGGAAAGTATCAATCAACACCTTGCAAATTGGCTTAACTAGCTTAACGAGCGGTAGACCGGCAAACAAGCTTAAACAGTTTCGCTAACAAGCTTAGGGGTTTGCTAACAGGCTTAAGGGTTTAAGGGTTTCATTAACTTTTTACAGTCTCCTTTCCGTCTTAGCGCTTTCTCAATCTTCCGGCCGTATCAGCGCAGGCTGCTCCGTTTCCGATCTCTTTGTTCCGTGCGTTTGTCGTGTTGCGCAAGGGTCAGCCGTGT
>JAJKFI010000005.1:24123596-24173154 GCA_029204185.1 Lerista edwardsae
TTATTATTATTATTATTATTATTATTATTATTATTATTATTATTATTGCTCATGTCCACTTCTGTGGTGTTTAGAGTTGTAAACTAAAAAAAAATATGTTTGGAACAGTTACCATGCCTTTTTAACAACTGCATAACCATGCAGAATTTCAGCAGCTGTAGCTTTTCCTGGCATGGAGATGTAGCAAAGGGGAAAGTGCTGGCTGCTGAATTTCCGCTTGTCATGCAGCTGTTAAAGGCACAGGAGCCCTGCCAGAACTAAAGGAAGCAACCGTAAGGGTGTTGGCAACTATAAAATATGGAGAAAGGTCAGAGTTAGTACAGTTTTATAGTAGCATAGTAGACGTCTTTGTTTGATTCTAATCATTACAGGCTTCTGTTCATTAGTTATTCAGGCTACATAATATAAAGACCAGCAGACTGCAGTCCTGGATGCACTTAAGAGTCAAACGAGATGTGCGCCTAATAGTGCCACGTGACCCTTTCTTTTCCAAATAGCACAAAATATGGCAAGACTATGGCAGGGGGAGAATAACTTTGGTACTTTGCCCCAAATCACTATTTTTATTTGCAGAAAAAGAATTTTGTTGGTTTTCAATTAAACCTTTCCCCCCTTTCATCTAAAATCAGCACGTGAGGAGGCCGCAATGGGGATCAAAACCATGGCAGAGACAAACTAGTAGCAAACCCCTACCCCTCTGCCATGGTTTTGCCACATTTTGTGTCCTCCCCCCTCACCTATTAGGAAAATAAATCCTCATAAGGTCACATGGCATGATGACTGGTAGGCACATGTCTGGAAATAAATCTCACTGACTTCAGCAGCTTTACTCATACATACACAAACATATTATATGCTCAGATTGCAAAATAAAGATTCTAGGATAGTAAGCCTCTTTCTTTTTAGTGGCATTGCATCCTTTTCAAGCAGCACATTTCACTTTTGATTGGCCTGCCGCATGGGCCAGGCGAAATTGGCCTGGTGCAATGCCCACATCACCCATGTATGTTTCTGTTGGGATATTCGCCGCACTAGGCAACCCCAGCAGCATGCTCCATGTTCCTCAATTGCCTGGAAACAAGAGAATGTGAAGTGCTCACTCCTTACAGATGTTGCTGGGAAAGCTTCCCTGTAATTGTTATATAATTTCCTACCTGGCTACTGCATCCTTGTTCACCAGGATTGTTTTACCATTTCCTTATATTGCACCTTTATTTGTGCTTGGCAAGTAGGGAGAGAAGCTTAAATGCAAGGAGGAAGAAGCCCCACTGTGAAATGCTTTCAATCTCAATTAGACTGACAGTAGTACTCTGAAAGCAGGAGCCTGATGACAGACAGAGGGGTAGGTGGATCTGGGAAGACCTAATGGAAAGCAATGCAAAAGGGGTGGTTTGGTTTTTGTTCAGTTTGGTTTAGTTTTTGCAAAGCAACTCATGTTTTACATTAACCAGAAAAAAAAATAGACGAGTTGGTTTAAGCATAAGCAGAATTGCAAGCAGCTATGGAGAAACTCAAAGTTTTGTTGCCCTCCAAATTAGTGCTCTGTGCATCATCAAACTGGATTTATGAGCAATGTGAGAATGTGGATACAGGTTTCTGTTTTATATTGTAATCTGCTTTGAGAGCCCACTGCTGTGCTAACAAAGCAAAATGTAAATAAAGAGCATGGTGTTTTGAAAGTTGTAACTCTACATCCATATGGGTCATTTCATGATCTTCAATAGCTAAAGTATGGTCCAGACATTAATTTGGATAGTTCTTATGGCTTCTGATCCATTTTGTGTACGGGACTGCAATCTGTTGAAGTTCAAGGACTGCATGAATTAAGACAATCATCTCCAGCCTCTACCGGAGTTGTTATTGTTTTTAAATAGCAATGTTTTCAACTTGGCTCATCATTCCATGAACATGATTTATTGCTTGCAACCTGTGAAGGTCGATGGAGATGACCTGTTGCTCATCATGGTGTCGAGTGGTTCTGGAACCTCCTGTGCCACTGATGGAAATAGAACCAAACAATTGAGGAATTGTGGTGGTGGTGATGGTAGTAGCAGTTCTTCCTGTTCCTTTTCTTTTAGACATGCATTTCTTGGAGAATTTGGAGACGTTCTCAATAGGGTCATGGAGAGCTCCATTATCTGAAAGGGGTGCATCCAGACTGCTGAAGTTTGCCAAAAGCATGGTGACCTCAAGGAGTCCTTTCAGATGACCATGTACATTCAATATACAGGGATACAGTCAATATGCAAACATCGTAAAAAGTCTCTGCTATACCACATGGGGTACAACAAGCAAGAGGATATGCAAGCAAGAGGAGGCAGGGGCTGCCGACTTTGGTTTTCATGTTCTCTCCCTCCCTACTGTCCCCCTCAGAGGGAGGTGAGCAAGCAGAGATAGAAAATCTGCCTCCTCCTTTTGCCCGCTTGCTCACTTACTGGTTCTTTCCTTCTGGGCAGTGTGGTGTGGTACAGACCCGGCCTTAGGGCAATTTGGCCAAATTGGGCCCCACACTGGAGGGGCTCTGCACTGGGGCTCTGCAGCTCCGTAGCTCACACCTTACGCTGCAGCTGATGCTCTGGCATGGAATCTTCCATCCCATGGCAGCACAAGAGCATGGCGAGTGGAGCATTGCCGCTGGATGGCTCTCCCTTCTGCCCACCCCTGGGTCTGATTGGCTTGAAATCCACTGGAAGCAGTTGGTGGCGACGCTGAGGCTGGGGGCCTCACTGCTGCCACTCATACTGGTGAGGCTGGCCCTGGTATGGTCCCAAACCTTTCTGGCAGGCAAGCAGTTGGAGGGGGCAGCAGCTGTTCCTTGCAACCACCAGGCACTTGCCTGTTTTTGTGGGCAAGCAAGCGGCAGCTGCACTGTGGCACTTGCCATTTGAGGCCAGGTGAGAGGAGGAAGAGATGCTGCTGTTTGTGTACAGCCACCCATATGCTGAAGCCTGAGCCACAACGTGGCTGCTATACATGAGGAGCCCCAGTCAGCGGTCAATGGTGCTGGGCATTTCTGAGGCGCTGGGGTTGTGACAGCTGCCCAGTGGTGACTATGCCTGCGGGCCTTACCTAGCCTGAGCATTTATCTTGCATGCAGAAGGTCCTAGGATCAGTTCCTAGCAGTTCTAGTGAATAGGATTGAATGTAGCAAGTTTCCGAAAAGGGAACGGTTCATCCATGAGGCCAGTTCAGGTCAGCTGATTGGCAGAGGCTTTCACCGCTGCCGTCTCTCTATAGGCCCTGAATTGGAAAAGGAAGAAGAGGTGGAGCAGAGGAGAGTGGTCCGCAAAGCTCCACCCCCAATTCCTTTTCTAATTCAGGAAGTGGGAGGAGCAGAGACTGGCACCAAGTATGGGAGGAATAGCATTGGATATGGCTGCCCTGCCTCCCATCCTAAGAATTCTGGGGCAGGCCCTGCCTGGCAAAGGCCTCTTTTTGAGACTCTGGAGATCTGGTGATAGTAAGAATGGTCAGTCCTGGACTAGGTGAACCAAATGTAATAAAATGCGGTTTCTTGTGATTGGAAAAAGGCTTAACTTCTGCTCTCCAAAAGCAAAAAAGAAAAAAAAGGCTGAAGGATTGCATAAGGATTGTGTATTTTGCTGTTTCTTATTGACAAATAAAATGGTACAGAGTTTTTTTAAAAAAATTTTGTCTTTGTTTTCTGTTGGTATTAGCTTTCAGCTGTTCTGCTTTTCACATCCTGTTGAGGTTGCAGTTCATATGAAATAGCAAGATCATCAAAGGGAAGATCATGAATTTAAAAAAACTGTTTTATGACATGTCTTCAAAGTGCCTTTTTAAAAGTTCAAAGGACATTAAGAAAGGAGGGGATAAAAAAAATCAAAGGAAGATGGGGAGGAAGAAAAAAAAAATTAAAGCCTCAAAGGATTTTGATGGTGTGTTTTCTGTAACACTTTCAATGCCAAAATCAAAAGTGTTTGTGGCACAGCGCTTCTGTTAATTTATAATCAATGCAAGGAAAACAGGCACGGGGATTTCTCTCTCTCTCTCTGTCCCCCCCCCCCACTTGTTTGTCTAGATTTCAATACAGAGTGGTGGGCAGCTTCTATGCTCTTTTGTCCTGTATTTAAGGCTAGCCAACCAGGTCTTCATCATTTTATTCGCTACATGGATTTCAAGTGTGGCCATAGTTTTGCTATCAGCCTATTTGTTAAATGGCTGTGTTGCTCCAGATTACGTAGTGGTATGCATTTGTTGAAAGAAGGTTGTGGCATTGAGGTGCCTTCAGTTACTTATGGCCATTTTTTTTTACAATATGCTAATGGGTCCGCCAGCGCTATCCAACTTTCCAGCATTGATGCAGCCACAAAGCAGCCCCAAGGTAAGGGAATAAACATACCCTTTCCTTGAGGAGGCCTCCATGCTTGCCCCCACCCACTGCAGGATACAGCCCACACCCCATTGTCACAGCTGCATCTGTGCTGGAAGGCTGGATAGGGTTGGGCCCAAAATCTACCCTTTTTAGACATGACCCAGAAGGTTGCTGAAGTTCCCTTGTGTATCAGTCCCACTTCCTCTCCAATCACTTTTGGAAAGTGGCATGCGGAGTGGGGTGAAAGGTGAGGCAGTGATGCCCCACCAGGATGCTTTGAAAAGTGCCGCTGCTGAACTTTGAGTGTGCAAACACTCACAACCCACACACTGGATGATGTCCAAATTGGCCCATGGGAAAGGTAGTAATTACTTCCTGACACTCTTCAGAAGGTGCCATTGAAGTCCAGACCCCTGTTAAACAATTTTATCGTGGAATGAACGAGCCAAAGGGATTCTTCATTGCCAATCCACAAGCAGCCCATCTCAAGCCCCTGACTCTTGAGTAGCCTCATATAGCAGTCCATTGCAATATCCCAGACTAAGCATGCCAGTGCATTAGCCTAGTCACATTGTACATGGTAAATACAGACTCCCCTTTTAACCAAGAGCCCAATCCTATGCATGCCTGCTCAGAAGAAAGACCCATTATAATCAATGGGGCTTATTCCCAGGTAAGTGTTGAAAGGATTGCAGCCTGATACTTTTTTCTTTGAAGCGCTTAAGGCAGTGATGTTCAAACTGGGACATTGCGACTTAAGGGGCTGCTGGGGAATGGCAGTGAGGCGATGATCACATCGCTTTTGAGCACATATTCGGGCTAGGGGGACTTACCAGTGCCTGTCCCAGTGTCCAGGAGGATTGGGGAACCCTGCGGACCCCTTAGCAGGGCTCCCAGTGCATTAGAAATGTTAAAAAAGCGAACATCGCCCAGCTCCTGGGTGCGATTGCAAAACCGGAAGTGGGTCATGATTGTTTTTTAACTTTTCTAATGCACAGGGAGCCCTGCAAAGGTTTCCACAGGGCTCCCCACCCCTCCCGGATGCTGGGGCAGGCACTGGTAAGCCCCCCAGCCCCAATATGTGCTCAGAAGAGACGCGATCGTAGTGATCACGTTGATGCGATTCCCCTGTCCCCTGCAAAGCACTTAAAGCGGTCCTAGAACTCGGAGAGAGTTTGAGAACCACTGGCACAAGGAAATAAAATGCTTGGCATGTGCAGCCTTTTGTGAAAACAGCAAGACTAGAAATAGATTTCCTGAGTTTTATGTTTAAATAGGCAATCCCGTTTTTATTCTCAGTAATATTTACTAATCTCCTAATCGCTTTTCTGCAACCTGAGAAGTTGTCATGAAGTACCATTCAGGATACGTACTTGTCTTTGTGTGCACTGATATAGAAGGTAAATCATTCATTGATTTTTATTACATGCAGGTTCAATACTTCAGAGTTTGGGAACAGCATGCCCCCCACTCCTGAAATCTTAGATGAATTGGCAAAATATAGTAGTCAATCCTCTTTATCTGTCACCTTGCTATCTGCTACCCTGCTTATCTGTGAGGGGCAGAATTGCTACTTCCCTTCTTATCCATGCCTCTGTTCTCATTATCCACTGTGCAGAGACCTTCCAAAGGCTGCAGAGACCTTCAAAATGGCACCTGCGACCAGCATTGGATCTTTTGAAATGGCTGGCAGAAGCTTCCTCTGGCCATGTTTAAGGGGTCCATGCTGGCTTCAGGTGCCATCCTGAAATCCTTGCAGCCTCTGGAAGGTCTCTGCAGCATTCAGAGATCTTTTGGCACTTCCTGCTGCATTCTGCTGGCTTCCTGACGTTCTCTGCCGGATTCCTGTGATGGCAAATAAGGTACCCCTTGCACCTAACCCCATGGATCCCATAGGATCAACGGTTTGTTATCTGCAGATTCACTATTGGCGAGCATTTCCAGGAACCTAACCCTGGCAAATAATGAGAATTCACTGTATTAACATAGCCATGCTTCACCAAAGTCACAGCCATAGTAAAATTCTTATGCTCTTTCTTATGCTTCTTATGCTACTCCTCTTTTCTCTTCTGCTCATCCCCATAATGCAAAGGAGCCAGATTGATTTGTTTTTCTGTAACTTTAATTCTTCCTAATGTTTTTTTTTTCTCAAAACAGGAGCAGCTATAGTAGCCTTTGTCTGGTACTTCTCTTTGACATCTGTACTAATATTAATCTAATATTAATTAGATTAATAGCCCTTATTTGAGCTGGCTGCAATGTATACATTTTGGACAGATCTCCCATGCCAGGACTAGTGTGTTGTACTAGTGGGGAGCTGGCACCGGCAAACAATCTAGTGTATATGTTTAAAGTTATTTGATATTGGGTTGTTGGTGCAGAGATGACTAAAAACACCTAAACAAAGAACTGTATCTGCCATT
Source organism: Lerista edwardsae (assembly GCA_029204185.1). Lineage (NCBI taxonomy): Eukaryota > Metazoa > Chordata > Lepidosauria > Squamata > Scincidae > Lerista > Lerista edwardsae. The sequence continues at coordinate 24,130,356 of JAJKFI010000005.1, forward strand.
ATCATTTTTAAATTGATTTATAGACTTTTTTGTAAGCTGCTTTGTGATTCTATGGCAAAAAAGGGGGATATGAATTTGGGACAACGTAGTCAATCAGATTTGCCTATGTGATTATGGGCGCAATCCTAACCTGGAGTTAGGCTAGCACAAGTCATACGTGCTGGCCCAGGAGTGTCAGAAACGCACCTTAAAGTGCATTTGGACCACTCTCAGAATCAGGGAGGATGGCGCACGTCTGTGTCCATGGCGCAGATGCACTGTGCGATGTGTTTGCAACAGCTCTGGTCCAGTGCAAGAATGCTGTCCTTGCACAATGCCACGTTAGGATTGTGCTCTAAAAGGAAGATGGTTTTGATGCTGCCCAGAATATTCACAACACACACACACACACACACACACACACATACACACACACCACTTTCCCTTTCCATTTAATCCTAGCCTTGAAGTCCATAATTATAATTTTAAGCTTTTGCCATTAAACTCACATACTGAAAAATAAGCATCCACCTAAATATAAAATAGTGCTGTTACAGTTATATGGGTAGTTTTAAATGGAATGTCTACTGCACTGTACAAATAAAAGGACCCTTAAGCTGCAATTCTATGCACATGGGATATTTGGGAGTAGGTTCCATTAAATTTTGTGAGGTTTACTTCTGAATAATCACCCATAGACCTGAGCTACCTTTATCTGATTGGAGCAGAATTCATTTAATTCTTGCACATTTTTCTGACAAAATGTAGGTATACTTCACTCATTCCAGAACATGCAGGACTGTAATTTCATTACAGCTGGATCATCTTTTCTCGGATGTTTAAAGAACATTTGCACCTCTGAAAACATGTCCACAACATCAGAGTTGGCTGATCTGTATATCAGATGAACGTATGAAATTGCCTTATTCTAATTCATTAGTATACCAGCAATCTTCAAAGTCCTACTTGGACACTGAAGATGCTGTAAGTGCTTGCCGGGATGGGGGTGGAGGACCCAGCAATGCCACAGCGATCGTGGCACTGCGGGCAGTTAGGAGCATGAGTCCTACCTGGGGAGGTCGAGGGGGTGACCAGAAGTTTTGGGGAGGTCTCCGCGATGCTTAAAATAGCTCTGTGGCCAGATTGGAACGTACTTCCTGTTTGTGTGAAAAGAGGAATAGAAGTAAGCTCTGATCCGGCCACATTGCTATTTTAAGCATCGGGGAAGCCTGCAGAGGTGGCAGCGGGCCTACCAAACCCTCCTGGATACCCCCCCCCCCCGGTAGGGCACACGGCACTCAATGCCCATGGCACTGCCATGCAGCTGGGCAGTAATTTCTGGGGCCACTCCTCTTAAGGGGAAATGGTGGATTTTTTTGCTTTCTATGGTGGATTGCAACCCACCATTTGAAGAGCACTGATGTATACATGCTGTTCAAGCTAACTGGCAGTGGATCTCCAGAGTTTCAGAAGCGGGTCTTTCTTACTACTTTCTGGAACTGCTAGGGATTGTTCAGGGGGCCTTCTGCAAGGAAAGCAGCTACTCTATAGGTGATTTATGACCCTTTCCCTGTCTAGGGGGAAATGTGCTCTTACTGGCAGAATTGCCTTCAGCTCGTCTGGCCAACAGCTCATCTGGCTTGGTTAGCTCTGAACCCTCTGTACTAGCGGTAGTGTCCAAAGCACCATCAGGTCAGGATGCCATGGAGAAGAGTTTTGTTCCGGCAATCTGGTGCTGCCAGCGCTGATTACAGGGAGAACGCTGATAGGAAGCCCTGAATAAGGCTATGGAAGGAAGAATGGGTGGGTAGGTGGCTTATATACAAAAGTGAATGAAACAGGGTCCACTCCTACCCAACTTTCCAGCACCGATGCAGCTGCAATGCAGCCTTGAAGGAAAGGAACAAATATTCCTTGAGGTGGTCTTAGTGACTGCCCCCCCACTGCAAGATGCAGTGCATGCCCTATTGGCACAGCTGCTTCACAGCTGGAAAGTTGGAAAGGATTGGGCCCTTAATGCATTGCTGCTGCTGGTGCTGCTTTAACCCCATAACAAGCTTCCCTGCTTTCAGAAAGGCTGTTCACATACAGGATATATGGTATATCATATGCCCATGATTAATTTTCATAGCAGGGCCATGCCTTTGGGTAATTAAAAAAAAAGTTTCAGGAAGATGGATTCACATGTGCTTATAACATTAAATAAATTCAACAAATACCTTCAAATCAGAGAGCCCTTTTCCTTCCAAAGAAAGGATGTAGTTTCCCCAACAGAGGATATATCACCTACTTAAACTAATAATACCTGGCATGCTCACATTGTTGGTTAGACTTACCACTCATCCCTTGTATAAATGTGGAAATCTCTTGGCTGTCAGATTACTAATAAATGCAAGAGAATAAAATGTCCTGACGTCTCACTACTTCAGTAGTTTCCACTAAGGCATTTTCAGTGAAATGTTTGCAAACGATATAAATATTTTTGCAAACATTTTCTCAGAATGGATTTTTACTCTTGCAGTCCAAGAGTGGGGTAGGATGCTATCAGGACTCAGGGAACAGAAGTCCCAATAAACTCTAAATATACTTATTACCAGTGTAGGAAGTAGGTGAAAAATCTGTTTGAAATAGAAAGGTGCTTACTGCAGGCTGCTTTCAATGACAAGGAGCACTAGAACCTCTAGGCTCTGGAGCTATCTGGCTAACCAGGAATCACTGATACAAGTAGAAAAGACATCATTTTGAATAGAATGAGAATGCCACTAATGTACATCTATTATAGCAATGTCCTTCAACCTGTGGGTTGGAAGCCCAATGGGATCGCAAAACCTCGATTTGGGGATCGCGGCAACCTTTGAAAGGATGTGCAAGAGAGAGCTTGCATCCAATCCAATAATGGCACTGCCTTATCAAAACTGAGGTCATGATATAATCCTGCATGGCCTCTTCTTGCTGCCTTGCCCTGCAGTTCCTAAGGTCAGCCCTGCTTAGACTGCTACCTCATAGGGTTGTTATGAAGGTGCAAGAAGTAGGGGGAAATGGGGCAGGTGGAGGTGGGAGGTGAAGGGGGTGTTCTGCCAAAAACTCCTGCCAGGCCTCCCCAAGGGCCCTGATGCCCACACTAGGCTAACTAGTTTCCCCTCCAGAGCGGCCTCAGAGATAGGCAAGAGGGAGGGGGTTCACTCACCCACTGGGCCTCCTCTCTTCCAGCAGCTTTGCTTGGGATCACCGGCTGGCCAGCCTCCTCCAGACTGCCCTCATCACTGGCTTAGCTCACGATACCCTAAGACTAACACCAACAAACCCCACCAACAAACAACAGGCAGTCAGCTTGCTTAAGCCATAACTGCCTCCTCCACTTGGTGGCTCCAGGGGCGTGGCAGCCATACAACTGTTCCCCACAGTTATTCCCCACAATGAGCTTACTTTAGCCAGTCTTTCAGTCAGTTCATCAGTCTGTCTGACAATCCTTCAGGCAGGCAGTCCAGCCAGCACTCCATCAGTCCAGCAATCCGTCCATCCAGCTAACCTGGTGCTAATCACTCTTCCTTTAATAATCCAGCTTTGCCAGCACCTACCTGGTGCCCTCCTCCAGCACCTACCCAGGTTCCTTACTGCAGCTCCTGCCTCCAGCTTTATACAGAAGCCAGCCAATCGGTGTCTGTTGCTAGGCAGGCTCTAGCATCAGCCACGCCCATTTGCACCTATGCTAACCTCTCTTCATAGCCAGGGGCCTCATCAGCCTGCAGCTGTGCTCCTGGGGTTGCAAAGATCTTGGGGGTTAACCCTGTAGTGCCTGGCGAATCTGGGACAAGGGGTCATTGCTGATACCATTCCCTAGCTCCTTGGGGTATCTCCTGCCTTTTCCAATACAGGGGGCAAATTAGGTTTCGGGAGTGGGGAATGATTGGTGGTGGGTCCCAAGTCTCATACTTATTTATTTATGTATTGGGGTTGCGGCACTAAAAAGGTTGAAGACCACTGTAAGGAATTGTTTTTCCTTTAATAGCAGTGTGGCTCACTTACGAGATTTTAATGTTGTCCTGTTTATAATCTGTTCCAAAGAGATGACCCAGATTAAAATCTTGAATTTTATGAGTTTATCCAGCCACAACCACATTTTGCTCATTTTAGTTTGAACAGCTCCAGCATTCCAAATTATGGGGGGAAGGTATTTTTCTCTTGGCACAGCATTTGCCTCTAGAGACAAAGTGGGGGTTGGGTTGGGGAAGCAATGGAGCACATCACTGGCACAGAGGGACTTGCTGCTGTTCTCCCATCCCCCTGTAATTGTGGACACTGTCCAAGCTTACAGAATATATGAAGAGGGCTATTGTTGAATGCAATTACCTGCGAGCCTGAATAAAGATGCTAGAAGTTGTAACTGTGGCAATTATCTGAAAACATAATAGCATTATATAGCATGAACAACTGTGTGCAGTATATTACATTATTGTACATTAATATAAAGCAGTGTTATGTGGTCCCTACAGCTTAGGCTGTTGTTCATTTTTCCACATGTTGGTAGCTTTGCATGTTGGTAGAGATCTTCAGAAATTATGATGCTTTATCATTGCCCATGATTATGCATGTGAGGGTGCAATCCTAACCTGGAGTTAGGCCCTTGTGCCCGCCCAAGAATGTTGCAAACACATTGTAAAGCTCATTTGGACCACTCTCAGAGTCAGGGAGGTTAGCACACGGACATGCGCCATCTCTGAGAGTGGTCTAAATGCACAAGGGCCTTGTGCTGACCAAAATCCAGGTTAGGATTGTGCCCTGAATTAGTTTTTTTGTGTCCCACTATAGATTGTATCCTTAGAGCAGTATGCAGAATGTATTGCATTCCCTGCCCCTTCCTTGGTCCTGTATCTCTCTGCACCTCCCTAAAAACTCTTTGTAGGTTTAAGGTCCTCTTTGTAGGATCTCCCCCTGAGTAGGATTTTGTGAGATGTAGAGAGTTATGGATAATACAGAAATTATCATTCTCCGCCCCCCTCCATATGAATGGAAAGGCTTTCTGTTCATATAAGCTTAAAATACAACCATATGAGCCTTTGGACAAATCTTTGTCTGTACCAGTCTCAGCTGATGCTCTGAAACTGTCCTCTGCACTGGGTTTCTCTGTTTTACAGGAGCCAATGTGGTGCAATAGACACCTATAGTTTGCTATCAGCGTTGAAGAACCACTTTCAGAGCACAATCCTAAACTGGAGTTAGGCTGGCATAAGCTAGCAAAGTTTGGCCAGCACAAGGGCCACCATAAAGTGTTTTTGGACAACTCTCGGAGTCAGGGAGGATGGCTCATGTCTGTGTGCTGGCCTCTCTGACTTTGGGAGTGGTCCAAACACACTTTACGGTGGCCCTTGTGCTGGCCAAACTTTTTCTGACGTAGCTTATGCCGGTCTAACTGAGTTTAGGATTGTGCCCTCAAATTGTGTAGCCTTGGAATTCATACTCTCTCATATCTTGCCCTATCCACAAGTTATTGCAAGGATAAAAAGAGATAACACATAGCCCAGTTTGGATATTACACCCTCCAGCACATGCCCTCCACGTGGATAAAAACATGCACACATCTCCCCCATCCTATCCAGTGCACTGTCCTGCCAATGCATAATTGGGGGGGGGGAACATGTCATCTGAACTGTTTCCCACCCAATTATGTGGTGGCAGGGCAGTGCATCAGATGGGAGGAGATATGAATACTTCCCCATTATGTAAACCACTAGTCTGCACTTTGTGAACTATTAGTCTGGACATGTAGTCTGCACTGGTCCAATGTTCTGAGCCCTTTGGGAGAAAATAATAATACTTTTTTTTTTTTTGGCTTTTTCTCACTGTAGCTAAATGGCCACTTGGCCAATTTCCACTTAGCTTGTAATTAGGCAACTCCCTGGTTGTTCTTGGTTAGGAGTAAAAATATCTTTTGGAGGTAGAAACCCAAGAAAGTGTAGCTGCATTGCCTGCAGCTCTAATTCTTAGAAGACAGTGAGAGCGCAATCCTATACTCCCGTTGCGCCGGCGCTAAGCTCGTGCGCTGGCTGAACGCTGTCGCAAACGTGCTGTCAAGAGCGTCTGCGTTGGCGCTATGGTGCTGGACCAGTGCAAGCAGCAGTGCAGGCACTTGGGCACCGCTGCAACTGTTGGCAGCACCGGCCTTGCGCCAGTCAAGAGTCGGCGTCACTTGGCTGGCGCAGGACCTCCATGAGGGCGTTCCAGAGGCATTCCGGGAGCGCACCTGGGTGGCGCAGTGGGCGGAGACGGAGGTTGTGAAGCAAGATGGCCGTAGTACTGTATCCTAAATCCCATCCCCGGTCAGGGCGGCCCCAATTTGGGCTGCTCCTGTCCACGTTCCTCTGCGCCTGCGTAACAGCAGGCACAGATCCGAGTAGGTCCATAGGGGCGACTGGGGCTCACGCGGGTGCAAGGGGAAAACCTCCCCTTGCCCTACATGTTGCTGCCGCCGCCGCCTAATGGGCTTTTAGGATACAACCCTGTCATGTCGGCCTTACTATGTCTGCCTTACTTAGGATTGCACTGTGAGACAGGTGTGAGAATAGTCGCATTAGAATGGCATGGCATTTCAGAAACATAGTTCTAAGGCACCTGCCTTAGAACCTGCATCAAACACAAGGCCTTCAGGCTAGATGCAGCCCCTGGAAGCATTTCTCCTGCCCCATTGGGCCCTCCCAGCATGATAATTGAGCTCTCATATCTTCAAATTATGAACAAGATTGGCACATTTTTTTCTTCTGTAATTTGCAGCTAATAAGTTTCTGTGTGAGAACAAAGTGCTTATTTCTGTCTATCATCACTTATTTCAGTTCCTGCCTAATGATGTAACTTCCGGCCATGATTCCTATTCCGCCCACTATATGAAACGAGTTTGACACCCCTGTTCTAAGGCACCTGCCTATTCACTTGTGGGTGGGGGAGAAGAGGCTGGAGCATGTGGGATTGAGGGTGGATGATAATATTTTGGCTAAATCTGGCTTAAATTATTCTTCAAAATCATTTGGAACCACCATCATGCAGGGAAAATGCACACCCAGTCCATTTCTGCTTTGCCTGACAGTTACAACTCGGCCATCTCAATAGATTCAGGGTGCAATCCTAACCAACCTTTCAGCAGCGGGGGAAGGACAATGCAGATCCGAGATAAAGGAGCAAACATTCCCTTACTTTGAGGAGGCCTCCAGGACTATTTCACTGCAGGAAGCAGTGGTCATAATTTCCAGCCAATAGTGGCCCTACAGAACTCTCTTCTGATTGCAATAAAGGTCCTTCTACTTACATTGCCTTCTCACACTTCTTCCCAGGGCAAATCTTGCACTGAGTTGCACGCAAAATCTTTGTGCTCTAGTGAGTTGCATGCAGACATATACACGTTTACATTTTAAAAAAACTAAAACAAACAGAAAACATGCAATAAGACCTGAATTGGAAAGGGTATCAGTTCCTGTCTTTGCTGCAACTGTTTTTGTGTGTTTTGGGAGGGGGGTCATGGCTATGCTAAATTGCACTGCATAGGAAGCTCTCACTTTAGGATAGACAGATTAATAATGGAACCAGTAAGTTCCATCTTCAGATAATTGAAGCGTGACTATATATTTTTTCTAGCTCTGTGGGCCACAGTTATGAGAGGTGAAAAAAGTACATTATTGCTGCTTTCCTTATATGTCAATGCTTTGGTTCCCTTCTTGGCTTCCAGAGCAGCTAGAAATTTGTTTTTGTTTGTTTTAAATGATGCTTGTTATGCTGACAGAGCAAATGGGCAAAACGGGCATGGGCTGGGATGCAAACAATCCACACACAAAAAACCCCCATTGAACCGGGTAATATGGCACCCCTAACCTTAACTTGCTTGTCTCTTCTGATTTAATTTGCCATGCGTCTCTTCACAAACTGCTCTCCCTAGTGCATCAGTTAAGAGCTAATTATATGCTCCTTTTTCTCTCTTTCTGTTTAGAGTCGGTTAAGATTATTATACGGACAGCCATTTAGCTGATCAAAAATGTACCGTTTCAGGAGATAGGGCCCTGCTTCGCCAGAGCCGTTCAACAGTCCAACAATATCGCATTACTCAGATTGTATAAAGAGTACGAATGATTTCCGCTCACAGATATATAATGGAGGTATCTCTTTACAAAGCTTCTACTTCAGGCCAGCTGAATGCCTTAACAGTGCCTCAGAAATCCTGCAGCCCTAATCCCTTTAGCAACAAAGATCTGTTTCTTTGCTTAGCATGAAGTAGGCCTCAGAGGCCTGTGTGTGCCTTGGCCTGTAGGCCAAAAGCCTCCTGTTTACAATTTCCCTATTCCTGTTTTTAATGTTGTTCTGAGAGCAGCCACAAAGGGCTAGTTTTGTCCACGAGGAACAAGGGAGCTATTAGAGAGGGCCGGAGGAAGGAAGGAAGGGAGATCCAAAAGGGGCAGCCCAGGAGGGATTAGCATACACAGCTGTTCCCTCAGGGAGTGGAGCTTTATGCATTTTATAATTTCCCGCTCATTTACATTTTTAATATCTTACTTCCTTGTTCCTAACTCATCCATTTTTTACAGTATCATCTGCCCATTTTTTTTTTTTTTGGCTTTAACGGCTTAACTTGAAATTAGTAGGTTGCATTTTGCTATTTTTGTCAGTTGTTTCTGAGGGGTTCTGAGTTTATTGTAGAAATCAAATGAGATTTTGCACATGTCCTTATCTTTTTCACATTGCTTTTTCACATCACATTTTTAAAGCACTGTTACTATGACTCGATACATCAGATCAATCATGATAAAATAATGCCAGTTAGTAAACAAATACAATATCAACTCCTGCATCGTGATACTATTTGCTGAAAAGAAATCACTTTTGCATACAGTACTAGCAAACTCTCATGTTATGAACAATACTTACGAACAGTATTGCTTTGCAGTGCTAGATTTTTATACCGCTGCTGTAGTCGTAAACATTTCTAAAGAATAGATGGAAGTTGTCCGAGGAGAGTTCAAGTGTTCAGCTAGGATTAATTTTCTCCACTTGTTCCAAGTGTTTTTCTGACTGAAATACTACAGTCCTAACATGTAGACCTATTTTTTTTAAATGGTTATTAATATTTGAATAAATTCTAATACAAAAAGCACTGAAACATTTACCATCTTCTCCATTCAAAGAGAAATATACAAATTTCTCAGGCCATATTTAACTGATTTTATTTGTAATACAGGTGTGTCCCAGTATCCACTGATTCGGTATCCATGCCAGTTAACCACTGATACAATGGAAACTGGGATGCCTAATAAAAAATAGGGGAACACTAAACAAATCTGTTTTTTCTCCTGTTGCAGCAAAACCACTGATGTTCCCCTAGCTTTAAAAAGGTGTTCTCAGCATCCACAATTTCAGGTATCCATGGTGGGGTCCAGAACAGAACCTCCGGTAGATACCAGGGCATGCCTGTATATTGTTTTGCCATGTAGAAGGCAGATAATTGATTGGAGTGCGCAAGAAGACTAACCTTATGATCACCACGTAGCTGTGAATAATACCCACTCCTGTATTAAATGGGGAAAAGGATCGTACTCTACAAACCCTGACGTCCTGGCCCCAGTCTTCAGGTGGAGAAGGTGTTAGGAATTAGAGCCTGGTTGAGTCAAGAAGTTCACATCAATTTCAAATAGCAAATGTATCCTTTAGAGCTGAGTTGAGAGAAAAGAGTGGGAAAGGCAGTAGGAAAAGGACCAGAAGGAAGACTTCAACTCACTTTAGTTTTAAATGGCAAATGTATCTTTTTGAAGGGAGGCTAGCAGAGTTGAGAAAGGAGAAGGAAGGGCAGTTGAAGAGGACCTGAAGGAAGACTAACAAAGCTAGCAGGGCCAGCTCCAGCAGCGGCAGGACACAATGCGGGGCATTTTTGTGGGGTCCCTCACTCCCCCCACAGGCCTCCCACCCTCCCTTTGGGGCCCCTCACTCATCAAGAAGAGCACTTGTGGTGCCACATGCAAAGCATGGAACTTGGAAGTAGTTGGTGGCGACATGATAATGATGACATGATGACCAACTGCTTCCAGGAGGCCATTTTGGGCTGTTTGGAAGTAGGGCCAGGAGGGAGGGCCAAGGTAAACCTGCTCTCCTCGCCCCACTGACTTACAGCCCATAGAGATCGCAGCTACAGCAGCAGGTGATATGCACACTACCCTGGTGTGCCCCCGCCCCCGAAAGAGTGGGGCCCAATGTGACGACCTTGGTCACATTGGCTGGCCCTGACTGAGCTAGTACCTACCAAATAAGGAGAGATTTCCAGAAGCTTCCAGGGAAGCTCTATAAAAGCAGACTGCTCCCTGCCTTTTAGGTCTTTGTCATCGACAAACACGCTCTGCTGCCATTGAGAAGAATCCTTGTCATCAACCCAGAGCTCCTGCCTTCAAGGTCCTGTCCTGCTGCTTTGGCATCTGAAAAGAAGAACATTATGCATGAGTAATGCTGCTGATTTAACTCCAGGTCTTACAGAACATTAGGAAGGGTCTATGGCTTGCTGATCTTCTACTCCGTATTTATCTTATACTTACCTTGATGTTTGGAATCCTTAGTCCCTGTTCCTTCCCCTCCCCTCTATAGTTTAATACATTTGTTAGTTTAACTGCCCCGAAGGTGGTTGTCTGCATCTGTCTGTATCCTGGGTCTCTCCCTCCTGCGCAATGGCAGGAATTCCAGCTGGAGCAAGGGATGTCCGCAACAAAGGGAAATACACATCACTTGGCAATACGCAACCCTTATCCTATTAAGAAGACTATGAAGATGGATCAGGTTCTCAAGGTTTGCTGACAGCAGTTCTCTTGCTGCTAAAGAAGAATTGCTCAGAGCAAACCAACATGGCAGGGGTCTCTATATTATCTGGGGCCAAATCCAGCCCACCAGAAGATTTTATCCAGCTCGAAGCACCTTAAAATATTTGACATTTTTCTCATTAGATATCATTTCTCAGTTGAAGCACGGCATTTTTTTCTTTGTAAATGTCACATTTATTTTCTGTTCTGAATCATATGCTGATTACAAAAAAAGATCCAATAAAACTTAGGGCACATTCTTAACCCAGCATTGTGCCAGTGCAGCGCCCTTTGGACCAGCACTGTCGCAAACGTGCCATAAGGTGCGTCTGCGCGTGGATTTGGTTGCTGGGCCAGCCAGCGCAGGCAGCAGTACCAGCTCATCGGCACCATAGCACCCGTCAGCTGCAAAGGTCGAACGCCGGCTTAGCTCTGCCGGCCCAGGCCCATGCTGAGGGCGTGCTGGAGGCATTATAGGGTAGGGGGAGGGTGGCTCTGTGGGTGGAGGGGGTGTGGAAATGGGACATGGGCTGTATCCTAACTCCTGTCCCTGGACTAGGTGGCCCCAATTCAGGCTGCTCCTGGTTGCATGGACTTGTGCCTGCTATTTTGCTGGCGCATATCCAAGCAGCCCCCACAGGGCTGGCTTGGGCTTACCCTGGGACAAGGGGAAAATATCCCAACCTGCGTTAAGATGCAGTGCAGGTAAGCCGGCTTACTTGCTCAGCTCAAGTTAGAACTGTGCCCTTATTCATTCATTTGCATTTCATTCATTTATAAAACTGATTTTTTTTCGGCCCACAAAAATATGTAAAATACACAATGTGGCTTTCGAATTGAAAAATTTGGAGACCCTTGCCTTATGGTATAGACATGGCTCAGATGTGGAAGCCTGGACTGAAGTCTGTAATGCTTATATGCTGTATATACACTGGTTTCCCTGGATGGTGGTACAGGTTGAGTATCTCTTATCTAGACTGCGTGGGACTGGAAAGGTGTCTGGATTTTGGAACAACTGCCTATATACATGACATAACAACTGCGTACATAACAACTGCCTATTATACATGAGAAATGCTCTTTTCATTATTACCCATTTGATAGTGCAATCCTATGGATCACACAGCGTCAGCGCAATGGGGTCCTGTTGCACCCGCTCCAAACCTCCCTTCCGTTGGCTGAAGCCAGCTGGCGCAAGGGAGGCTCCATGTCTGCCTGGGCATGGGATTGGCGGGGGGAAGGGGGTTGGGGGTGGGACATGGGTGGGCTTGGGATTCAGCCATAAAGCCAAATCCTAAGCCTGATTGGGAGGCCGTGTGGCCCTGATTTGGGCCACGCAGTCTCCTCAGATCTGTCTGCTGTTTAGCAGGCGCAGATCCAAGTAGCACATTGGAGAGGCTGGAGCCTCCCCAATGGTAAGGGCGTGACTGTATCCTTGCCGTTGCAAGGCTCCAGCCGTTCCTATACTGTGCTTGGATTTGGCATAGGCCTGTTGGCCTTGCCGATCCAGCGCAGTATAGGACTGTGCTCTGGCACTTAGTATTTCAATTTAACTTTATTCCTCACTACTCACAAGAGCTCACAATAGAATATATTGGCTTTGAATTACATTCCCTGTCTGAAAAAGTTTAAATAGAAACTCTTGGAAGTTTATAAATGCAACATTCTTCTAATAGCAGTACAGGTATTCTTAAATGTTCCTGTTCAGGTTGAGTGTTTTTCTATAGGAATCCAGATTGTAAACTGGTCCTGGGTAACAGAGAAAGGTCTGTGATTAACATTCTCTTGATTCACTCGGGGACATTGAGTTTAAACCCTTCCTTCCTGCCCAAAGTGGAATTATCATTAACTGGTAACTAGTTTTCAAGAGGAACATTTTTTGTAGTCAGTGGAGTTCATCCAAGTAATTTTTTTTTCAATTTTTACAAATTAAAATGGAGAGTTGAAGCCAGATGCCAACAAAAATGCACTTACTATATACCAGCTAGCCAAGGCAGCAAACCACAAGTTAAGCAATACAACCTTTAAAATATCTTTCTCGCACAGGCTGGTAAAAACACTTTCTCAAGCCACAGTTGCAGTTACTCTTATTACTCATAATATCCTTTATAGAGAGGACTTAAATAATACTTTAGGGAACAGAAGCTTCAACAGCCCCCGGCAGGCTTGAGCTTCGGTGGTGTGAAGGGCAGTTTTCCTCTGCAGGATTATAGACTACACTACACACTATGATTATGGTGTTGACAGTAATGTCAGCTTTCCAGATCGCTAGTTTATGGTACATGTAAAAAGAGACTGCTGTGCCTTTCCTTTCTGTGTTTAAGAGAATGGCATGGCAGCTATTTGTTGTCTAGAAGTGTTTCATGTAAGGAAGCAGGATACGAAAGCAAGTTGGGAAGATGCAAGTCCAACCCACAACTTTCCAGCACCTGTAGCCATATGTCAAATGCCACCTCCTTGACACCATGACAGTGTCTGCTGCTCCCTTCCTTTGCTCCTTGGGTCACTCTAGCCCACAACTCTCCTTTCCTCCATACTTCCTCTTCTGTTCCCTCCTTCGTTGTCTAATCCATAGAGTGGGAGGAGGAGGAGGTGATGAGGGTGGGGGACAAGAGTCCCCACCATCAATCTGCTGCCTGAAGCAACCAGCTCAGTCAGATTCCTAAACAAATCAGCCGTGGGAAGACTCTCACTCTACCTTTATCAGCAATTTTTAAAATGTGTTTCAGTTGTTTCACTAATTCTTATGTTTTATATCTTGTCCTTCCTGTAAAAAATTCAGGGTACCATTTTGATTCTTGTGACAACGCTGTGAGATAGATTGGGCAGTGCCATGCACTTTTTTCAGGAATTTTAGGGTACAATGAATGTGCATGGATGCGGCATACTGTTGGTAGGCACCACCCTTAGCTACCAACATTAGTTAGAATGTCTTGTAGAGAGCCCCTGTGTATGTCTGTATATATGGGGCTCCCTACAGATGCCCTAATGAATGCACATAGGTTGGGGGCACAATCTTCACCCCTGTGCTGTCCCACCACACATATACATTATGCCCTAGTAGTCTTAGAAAGGGTGTCTTCTAAACTGGCCCAAAATTGGTCTTTGCTTTGTGATCATACAAGGACTTGAATTGAGGTCTTCCCAAACTAAACCTAACATTTTACTATTGTACCACTTAAAGCACAATCCTAAAATGTGCTGGAATAGCGAGGCAAACAGGCCTGCGCTATATAGCCAGCATTGCTTTGGTGCGCCGGGGAGCTCCAGCCTCCGCTATGGTCTCCTTGGATCTGCACCTGCTAAATAGCTGGTGCAAAGCCAAGGAGGCTGCGTGGCCTAAATTTGGGTCTTGCAGCCTGGGGATGGAGTCTTGGATGTGGTCTAGTGGCCGCATCCTGTCTCCAACCCCCACCCCGGGCTGGCACGCCTACTGGCCCCCCCACCCCTACCCAGAAACATCCTCCTGCCCACTCCCCCCATGCTCAGAACCACTCTTGCGCCAGTTAGAATGCCAATCAGCGCTCCCACGTCGGCGCTAGTGACGTTGGGCTGGCGCGAGCACATAGCTTCGGCCCAACATGCCTAATAGGATTGCACCCTTAATATCTTTTTATTACTGATTAGGCCCAATTCATACATTAGCGCAGCTGCCAACTGAACTAGCGTGTCTAAATTGAATACTTGGCATTGCTACTGTTCGCCATGGGCTCTAATCAAATGAAAAGATCTTCCAGTCTTAGAAATAGTTACCTGCATTGTGACCAGTTTATGAAAGGATGCTACTTGACTGCTTCAGATCACAAGCTACAATCAGCACCAGTGTTCTCATATTGTCATTTTAAAAATATTGTCTATTAAAAAATATTGTCCAATAATCTATGTTAAGCTATTGGTATCAGAGTGGATCATGCACCTGAATATATATTGGAATGTCATCCAGCAAAACTGTCTTTGAGAACTTCCAAAATGTAATAAGAAAAAAGTCATGATAGCAGTCCTTGGGAATATCTGCGTTATTTCTCAAGACACGTGCCTTTATCCCAGTGCTGCTGTACTGCTAGCAAAGGAAAGCAGTTCCCCCTGGACTCCTATTTTGCTGGCTTGTGTTTCTTTTATTCCTCTTGTCACTGGGCACCTCCCAATTCCAATTTGTCACCTTATAAAGATCGGGCTTTGCTGAGACCTTCTAGTCCTTACCAATGAACGGCAGGATATTGAAGGATTTGGACTGCAATCACCAAGCAGCGGCAAACCTACCTCTTTAATCCAGCTCATTTCCATGCTAGATATAACTCATTCAGCCTTGATTTCCTCGAGTTAATTCTCTATTTCCGAGAGTTCACGTAGTATAGCTAGTCACTGAATCTTTGTGGACTGCTTTTTTTTCCTTTTAATTTTAATTGAATCTGGTGCTAGTGAATGATGGTGGGACAGCATGAAGGTCTCTCTGAGCCAGAATATTTAGGAGTGGCAAAATGCCACAGCAGGTCAGGATACTCTCCCATTGCAGAGATGACAGATACCCATGTATACAATGTGCGTGAGAGTAGTTGCAGATGTCACCCACACATGGAAGGCATGTTCTTGGCAAAAACAGAAAATGCCCAGCACAATTGGGAAAGTATCAGGCCCTCCTTCTGTGTTTCTCATATTTTGCTGAGAAAATCTGCAAATTAATCATGCAAACGGCACATATTTTTACTGTATTGGTACTCAAAGTGTAGGATGTGTCCTAAGAAACTCAGACCAACCACTTTGACTAAGGTGGGTATGCTCAATGTCCCTATTCTTTAGCTTGCTATAGGTTGCTGACTCCTGGTGTAGACAGTAATGAGGGCACAATCCTAACCTGGAGTTAGGCCAGCAAAGTTTGGCTGGCACAAGGACCACTGTAAAGTGCATTTGGACCACTTTAGGAGTCAGGGAGGATGGCACATGTCTGTGTGCTGGCCTCTCTGACTCCAAAAAGTGGTCTAAACATACTTTACAGTGTCCCTTATACTGGCCAAACTTTGCTGATTTAATTGTGCCAGCTTAACTCCAGGTTGGGATTGCGCCCTAAGCTATATGAAGCAATGGTCTGTAAGGCAGCTGCCTATGTTCATATGGTCACCCTTGGGATGGAATCTCTCCTAAACTCTCCTGGATCAATGAATCATAATGCTATGGACGTGTATGGTATTCTTACATTGGTGGATATGTCAAAAACTACCACTAACAAAAACCTCAAGCTCCACTAGTATGAGGTAGAAAACTGGACAGAGTTGGGCGTATGATGTGGGGGAATGAAATGCTGTCAGAATCCCATGGCTGCTCATGGCTTGTGCCTTTATCCAGAGGTAGCATAACATAGTGCCTGTGAAAGGATTGGTATAAGTTAAAATGCTCCCATTGGTGTCAGGAAGCAACCAACATACAGTATGTGACTCATGTCCCTACTTCCTTCCTCTCAGCCACAATGGAAGATAAGGTTCTGACTAACTGCAGCCAATCATGGCAAGCGATAAGCCCCCACCAAGGAACACATATATCAAGATGCATGACATCCTGTTTTGAATTATGGTGTTGGAGAAGACTCTTGAGAGTCCCCTGGACTGCAAGGAGATCCAATTGGTCAATCATCCAGGAAGTCAAGCCTGATTGCTCCCTGGAAGGACAAATCCTGAAGCTGAAGCTCAAGTACTTTGGCCACCTCATGAGAAGAGAGGACTCTTTAGAAAAGACCCTCATGCTGGGAAAGATTGAAGGCAAAAGGAGAAGGGGGCGGCAGAGGATGAGATGGTTAGGGAGTGTCACCGAAGCGATGAACATGAAATTGAGCGAACTCTGGAAGCTAGTGGAGGACAGGGAGACCTGGCGTGCTGTGGTCCATGGGGTCGCAAAGAGTCGGACACGACTTAGCGACTGAACAACAAGAAATGTCAAATATTTTAAGTTGCTACGGGCCAGATAAAATCCTGCGGCAAGTCTTATTTGGCCATTGGGTCATAGCTTGGAGACCCCTGACCTAGCCCAAAATATCTTCTGTGAACCTTTATTCCTGGAGATATGCACAGTCTGTAAGTCAGGGAGGGTGGTGTGAGCAGGGAGAGGAAGACCATGCTTTGAAGGAGACTTCATGCTCTTCCTCCATCCCTGAGCAGTGCTCTATAAGGAGCACTCAAAAATCTAGGGTCACAGAATATCTTCGATTCAGTTCCTATGCAATATGGGAAACTTTGTGCTGGGTCAACCACCTACCCTTACTCAAAAGATGGAATATTATCTGCTTCACAGGGTAAATATGCACCATGCAGAAAGGGAGCCTCTGGCAACTACAAACCCCAGTTACAGTCCATCATGCATCAGCAAATGCCAAGGGAAGCACAGTCACCTTTGCTGGTGAATATTAGACACTTCACCTCTTGTTTGCCAAATGCTTACTATTCTTCCCTGCCAGATCAGAGGAGAGTCAGTGAGGAACAAGCAAAACTGCAGACAACGCCCTACATAGAATGAACAATTGCTATGTTGTTTTCCTCGAAGCTCAAAAAGTAGACACCATGAGGACTGTCACAGAAAGAACGGGGAAGTTCCATCTGAGAGAATCTAGCTGCCAACTCTCTCTCACTTGCCAACCTGTTATAAAACTGTTGCAATTGCTGCCCATGATTCACCACCATCTTCATGCCACAGGCAAGCAAGCAGCGTTCCCAACTCTGGTGCCATGCAGATCACAAACAATTCCTAGGGGAGCAACCATGACTGGTGGGTAGCCAATTCTGCTGCCTTTGACTTCTCAGGGCTTCCAGAGTACAGTATATGGCTGATGGTAAAGTAGCAAGTGCAGCAATATCCAGCATGGAAAGGCAATGGCGAGAAAAGATGTAACCATTGTTTTCTCTGTTATGTGGCTTTTTCAAGCACGGGGCAAGGAACAAATAAAGTTGGTAACCCTTTTTTCCCTCTATGATGGTGACGGAACCCACTCTACACCTGTTTGTTTGTTTAATCATGTCAGTGGTAATGTTCTAGGTTGACCTTTATTAGTACCAGCTAAAACAGTGATTCATAAACTGTGGGTCGGGACCCACCTGTGGGTTGCAAGCAGTGACGAACGGAGGCCCGAGCGCACCCATGGCTGGCACCGAAACTGTGCCCCCAGGACGTCGCCCCGCCCCCATGCATCGCTCCAACACACCTCCCTGCACCTGGAAACACCCTATTTTGGAGCGTTACGGAAGCCAGGGAGGGCGGGCAGGCCAAAGAGCGCACAGTTTCCCCCGCAGACTGCGTGCAATGGCACCCTGCCGCCCCATCGCTGCCCGGCGCCCATGGCTTAGGCCACCCTGGGCTACAGGTCAGATATGCTTCTGGTTGCAAGTCAATTTCGGGTGGGTTGAGAAACACCTGGAGCAGCCATATTGAAAATATGAGAAGATGGGATGCTGGAAAGGGGGAAGTGCTGTGTGGCTGTTTTGCTTGAGTCAAAGTTGCTGATTCACTTTGCTATTAAAAAATGGCTGAGAAGTAACCCAATTTATTGCTGCATTCTCAGGAAAGCAGCAGGCTCTGGCATCACAATGTTGGCACTTCTGTCGTGACATCACTTCTGGTGGGTCCCAGACAGATGGTCATTCGGAAAAGTGGGTCCCGGTGCTAAAAGGTTTGAGAACCATTGAGCTAAAATGATACAAAATGTTAAGCAGCACATTTTTGAATTCATGAACCTTTAATTAGGCTGGATCATAAGAAAAGCAAAAGGGGGAGAGGGAGTGAAATTCCCAAAAGGTTGCATTTTATAGAAGACTAGCTTTTATGTACCCGGCTTCGCCCGGGTGTTTATAGGTGCCATCCCTGACCCCCCCCCCGACTCACCAGGCATACAGATGGCCCAGGTGTTTATATGTCCCATCCCTGCCCCCCCTCACATGTGTGCCCGGGTGTTGATATGTCCCATCCCTGACCCCACCTCCACTCACATGTGTGCCCCGGTGTTGATATGTCCCATTCCTGACCCCACCCCCACTTACATGTCCGGGCGTTTATATGTCCCATCCCTGCTGCTGTACTGTTTCTGTTGCTCTAGATGTAGTAGCCCTCTGTTTCACATCCTGTAGTCGTTTGTGACGCTGCTGTACTGTTTGTGTTGCTCTAGATGTAGCAGCTCTGTCTCTCTTATTGTGTACTTTTGTGACGCTGCTGTACTGTTTCTGTTGCTCTAGATATAGCAGCTCTGTGATGTAGCGTTGCAAGTTGTGTTTTTTTTTCCTCAGGTGTTTCCTGTGTACACTGTTGTTTCATCTTTGTAGCCTTTGGTTGCACCTGCCCAATTCCCTTACATTACACAGTGAAAGTAAACTTTCAGAGAGAGAGCAACAGCCACAGCACCTTGTGCCAACTGTCCACTGCCAAGCAGGGACCGCCCACATGTCCACAGAACACATTGTATCGGTTTGCCTGCGTGAAACCTGTCTGCTGCTGTTTGTCTTCAACTGTCAAGAGTTCAGTTGCTGCCTGAAGATTCCGCATGTCATTTGCATGTACTTTGCATCTCATCATGACATCACCAGAGCCTCGGAATGTTCGGTTCAGCCCATAGCCGTCCATAGAGAACCACAAATTCGCTTGTACCCGCGCCCGTGGGGGCGCGATCCGTTCCAAAACTGCGCAGCGATGGTTTCGGGGGGCCAAGGCACCCGCGTGCCGAGTTTGGCGCGAATCGGTCCAGGCGTTGCGGAGCCTATGTGGAACAAACATACACACATACATACACACACACACACATACGCTCTTCTTTATATATATAGATGGAGTCAGGAGGATTTCCATAGATGCATGTTGACTAGCCTCACTAGGTGCTACACAAGTTATACCTGGGGCTTCTGGGAAGAAGAAGACTCAGTAATGGCTGGATCCCCATTTTTAGCAAATAGAAGCTCCACTTATTCACTCTCTTTTAGCCGTGTCTCTAATTTCATGATGGCAGGCAGATATGGACTTCTTAGCGGTTCAGATATCTTCACTATAGGATGCACATGCTGAGAAAGGAGACAGTGGTGTCTCTACCACCATTTTTGAAAAAAAGGCACACAGATAAGATTGGAGTGAGAAAACAATGCCCCCACAGGTTGATGTTACTCCACAGTAAGCCCAACCCTGTCCAAATATAACTACTTGGCTCTACCCCTTGCTTTTTCAGTTGCACCAGCAGAGATCAAAGCAAGGAACTTCAGAAAGTCCACTGTAGCAGGCCTGCAACTCCTCAGTGTTGACACCAGTTTCCAAATCCAGCTGAGTCTTGACATCAAGCAGATACTCTGCTGCTGCCTTTCCTTCCATCCAGTAGCGTTATCCTGTTGGAAATATTCCCCCTGGTAGCTGAACAAACCTCTTGGCTGGCTCGGATCCTTGCTGGTCTGTGGCTTAGGTGAGCAAGTCTGAAACAGGAACTTAAAGGAAATTTCATTCACTGTAAAATGTGCCTCATGCACACAGTTCTCAGAATTAAAAAAGAAAGAGAAGAAAAGAAAAATAACCAGCAGGGCTGATGGCTTCTGCATCTTCTAAGCATGTGGTTTTGGCAACGCTGGCTTAACTGAAATGTGAGGAGAAATAAACCATAAGAAATATCTATCTGACAAACAGCCCAGTCCTATTGGACGACCCTGCTGGTGGAATGAGTGTTCTGCCAATGCTGGCTTACTACCTGAGATCCTGTCACTGGAAATGCCACGATTAAATCTGAAGAGCCAATGCATGCAAAGCCCATGTTCTATCACAGAGCTATTTGCCCTCCGTAAATGCTACCAGGAGCAACGTTTGTGTGCCAGCCAGGATGCAAACGTGGCTCTGCGAGAGTGGAGGTCTCATGCGATGCCTCTGTGCCACTGGCACTTTGGCCTTTCTAAACCCGCCATAGTGGTTGGCTGGTTCTGTGTCTTTTTCCAAGACCTCATGTCTCTGTGAATGCAGCAAAGAACAAACTGAGGAAAGTACATTTAGGGCACAATCCTTTCCAGCACTGGGGTAAGGGCAATGCAGCTCTGGGGTAAGGGAACAAACATTCCCTTACCTTGAGGAGGCCTCCGTGACTGCCCCCCAACTGCAGGATGCAGCACATGCCCCATTGGCACAGCTATGTCAGTGCTGGAAAGTTGGTCAGGATTGCATCGTTAATCACAGAAAGGGGTCCAGGAAAATAAAAAAGGCTTAAAATTTCTAAAAGCTAGCATCAAAAAGAAAACAAACTCAGCATTTTAGAATTCTCTTCCCAGGTAAACCTTTCTGCGGAGAGAATTCCAAAATCTAGGAACCATCACAGAACCATCACCTTTTGTGTGAATGATTAAGGGGTGGCACCAGAGATTGGCCAGGTTGGGCACATCAGAGGACCTGCCTGTCCATCCCAACCCCTGAACTTTCTGTACCAGTGGCAGTGGTAGCACCTAAAACAGCATCAAGGAGCACCAGGTGGGCAGTGTGCCTCTCTTTCAGGTTCCCAGAAAACTTGGTGATAGCAATGCGTGTTTATACCACTTTTCAGGATCCCTTAGAAACTGTGGTTTCCAATTTGTGGAAAGTGGGCACAAATAGTTTGAGCCACTAAATAATAAAGAAAAAAAGTGACTTTAGCATTGCTGTTGCAGCAAATATCCATGCTGGTATTCATCTCCTGTTTTAAATAAGGGAAAGAGATTCACATTGCTTTTTTACATTTGTGGATTTTAATACCCCCCCTTTTTTTTTTACTTCAGAGGCACAGAATAGCTTGTCAGACTGTTTCTGTACCTAAATCATACTACATGATCGGGCCAAAGTTAAGCCCTTGAAATCCCACTGGTTTCAGTCCTAGAGTTAAGCGCAGTGGAGAGGAAGCAGGACTCCATTGCTAGCTTGGAGGACAAGTCACATCAAAGTCACTTCACCACCGGAGCACTGCAGCTGCAAAATTAATCACACACTCTATGCCCTCCCTGCTTCGTTTCTATCAGTTCGATCTCAGCCTGTCAGGTCTCATTAATTTAAGTAACCGACCAAAAAGACACATTCTGCTTTTTTTACAGACAGAACATTTGAAATATCCTTTTGTGGGATTGCAATATCCCATATGCAATACCCATAAGCAGTACCTTCATTGTTCTCACCCTACCCCAAACTGTGGCCAGACTGTCTGTCCCTAGTTCATACATCTAGCTAAGAAATAACTTGATCTGGAAACCAAGGCCTACGAGTCAGGACCCTGGAGCTGTTCTCGAGAGTACGCCCACCCTGGGCCCGTCTTCCTGGGACCAACCTCCATGCGACTGGCTGAAGAAGCAGCAGAATGGGGTGGGAGTGGGGTGCAGCTGCTTGCCTCTCCCACTTCTCCCACTTCATAGAAAAAGGAAGAAGGAAATGGCAGAAGTGGAAGTGTGGAGGAGAGAAGAGCAAACCCTTGCTCAAATTAAGACGTCACTAAATAGTTGTGTTCATCTGTGTAAAGCGTTTTACTGGTGACATGCGAAGAACAGATATTGGTTGATTACCCCTTACCCAGACACCCCAAATCCAAATTGTTCTGAAATCCAGACACTCTTGGAGCCATGGCTTTTTAAAAAACATTTTCTCCCCTGCACCTGGCCGGCATGCGGTAGCGCTGCTGTTCATCCAGGAGAGGAAGACAGCAGGACTTCCTCTTGTGGTTTACGTTATGGGGCGCAAGTCATCGCTAAGCTGGCAGAACGTCTTTTGTTCATTTACATTTTTTGTGCACTAAGCGCAACCCAGCAAGAAAGCTAGGAAGGAGTTTTCATGCGCCTGGCCACAGCACAATGCTGGTGCTACTCAGCAGTGGTGTGCCCATCCCACGCTCTGCCCTGGGGCCAGGTTGATGCTCAGTACCCCTGCACCAGCTCCCCGCCCCCATCACCGCCCACTGACACACACCCCGGCTCCATTTGGGAGCTATATGGAACCAACGGAGAGAGGGAGGCCAAACAACCATTGCCCTTCCGAGAGGTGAGCCACTTCGTCGCCACCCTCCTCACACTCGAGAGCCAAGTCACCCGGGGCATTTGCCCCCTCCCATAAAACAGTAGGCCCATGACTGCTACTCAGGGCAAAACAGCAGAAGAAGGTGGTTCCTGGACTGTGACTCCTGGACTGTAGAAGGAGCACAAGAAGTCTGAATGCAGTGGGAACACGAAAGTGAGCACAAGGAACACTTATGACATGTTTTCTGAACACACGTTTGGTCTCACCCCTAAGGTAACTGATTTATGCAAATATCCTGAAATCCAGAAAAAAAATCCAAAACAACAACAACAACCACCACCATCCCCAGCGGTCTGGATAAGGGATACTCAACCTGTAGCAGCAGGTGGTAACTAGTTTCCATTTATTTCTTCCACTGTCCATGTGCTAATTAAGAGAAGAATGTGGAGAGTTTTGAAATTAAAGACTAAAACGGCCTTTTGCTTCTAGGAGCCCTTTTGGACATTTGGTTAATGGCATGGGAAATGGGACAGTCAGTTGCAGAGAGAAGCAAACTACAGTTTTCTAGGATTTGGATAGCAAATTGCTATCACTTGGACCATGGGATTCTCCTTCTTGACTGGCAGTTTTATGGTAACTGGAAATGCTCTATGGAGAATAGCTGCATATTCATCACAGGCTGCTATTAGACAAAAACACCACTGGTCACGAGTGACGTATGCACGTACATCTGGACAGACACCTTTGCATTTGTTCTGCTTGTTAGAGCACGATCCTAACCTGGAGTTAGGCTGGCATAATTAGGCTGGCACAAGGGGCACTGTGAAGAATGTTTGGACCACTCGAATGTTTGGACCACCATTGGAGTCAGAGGCCAGCACACAGTCATGCGCTATCCTCCCGGACTCCAAGAGCGGTCCAAATGCACTTTACAGTGCTTTTGCTGGCCTAACTGTGCCAGCCTAACCCCAGGTTAGGATTGCGTTCTTAGAGGCTGAACTTTTCCCAGTGCATTACTCCAGTAGAAGACCAATCTAGCTGGTTTAAAATGAGCACACACATGAATGTGTGCACACACATACAGTGTTTAAAATAAGAGTAGGAGGATGACAACAAGCTGATCTCCTGGATATAGTGATTCCTGGCAACATGAGCCATGGGGGATCACGGGGACACACACTGGTGTGCAGCTAGCTTGTGCCGGGCTAGATTTCCAGTAAGCCTCTTCTTATTGCTAACAGATTGTGGAAGCACTAAGGTCTTTTGCATTATCTGGAAGAGTCCTAGGGAATTTGGACAAAAGGCTGCAAGTTTGTTTGGAAATAGCAAGGAAGCATTGCAAAAAAAAAAATGTCCTTTTTGTTATACACAACTGCACATACATCTGTAATCCCAGGCTGTATCTCAGCTGAAAGGTACACACAAAGAACAACTCAAGCCAGAGGAGACACTTTTAAGTGCCACATGCATTCACAGCACCTAATTTGCCTTGTCCTTTGGTAATTTGTCTGCTTTCTTTCCTCTTCTGCTGCTTCCTGCCTCGTAAAATGATAGCCAGCTGCCTCTTCAAGGGAATGATGGAAATCCCCTGGGAACAACTGAGAGGGAGTAGAGGGAGAGTTGAGGAAAGTACAAACAGGGAGCCCCCTCCCTCCTGGATGATCATCTCAATGCTATCTTGAGCTGTTTATCTGTCCATATGGCTGACTGGCCTGGATTGCAACGGAGGAAAGAGACCATTTGTTTAAGACTTAACAACTTTTCCTTTTGTGGGAAACTATTTAAAACAGACCAACATATTCTTCATATAATCTCAATAGGAATTTTTTTTTTAAATGCAACTCAGGAAAAATGTCACCTTTCCTCCTTTTTAATAAACAGAATGCAGATTGAACATAAAATTTTTTACAACAGTATGTGTTCAAATCTGAAACCCCAGACACCTTACATAGGTTTTACATAGGCAGCTGCCAGGATGGTGTAGTGGTTCTGGAGTTGGACTTACTGTAGATCTGGATGATTCAGATTCAAATCCCTGCTCAGCCATGAAGCTTCCTGGGTGACCTTGGCTTGGACCAGTCACTATCTCTTAGAGCACAGTCCTAACCTGGAGTTAGGCCGGCACAGATAGGCCAGCAAAGTTTGACTGGCACAAGGGACACCGTAAAGTATATTTGGACCACTCTCGGAGTCAGGGAGGCCAGCACACAGGCATACACCACCCTCCCTGACTCAGAGAGTGGTCCAAACACACTTTACGTTGGCCCTTGTGCCAGCCAAACTTTGCTGGCCTAACTGTGCCAGCCTAACTCCATGTTAGAATTGTGCTGTCAGCCTAATCTACCTCACAGGGTGGTTGTGCAAACAAAAGGAGGGAAGGAACCATGCACACACCACACTTGTATCCTCGGTGGGAGGATGGTATAAAAATGTGAAAAATAAATATTGAGTAAGACTATTGGTCCATCTAGCTCAGTATTGTCCAGTATTACTGACTGGTAGCAGTGCTTCACAATTCCATACAAGGGTCTTTGCCAGCCTTCTCTTTTGCTGTTTGGGATTGAACTTGGGAACCTCTGTATCCAGTGGAAGGTAGTACTCTATTGCCCCAGCCCAAGTCACGTTAACGGCCATGGCTTCTTCCAGGGAATCTTAGGAACTGTAGTTCAGAGCAGGTGCTGGGAATCGTCCCTTTTACAGAGTTACTGTTCCAAGGGTTCCCTTCTGAGAGGAACAGATAATTAACAGCTGTATCTCTGCAGAGTACTGTAGGCGAATACTACGTATCTGCTCTGGAGTGAAACATTTCATCCTGATTGCATTTCCAGTGTAGGGCAGTAAGCAGTAGCATCGCTGAGGGGAGGGGGACATACTATGTAAGCGACCCCTCTCACTCTCTGTCAGAGCCATTTTTGGCTGCAGTGGAGGCGGCACACACCAAATCCTGACCATCCTTGCCTGGGCCTAATCCTTTCTGGGCCATTCGCAGGTCTTGCATCACCATTCCAATGCATTTCCTGAGCCGATGTCAAGGAGAGGGCCTTCCTGCCCAGAGGGGCTCCTTGAAACGCAACGGAGCATCTGTTTAGCTTAGCACCATGCCTTGGTGCACTCGGTGTAAAAATGGTGCGCCCCCCTAAGGTTGAGGGAATGCCAGGCTTTCTCTTGAGGATGACTAGGGTTAGGGAAGAAGGAAGGGAGAATTAACTCCTGCTGCCTATGAAACAGAGTGCTCATCTTGGGAATAAATGTTGGATTCAGCGGCGTCATGCAGCCGGAACGCTGGCGGGAGGAACGGGTGAGCGTCTGGTTGGATTATTTCTAAGAACTACAGTATCCCTGTGAAGTATGCAGAGGTCTCGATGTACCGAGAGGGTGCCTAGACACTCTGTGTGTTGAAGTGATAGTGTTGAAGTGATGAGGAATAGTGGGTTTTTTTAAAAAAAAATCCCTCAAGTCAAAACATTTTAGCATTAGGACCCACTTTTTAGAATGACAATCTGTCTGGGACCCAACAGAAGTGATATCATGGCTGGAAGTGTCTTCATTGTGATGCCAGGGCCTGCTGCTTTCCTTAGAATGGACCAAGAAGTTGGGCTATTTCTCAGTTATTTTCCTACAGCAAAGTGAATCAGATGCAGGGTACTAGTCTTGAATCCCTTTTCTAACCCATCCTGGAGGAACTAAAGTATGTTGGTTATTTTAGGACAAGACGTAGAGACTTCTCTGCTTCTCTCCGCTCTTGTCTGCACCAAGTCAAGAATGCTTTCCAGGTTGTTCCATAGCTCCTAATGGTGGACTGGTGTCTAGAAGCTAACAGAGTGGCAATGATGCTGTCAGAACCCATGCTACTGCAGACAGATCCACTCTTCAATTTCCACACCATAAATTGGAATTTCTCTGGCTGAGGGTGCAGAAGAGGTCCCTAGGTTAAGAGATCTTGACATTTGGGTAGTTCCCAGGGTTCTTGGACTAGAAGTCATAGAAGGTCTGGGAATCATTGCTTCCTTGGCCATCATGAAGAGATCAATATTACTTGAGCCTTCAACCTTTTGCTGCAGACCCTGAAATATTAAGGTGAAGGGGGAAAGCATAGAAGAGCCCTGGATGGCAGCTGGGAACTTCAATCTGAGGTCGTGCAAAGAAGTTGAGAAGATGGGTATTCTCTCTGTTGGCATAGGCGTTTCTACAGGGAGGGCAAAGCTCTAAGTTTTGCAAGAAGCCTTACCCTGTCATGTAAATCCCTTCTCTCCCTTGCTGCTGTAGCCAGTAAGCAATGCCTAGATGTTGCTGTTCCCTGTGAGGATTGGCTAAAACGGTGCAGGGGAGGAGTGATTTCCACTGCAAGGTAAGGCTTCTTGCAAAACTTAAAGCTTTGCCCTCCCTATAGAAACGCCACTGCCTGTTGGTGATCTAGAACTGGCACTCCCAGCCTCTGTGTCACTTGCTGGAAGGTGTGTGGATTGAGCCTCCACACTGCATTCATCGTCTTGTGGTGACTCAGCCTGTCTGCAACAGCATTCCAGTTCCCTTTCCACCCTACTTCCTCCAGGACACACTCAACACCTTCTGACATCCCTGGGGTGAGAGGGGGACATGACCATTTACAAACATCACCCAGGTACATCCACCAGATTCTGCCAGCGAGCATCATTCCTGGCTTCTGCTTGCCAACTTCCACCAGCTTCCAACCACAAATATCTACTAGTTAATCCACAAATATTCACTGGCTTCTGCCAGCTGTCTTCAGTAGGCAGACTTCTACTAGCTTTCATCTGCAAACATCCACCAGCTTCTTCTGCCTGATGGCATCCACTGGCTTCTGAAAGCAAATGGCCACCAGCTTCTTCCCGCTCACGTCTGCCAACTTCCACCAGGTTGGCTGATTGACATCTGAGACCTCAATTTGTGACTATTCACTGACTTTTAGCTGCATGTCATCTCTGCAAGTTCGTGCATGCACTTGCCTTCTCTCCACATCCATCGCTTGGATATGGTCTGCTGGCTGTGCTTCTGCCACCTGTCTGCCTCTATGAGGCCTCCTCTGTGAGGCCAGCTAGCTTCTGTCTAGTTACAAAAGCTTTGATTGAGTCTGCAAAAGAGGATGGTTCGCGTATAAGTCTTATTTTTTGTCCTCAATTTGCTGTTCCCTTCCTCTGAGGAGCCTCTGGTGCCTGCCTGGTGCAGTAGGATGCAGCGGTAGCAGCTTGGTTATCACTGCTCGTACGAACACAGGGGCAGCGCAGAATTGGGCTATGAATCTTTGACCGGATTCGGAAAAGAGAATGGTCCAGATGGAAGGCTTTGTTTGTTGCTATCCTCAGTTTGCTGTTCACCCTTATGAGCAACAAGACAGAAATATTTTAAATAATTTTCCACGGAAGGCTGAATATTAGTCACATTTAATTTTTTTAATCGTAATTGGCATCTAGAATACTATTTAAAAGATGGCAATGAAGTAATACATCAACTCACTCTGTATAATTCCAGGTCTTGGGAGTTGTTTCACCCAAGCCTGTAATTATTAAGAATTGTTAAAATCACGTATTAAAAATGTATTAAAATTTGCTTTTCAGCAAAAACTAGTTCAGAGCATAAAATAATTCATCAGATGTTTACCTGTATCCAATGGTCTCACTGTCTAAAACTAGATGCAGATGAGACACCAGCAACAGCCACTGGAAAAGACAGCCTACTGGGGAGAAAAGGAACACTTTCCCTCTCCTAAATTGGACACCATGTACAAGGTTCCTCTTTGCCTACTTAACAGGGTCTATCACTACACCATGAGTCAGGTTGCTCCTTTGTACCTTCTTTCTTCTTCTGGTATGAGACCACCTTGAGGCTTTCTGGCTTCCTCTGTAGCTGACCATCAGCTGAATGAAGTGATCCTGGTCTGTATAGCTATTGGCTGGGTTGGTCCTGTGATGTCACAACAGCCCAGAAGTCACAGCTGCAAAAGGCCATAGAAACAAGCCCCACCCAGGCACTGCCCAACCTGACTGTGCTCCTGAAGCAGAGCTTCTTGTTGCTCATGCAGTGCCACGCCCCCTTTCTTCAAGGAGATGGGCCATCTCTTTCCGCTGTCTCTCTAGGCATGTCCATCCAGGGACCCAGTGGGAACAGACCTCCTGCAACTGCTCTCAGTTTGACTGTCTCTTTATTGTTTATTTTTGTCAGCATCCTTCTTCCACTCTGTTACGACCAGAACTGAATACAGAAGGCTCTGAGGAGCACTAAGTACAGTACAGCAGTACAACTGTTTGCTCAGTCTTGGACACAGTGCATTTGTTAGGCATTAAACTGGTGCATGCGTGTTAATTCCTTGGCACCTGCTACAAACCCACAATACCAACTGCACAATGCAAAACCTTTCTTGTACTGCAAGGTGGAAACACTTGTCAGTAGAGAGGAGGAAGCCCCCTTGCAGTGTGCCTATGGAACTGCCTGCTGCACACAACTTCTTGGAATATGCCGCTCCAGCTTTGCAAATGGCTTTCAAAGTAACGTGTTTCATATGTGATGCAGAAGAACCCAAAGAAAACACTGAGCCGAGCCAAACCCAAATTTATGTCTGTGGTTTTGAAGCTCATGGGATCAATGTTCAGTTACAAAAAACCCAACAGTTTCAAAGGTTTCATCTCTTTTTGAGTTTCTGGGCAGGGGAGTCGTGGCGTATAGTGCTACAACGCAGAGGAAGTGCTGCTGCAGACTCGCAGACCCAGTATTACATTTTTGGACAGCATACAGATTGAAGTCTGGTTGAAACATAATCATGTGGGTCCCCCTCTGGGCTGAATGGGGCTCAGAATGCATTAGTGTTGCTGAGTACCGTGGGTCACTGCTGCCAGAGCACTAGGAGGTTTTGATATTATGTCAACAAAGGGGAAAACCAAAGGAAGAGTGGCATCATTAGGCCTTAGTACACAGCCCATGGAGGTACAATGTATCCTAGTTTTGGCTTGAGTTCCTAACTGCATATCTGAGTATTTACTGACTTGATGTCAGTCTCTAGATATGCCTTACAATCAGTGGTGTCATCTAAATGATTTAAGAACAGGTACTCACTTTTGATTGGCATGTGTCGGGACCCGCCCACCGGAAGTGACGTCATAAGCCGGAAGTGAGGTCGTGGCAGGAAGTGACATGAAAAAAGCCCTTTTTGAGGCCTCAGATGATTTTAAACTGACCCAACAGTTGCAACAGTATTCCACAGCACCCCCAGAACATGTGAAGGAGGCCTGGCATCATGTTAAAACCCAGAGCAACTCATTTTTCAGTGGCAAGGAAAGGAAAGGCTCCGCTCGCTGCCTGCCTGCCTGGCTGGCTCTGAGAACATGCAGGCAACTCAAACATGCAGGAAATTCAAATGTTGCAGGGGGCGGAGTCGATGAGTGGGCGGGCGAATGGGTGGGGCCAGCTGTAATCCTAGAAACCGGTACTCGCGTACCCCTGCGTACCCCCTGCATGACATCACTGCTTACAATCTATTCCTAAACATGCTTACTTGGAAGTAAGTAAGACTTAACCTTCTCGAAAGGTTTTTCTTTGCTTAGGCTCTAGGGAACACTAGGGCACAACTTATTGAGGGCCCAATTCTATGGCCCTCAGCACTGGCAGTACAGCACGCTTGGAAGCGCCAGTGCTGGTGTTGCAAAAGTGCTTTCAGGCATTTGTAGTACTGGTGGTATGGGCTTACTGTGTAAGGACAGTGTAAGGACCCAGTGCAGAGCTGCCCAGCAATAAGTCACACCACCACTGCCAGTGAGCTCTTTTGGTGCTGGGGGAGGGTATGGGGAGAGTGGAACTGAGAGGGAAGAAAGGGCAAAGAAAGTAGCAAAGTAACCAACAATGGCCTCCACCGCCATATCCTATCCTCCGTGTTGGGCCACACGGAGGTTCTCAAGGCTGCACTGGCAAAATAGCCAGCACAGACTTGAGGAGGCCCATTACTGGGCCAGCGCATTTACCTGGGAGAAGAGGACAATGCCCCTTTCTCCCAAGGAGCCTCTGACAGCTCCTGTGGCTCCCACTGAATTCAGCAATAGCCGTTTTGGCTGCTTATGGGAGCTGGGCAACTTATTATTTTTGATTCTTTGCTATTGAAAAATGGCTGAGAAATAATCCAATTTATTGCTGCATTCTCCGGAAAGCAGCAGGCCCTGGCATCACAATCACGGCACTTCTGGCCATGCCATCACTCCCGGTGGGTCCCAGACAGACTGTGTTTCTAAAAAGTGGGTCCCAATGCTAAAACATTTGAGATCCACTGGAGGCAAATTAATAATAATAATTAATTAATACCCCACCTTCCTGCCCGGAGGCACACAAGGCGGCTTACAACATTTAAAATATAATAAAAACACAATATTTGACAATTAAAAACAATAGTTAAAAACAGTAATTGAGATAATTAAAATTAAAATTTAAAATTTAAACAGCCAGCCCCGTGGATCCTAAAAAAGAATATAAAAACCAGCCAGCCTGTCAACAATTAAAAGCTTGTTGGAATAAAAAGGTCTTCAGCCCCCGCCGGAATGTTGCCAAAGAGGGAGCAGTTCTTAGTTCTAAGGGGAGGGTATTCCAAAGTCGGGGGGCCACCACCGAGAAGGCCCTATTCCTGGCCGCCATCCCTCTCACCCAGTGATGTCATGCAGGGGGTACGCGGGGGTACGCGAGTACCGGTTTCTAGGATTACAGCTGGCCCTGCCCATTCGCCCGCCCACTTGTCGACTCCGCCCTCTGCAACGTTTGAATTTCCTGCATGTTTGAGTTGCCTGCATGTTCTCAGAGCCAGCCAGGCAGGCAGGCAGCGAGCGGAGCCTTTCCTTTCCTTGCCACTGAAAAATGAGTTGCTCTGGGGTTTTAACATGATGCCAGGCCTCCTTCACATGTTCTGGGGGTGCTGTGGAATACTGTTGCAACTGTTGGGTCAGTTTAAAATCATCTGAGGCCTCAAAAAGGGCTTTTTTCATGTCACTTCCTGCCACGACCTCACTTCTGGCTTATGACATCACTTCCGGTGGGCGGGTCCTGACACGTGCCAATCAAAAGTGAGTACCTGTTCTTAAATTATTTAGATGACACCACTGCTCTCACCTCTCCTGGTGGCGGCACAGTCAAAAGGGCCCCCCCCCCCAGATGACCCCAGAGCACGGGTAGGATTGTATGGAAGGAGGCGGCATTCTTGTCATTCCCCTCTTATTTGCATATACTTTTGATGGCAATACATTTTCAACAGAAGTGAGGCAGTTCTTAGCAATGCTGGATATAGGACTGCCAACTCCTATTGAAAAAGTACTGGCTGTCTAGAGGGGATTGACAGTGGGCTGGGCCAAGAAGAGCCAAAATAAAACCTGCTGAGTCTGTGGAAGAGCTGGGCCAAAATGTATTCGGTCAGGGCATCCCAACTGGGATGGGACAGGCATCCCAATCCTTAGCTGCACTGGTGCAGCCATGTGGCCTGTGCCACACCCAATGCAGTAAAGCCCAGCCACCTCTGTGAGGCTTC
Source organism: Lerista edwardsae (assembly GCA_029204185.1). Taxonomy (NCBI): domain Eukaryota; kingdom Metazoa; phylum Chordata; class Lepidosauria; order Squamata; family Scincidae; genus Lerista; species Lerista edwardsae. Next base: position 24,162,618 of record JAJKFI010000005.1, read on the forward strand.
TTGGACCCATTCTAGTTATTTAGCTGATGCAAATCTGGCCAGGCGGCCATCATCAATCCCACCCCTAATGAGCCAGTTCCTCTTCTGTTCTGTCCTACCCTTCCCAAGAACACCCCCTCCCTGCCTTCAGCAAGCCCTCCTGGGACACCTCCCCACACCTCCATGCTACCTGGTGCAATTTTACCTGCACCAGCAGGAGCTGGGCTGGGATGTGGTGCCAGCAAGCTGGTGCAGGTAAATGGGCTTAATGGTACATTTGTGAAGCTGAGAGTGTAGGATTGTGCTGCTAGCGGCAAATGGCTAGGGTGGGGCTTAAATATATAAGTAGAGCCTTGCAGAGGTTGATAGGTCAGAGACAAGACGCCAGTGAGACTTGGTAGGTTATATGGATGGAGCCTGGTGGAATTTGGAGTTCTCTTGTCAGATCAGTACAATAATAGTTGCTTAACAGCCTGACCTGGAAATATGTATTCCATTATCTCAACTGGGAAAGTCTCAAGTTTCTCAACTGTGGAGAAACTTGGAGCAACTTGCCACACACCTCTCTACAATGTCAGCTGGGGTTATGGACGATTGTCTGACTGGAGAGTTGTCAGTAGGCCTAGTACTGCCTGAAGCTAAGCAGAAGAATCTGTGGCTTGTTTTTGGATGGGAGACAGATGCCAGGTTGTGACAAGCTGTAGTACCTGTGGTGGCAGAACAGAGTGACTGTGGAGCTGATTACGCACACAAGTGAGAGTTGCGGTGGAGTGTGTGAGGAGGCCAGCTGGCAAAAAAATGGAATACAACCTTGAGGACCGGTCCAGGCTTGACTGGCGATTGCCTGCTGAGGCTTGATGGCACACAGCCAAAGGAGAGAACCACACTGTGAGGGCGACACCTGGGCCTGAGGATTGGCGGATCACAAGAATACTGTAGATTTGTAAAAACCCCATTGAAAATATGGTGGTTTAGACTAACCTGCTCATGTAAGCCGCCTTGGGCATTTGCTTCGGCATGGGAAAGGCGGCGTATAAATTCTTCAAAATAAAATACAATAATAAATGAGTTTCTAGGAGAGTTTGGTGTATTAAAAAAATTCTCGCAGTACTGAATAGCTGTCTTCCTATTTTCTAATTATGTCAAGCATCACTGAAAGAGGTATTGGTTATGCTAAAACAATAAATTGGTTTTGTGAACTTATCAACGTAGCTAGTTGTAGGTTAATACAGAGATATGACTGAAACTAGCTTATTCCATTTGCTATTGCCAGGGAACCTTTTCTATATTAGCTTGCCTGCCAAGGAACCCTTGCAATGTCTGCTGCACCTCTGTGCACTGCAGAAGATTCAGGAATATGTTTGAGAGCATGTTCGTGTACAACACAGGCTAAGCCTGGCCATATTAGCCTGGCCAGGTTAATCCCATACTAACCTGGGCAAATGGAGAGGGTTCCTTCGAAAACCCTTAGCACTCTTGCCATGGTGCACTGCAAGAGAAGATCAATAGTAGTGGGCAAACTGTCTTGCAGGGACAATTAAGAATATAAGAAGAGATTTTTCTGGACTGCATGAAATGTCCCTCTAGTCCAGCATCCTGCTTTTCACAGTAACCAGCCAGATGCCTCAGGGAAGCCTACAATTATTCATTCATTAAGTGCTTCCCAGATACCTCAGGGAAGCATATACATTCATTAGGGGCTGCGTGAAGAAATACTTCCTGTTGGCTATCCAACATTTCCTGCCAATCAGCTTCATTGGATGACCCCAGGTCTAATATTCTAAGAGAGGAAGAAAGCCTTCTGCATCATTCATGCATGGTTGTATACATCTCTATCACATTCCCCCTCTATTGCCATTTTTTTCTAAACGAAAAAGTTCCAAACATTTTTTTTTTACATAGGGGAGGTGATCTTTTTGTTTGCCCTAAACTGCATCAGTCTTCCACATACAACTGAACTGTAAAGCTCTTGGCAATATTGGAACCCTTTGGCAATATTTCGGCGGGGGCTGAAGACTTTTCTATTTAAACAAGCCTTCAGTTGTTGACAGGCTGGCTGGCATTTTACATTCTTCATCTTTATATTTCAAATTTTATCAAATTGTGGGATCCACGGGGCTTGTTTGTTTTAAATTTTAATTATTTTAATATTGTTTTTAACATTGTTTTACTTGTTAAACATTGTGGTTTTAATGTGTTGGTTTTAATGCTGTAAGCCGCCTTGGGTGCCCATGGGGCAGAAAGGCGGGATAATTAATTAAGTTATATAAAAATGATCATGAGACTGCTTATTGTATTTTGTCCCTGTTGGAATAATTCCCCATATGGATTTTGCCATTTTCACAGCTGCTGCACTGTCTCATCATGACTGATCTCCTTATTGAGGAACCCCCTGCAGCTTCTAAGAAACCCCAGGATTCTCCAGACACAGTATGAAAACCACTAGTCTAATATACCCAGGCCGAATTTTCCATTCAAGGAGAATAAACTGAGCTGGAGTATTTTACTCATAACAACATCTGAAAGTTCTGAAAGTGTTTAATTCATCTCTTCATTTTTGTACAGGTGTTTTAAAGCCAACCTAGTAGAAACACACAAAGACAATTGACTGAATTTTTGCTATCATCCCATATATTTGGGGGTTATCCCAATAGGATGGAACAGCCTGGAAAGACTTGCACATTAACATCCTGCAGAATAAAGTGTATGGAAAATAAACATGTGGGATAAATAAATTGCAGAGCAGGAAGCAATGGTTTATAAAGTCGTAGCCAAGAACAACACAGGTGATGTCAGAACCTACATTCCCCATTTCTATTTGGAATCCACTCGTCCTCATTCATACAGCTCATAAGAGGCTCTAAAGAGTTATTTTGAAAATTTACCCAATTCAGATGTTGCAGGAAGAGGGAAACTAATTAGCATTAATCACCAAGGCCAATCTTAATTCAGTGCGCAATCCTAACCTGCAGTTAGGCTGGAACAGTTAGGCCAGCAAAGTTTGGCTGTCACAAGGGCCACCGTAAAGCACATTTGGACTACTCTTGGAGTCAAGGAGGGTGGTGCATGTCTGTGTGCTGGCCTCTCTGACTCCGAGGGTGGTCCAAACATACTTTACTGTGACCCTTGTGCCAGCCAAACATTTCTGGCACAATTGTGCCGGCCTAACTCCAGATTAGGATTGCGCCCTCAGTCTTTGTGAACCCTCCTGTCCTTTCTATTAATGTGCCTCAGAGGTGAAGAAACTCATTCTATGATGACCACGCCTCACGTGGTGAGTCTACGAAACAATGTGGCTAGTCTTCATAGTGAGTATAACATCCAGCTTAAGGTCCACAGTCAGAATGGTGTTTAGGGAGCTCTGTACATGCAGTCTCTCTCTGTGGGGGGGGGGGGTGTTAAGCCTCCCTTCCAAAAGCACCTCCTTCCATGAAATTCCAAGAGTGGCCTCCAAAGCAGGCCAAGATGCTGTGAGCTGGAAGAAAAAAACAGGGAAGCCCAACACCTGAGAAGGTCCTTTAGATCATGGCCAAAGTTTTTGAAATCTCAGAAATATATGAAAAATGCACCAAGAATCTGCCTGAGTTCCTGCATACATTCTCATGCACACATATTCTCTCTCTATTTCTGCACACACACATCCCACTGCACACACAAGCTTTAGCCTCATTATAAAGTAGATTTGAAAAACAGGGTAAAAATCAAGCCAACCTTGACGGAAGGACCAATTCAGAGCGCAATCCTAACCTGGAGTTAGGCCGGTGTAGTTAGGCTAGCAAAGTTCGGCTGGCACAAGTGCCACCGTAAAGTATGTTTGGACCACTCTTAGAGTCAGAGAGGTCAGCACACAGACGTGCCCCATCCTCCCTGACTCCGAGAGTGGTCCAAACAAGGTGACCTTTGTGCAGGCCAAACTTTGCTGGCTTAGCTGATGCCGGCCTAACTCCAGGTTAGGATTGCACTCTACTCCGAGAGTGGTCCAAATGTGTTTTAGGGTGTCCCTTGCGCCAGTCAAATTTTGCTGGCCTAACTGCACCAGCATAACTCCAGGTTAGGATTGTGCTCTCTGTGTAAGAGCACATGCTCAACCAAGTTCTCTGGCTCAATTCCTAGTATATGCAAGTAGGGCAGGGAAAGACCCCCACATAAAACCATGGAGAGCTGCTGTAGCCAATATTGAATTAGATGGACCAGTTGGTTGGCTCACTAGAAAGGAATTTCCTAAACTAATCCCATTTCAAACCTGCTGAAGTTTACTGGAAAATCATGTGAATTACATGTATAGGTTATCACTTCAAATGACTGGCAGTATTTTTTTACAGTAGCTGATATGCATCTTCATTTTATTAGCTCAATTATCTCTCATCTGATAATTCAGACTTTCAAAATAATTATATCTTATATAAAAGAACATATTACCCTAAGATTACAATAGTTCCAGAGCAGTGCTTCCCAATCTGTGGATTGCAACACATCATTGGGAAGCAAAACTGGGCCATTTCCCCAAAGGAATTCCCTTAAGGGGAATTACTGGTAAGTAGTTTTCAAATAATTTCATAACATTCCTCCCAGTTTTACCCTTGACGTATCCGCGGGTCACAGCAAATTCTATGATTTTTGGCTTAAACTGCTCTCGACTTATCCATGAGATTGACTTATACACAAGTATATGCTGTGATCATAAGGCTGAATTTAACTTCCTTGTTCAAAGTGGGATTTGAATGCCTTTTAGATGAAGTTCACTCTTTGCCTATTTAACATGATATGAAAACGACTTTTCACATTCCACTTGATGAAGTATTGTAAATATTTCTATTTTTCTTTTTCTGTTTCTTCCTAGAAAATGCAATATTCTTTCCATGATGTGTTGCTAAGACATCTTTTTCTGTTGATGTTAAAAATTATTTAAATAATTGTGTTTTGAAAGTGACACAATCATATAAAAGGGTTACTTTTCAAACTGCGGGCCCTTGCCAGCAAACAGCAAGTGTGTGAACATGAATCTGGACATGTCTAATCTCTCCAACAGGTGCATCTTTACAATGGTTAATCTCTCTTGACAAATGCCTCTTTTGTTATTTACATGGTGTTGACAATGTTGATTCTACTTTTGCAAAGCACAGATTAAGAGCGCAATCCTAAACTGGAGTTTGGCCGGCATAAGCTAAGTCAGCAAAGTTTGGCCAGCACAAGGGCCACCATAAAGCATGTTTGGACTACTCTCGGAGTCAGGAAGGGTGGCACATGTCTGTGTGCTGGCCTCTCTGACCCCAAGAGTGGTCCAAACATACTTTACAGTGGCCCTTGTGCTGGCCAAACTTTGCCGGCTTAGTTTATACTGGCCTAACTCAGTTTAGGATTGTGCCCTAAAACACAATGGTTTGTTAATCTTCTAGATGTGGAGCAGGGTACAAAAACAAGCTTTTTCCCGATTTACAGCCCTCTCATATCATTTTTCTAAGGGCGCAATCCTAACTTGCTCCAGAAGGGCAAGGCCAGGGGCCCTGCACCGTATCCAGTGCAAGTTAGGTGGCCTCTGGAGCCTCCCTAGGGCAGGGCACATTCATGCCCTTGCCCTGGGGTAGGTGCCAGCCACCCTGATGGGCTTTCTCAGATCTGGGCCTGCTGTTTAGCAGGCGTAGCTCCGAGCAAACCGTGCGGACCAAATTGGGGCAGCATGGCCTGGGAATGGAGGCTTGGATGCGGCCTACCAGCCACATCCCAACCCCAGCCCCCTCCCTGTGCTGTCAAGCCTACCAGCACACCCACCTCCTCCCAGTTCCTCCCTCCTGCCTCCCTCCCAAGTTTGGCTGGCGCAGGAGTGGCAATGTGGCGCCTCAGCCTGGTGCCCTTGGGCCAACACTGCTGCTAGCAATATTTTTTTCAAATGAACCATTTTGCCTTTTTTGATCACTGCAGAGTAGAGAGACTGTTACATTCTCTTCCATGGTATTTGGACCAGCATCCTCTTGCTGCATTTTATTTCCCTTCAATTTTATCCCTCGCTCTCCTGGTAACCTACTTGTACTTCTACCTAGAATTGGAGACTTATGGAGTTTCCCCCTTAATATACTTTTCAGTTGAACCACTGTACCTATGTCCCATACATACTCTAATAAATAGGATATACAGTACTGTGCCCAGGGGGGAGGGCTTTGGAATTGAAAATGTCTGAGAAGCAACCCACCTTATCGCTGCAATCTCAGGAAAGCAACAGGCTCTGGGGTCACAATGATGGCACTTCTGGCCATGACGTCACTTCTCATGGGTCCAGGACAGATTGTCATTCTAAAAAGTGGGTCCCAGTGCAAAAAAGCTTGAGAACCACTATTCTAATGTCCATCAGCTGGGGCTTTTTTTTTTTTTTTTTTTTGGTTTTTGCATCTTTTTTTAGATTTTGAGCCCTTTGAGAAAAGGGACCATTTATGTAAATCACTTTGAACTTGTTTTTGTTGAAAAGCAGCATATAAATATTCCTAGTAATGTTAATTGTATATGTTGACTCCAATTAGCATTGACACAAGCAAAACAACCACACGTCCCGTCCCATTCCAGCATCCCAGCTTTCCATATTTTCAATATGGCTGCTCTAGGTGCTTTGCAACCCACCTAAACTTGACTTGCGACCCACAGTTTGGGAACCCCTGCCTTAGAAAATATCCACACATCCCAAGCCCATTTGGATTACCTTTTCTTTTTGCAGTCGCTCTGCAAGCACGAGTACGTCTTGCTTTACTGTCTTGCTAAACTGAAGAACAGAGCAAGCAGGGAACGAACCTGCACGCCACAAAAAGGAAGCAAACTCTTATATGTTCTTATATAATTCCACATTCTCTTGCTTCCTGTTCACATTCAGTTAGTGACCCTCTAGTGTGCAGGCTGGTTGCCTGAATTTAGTTCAATTCAATTCATAAAACCTTTATTGGCATTAAAAAAACAACAAGAGAAAAGAATTGCCTGAATTTAGTTTAGCAAGGAAGTAAAGCAAGATGCACTTGCAGCTCTCTCTCTCTCTCTCTCTCTCTCTCTCTCTCTCTCTCTCTCACACACACACACACACACACACACACACACACACTGTATATAGATAGTCATCCAATAGCCCCAGGTCCATAGTCGAGTCACGGGTCCCTGGCTTCAAGTCTCAAGTCAAGTGCCCATCTCTGGTGTATAGTTTCATTCTTACCTTTACTTGCTTGTAGCAATTGTACAGGACTACAGTTTGGATCAGGAACACAGTGAAAGTAGATGATATTTAACTCTTCACATAGGTGCTATTTTCTTGCTGAAACTCATCTCTTCCCCCCTCCCTTGGAAAGCAGCTATTTAATCCTGAAATGCTATGGCAGTTTTGGGGGATTAAATGCTTGTAAGAGTGTTTTTTTTGGGGGGGGGGAAGGAGCACAGATAAATGGTTAAATGATCCTACTTTTCCACTGTGATTCTGATTAGAATTGTGGTTCCATATGGCTCCCGGTGAATTTAATGGCACAGGTCATTTGGTCCTAATCAGATATGTTAAAAACAATACATGTGCCATATTTCAGGAGGATTCGGGAATAGTGAACAGAAGAGGCGATATATGGAAGTCCTAGAGGGATTTTATTCTTCTGCTGGCAATTGCAACTCACGGGGGTGGGGGTGGGGTAAGGCCACTCTCTTGAATCAAACCAGTGTACATAGAGATAAGCATGAGTACTGGAAGAAGTTATTATTTCAACCAATAATAAAAGTCCTTGCATCTGTCATAAAAAGTGTAATTTCATCTTTGTATGAATGATCTGTATGACAAAGGATATCAAGGAAGAAGACATCACAATCCAGTCATTTTGCAGGAGATCAGACACGTTTCCTCTATGAAGGAGTGTGTGTGTGTGTGTGTGTGCGCGTGCATGTGTGCGCGCGCAGTTGCTTTACTGTAGACTTAAGGCTAGAAGGCTTCTGATTCAGCAGGAGGTGGCTAGAGAATTTACATTTTTGGAAGACTGAAGACTGCTTCAAAATTATCAGAAGTCAGCCTTCAAAACGCAAGCAAAAGGGTGGCCACCAAAACAATCCTCATCATCTCATCCTGCCTATGATTGTCACGCAGATTTGAATGCCTCCAGGAAAGCTGGAGGGGATATTGCACTTGGGCTAGAAATGCCTCTGGACAAGGCAGCTCAGTGGTGGAGCTCAGACTTTGCATTTCAAAGGGCCAGGATGAATCCCTGGCCTCTCCAGCCAGGGCTGAGAATTGCCTGTTCAAAACCCTGGAGAGCCACTGACTGTCAGCGTAGACAATACTGAGCTAGATGGACATATGGTCTGACTCAGGATATGGCAGCTTCCGATGTAACAAGGAATTAATTTATTTACTAAAACAAACCCAGATGGCTCAAGTCAGCAAGCTGTGCCACGTGCTGCAGGGACGGTGAATAATAAGTTTTAATAAAGGAGGGGTTGGGTGGCCAGAATGCAGAGTTAAAAATATTCGTGATCTGGTATGTTCTTTGGTTGTATCCAGTGATGTCATCTAACGGGCGAACAACCGGAACGCTCTGTGGGCAGCCCCGCCCACCCGTCGCCATTCGCTGCCGCTCCGTGATGGATGCAGCGCTGCGAGGCGCTCTCGGCCTCGGAGGGGGCACCTGCTCACCGGCGGGGACGGGTGGGGGTGCGCTGGGTGCCAGGCAAGACTCAGGCACCCATCGCGCCCCCCACCCGTCCCCACCGGTGAGTAGGCGCCCCCTCCAAGGCTGGGAGCACCTCGCAGCGCCGCGTCCATCACGGAGTTGTCCATCACGGAGTTCCAGTTGTTCACCCGTTAGATGACATCACTGGTTGTATCCATATAGATGAATAAAGGGTTGATACCTAGAACCAGTCGTGTCTCTGGCCCTGTAGCCTCCTGTAGCCTCCTCTATGCTGGTCACAGGTGCCACTCCAAAGATCCCTGCAGCCTCTGGAAGGTCTCTGTAGCATTCAGGGATCTTTTGGCACTTCCTGTTGTACTCTGCTGGCTTCCTGAGGGTCTCTGATGGATTCTTCTAATTGCAAGTAAGGTACACTGTCTCCACCAATATCCACTGATTGAGTATCAATCAGTTATCCATGGATACCATGGATTCTGGGAGGCCTATTAAAAAGATAGGGGAACATTAAACAAATCTTTTTTTTTTACCTTGTTGCAGCAAAGCCACTGATGTTCCCCTGTCTTTAAAAAGGCATCCCCAGTATCCATGGTTTCATATATCCATAGGAGTGGGTCCAGAATGGAACCCCAGCAGTTATGGCAAAGGTGTGGGGAGGGTGCCGTGGAGGGAGGAGAGCATGGCGCATGTTGGCTGCAGTTGGGTTCAGCAGAGCAGAAAAATCTGCACATTTTTCACCCCCCACCCTCCCTTGCACGCTAATCCCTCCTAAATGGAGTGATTTCGGGTGTAGGGAGGTGTGGCCGGGTGATGCATGGGGGCAGGGCAGCCATGCTGGGGGAGCGGTAACTTCCTACCCCAGTGCCCTCAGGCAGTGACGTCACGCTCTGCCTGTCATGCTCTGCCTTTGCAGTTTCCTCTGTTGTCTCCCTGGAGGAGGGACACTTGCAACCGGCAGTGCCACCTCCGTCAGGGAGAGCCTGGAGATGATTGCTTTTTCACTCACGGCACAAAGGCAGTTTCTGGAGGAGGGGCGCTTGCAACCGGCAGCGCCCCCTCCTCCAGGGAGAGCCTGGAGATGACTATATTCATGCTGCTTGCGGTGCAAAGACAGTCACCTCCATAACTAGGGTGGAGCTGGGGGAAACTCTGCACCCCCTTTAATTCAGCGCCTGGAGCGGGTGCTCCTCAGGCTCTGCCCTAGTTACGATTCTGGGTGACATCACCCTGTCCCAGGCGCGCTGTGAGCCGTGTATGGCTCTGGGTTACTGGGGCATGCCTATATTCATCACCGATGTTGTTGCTGTTCAGAAGTAGCTAATTTTCAAAGATAGAGACACACTTGAGTGTAAGAGCTTCACACACTTCATATGCTTAGTTAAGGTTTGCTTCATATATAGGATCTTTCCTTGTGACCTCTTTATGGATTACAGGATTACAGGCGGTGTTGGCCCAAGACAGGTAAAGAACCCAAGATTCGTCAAGCCCTTTGGGGTTTGAACAGAACCCACAAGGCCTCAACACCTGAAAAATACTGCCTGTTTCTTTTATAAACTAATATTCCAAATTCCTTGCGAAAGTCAGTTCCTAAGCCTCAGATATCCAGGACAGAGGAAGTGAAGAACAAGTCTCTTGCCAGCAGCCTCAGTGCATTGAAAACATATTCTTAATAATATCCAGATGGATCCACAGAGATGGTTAGCTTCCCCCCTCCCAATACACCCCGCAGTCCCAAAATCTGTTGCAGGATAAATGAGATTCAAGTGGTTTTTGAAGGGCAGATTGGAGGAGAGCTCTGCCTCAGCAATCCCCCCAGAGGCCCTGGATATGTCTGAAATACAAAATGCTGGGTGGGAGAAGGGCTTCCTAAGCAAACTTGGAAGGAAGGAAGGAAGGAAGGAAGGAAGGAAGGAAGGAAGGAAGGA
>JAJKFI010000005.1:24173903-24214905 GCA_029204185.1 Lerista edwardsae
TGTGTGTGTGTGTGTGTGTGTGTGTGTGTGTGTGTGTGTGTGTGTGTTGTAGATCACATTAGGAAAAATGTGGTGAAGCAGTGGGAGCGGGTGGGGGAGACTCTTAAGGAATCTAACAAGCCTGAATCTAACAAGTCTAATCTTGGTGTGGTTGTTCATCAGGGGCATTTAGCAGATGGCAAATCTGTACTTAGTTCATGTACTTAGTAATAGTGAGGCCCAACTGTCTGTACTCTAAAACAGCTGTTCCCAGAATGTTGGGTCGTGACCAACCATAGGGAACCAGAACTAGGCCACCCCCCTTAAGGGCCCTAAAATGGGTGTTTCAATGGTGCTGCAGCGACCCTGGTGCCATAAGCACCCAGTGCTTTCTCCCTTATCTGGGGGATTGCACTGGCCTTGGGGAGGGTTCGGGAGGCCCCCATCCCCCTCTGTGGCGTGCACTTCTGTTTTTTGCAAATGGAGTGATTTCTAGCATCGAGGAGGCCGATGCTCAACAAGTCCAGTGCAATCCCCCCCGCCCCGTAAGGGGAAAAGCCCAGTAGTGTCATTCACAAACGAGCTGCCGGAACGCAAGGCGGGACTTACCACTTGATTGACAGGCAGTCCGTGATGTGTCGCCGCCTGCCCGCCTGCCACGGGGGCTCCCTCTGGGTGGCGCGCCCCTCCGTGGCTCGCCTAGGCACCCAGCACGCCACCAAGGCAAGCGGGCACCCCCTCCGAAGCCAGGGGTGCCCGCGCAGCGGTCGGGCAGGCAGCAACGCGTCACGAACGGGCAGCCAATCAGGCGGTAAGTCCCGCCTCGCATTCCGGCAGCTCGTTTGTGAATGACACTACTGGAAAAGCCCCACGGTGCCCATGCCCACAGTGCCACGCACTGCAGCACCATCGAGATACCCCCCTCATCCATGGCCCTGGCCCCACAAATACCTGCAGACAGTCCAAAAGTCCAAGTAGGACTTCGGGAACAGCTGCTCTAAAACATCCCAGAATCCTCTGCAACAGACAAGGGTTCCTGAGCAAACTGGTCGATGCACAAAAGGTTCCCCAAAATTAGAACTTTTGAATGCTGTCATTTTCAGGTATAAGAAAATTCCACTGTGAAACAATTTAAAGGCATAAATACCTATACGCCTTTACGCCAGCGCTGCGCTCTTGCGCCAGCTGAACGCTGTCGCAAACTTGCCATAAAGCACATCCGCGGTGGCGCTATGGCGCTGGGCTGGTGCACGCAGCAGCACCAGCACTTGGGTGCTGGTGCAACCTTCGGCAGTGCTGGCCGTGAGCCAGTCAAGTGCCGGCGTCTCTCGGTTGGCGCAGAGCCTCCACGAGGGCATTCCAGAGGCGTTCCGGGGGCATAACTGGGTGGCACAGTTGGCAGAGACAGCGGTTGTGACGCAGTTGTGACGCAAGTCGGCCGTAGTGCCAAATCCTAAACCTTGTCCCTCACCAGGGCAGCTCCAATTTGGGCTGCTCCTGTCCACATTCCTCTGCACCTGCTATTTTGCTGGCGCAGATCCGAGCAGGCCCATAGGGGTGACTGGGCTTATGTGGGTGCAAGGTGAAAACCTCCCCTTGTCCTACACGTTACTGCTGCCGCCTCCTAATGGGCCTTAGGATATTGCCAGAGGCATATTTACCCTGTAGCCCAGGGTGGCGCAAGCCATGGGCGCTGGGCAGTGGTGGGGCGGCAGGGTGCCATTGCACATAGTCCGCGGAGGAAACCGTGCGCTGTTCAGCCCAACCACCCTCCCTCGCCTCCGTTACACTCCGAAATGGAGCTATTCTGGGCACAGGGAGGCGTGCCTGGACGACGCACGGGGGCGGGGCGACATCCTGGGGGCATGGTTTTGTCGCCTGCCATGGGCGCACTCGGGCCTCCATTCATCCCTGGATATTGCCTTGCTATGTCAGCCTTACTAGGCTGGCATAGTATAGGATTGCGCTCTTAATAAGCAAGTCAAGAAAGACACGGTTTCTGCTGAGATTTTCTGTATATCCTTAATGATCTTAAAAGGCTTCATCTGTCAGCTTGTCAGGACAATTTTAATTGGTGGAGCTGCAAGTTAAGAGCACACTATGTTTGAGACTGTGTTGTTTTTTGTTTTTTGTTTTTGGTAACAGAAAATGGAAAAGAAAATGTTAATTTCCTTTCCTCCTAAAAATGAATGATAGTTTTACTTTATTAAATACGTTATCTTCCTTCAGTGTCTGAAAATGGCACCTACGCTGATATTTCCTTTGGGCGCAATCCCAGAGCTCGGCTGGTGGACAAGCAATTCGGGGCGGGTGGGAGGAACTGGGTGGGTGTGGGTGTGCCAGGAGGTGTACCGGCCCAGGGAGGGGGGCAGAGTTGGGATGCAGCCTCCATCCCCAGGCCGTGCGGCCCTGATACGGTGCAGGCGCAGACCTGATACAGCAGGCGCAGATCCGAGGAACTCATAGGGGAGGTCTGGAGCCTCCCCTGGGGCAAGGGAGCGAATGTGCCTTGCTCCAGGGAGGCCCGGGAGCACGCCAAAGCTGCACTGGATACAGCCCAGGCCCGCCAGCTTCACTGTTCCAGTGCAGCTTAGGATGGCGCTCTCAGTATGAAGTTGTTTAAATTCAATTCATCAGTCGTTTTACAGGCTGAGGATTAGCCTCAAGCTTCTCAGATTGGATCATCCTGCAATAAACCCAGGCAAAATTATGTTTTTAGGCATAAGAGTGCATTTTGGGCGTGTTGCACTGTAGCTGTTGTGGGTGACAGCAAACCAGGATTTCTTGGTTCAGAACCTGCCTCTGCAATGACCCTGTTTGGCTACTCTCTCTCTCTCAGTTTCACCCCACCTCCATCTGCCATATGGGTTTGGTGATAGTCACCTCCCTTATGGGGCATTCTACAGATTGCAATAGGGGAATACATGTGAAGCATCTTGAGCATTCTAAACTGCTGTATCAATACTGATAAAAATGTGCATGAGCACTCATTCATGCACATGCCAGCAACTTGAAATCATATTGCGGGAAGTGGACCTATGACAATCTGGTGCTAAGGATGACAGTATTCATGGCTTCCTTTTAGGCTGATAGGCAGGGGACATCTGCAGAGAAGCCAGGAAGATGGCAGGCACAGTAGTGTCCCAAGAGGGGGGGCAGGGTGCTAGGTTTTGCAAGGCACCTTACCTTGCTGTGTAAACTGCTCTTCCTCTTCGCTGTCGTAGCCAGTCCTCATGGCAAAAGCAACGCCTCCATGCGGGACACTGGCTACAACAGCGAAGGAGAGGAGCAGTTTGTACAGCAAGATACGGTGCTTTGCAAAACTCTAGGGATGCTACTAGGCAGGCATCTTCTATGAGAATGAGATGCATGTAACAACTGCAGAGATTCCCCAAACAGGAAACTTAATCAGAGAGGATATGAACGTCAGAAGATTTCCATCCTGGAAATTCCAATGAATGATACCTGGGGTGTGTGGTGCCATATGCCCCCCCTCTCTCATACAGATATACACAGTACATTATATCACACAAACTTCTGCTAATGTGGGAAACAGAGTTTCCTGTAACAAGCTGTGTTCTCAAAGACACAAAAGCAGTGAGAGGCAGGAATGGTCATGCAGCCTTAAGCAGGTAAACTCATTATAGTAGCAGTTTCTTCCCCTTCTCTCTGTAGGAAATCTGACCTGTGGGCTAGAAGGGCAAATGGAGGCATAGTAGATGTTGACATTGGTGCAAACCCCTCTTTTTCAAGCGTAGAACAAGGAAGATCAACTTGGATATGTCTTCAGTATGCATCTATAGTTGCCTCCTTCATGCACTCAAATATGCTAATCAACCTTTTTATCTTTTTATCCTTTGTGACATATTTGCATATTCCACATCTGAAAAACCCCCATTGCCAATGACTTTTTTTGAGAGAAAACCTCAACATTCCCTGTGGCTTCTGAGGTAGAGTCAGTGCTACATATTTCCTGTGGAGTTTGGTGGTGCTGAGATGTAACAGAATGGCTGTCTCACATTTGGCTTCTTGGCAATTTCAGGTTCTGCATTTATTTTCCCTTCCCTCATATGAAGTGCGTTCAAATATTTCAAAATTAGCTAAGGTCTCTTTGTGCAGAATTCCACCAGTGTTAATGACGATCAGTGAGACATAGGCCAGGGAAGCACCAAAGCAACTAAGAGCGAGTCATGAGTCGAGTCATGAGTCAGAGACCTGTCAACTCAACCCAAGTCATCGTGTGTACCCATTGCAACTCAACTCGTGGAAATTTCAAGTCCTTTTGGCTTGAGTCACGAGTCATTTTGAGAAATGAGACAAGTCCTTGAGCAAAAATAAAACACTTGTTCCAGTGCCACAAGACCCCCAATGGAATTGTACATTTACATTATGAGGCACCCTTGAATCTTCATCTTAAAATTAAAAAGCAGAAATAGAAGCCAAGAGCATTGCTTAATATGACATGAATTCAGAGATACAAATATCTAGTTGTTTTGGCACCCTGCTGGGGATGGAGCCCAGGATTTCCCCAAGCGCAGATCATGATCCCACTGCTATATCAGAAAGGAAGAAATGGAAATAAAAATCCCTGTTGAAAAACCAGTTGTTTTGGGTTATATAGGGAGGAATGTGGGAAAATATTATGTATTGTATAGGAATGGGGCAACAAAGATAGTGAGGGATCTGGAAACCAAGTCCTATGCACAATGGTTAAAAAAAAACTTTGTATATTTAACCTGGATAAAGAAAACTTAGGGGAGATATGATAGCCATCTTCAAGGCTCTGAAGGCTGTTATGTCACATAAAGAAGGAACAGACTCCTTTGTGGCTCCTTGGGTCAGGAGTAGAACCAATGAGCTGAAACTACAGGGCAGGGAATTTAGGCTATGCGTTAGGAAGCATGTCTTAACTGGAAGACGTGCCTGATACTTCGTTCACAATCCTAACCAACTTTCCAGCACAGGAGTAAAGGGCAATGCAGCTCTGAGACACGGAAACACACATTTCCTCACCTTGCAGAACAGGCCCCATTGGCACAGCTAAGTTAGTGCTGAAAAGTTGGTTTGGATTCTGCCCTTAACTAATCTGCCTCGAGCAGCAGTAGGATCCCCTTGTTGGTGGTTTTCAAGCAGAGGCTGGAGGGCCACCTGTCAGGGATGCAGTAGTAGTTGCCCATACTGAGCAGGCGGTTAAACTAGATGACCTCTAAAGTACATCTCAGCTATGATTCTAGGAGGGGAGCATCCAAACTGGGCAGATGAAAAAGGCTATGCATGAATATACAGTATATGCAAAGAAGTTTGCCCAAAACAGCTTCTAGATTGCCAGGAGAAAACAACTAAGTCCAAATGTCTGCTCACAAAGTTTAGCTTATCCTCTTGCTGAAATCGGCTTGTGAATAATTCCCATGGGTCTGTGTCTATGTGGGACTGCTTAGTTCTGCCGTCATGTTTGTAAGGCTTGCAACTAATTAAACTATCAAGGGAGTCTACTGATTCAGTTGACTGAGATTAGTTCTGCACCAACGTTGGAGTGCGACCCATTGAACTCAGTAGGACTTATGTCCCTGTAAACATGAAAAGGGTTGGGCTGAAAAACTTGTAGTCCTGGCTTACTCCAAGTTGTGGAACTGCAGCTGTGTACTTTGGCAAGATGCCTTCAGGAAAGGGAATTTCTGCCATGTTTAGCAAGGTGTGTGGGTTTTGTTTATACCTCAAAATGTGATTGACTGGTATGAAAAAAGAATCGATCCAACTATGAATAGTAGTAGTGTCCCTATGGTATGTGTGTGGAGTGCTAAGTTTTGCAAGGAGCCTTACCTTGCTATGTAAATCACTCCTCTCTCTTGCTGCTGTAGCCAGTAAGCAAAGCCTTGGTGTTGTTTTCCCCATGAGGATTGGCTACAACGGCAAGGGAGAGGAGCGGATTTACACGGCGAGGTAAAGCACCTTGCAAAACTTAGCACTCTGCCCCCCTCAAAGGGATGCTACTGATGAATAGCAGTCCAGGCTCTGTTCTTTCCTGAGAAGGGTAAAAGGAATACCATTTCTGAATGGCCTTGACTCTCTGTTGCAACTCTCTGCTGGGGGCAAAAGCAGAAACCCTTGCCTCGGCCTGGATATCTGTTTTTCATTTTTTCTCAGCCCAGCCTGGGATATTCTTATACTGTACACGCTAGCACTTTCTGTACTATTTCCAGTGATTCTCCAGCCTCATGCTCTCCTTGCAATGCCAATATAGGTTCGTGGTGTTTAATGTTGCTTGTCTTCTGTGTGTTTGCTGCAGGCGACAAGAAAACTCTTACAGCAAATCTGAGTGAATGTGTCATTTCCTCTTCCAGTTCCCTTTGCCTGCCTCTTGCTATCCAAATCAGATGGGAGAGCTTTCCAGAACTGTTTGGCTTCCTTGACAGCAAGATTTGCTTAGTGGATTTGCTGTTTGCCTGGGGGTGTGGAGCATTTCCTTTCGAAAGGGTGTCGAGAAGGAAGCCTTCTATTTATGTACCAGCGAGCCATACTGCAGGTGGTAAACCGTACAGCTTATAAATTTCCTTCAGCTGTCACATCTTGGGGTAGGCAGCACCATCTTCTGGGCTTAGTCCAAAGCCTTCTTCAGACTTACTGTGATGGTAAGCATGACAGCACAAAAATTCAAAAGGGGGTTTTCAGACCTGTAGTCTGCCTCTGTACTGCCCCCTTCTGGTTCTGTCTCATGGCTTTCTGTTCCAAAATTATTTTCCACTCAGAGAAATGTCCAAGTCACTGCAACTCTGCCTCGATTCACATTACATTTTTAAAGTGTAACCCTGACGTTTGACATGTAAATGGAAACTTTGCATTTATGAACATGACAGGCATGTGTGATATGCAGCTACACTGACCAGGAAGCTGGGGATGGCTGCCCAATCCCCATGAGTGTGGGCCAGCTTGCCTCTGCATCCTGTACACATCCTGTTGTTGTTGTTGTTCAGTCGCTAAGTCGTGTCTGACTCTTTGCAGCCCCATGGACCACAGCACGCCAGGCCTCCCTGTCCTCCACGAGCTTCCGGAGTTCGCCCAATTTCATGCTCAGCTGCGTTCTGTGTGCAGGATAAGCAGCAGTGCTGTTTCAGTCAGTACAGGGGGACTGATCCCATTCCATCTTCTCGCAGAAGCCTGGAAGATGCTGCTATTCTTAGTAATGTTATATACTGTTTTTCAACAATATTCCCAAAGCAGTTTCTTTGGCAGAATCAGTGAAAGGCGGCGCCACGCCCAGAGCACCTGCAATCTAAAAATTACTGGAAAAGATATTGCAAAATGACATGGTGGAGGTGGAATGGAATGGGATTGTGCCTGCTGGTCCCTAATCTAGATGTGCACAGTTTTCCTTGTGAATATCACCAACATACAGTATATCCAAGTTATAGGCACGTGATCTGCTGATAAAGTCAGTGGAATGTGTTTGGTTCTGACCTTCCTCTACCTGCCCAAGATTCAGCCTACACTCTGTTTTGTCTTAAAAGGGCATGTAATATAATGCACATAAAGGGATTTGGGGCAGGTGGTGGCAGTGGCTCTGTGGCCAACGGAACTGCTCTGATACCATGGAGAGATCTGGCATGCAGCAGAGTCTCAATGCAAAAAAAAACCCTCAATTTTTGGTGGGTTGTGAAACAGCCTAATCTGCCTAATATAATGTGCATCAATAACCAACTACTGGGGGAAGCACTGCTGCCCAACCACCATTTTCCAAACACAGTTCAGCTGCCCAATCACCAATCACAGAGGCTTGAGCGGCTGGTAAAGCGAACCTTTTTTTAGGTGGGTCCTGAATCAGTGGTGGGATTCAAATAAATTAACAACCGGTTCTATGACATCATAGCCGGAGCCAAAAAAAAAACCTGAAACCAGCCGAGGTAAGTGAGTGGGCGGGGCCCGGCCATTTAACAACTGGTTCTATAGAACCTGGGCGAACCCCCTGAATCCCACCACTGCTCCTGATGCTAGATCAGTGGTTTGAGCACCACTTATCTTAGGAAATGAGGAAGGAGATAGGAATATTGGTATTAAAGAGAAGTCAGTGAGAGGAGGAGGGAAGACAAAATGGGCAGAGGTAGAAATAGGAGAGGAGAGAGGAAATATGAAATAGAGGATAGGTGGAGAGAAGTCCGCACAAGGGGCTGCAGAGATAAGAAGGGATATTCTCAAATTGATATGAAGCAATCAGCTGTATCTTCAGAATGCTGGCCTCTAGTAAAGGGTTATGCAAAATATAGTACTCATAGAGAAAAGCATATCAGATACTTGTGGATGGTATGTTAAGACTATTGCTCTTATTCTTATCATGCTGCATAATGAAATAGACACAGTCAGGATTACGTTGTCAAATACCATCAGCTTGTTTCCTCAGAAAGGCTGCCTGTATTTGGAGTTTAGGAAACAGCCCAAGAATTAGTAACCAGAACTGGACGCATGTTTTTTCCCTT
The DNA here is from genome assembly GCA_029204185.1 of Lerista edwardsae. Classification (NCBI taxonomy): domain Eukaryota; kingdom Metazoa; phylum Chordata; class Lepidosauria; order Squamata; family Scincidae; genus Lerista; species Lerista edwardsae. The sequence goes on from JAJKFI010000005.1 coordinate 24,182,351, forward strand.
TTGCTGCTGCCTCTGCAGCACTCCTGTGGCATCGTAATCACTCCAAAGAAAGCCCAGAAAGAGGTGGAGCAAGCAGTAAGTTTGTAAGGGTCATGTAAACATAGGAATAAAAGTATTATTTCCTTGTCATTGTCAGATACAACTCCATATTTACTATTGACTACTCAGGGCGCAATCCCAACTTGCGCTGGAACGGCCAGGCCGGCGGGCCTGTGCTGTATTCAGTGCACGTTGGGGCAGGCGGGAGCCTCCCTGGGGCAACGGCACTTTCGTGCACTTGACCCAGGGTAGGTGCCAGCGACCCCAATGGGCTTGCTCGGACCTGCGGCGGCTGTTTGGCAGGTGCAGCTCCGAGAAAGCCGTGTGGCCTGAATTGGAGCCACATGGCCTAGGGACAGGAGCTTGGATGCTGCCTAACAGCTACATCCCAGCTCTGCCCTCTCCCTGGGTTGGCACGCATCCCGGCCTGCCCAGAAACACCCTCCCTCCCGCCCTCCCCCTGTCCAGAACTGATCTTGCACCAGCCAAACTTGGCTAGCGCAGGAGTGGCACAGTGCGGCCTTCAGCCAGCACCCTTGGGCCGACACCGCTGCTAGCGTTGGCTCAACCATCGCTGATGCAAGGGTGATGGTCGGCACTCTTGTGCCAGCATTGCTGCCATTCAACCGACAGTAGCAGCTAGCACCCTCACTATAATCAAGTTCAATTTTATTTCCATATTGGCCATGGGTCATAACAGAAATGTGTATTCCTTGGTATAGGATATTGGTGCTTGCCCTTCACCTGCAGAGGCCCAAACACTTGGCTTCCTTGACTTTGGGAAAGTCTGTTTTCAAGGTGAAGGAAATGCACGCACACCCCACCGCCATGCCTCAAACTGGCCTGCAAACCCATGACTTAAACAGCTCAGATGGAAATGTCTTTTCTTGCATTTGTCAATCTTTCTGAAGTAGAGAGAAGAGCTTTATTATCTTGACTTTTAGCAGCCCAACCGAAGCATGTCTGCTTTGTCTGTGAATCTTGCTTCTTGCAGACATCAGCCAAAAGCCAGATGCCCATTGCCCTGTGTGTGTGATGGAGGGAGTTTTCCATGATTCCCAAGGCAAATGTGAAGGAGGCAGAACAACTGGAAAGAGTCTTGCAGCAGCGTCCTGCTTGGTTGGCCGGAACCTGGGGATAATCAGTGGCAGGATCATCACAGGCTGCCATGGGAAGGAGCCCCCGTCACTCCCCTGCCCTTGGCAGATTGACACAGGCTTGTCAGGCTGCTTTGTTAAGTCGCATCCTGACTGCATTCCTGTCCTGCCTCCCAGTGTTCTCGTTTCAGAGGAAGCAATTCTTCCCTCCCCTGTGCTTAATAGGCCTTTTCCTGCCCCTGATGGCACCCTCAGGCAGCAGCAACTTCCTAAATCACTTTGAATTGATTTCAAGTGCTGGCACTGAGGGTGGGCTTCAGGCTCCCCCCTCCCCAATCCTGCTGAGCAGGAAGGCTTTAATAGGAAAATGTTGTTTGGCTGAAAGCTAGAAGGTCAAATAAACCCAGCCCAGAGACAATAATACTATTTTCTCCACTAAACACGCCAGTTCTCTTTGATTTCTTTTTCTTCTTCTTCATCACTACCACCTCCTGGTAACATTTGCTTTCTTTTTTTAGGGGTTTTATAGGTGATAAGACATTTGAGGAGTGTGTGTGTGTGTTTGTTCTCCATTGCCATCTGCAGTCACTTTGAATGCAGTGTGGTTCTGCTGGTCTGTGTTTTGGGGGACTTTGATTCTTAAGAATCAAAGGAGAGAGGCAGACAGAGCTGAGCCCTTAGCTAGTGTTTTTCTTTCAAACTGTGGCCATCTTTATACTTCCTAAAGGATTAACTTGCGGTAACAAATACTGGACGCCTTCATTTGGTGAGGAAGAATGGCCAGAAGAGCACTTACTACGTTCCCAAGAAGAAGGTGGACTAGCCTGATTTCTGCCACTCTTAGGGGGCCTCCCAATTGAAGCCTATGTAGGTCAGGCCTCTTTATCTGCAGGTTTGGCATCTGCAGATTTGACTGGACCTGCGCTAGAGGGCCTCACTTAACCACTGGGATGTGACCGAAAATGACTTCCAGTCACGTTCAGGAGACTTTCTGAAAGCCCTCCCGCCTCTTAGGTCTACGAAAGACACTTCCAGACTTTGCAGAATCCACACGCAGCCTCCGCAGGCCTCAGAAAGCCTCCCAGGCATGACCAGAAGCCAGGCCGTGCAGCCAGAGGAACTCTGATGGTCCTCACCCGCAGACTCCATTATCTGCTGGTTTCTATATCCATGGAGGGTCCAGGAACGGATCCCCTGTGGATACCGAGGGACTCCCTGTACTTGTTTACGCAGGGGTTACTGGAATAGGGTGAATGGTAACATATAAGGCCAGTTCAGTTGATTGCCACCTGGCAGGGGCGGCCCAACCATGATCCTGACTTGAATGTAGGGCTGCGGAGGGCTGACAAGGGGTGCCCTATGCCTGCAACTTCCTGCCAGCCTTCTGTAGCCCACTGTCCACCCAGACACCTCAATTAGTCTCCAGTCCTGGCTTACTGATAACAGGTGGGAAGAAGAGTGAGACAGCAGCCTGGGGGGTCCTGGTCTGATTTTCAGTTGACTGCACCTTCTTCTCCATCTTGTTCACACAGCAAGAGGGCCAGATTGGTCAGAAGGAGACAGAGCCTCCCTCACCCTTCCTTCCTCTTACCTTCCTGTCCATTGTCGCCTCCTGCTGCTTTCTCCACTTGGCCCCATTGAAACGAATAGGATGGTTGGAACATGGTGCCCAGGACAGTTGTCCCCACTTGCCATACCTTAGACCAGTGATGATGAACCTTTTGGGCTCGGTGTGTCAAAAATTAGGAAAATGCTTAACTTGGCTCTGCTGGTGTGTCAACCCCCCTCGCAAATAAAGGAGAAACAATTCTTTATATTAATTTATTTAAACAAAAAATACAGTCCAATCAGGTGTGGTCCTCTGTATTACATAAATAATCACCAAATAATTACAAAAATGAAAAATGAGTAAAACAAACTCAGTTTTTGTCATGTATTGGTGAATGCTGGTGTGCCACCCCAAATGTTGTGGTGTATCATTTTTGACACGCGTGTCATAGGTTCGCCATCTCTGCCTTAGACATTCCTCTGCCTGGAGGTAAGAAGAAGTGGGGGGGGGGGTCTGGATCAGTGTGCTGCCTCTGTTCTGCCCCCTCTCCTTGCGTACCCTACTGCTTCTCTAAGCAACTGTGCAGGCAAGGAGTAGACAGCAACACTGGTTGTGGGGATAAATGCATGCAAATGTACACATGAGGGTTTTTAAAAGGGGAGTTTCAAACTGTGCAGGCATTCACTAACACAGAGATGCCACATGCAGGTGTTGTACGGATTGCACGATCTCTCGATTCAATGTGGTCTGTTGAATGCTGGGAAACCATGTTCCACTGACGAGGGTCTGATTTGCTAATGTCATCTGGAGAAGTCGTAATCCGGACACGGACTCTCTGCAAAAACCACATCACTCAAAAAGGCCTAGAGGCTTAGATGATGTACCTGTGGAAGAGCTCTATCAACAATCAAGCAGTGGCTCTCGGTTCTCCCATCCGGTGTGCTGGTAACACAAACACATGGCTGTGATTACCTCCGAATGCACATTCTTCTCTAAGGAATTACTTCAGCACTTCAGAAAGGTTTGTTTGTTTATTAGGAAAAAGCGATGTATATTAAAGTAAAAGGAATCGAATGGAAATATTTGTGTTCTCACGGTCTTCCTTCAGGGGTTCAGGAAGCATCTAACACAAACTGGCAGTGGAGGATTTGTTCTCTAAAGCATAATTGAGAATTGATAGTTGGATTGCTCTTGCAACAAACTTGTTGACTTAAAAACTCTACCTTGGGAAGGTTCCTTGTTTAGATTTAGCAGATGGATTTTGATGTCTTTCGCATAACTATCACAACATTCCTGGATACATTTATTGTTTACATTCATCATTGTATAATGAATCTGCCAGCCCTGTAAGTGGAAATGGACCACCATCAGTCAGAACTGGAAATGTGATCTAATCCTTCTTTTGGAGTCTGATTCCTATCATAATAAAAATCTTCCCCCCTCCATACTGTGTTAGGGATTTATCAAAGTCTAAGTCACTTGGTTTCTGTGTTTGACAGCTTGGAGTTCATAGAATTGGAAAAAAAAATCCCATAAGGGGCAAAACTGGTGCATACTCCTTCCACACAACACAATACTGCAGTAGTTCCCAAACTGTGGGTTGGGACCCACCAATGGGTGGCGAGCCAATTTCAGGTGGGTCGCAAAGCACCTTGAGCAGCCATATTGAAAAGATGGGATGCTGGAAAGGGGGAGGGCTGTGAAGTTGTTTTGCTTGTGTCAAGGTTGTAAATAGGCTGTTTTCTTTCCGATTCACTTTGGATTGGAAAATGGTTGAGAAATAACCCAATTTATTGCTGCATTCTCAGGAAAGCAGCAGGTTGTGGTGTCACAATGACAGCACTTCTGGCCATGACATCACTTCTGACGGGTCCCGGACAGATTGTAATTCTGAAAAGTGAGTCCCGGTGCTAAATGGTTTGAGCACCATTGCAATACTGTATTGCTTAGGGTGCAATCCTCACCGACTTTCTACACTGACATAGCTGTGACAATGGGGCAGGTGATGCATCCTGCAGGTAGGGGACAGTCACGGAGGCCTCCTCAAGGTAATGGAATGTTCGTTCCCTCATCCCATAGCTGCACTGCCCTTGTCCCAGTGCCGGAAAGTTGGTTAGGCTTGTGCCCTTAGTTATTTTTAGGTGAGGAGTGAATTTTAATTCTTTGCCCCATAGTTCCAGTACATTTAGTTCTTTGTCATTGCAGCAAGCTTCATTGAAAAATTCCCCCCTCCCCTGGATGTGTGGTACCCTCTGTTTAACTTCACATAATGCAATAATTATAGGCTGGTTATTATCTGTCTTTCTCTAGCAATTGGCTGAGCAGCTATGATGTCAAAGAAGCATAGAAGTAAGCTGAAGAGACATGGAAATGGCGAGGAGAAGACTGGCAGAAGGAAATGCATAAGAACATAAGAAAAGCCTTGCTGGGTCAGGCCAAAGACTCATCTAGTCCAGTTTCCTGTATCTCACAGTGGCCCACCAGATGCCTCAGGGAGTACACAAGACAACAAGATAACTTGCATCTTGTTGCCTCACCCTTGCACCTGGCATTCTGAGGTAGCCTACATTTAAAACCAGGAGGCTGCACATACCCATCACGGCCTGTAGCCATGCTTGCGCCCTTGTGCCAGAGAGGCTCCAGCCACCCACAAGCAGTACTGGCTACAGCGCAGGTTTGCTGGCCTGCCTGATTCAGAAATGCTTAGGATTCCACCCTCAATTTAAGTAGATGTCCCCTGGTTCTGGTGTTGTGAGAGAGGGGAAAGAACATCCCTCTATGCACTCTATCCATCCATTTTGTACATCTCAATCATGTTCCCTGTCATGTGCCTTTTTTCTAGACTGAAGAGCCCTAGACGCTGTAGCCTTTCTTCATAATGGAGGTGTCCCAGCCCAGTAATAATTTTGGTTGCTATTTTCTGCACCTTTTCTAGTTCCAATATGCCTTCTTTGAGATGTGGCGACCAGAACTGTACACAATATTCCAGATGTGGCCCTACCAATGGCATAATAATATTGGCCATTTTATTCTCAACCCCTTTTTTAGTTACCAAAGCATGGAATTGGCCTTCTCCACTGCTGCTGCACACTGGGTTGATACCTTCATTGAATAGTCCACCAGCAAGATTTCTCTCCAGAACCTATTAGCCTATATGTAAAGTTTTGATTCTCCAACCATTGGAAGAGCAGGCGGCACCACTAGGAAACTGTTCAGCTTCGCTGTGACACAGGCAGTGCTCCCTCCTCTGCTGGTGGTTGAAGGAAACTCATGCACATTACAGGAGCCAGGGGGCGCTGCCTGGAACACCACAATTCTGGCAAATGTCGCATGGGTGATGGTTTGCATCATTTTGCTGGCCCCCCAGCCCAGTTCCTGGGGCATTTGCCCCCCCCCCCGGTCCACCACTGCAAATGAAGTCCTGTGTTGAGTGACACAGGAAAGATACTGGAGAAGGCAGAGCAGAGGGAACTAGTTCCTAAGGAAAGCATAGGTGGAAGAGACAGGATATAGAGAGAAGTACAAACAAGATATAAGTACAAATGTATTCTAAAGGAGGTAATGGGGAAAACATGAAAGTACTAGAAAGATAGTGTGAAGATTATGAGAGGAAATTGGGGAGATTTCGGTTGGGTTGGGCTGGTGGAACCACCATTAGGGGAATATTATAGGCCACAGGAAATACGTGGTGTGCAAAGGGAACATGAATGCAAGCTCTGACCCAGACCTCTGTCTCCATGTAGGTTTTCTGGATGTGGTATTTAAGTCTGTTTAATTTTCCTTCCTCTTGACAGCTGTGACTATATACTTTACATCCCTTCCAAAGTCTTGATTGCAACCTGGAATGCTTGAACAAGAAAAGAGGTGATTCTTGCTTCCTGCTTCAGGAAGGCAGGAAGCTGTGAATGTAAAACGGTCAGGTGTGATGCAGAAAAATGGAGAACAGAAGATTCTGTTTGTTCTCTGGAGGCTTTATTTTGTTTGACAGAAAGCAGAAGCCATAAAACATTGGGAACTCTTCATTGCCCCCATTTCCCTGAAAACTATCATGTCTTCTCTAAGAAGTTGTTGTAAGCTTCTTTCTGGGGCTTTCTGGTACTAGGGTATCTGCATCCTAGATTATAGTACCCCAGTCAAATGTGTCCCTGAACATTTACATCCGGGTTTTTTGTGTCCTGGTTATTTGCATCCCACTATAACTGGACAACAAACAAAACTATAACTGGGCAACAAACCCCATGTTATATATCCTAAGCCTCCTATCTCAGCACTAACCTTAACTTTGCGTTTTAAAAATGAGAAGTGCATCTCATGTAAATATATGTTTAATGTCACAAATGTCTAAGATGCAAAAAGAAAAACAACAAGAACAACCACCAAAAACCCAGGTTCAAATGTCCAGGGATGCCAATGACGAGGATGCATTTGGCTGGGAAACAGTTGTCCAGGTCTCAATGATGATGTCACTGGCTGATCTACATTACCTCAAGAAGACTGCTTGAAACAGACAGGTGTTCTAGCAATGGTGTGGAAACTCACCCACAATTTGGAGGGAGTTGCTTTGAACATGGAGGCTGCCACACAGAGTAGCCACCATGCAGGCAATGTCTCTGTGTGGCAATAGTAACATAACGGATAAGTCATGCATGGTGCTTATCTCCATTTCTAAGCTGAAGAGCCAGCATTTGTCCTGAGGACAAGTTTCCATGGTCATGTGGTCGGCATGACTATACGCCAAGGCGCACAGAACGCCATTACCTTCCCACCGAAGTAGTACCTATTTATCTACTCACATTTTTACGTGCTTTTGAACTGCTAGGTTAGCAGGAGCTGGGACTAGCAATGGGAGCTTACTCCATTGCGTGGTCTTGAACTGCCAATCTTCCAGTCAGCAAGTTCAGCAACAGCAGTTTAACCCAAAGCATTAGAGGACCTTTCAATGACATCCTACTTCATTATGGCAAAATGTGCACATGAATAACTAAACTTGTTAAATATTAATTAATATTAACAATATTAATACTCTACTTCACTCCATCTGTGCTACACAGGTAGATGTCTTTTCTAGAACGGCCAACTTTTTCCTGGCAGGGCTTTTGTGCTTTTAAGACAAGCAGAAAATTGTAGTTGTTTTTTTTTTCTGCTGCGCATACACTCTCATCATAATTGTTTCATTGACTTGAGTTAAATCCCACTCATGTACTGGTTACACCAATATAATATTTCCTAATTCTTGGTGCTTGTGGTGATATAGATCCAATTTCTCCAATAATGCAGACGAGGTTCTATATCCCAGTATGCCCCTAATAAACAAATACTGTAAGCAGTGTGTCCCTACAGGGAGGCGGAGCTCTAAGTTTTGCAAGGAGCCTTACTGTGGTAATAGCTCCTTTCCGGTGCCACTTTAGCCAATCGTCAGGGGGAAAAGCAACGTCTTGGCGTTGCTTATTGTCTACAGCGGCAAGGGAGAAGAGCAATTTACACAGGAAGGTAAGGCTCCTTGTAAAACTTAGAGCTCCGCCCCCTATAGGGATGCCACTGACTGTAAGTTACACTTAAAAAGGAGTCATTTTAAGAGTAAAACCAAGGAGGTTTAATAACAAGGAGGTGCCCTCCCTTAAGCGCTAATGCTCCTGAGATGAAGCCAGTGGGCGGGCTTAGCCGCCATGTTAGTTAACTCAAAACAATCCTCATTCCAAGCATTTCAGATTGCTTTGCTCGTACTGTTTAGGATTTAATAGTTTATTCCTTAAATAAAAACTTACGAAAATAAAAAACATGTGATCATATAGACACATTATTGGTAACCTTATTATGATTTATATGCAATTACAAGGTTAAATTCCTCATAATAATATTACTGAACATACCTGACGAAATGCTACTTGCTGTCTATTTAAACTCAGATTGCACTATTTTGACAGACTTTATTGAAATCTACACAAGCAAAAATAAAACGGTCATGCCCCATAAAAAAAAATTCTGTTAATGTTCAGAATTTCATAAATATTACAGTAGAAAATGAAAGGCGGAAAAATAAAGTGTGAATGGGAAGGAAAGGGAAAAAAATGGGGAGGGTGGGGAAAAATTAGATAGGAAAATTATATAAAATATATAGGAAAATTACATTAAAATCTCTTCATAACATAAGTAGTTGTCAATATGAGAGTAATTCTTTTTTACTTCTAGACTATTAAGAGTATTTTTTTAAACTTCTATACTCCCCCCCCCAAAAAAAAACAAATTCTGTTAATGTTCAGAATTTTGAAAATATTACAGTAGAAAATGGAAGGTGAGGAAAAGAAGTGTAAATGGGAAGGGGGGAAAAAGGAGGGGGGAAATTTTTTTTTTATACTTTCTAGACCATTAACAGTGGGTGTCAGAAAATGGTGAATAAGATTGCCAGGAACAACAAGAAATTACACAGCTTCAAAAATAATGCACTCACTATCTCAGTGAATTGTAGTTTTATTGAACCAATGTAATGTGAATACATGAATCTTTCAGTGGAAATTAAATCCCATTTTTCTGACAGTGATTCTCACACCCATATGCAGAACACGCAGGCATGATTAAAGAGGTTGATATTAACTTTTACACACGTGCAGGGAGATTTTCATTCGTGAATTTGCGGCAATCCTCCTTGGCGGCAATGATCTGACTGAGTCAACAAATATGGCTGCAGGTGCCCCGATGTGGCTTCAAGAAAATGACATCATGCTGCTTCCTTGTTATTAAACCTTCTTGAGTAAAACTGACTTACTGTTTAGAATGGCACAGAAAGCATTGTAAAAATGCTAAATGATGGGAAGAATCCCAGGGTGCCACAGGGCATAATAATGGTTACTCTGGCAACAGTCAGTACTCCAAGAAATATCCATGGAATATGACTCATGGATCTTGTAGTTCCTCCACATGTAATGCACTTGTGACGTGAGGTGATGGGGTGTTCAAGGGCTGCTGAACTACACAGCACTTTTCAAAACTCAGAGATGTTCCATTCATGTCTAAAGGCTAGTTTGGGGAAAGAAAAGCACAGGCATCAGTGTTTGCCCCTAGATAGTGTAGTGTGGGGCCTAGGAAAGGAACTAAACAGACACCACAGACCATGCAAGTGGTACAAATAATTTATTTTCAGGAAATTGAACAGAACAGCCAATTCCAATGCTCTAACTACCCATCCTAAATCTTTCAATTCAAAAATTGCTTTAGTTTGGATATATTAAACCCTATTTTATTTACCTCTTGCTTCTTGGAGGAAGAGCAAATGTCTTCAATTATACCTGGCCACAATCCTGCAGAACTACCAGTGTGTTTAACCCACTAAGTTTCAGTATGTTTAATTCTGTGCTGGATTATGGCCTCTCTCTCTCTCTCTCTCTCTCTCTCTCTCTCTCTCTCTCTCTCTCTCTCTCGCTAGCAACGCTGTCGCTTCTGTTCATCCATCTGGAGCAATTACTGGGGATTATTTTTCCAGCAGGAGTGTTGACGGTTTTCCCCGGTTGGGTGTCAAGTATACATGTGAGGTTAGTAATAGCCAGGCGTCAGATGTCTAATGAAAGGAATGCCCTGAGGTTAATGAGGTGCTGGGAAACAGCAGAACTAAATCCGATATTACCATTTTTTTCGGTTTACGGGTTTAATTAGAAATCCCAATCACCTGTGCACACAGACATTTCCATTTGCACTCGTCTGGCTGCGTAGCTTTGGAAGGGGGAGTCATGGCAGCAAACGCCAACCATATATTGGCAGGTTTTCAGTGGCTCTTTAACTGCCTCTGTCACCTTCTCATGCCACATCCCAGATCTATTCATGTCCATCAAACCACTGTAAATATAGTCCCTCCCCAAATAAAAGGCGATCTGTAACTTCTACAGCAATGTGCAACATCAAGGGAACTGAAGGCGTCTCAGACCTCCCTTCTCTGCCTTTTTCCTGCTATAATGAAAGAGTTCCCACACTTTTCCTGTGTGTGTGTTGGAAGAAGCCCAGGGCTTGGCCTTTCCAAAATTGGCTGTCATGGCATGCTAACACTTCACTTAATCCCAGGCTTTCCAACCGTTATCCATCACCGTTCAACCATCCTGGGATCAGGGTGCTGAATGCAGATTGTACCCAGGTGAATAAATGGTGAGGTTAAAGATTGAGTCATTTAACCTGATGAGAACACTGGTCACTGATTTGTACAACACTGCAACAAAGCTATTCCTGTCATTACGGAAACAGTCCTCTAAAGAATGAACAGGACTTTGGGCAGATACATATTACACAGTTACAAATCTCAGGTCTTCTGGTTCTAAAAGGGCATTTTACCTCTGCTGTAATTGCTCTGATGAATGGGGTGTTCAGATATTTTTCTCTGCCAACGTTTTAAAAATGTGCTTAGAGTTTGCATTCATGTCGTGTCTTGATTTACTTGGACTAATGTAGAGTAGCTCACAGCAACCACAGATGAGGTGGTAAACCAGTTTCTTGGCCACACCATTCCAAAACAAAGATGGAAGAACTCATGATTGAATTATCCTCCACATACACGCGCACATGCACGCACGCGCACGCGCACACACACACACACAAATGCATGCATGCATGCATGCATGCATACATACATACATACAAATAACTGCATATAGAATGCTAGAGACCAGAGGAAAGAGTTGTAGTCTAGTTTTTCATTTCTCTCCGACATGGTAGTTTTCTACGTTGAGGGTTCAGGAGTAGTTTTGACAATTCTGCTCTGGCATTTCTCCTCCAGCAGAATTGTGACATCATTAGCAGAAGCACTCAGCTCTGAAACTGAGGTCTTTACATTTTTTTGAGGTTTTTGATTGTGTTATGGACACAATTTTGGTTGTGTAATGTACAAAATGGACCTTAAAGCAGCTTTGATGTTGGGGGGGGGGCAGGACTGCATTTGTATTAGATACATGTTACAGCTGGCATTTTACATTTTATAAGTTATAGAAAGGAACATGAGTACAGTTCTAAAGTACAGTACTGCAAGGCTGGCTTTAAGACAATGTGGCCCTAGTCATCACATGGGGCCCCGCATGGATTTGACGAGAGGATCATTCGCAGCTGCAGCCAGGATCTCTGTGGGCTGTAAGCCAGTGGGGTGAGTGGAGCAGCTGCTCATTAGGCCATTCCACCTGTCCTTGCCTTTAAACGGCCTGAAATGGGCCTCCTGGAAGCAGTTGGCAGTAATGCCATCACATCACCACCAACTGTTTTAAGGTGTCACAATTTGCACACACCACTACAAGTGCTCTTCTCACCATGGATGCATGGGAGTCTGTGGGGAGGGTGGGGGCCTCCACAAGAATGCCCCACATTGGGCCCTGCCAGTCTTGGAGCTGGCCCTGCCTCTCTCTCCCCTCAAAACCCGTATCTCTCCGGTTCTCACAAACTAGCATCTCTCTCCATCTCGTGAACCAGCCTTCACAAAAATCTTGGAGTGGACTGACAAAAGTGCAATGTTGCTGTCATCTGTAAGTTGGATATCCTTTAGCAGGGGAATACAGTACCTGAATCTTGGTGCTGCAATTTCCCCTGTCCTCACTCCATGCCTCTGGTTGCTGCATATGGGAGTGGGGAAACTCACAATATGATGATGTCATCTCACATACTGAATATCCCTGGATGGACATATGGAATTGCTATTTTTGGCAGTAGCCTCACACCTGCCACAACATCTAGTTGTGACCACTGCTAGGCTTAAATGCTTACAGTAGTCATCTTCAGAATCCCATTAGAACACATTTCCAAACACTATGAGGGCACCAACTTTCCTTCAACATTAATTCCAAGGCAGCCAGATGTTAATGCACTATCACAAATCCATGAAGCCAGGCTACCTGCATCAAAGTACTGTTGACCCACAACAGGTGCTAGTGTGAAGATGATAATAAGGAAAACACTGAAGTTCTGAAATAGTGTGAATAGTATAGAGCCTCTAAAGAGTTGCTTGGCTAATGGGTCATTTCCTCTCCCAGAAGTTTATACCTCTAAGATTCTATTACGTAGTAAGTTATTGAGGAAGATAAATAAAATGTGGATGCTGTTATTTAAATTACATCAGACATAGGTCTTGAAGAGGCCAGGTGGAGCACATATGCATAGTAAGAGACAGCTGGAAATAGCAACAGCAGCTCTTAATCCCAAGAGAGGTGATGACTGGGAACATTGGGAGAATTTGTAGAGCAGGAATAAGCAAGAAAAAAGTTTGGCAAGAGTTTACAAACAGAAGAAAACCAGAATGGTGAGAAAGGAGCACTGGTCTCATTTGACAAATGAAGTGTTTGTTGCAATCTTGTACTGCTAAGCTGTATTTTACAGAACTAAAAAAAGAACAAGAGAAAATGCAGTTTAAGCAAATCTGGACAAAATTGGGCTTCTCCAGGATTGTTTTATATACTGTAATGATTGTGTTATTGGATCAGATCAAATATTTACCTGGTACAGCAGCAGGCAGTAGCCAAAAGTAGACAGGTAAGTGCCCTTGGGAAGATCACAACCAGACATGATGGAGATGACCATGCTGTTGTCTCTGATGTTTTACAGCTGAACGTGGAGGTTCCTCGTCTTGGGGTTATAGCTAGTAGCCTTTGTCCTCTGTCCTCTGTTATTTTTGTCCAATCTTTTTGCCTAAGCCAAATATGTTAGTGTGTTATATTTTGAGAGGATTGGACTTTATTGTTTTGAGTTCCCTTTGAAACTATAATTATATGATCACACCTCTATGCCTGAACCAATGCAACAAGCAAGGGTAATGAGGTTGGAGGAAAAGACAAGTTCCTGAAGAAATGTCACTGTTTCTTTTGTTTAGGACTATGATTAGCAAATTGGCCTGGTGGAATTCTTAATCCTGCAGTGTTGGGTTTGGATGGGACTGTAGGTGTCCCATATCCATGTTTGTTCTGGAACCAAGCGTGTCTTGGGAAATACTCAAGCATTGTCAAGACCCTGATTGGTTTGAGAAAGTGACACCCATCTAGCTGTGCCAAAAGCAAAGAAATAATCAAACAAGCACACAGGTATCTAATTAGCATGGGGGGAAGATGGATAGGATTTCAGTGTGCATAGCTGCTGATGAGATTCACCTGCTCCTACCCTTGAACTGCCCCCTACCCAGCCTGCTCCCTGCCCCAAACCACCCTGAACCTACTTTTCCCAACCTACCTGCTGTGGTGGGGTGCCTGTGATCCATTATCATGGGCATGGGACTTCTGGAAGTTTGTGCTGGTGGCCTCGGGGCAGTGACCAAGAGAGACAGGATTCATGGGGGACTTCAATTATCCTCATATTGACTGAGTCAACTGCTGCTCTGGTCAAGAAAGAGAGACCGGATTCCTTGACATGCTAAATGATTGTGCCTTAGAACAGCTAGCCATGGAGCCGACCAGAGGACAGGCGACTCTGGATTTAATATTGTGTGGTACTCGGGACCTAGTTAGGGATGTAAGTGTTACTGAGCCATTGGGGAACAGTGATCATGCTGCGATTGGTTTTGCCATACATGTCCAGGAAAGAGTGCAGAGCAAATCTGACACAAGAACCCTTGACTTTCGAAGGGCAGACTTCCCTCAGATGAGGAGGCTAGTTAGGAAGAAATTGAAAGGGAAGGTAAAAAGAGTCCAATCCCTTCAGGCTGCATGGAGGCTGTTTAAAATAACAGTAGTAGAGGCCCAGCGGAAGTGTATACCGCAAAGAAAGAAGGGTTCGACAAGGTCCAGGAGGGTGCCTGCATGGCTGACAAACAAAGTTAGAGAAGTTGTAAAGAGCAAGGAAGCTTCTTTCCGTAAATGGAAGACTTGCCCCAGTGAGGAGAATAAAAAACAACATAAACTCTGGCAAAAGACAAGTAAGAAGGTGATACAGGAGGCCAAGAAAGCGTTTGAGGAACGCATGGCTAGCGACATAAAAGGGAATAATAAAAGCTTCTTCAAATATGTTAGAAGCAGGAAACCTGCCAGAGAGGCAGTTGGCCCACTGGATGGTGAGGGAGGGAATGAGGAGATAAAAGGGGACTTGGAGATTGCAGAGAAACTAAATGAATTCTTTGCGTCCGTCTTCACAGCCGAAGAACTTGGGCAGATACCACAGCCCGAACAGCCCTTCCTAACTAAGGAATTAAAGCAGATAATGGTTAATAAAGAAGATGTTTTAGATCAAATTGATAAACTACATATAAATAAGTCACCAGGGCCAGATGGTATACACCCAAGAGTTATTAAGGAACTAAAGAACGAAGTTGCTGACCTCTTAACTAGAGTATGCAACTTGTCCTTTCAAACGGCCACGGTGCCAGAGGATTGGAGGATAGCCAATGTCATGCCAATCTTTAAAAAAGGGAGAAGGGGGGACCCTGGAAACTACAGGCCGGTCAGCCTCTGTTCCGGGTAAGATGGTGGAAAGCCTCATCAAAGATAAAATCCTAAAACACATAGAGGTACAAGTACTGCTAAAAGAAAGTCAGCATGGCTTTTGTAAGGGTAGGTCTTGCCTCACAAACCTTTTGGAATTATTTGAAAAGGTCAACAGGCACGTGGATGTGGGTGAACCTGTGGATATCATATACCTGGATTTTCAGAAGGCGTTTTGACACAGTCCCCCACCAAAGGCTGCTGAAGAAACTTCACAGTCAGGGAATAAGAGGGCAGGTCCTCTTATGGATCCAGAATTGGTTGAGGGCCAGGAAACAGAGAGTGGGGGTCAATGGGCAATTTTCACAATGGAGAGAGGTGAAAAGTGGAGTGCCCCTGGGATCTGTCTTGGGGCCCGTGCTTTTCAACTTATTCATAAATGACCTGGAGACAGGGATAAGCAGTGAGGTGGCCAAGTTTGCGGATGACACAAAACTTTTCCGGGTGGTAAAAACCAGAAAGGATTGTGAAGAGCTCCAGAAGGATCTCTCCCAGTTGGGGGAATGGGCAGCCAAATGGCAGATGCGTTTCAACATAGACAAATGTAAAGTGATGCACGTTGGGGCAAAAACCCAAAACTTCACCTATAGGCTAATGGGTTCTGAGCTGTCTGTGACAGCTCAAGAGAGAGATCTTGGGGTGCTGGTGGACAATTCAATGAGGGTGTCGACCCAGTGTGCGGCAGCAATTAAGAAGGCCAATTCCATGCTTGGGGTAATTAAAAAAGGGGTTGAGAATAAAACAGCCAATATTATCATGCCATTGTACAAATCGATGGTAAGGCCACACCTGGAATATTGTGTCCAGTTCTGGTCGCCGCATCTCAAAAAGGACATAGTGGAGCTGGAAAAGGTGCAGAAGAGAGCGACAAAAATGATTACGGGGCTGGGGCACCTCCCTTATGAAGAAAGACTGCAGCGTTTGGGGCTCTTCAGTCTAGAAAAAAGGCGCCTGAGGGGGGACATGATTGAGACATACAAAATTATGCATGGAAGGGATAGAGTTGATAGAGGGATGTTCTTTTCCCTCTCTCAAAATACCAGAACCAGGGGGCATCCGCTAAAACTGAGGGTTGGGAGAGTTAAAACAGATAAAAGGAAGTGTTTTTTTACCCAGCGGGTAGGTAATCTGTGGAACTCTTTGCCACAGGAGGTGGTGATGGCATCTGGTCTTGATGCCTTTAAGAGGGGATTGGATGGATTTCTGGAGGAAAGGTCCATCGTGGGCTATGATGATGGATTGTGCAATCTCCTTACAAAGGTGGAGGGCTACTGTTACCGGGTGCAAGGGAGTGGCAACAGGATGCAAGCATCTTGTTGTCTCATGCCTCCCTGGGGCACCTGGTGGGCCGCTGTGAGATACAGGAAGCTGGACTAGATGGGCCTTTGGCCTGATCCAGCAGGGCTCTTCTTATGTTCTTATGATAGCAGTGTGACTTTCATGCCTTCAGTCCGGCACTTGTGATGGCAGATCATAAGATCCACCACCATAACCCCCAGATAAAATTGGGCTGTACGGCTGCAATCTTATGCACACATGCCTGAGAGTAAACCCCACAAAACATAGTGGGATTTACTTCTTAGTAAACATATGTAGGTTTGCACTGTAAAATATTGTCCACATACATCTGCTTTGTGCCAAATTGTTCTTCTGGATGTGTAGGTGCATCAGCTTCAGTAAACAGCAATCATACTAGAGATCATATAAAATCACTGATTATATTACTGTGGCTGATGGGAGAAATTACATCAGACTGGAGTTGTAAGCCAAGATGCCATGCTGTTACCGCCAGGGTGCCATTACAATGGCTGCATCTAATACTGTACAGTGTTAGTATTATATGCTATATGGCGCTCAACACCCCCAGGCCTCTGGCATGAGTTTGCTGATGCTCAGTGGTGCCTGTGGGGGCTCTAGGGCAAAGTCCTGCATTCCCATATGCTCCCTAGTTGCATTTTAGGCACTACCCCATGCCAAGTGGGTCCTCTGATGGGCATGAACACTCAAACAATACCTGAACTGGCCAACGTCTAGTGTCACCCTGACTGCAGCATCAATGCACTGTGACCAAATTGTGGACTGCATTCTTAAGTCCCATTGAAATCAATGGCATAATGGCTCACAGTTAAACAGTAACGTCTCAGTGCCCAAATGGACTTACTGTACTTTTGTGTATCTTCTCCCTGAGGATGCCAATTGTGGGTTTGTACAATAGTTCTGTTTTTAGCTCATTTACAAAACTATAATAAACTAAACGATTTCTGGAGTTCTTATGTTTCTTTTATTCATTTTAGTATATAGATGACATTGACTACTGCTTCAACTATACAACAGTTTAGGGTTAATTTACACAGTACACAAAAGGTGCCATGTGGCCCAGTGTTGCATCTTGTTTTTTTAAAGATAGAACACAAGTGGGGGCTGTGAAATAGGCGTTGCCTGTAGCAGAGGGGCAGGAGGGCTTTCTGGCCCATCCCCACCATGGCTCCGATCAAAATGACACCCACAGCTGGCCCGCCCATGGGTTTCAGCAGAAGTTGAACTGAGGTGCAGCAGAAACCAACCTCAGGCAGCAGTTTGGTGGGGGGTACCCATCTCTGTCTGCCTACTTGTCTCTGTCTGCCTACTGCTGTGCCTTCTCCTTCCACTTCCTGGACTGGAAAAAGAAGAGAAAGGAAGAGGAAATGTGGAAGGGAGGAAAGGGCTGAGCTAGAACAGTGGAGAGTGGGAGGAGCAGAGACTGGCACATCTTCATGGAAGAGGGGGCAGCATTTGGCGTGATGTGTCAAGTGGTCTTGGCCTGGCCCTGCTAACACTTCTGCATGCTGGTTTAAAAAGTTAAAGGTTTCCCCACGACTGTAGGGGGCAGTGCTCATCTCCGTTTCTAAGGTGAAGACCTGGCGTTTGTCCAAGGACAAGCTTCCGTGGTCATGTGGCCAGCATGACTCTATGCTGAGGTGCACGGAACGCCGTTACATTCCCACCAAAGTGGTCCCTTATTTATCTACTTGCATTTTTAGGTGCTTTCGAACTGCTAGGTTGGCAGGAGCTGGGACAAGCAATGGGAGCTCACTCGGTTGCGCAGTCTCAAACTGCCAACCTTCCGGTCAACAAGCTTGTAGCTCAACGGTTTAACCCGCTGAGCCACCACGTCCCTAAAACCTTCCCTATGGCTGCAGTGGGAAGCTGGTTGAGTCCGGTGAAAAAGCTCCTGTCGAGCTCAATTGAAGCTTTTTTTCTGCCTAAAAGAATGCACAGGGGCACAACCAGACTTGAAAGCACAGCAGGAGCCAAGTTCCATTATCTGCCCTACCCCTGCCAAGGTTTCATCCAGCTTTGTGCCTCTCCCCACGGGCTATCATTAAAAACACAAGAAGAAACACTGGGTCATGTTATGCAATTCACATGTCTACTTTGACTGTTAGTGTATATACAGTTTTTACTTAATAAATAAATACGTATTTCATATAACAGATATCCTAATCAGAGACAATATTATCTGAGGATGAATTAGGATTATTCTCTTGGTCCTACAAGCACACAGATTATTTCTCTTAAATTATAGGCTATGTTCAATATTGTTGATTATGCTTCTGTGTGATACACAAAGATTATTAAAAGCAGTCTTAATCTTTTTGAAACTTAGATCACATTGTCTAAATATGTTTCATAAAAGGGAAGGCTCAATATGTATACAGTTGAAGGAGCTGAGACTCATAGATGTGCACCTGTCTATGACTATAACCTATTTGGTTCATTTTGAAGGTAATATTATGGGATGCTTTTATGTAATGCATTCGATGTGCATCATATTGAATCAGTTTATCTCCTACAATTTCATTGCCCCATATTTTTTCATGTTTCCCAGTTGGATAATCAAAGGCTTGGCACTTAATCCTACATTTTAGTGGGAGAATTCTATCTAATCAGGAGACACTGGCAGGGGAAGGAAAAGTATTGCCTTTTGGCCATAATGAGTCCGTGATCCCAGCTTGCTTTTTCCATTCTTCTTCAAGCCAACAAACCAGTTCTTATCAGCGTGCATCTTCGAAGTGTAGGTATTGTAATGGTTTTCTTCCAACCTTTCCAGGAACAAACACTCTTCCGTTGGCAACTGCTGAAGAAAAAGTGTGTGGTGCATTATACCAGACAACAAATGAAATGGCTGGTCCCTTGTTAGCACTGAAGGGTAGTGTGCCTAGATTGTGATCTCTGTAGAGCAGCTCTGTCCTGGTCGATGCACCTCATGGACAAGCCTGGGTGGCTGTCAGCATCACATTTGGCAAAGGGCAGCAAAATTGACCTTGCGGGTCCAGGCAACTGTTGCCCTGCAGCTACCCTTTCTCTATCAAGGATGCCAAGCTGTCCTCCAACGACTCTAAGCTACTGCACAAACAGTACGTGCAACATCCCTGATGCTTATTCATTCATCCTAGGGTTAAATTCGGTTCAGTTTCCTTAATGGCATCAACCCTCTGTGATTTGGCAGTGGAAGGAAGAGGCACTGCTCCTTCCAAATAAAAAATCCAATATCGGAAGTATTTTGGAACATTGTTTCCAATTATTTTATTTATTTTTCCAGAAATAAAGCTAGGTCCAGGATGGCCATCCAGCTGCAAAAATAACAAACAGCATCTAATTGCTGCTGGTGGGCCTTGTTGCTCAGGGGCCACAAGATTTCGGCAAACCTCAAAACCCACAGAAACCTCATACTTACCGAGCCATATAAACGTCCGTTGGCATCCATAGCCAAGTACTGTCCAGACTCTGTGCTCTTAATATACACCTCGCCCATATTTTCCGCGCTGAGCAGCAACTGAACTGCAATTGAGAAAAAAAAAACAGCAGGAAGGTAAAGAATGATCAGAAGGCCAATGACGCAGTTCCCTGGCTGAAGCTAAATGGGTCTGGACTGGTAAGCTGCCGAGACGGGAAAGTGGTGGGGAATCAACTGCTGGCTGTTCTGAGCTCCTTGGAGGAAAAGTGAGATATTAGTGCAATGAATCAAATAGCAATAATCACTAACTCAATAGGAGAGTCAATCACAAGTGTTGCCAACCTTCCAGGATTGGCCTGGAGTACCCCAGGAATCAACATCCATCTCCAGGAGATGACTGAAAGCCATCCTGGAGATTTTACGAGGGCCAATGGACTTTATGGTTTCCCTGGCATTGACATGACTGAGGGCACAATCCTAACCTGGAGTTAGGCTGGCGCAGTCAGGTCCGCAAAGTTTGGCCAGCACAAGGGCCACCGTAAAGCACGTTTGGACCAATTTCAGAGTCAGGGAGGATGGCACACATCTGTGCGCTGGCCTCTCTGACTCCTAAAGTGGTCCAAACATACTTTACGGTGTCTCTTGTGCCAGCCAAACTTTGCTGGCCTAACTGTACTGGCCTAACTTCAGGTTAGGATTACGCTTGGAATATAATTCATACATTGCTCTTCATTCTTTCAACGATACAGCAAAACCACGCAGAGGATGCCTGTGGAGCTCCCTCCATTTGG
Source organism: Lerista edwardsae (assembly GCA_029204185.1). NCBI lineage: Eukaryota > Metazoa > Chordata > Lepidosauria > Squamata > Scincidae > Lerista > Lerista edwardsae. The sequence goes on from JAJKFI010000005.1 coordinate 24,202,966, forward strand.
CTTTTCAGCAGCCCCACTCTTTCCAGAGCCTCACTCAAAGCGTCTAGGTGTTTACAGGGAACATGGTAAAGCCTTCTTTGGGTTGCATAGGCTAAGTAATTCCAATTCTTTCGTGTATTCTTTATTTTATTCTTTATTTTCAAATGTACAACCCATCCTTCCGTCCCATAAATGGGAGTTTCAGAGTGATTAACAATCATGGTAAAACCATTAGCAACAGAAACAATATAAATTAAACAAGAATAAATAAAATCAATAAAAGTCCAATATTATAAATGCTGTGGTTCTTGTATTGCAAATCAGAGAGGCGGCTGCAATCCTATGCACACTCACCTGGAAGTAAGTTCCACTGAACCCAATGAGACTTACTTCTGAGTAGATATGCCTTGGCTTTCACTGTCCGTCTCTTAACTGAGAAGTCAACTCTTTCTCTGCTACAAGAATGGGAAAAACATGACTTTAATCCTGCCAGCAAGAAAGAGGACATGGTTCCCAGAAAGTCACATGCCTTCCTGCTGAGGGTGCCCATCAGTGGTAGTCTTTCTAATGCGGGAAGACATCAACCAGCAACTGGAGTGAGACAATGAAGAGTGCCAACAGCCTTAAGTGCCCTTCAGTACCGACTTACCTCCATGTTTTTTCAATAGGTCACTCTGAGGGTGATCTGAGAAAAAAGGTGGGGGGCTGAAATGCCTGAGATTAAAGCCCAAGTCCCATACACTTGTTGCACTGGTGTTACACTCAGCATCAAACAGCTCCTTGAGACTTGAACTATGTGGTTTGTTTAAAACACCTTCACCTGAGGAAAAGGACGAGATGTGACATTGCTTCACAAAACGCTCAAACTCCCCAAGGTTATCCGCAGAAGGAAAATTATTTTTAGCGCTATCCTGTTGAGAACTATTTCTAGCTTTTGAACTGAATTCACCTTTGAGGCCCTTCTGTCTTCATCCCATCCTTCTTTTATCTTCTGTGCTGCTCCAAATATTCCTAGAAGCAACCGATCACTTTCAGTCTGGTTTCAGTCTGGTTCAGGCCTGCTTTTCGAAAGGAAACAGCCCTGGTTGACTTTGTGCATGATTGCCCCTATGTTTTAAAACATGGAACCACTGGATGAGGTCATTGGATGTTTGGGCTAAACTGTGATCAGGATGAAGATGACATGCGACTCTCCTTCTCTTTTTCATCATCGGATCCCAAAAAGGCATTTGTTACAGACTCACAGCCCAATCCTAAACTGCCCAGTCCTTGTTGGAGCGGCGGTGCCAAAACAGCTAGTGCTGCATCCTGTGGCTGCCGTGGCAACCATAGGAGGCACCTCAGGAGAAGGGGGCTTTCGCCCCCTTCCTCCGGGTAAGGATGGTGGCCCCACAATACAGTAGGCCTTCTCTAGTCTGTGCCGAGAGCACCCCCACTTTGGCGCTAATGCTTCCAAACCGGCGCTGGCTCTAGTGCTGGTCAGGGAGCACGGGTGGCGAGCCATTCATGCGCTAGCCAAATTTGTCTTTCACAGGGATGGCTCTGGGTGGGAGGGACGGAGGAACTGGGTGGGGGTGGGCTGGCTGGCCGGGGAACCAGCCTGGGGAAGAGGTGGGTATGAGATGTGGCTGTTAGGCTGCATCCTAAGTCTCATCCCCAGGCCATGTGGCCCCAATTCAGGCCATGCGGTCTCATCAGTTCTGAGCATGTGATTTCGTGGGCACAGATTCGAGAAGCACATTGAGGAAGCTGGCTCCTCCCCTAGTGCAAGGGCACAAATGTGCCCTTGTGCCCGGGAGGCTCCTGCTAATGCAGAATAGAGTGGAACAATTTCTTCTTTTGTTCTGGGCTCTTACTTCTGTGGGTAATGCAGCTTAGTATTGCATTGGGTTTTTTTGCAGCTGTATCACATGTTCACTTTGTAGTCCACTAAGCCTGCAATACACTCTCTTGCCTGGGAGTACATTTCACTCAGTGGGACCTACTTCCAAGTAAATATGCATAAGGTTGTGTATAAGACAGCTAGATCATAGAAGCCTAAAGATTCTTGCCAATTTGCCACCTTCTCCAGCCTGCCACTTGATGTAGTTACTTTGTTCCACCACATCGCTGGGTCAGACCTACTTCTAAGTCACTGCAGGAGATTCTTCCATTGGCAAGTGGAAAGAGGAGGGACTCACACCCCTCAGGAGGCCTACTGGGCTAGACTCACCTCTGACCCCTCATAACTGCTGGCAGATGTAATGCCCTGTGCACCAGTGTGAGGGTGAGGGTTGCCATGGAAGCCTGTTTTGCAACAGTTTGGAAAGGTATTTGAACTGAATGGATACATTAGTTGATTAGCTGCTTAAAAGTAGATCCTCTCAAATGCTGTTGCAGTGATCCTTCCAAAACCATGAGTATAATAAGGCTACATCTGCAATGTGACAGTTCTGCTGGAATTGATAGTAAGGGGAGCAGGCAAAGCAGGGTGATTAAGGGCGCAATCCTAACCAACTTTCCAGCACTGTCATAGCTGTGCCAGTGGGGCATGTGCTGTACCCTGCAGTCGGGGGGGGGCAGTCATGGAGGCGTCCTTAGGGTAAGGGAATGTTTGTTCCCTCACCTCGGAGCTGCATTGCCCTTACCTCAGTGCTGGAAAGTTGGTTAGCATTGTGCCCTAAGAGTCACAAAGTCAGGACAAAAGTAGGGAGGAACCCTCATTGGCTTCCAGAACAGCCAATACATTCAGCTAGTTGGGGAAATGCACAGGCCACTTACATTGTACTGAGTGATACAGCAGCAGCACCCAATCCATTCAGATGTACACAGCCACCTGTGATTCCAGGTAAATTAACATAGCTACGCTTTACAAACACGCCTAGCTCTGTTTTCTGCTCTCTTACATGCAGCCACAGAAAACTGCCTTCTGCGAGGTCTGATTGCTGGTCCTTCTACCTCTGTGCTGTCTACCCTGAGCTGCAATGGCTCTCCAGGCTTTCCAGACATGGGTCTTTCTCTTTCCCAGCCCTATTGGGAACTATGTAGCCTGCTTGATCTTGTTCCCCCAACAGAAGGCCGACGAGATGGAGGTTGGCTTGACATTCTGTCTCGGAGCATCAATCACAAACTGGAAGGAATCTGAAACAGGTCTGTATTCCGCATGGTAACCATCGATGCATCTCACTAATGAAGACTGTGATTATAGTGATCCATATCACTGTATCTTCTATTTTATCGCTAGAGGTAATTGCATTGCTGTTTGTGCTCCTCCTTCAGTATACATGAGCACTACCGAGGGCTATTGGCTACCCATTGCTAGTATGTACAAATGCAAAAAGAAGCTCAGTAGGTTGTGGAAATTGAGAGTACCACCCAAGTTTACTTACGTAGCCAGCACCAAGACTTGTGTTTCTGCAGCTAGGGTTATTCCACTGGCACATATCCGTTTAAGGAGTTTCCTCTGTAAATATTTTTTCATCAGGATGTCCAAGTTTAATAGCTCATTTACGCTAAGCTCATTTCTGGCACGCTTGAGCGAACACATATCCTTTAAAAAGCAACACTGGCTACACGCAACATGTTTCCAGAGAAAGTAAGTAGCCTCTAGTGAGCCTCTAGTGATGCACGATGGGAGATTTTGTAACATTAGTCAATTCATTCTTACGCCATAGCTGTATCTCCTCTTACTGCTTGCTGACCTTTTTAAAGGAAGGAATCTATCCCAGTGACACCATTGCTGGGCAGTGGGAAGACCTGGAAAATCTTTTGGCTACCACAAGTTGCAGCGATGGCCTCCAGGTTAGACAGCTTTTAAAGAAGCTAATTCCTGAAGTTTTAAGCTATCAACAACTGCTGGTTTCTGAACCAAAAGCCTGTTTGCAGATACTGTGTACCAGGTTTTCAAGATAAATGGTATCCATTTTGGGGCGTTTGAGAACACCCATAAGCATTTGGTTGGCAGCTTTTGGAAAGAAAAGGGTTGGATTAGATGCTGGTTTGAACCAACGACGTTCTTAGGCAGAGGCAACGGTGGTCATTATCATTATTGTTGGGGGGCAAATTCCCCAAGCACCGCGCTGGTGGAGCCGGGAAAGGGTAGCCACAAGCCGGCTCATTTCTTTCAGAGGCAAGCCGCAGGACCAGAGTTTGTCCCCCCGCCCAGCCCTTGCATTAGAATGGCTCCAAAATGGCTTGCAACAGGTTTTTGTGACGGCATTTGGTCTAGATGCCTTTAAAATGAAACTGGACAGATTTATGGAGGAAAACCATAACCACAAGTTATAAATCATGATGACTATATATGCAACCTCCAGGTTTTAGAGGTAGCCTAGCTCTGAATGCCAGGTGCAAGGAAGTAGCAACAGGGTATTTAATATCTTGGTTCTTGGGCACTCCCAGAGGAACCTGATGGGTCACTGTGAGTTACAGGAAGCTGGACTAGATGGGCCTTTGGCCTGATCTAGCAAGGTTCTTTGTATGTACATGCAGGAAAAGCCTAATGGACTGTGGTTCAGCATTGGGAGGGAGCAACATGGAATGGAACTGCATTAGTGATGCTTAAACTCCCCCCCCCCCAAATCTGCCATTCAATTTGCATAATTAGCAAGTGATTTGCTGGTATGGTGATGGCTGCTTTTCAAGAAACATAAACTTAGAAACCTATTGCGTCTCCTGTTTTCCAGTTCTCTGGATACCAACGTAAGTATTAAGAACACTGTTCCCACATACAGGAATAGCAATGCTCCAATAGGTGTCTTTCAAAGCATGTGTCCCCTTCTGCATCTTGCCTCCTTGCTTGTTCCTTGCAAACTGCAAACACACTTGTGCCTCCTGCAGAATCCCCTCCTTGTTTGCTTTCCTGCCACCATTGCTTGAACAGGGTTTCAGAAAAGTTACGTGCCAGTTTACTCTAGGTTAGAGACTTCCCGTCTGTCCTTTGCTATGTTTACCCAGGATGAGGTCATCTTCATTCAGGCCACTTTTGAGTGTGTGTGAGTGTGCAAATGGCATTTATAATTAAAATGCTGCCATAAACTGACTTCAGAAACAAACCAGAGAGCAAAGCTGGGGCAGGACAGGGAAACCACATATTCCTGTGGCTTTTCTTTAAAAAAGATGTGCTTTTCTTAGAATTGGGAGAGTGTGTCTGACTCCGTCCTCTCAGCACATCCTGCAGCAGAGTCCAGCTCAATTCCAGTAAACGTTCAGTAGAGAAGTGTACACACAGAACAGGAAAAGGCCCCTACTATGAAATCAGTGCATTGGGGTGGGGGCGCCAGCGCATAGCAGAGCATTGTGCATGTAAATTCTGGATCGTCATCGCAGCCAAGCTTATCGTACCATTACATTTCATCTTCTAATGTCAGCTTCCATCTCACAGGCTACATTCCTCTGGCAAGAGATTTAAAAAAAAAAAAAACCTTCCCAAATGTTTTGAGTCCATAATGCATTAGAACTTACAGATTTATCAGAGTAAGTCCACCTTTCTTGACTCAGATGTGCCTCTCTTCATCCTTCTAGGTTGAAATAGTGGAATAGTTGAAACTGTTGGGTGCTTCTAGACTAGAGACTTTCCCCATGTAATCCTTGTTGCTGTTGCCGTCTGAATGAAATGGAGAACAGCTATGCAGTCTCCACACACAGAATTTACATACAGGCATGTCCTGGTATCCACCAAGATTCTGTTCCGGACCCCTCCATGGATACCTGAATCCATGTATACTGGGGATACCTTTTTAAAGATAGGGGAACATCAATGGTTTTGTTGCAACAAGGTTTAAAAAAGTGATTTGTTTAATGTTCCCCTCTCTTTTTAACAGGCGTCTCAGTAGTCACGGTATCTGTAGATAACTGAAACTGTGGATATCGAGTCAGTGGATACTGGGGCATGCCTGTATTTTTTTCCCTAAATCTTCCAGTCAGAAAGGGATTGAGGAATCAAGGAAGGCACTGGGATCCCCAATGTGCTAGACTGGACTATAGGTCTCTTTGCTTTCCTCAGGAGACCACAGTCTGTGCCAATCTGCACAGTGGTAAACTGGCTTCTACATGTTTTGGCTGCACGAGAATGTGACAGAATGCACGGAAAATAGAATGCGATATTGGAAAACAGGAAGCACAAGGTGTTCAAGACCTATGGTACAATTATAAATCAACAAGGATCATTGTAAAAAAAATTATGACAAGTTCTCTCTTAGTGGCTACTGAAGTTTGAGATGCCTGATCTTCAGTCACTTGTGTTTTAGGCACATTGTTCAAGTGTCTGGCTACACAAAGCGGGGGGGGGGGGCGGAAGAGGGAGAGCATGCATACCATTTTTTTTTTCACACAGCTAGTCTTGTGATTAGATTATCACTAGAGAGATTGATGGGATATTATTTGCATGGGTGGAGAAATAAAGCATATTTGTATATGTGGTTCATAAAGGAAATAGATTTTTTTTTACAGGTATGGATGTAAATATCACAAAAGCATTAAATGCAACCCTAGATTCAGAGGGCAGGATAGGAAAAAGTTGCTTCCCATGATAAGGAAGCATTGTGGGTCCCATTTTTTTCCGTTATCGTCTCCATTATGGTCTCAGTGCTTATGGACTAACAGCTGTAACAAAACATTAAGCTCATCACCAGCAGTAAATCAATAGGTAGCAAATAACGTTGTTAAAACAGTGTGATGCAGGACATGGTGAAAAGGAAACAGTGTTTTTGATCCTCACTGTTTGGAGAAGATTATATAAGTGATAATGGAGAATGTCTCTCACCATAACCCATACTGCTATAATACACTTATACACTTACTATAATTCAAAGGAAGTGCATGTGTTCTACACGTGTTCTCGCAAGAAGTGAGCATACTACCACATACACATCGGTATAATAAACCATTCTTTTTCTAAAGAGAAATGTATTGGCTAGAGTGCATTCTCCAGCCATCTCACTTCCTCTCCCCCTTAATGTTAAATCTCAGGATAAGTATTTCAGCAGATTATATTCCCTAGGGAATCTGTTATGCACTGCTGTACAGCAAAAAGGGAAGATGAATCTGAGTTGAGAAGACAATGTATGCAAACGAGTGCAAAAATACATCATTATCCCTAAGAATCTGGAATTTAAATTACTCCAGAGAACAAATGAGCTTGCCAAAAAAAAAAATGGTGCAAGTAAATGGTTATTGTCAAGTAGGGAATACTGACATAAATGTATCAATTGTATGGGCCACTGTGAAGAAACTAGACACTGTCAAAGGTTTAAAACGTTGGGACCACTGCCATTTTCTCCACTCAGATGACCCATGCTGTGTACTGCAAGCTCTGGTATGGCACTAATTTCTGCCAGCTCTCAAGCCTCTTTAAGGGTGATGGCACCAGCCCTGGAATTCCTCTGCTATCATTTTAGGTGTAGTGTACATAGTTGCTCAGTGGTGAGATAAAGACACCCTGCACATGCACAACGGAACCTTGGTTTCTTCTTCTATTTTCAGGTCTCAGCTCCACTATCGAAAACAGATTTGGGAACTGAACCAAATTAAGGCTAGGATAGTGCACCATTTTCTTTGTGGGTTGGACTCCACGGCTGTAGGCATCTGTGGTTCAGACTGGCTTCATAGCATACTGGGCACCGTTTTCTCTGTACGTTGCACAAGGCATGGTGCCATTTTCTCTTTGCTTTGGAATTCTACATGTAATAATACACATAGCCAAAGACAATGAGGGGCAATCATAATTGGTTTGGTTGATGTGGCCTGTCTACATCAGCAATTTTCCATCAGTATGTCATGGCACACTGGTGTGCCGTGAAAGGTCTGCAGGTGTGCTGCTGGAGTTTGGGTAGGGCATTTATTAGGAGGGATATTGGGGGCTATGAGGTCCCCACCAGCAGCACTGTGTGCCTTGTCAACTGTCTCAAAGCTGATGGTGTGCCGTGACCATTGCAGCCAGTGGCATTTCTATAGGGATGGCAAAGCTCTAAGTTTTGCAAGAAGCCTTACCTTGCGGTGGAAATCACTCCTCTCCTGCACCGTTTTAGCCAGTCTTGGCATTGCTTACTGGCTACAGCCGCAAGGGAGAGGAGGGATTTACATGACAGGGTGAGGCTTCTTGCAAAACTTAGAGCTTTGCCATCCCTGTAGAAACGCCTGTGATTGCAGCACCTTGTCAGTGTGCTGCAAGATGAAAAAGATTGAAAATCTCTGGTCTACATAATCAACACCTACCGTAAAAGGTTCTCCATTTATGATACCAAGAAAGATGAGGAAGCTAGCTACACTTTACAGAGGACGAATGGCTGCTATTGACTCTAACCTCCCCTACGTCTCGTAAAAAATCTAGTAAAAGAAACATATGATGTGATACAATCACACTAAATGTTCCTTGACATCACTTTCAGGTCATGGGCCGCCACATGGGAAAATGCAAGGGGAATGTCATTATCATGCAGCCATATTACTTTTACTAGACAGAAAATTGGGAAGCAGCTGGGAGGAGATGTAGGTCGATATCACTGGTGCATCCCTCATTAAACCTAGTCAGGGAACTACCTCTCTGTTCTGATGGGGCTCATAGAGGAGGTACAGAATATCTTAGACTACATTCGTGCCGTGTAGGACACGAATCTCTCCCCCAGAGCCTCCAATTTTTCATTTGCTGAATCCCAGCATCTCCTGATAATGGCTCTATTTGGTTTTCACCTTGCCCTACTAAATTCTGTGGGTCTGGCTGTGATTTTGGGTTCTAGGGATTATGTTTTATATTTAGCAATTCAATTTACCAATGCGAAGGATGTAGGGACTGCGTATCTGCTTAGTGGGGGCGTATTAGTAGAACTGTTGGCAGCTCGTTTGTTTGCCTGTTATAAACATTAGCGTGTTTCATTGCCGTGCTCAGGAGAATGAGACTTGGTGTGCAGCATAACTGGTCTGTCCTTCCTTGGCTGGCAAAACAACCGCTGTGGAATGCCAGCTTCCCAGAGAGAAAAGGAGAAGTGGGAGATATAAACGAAAGGTAACCCTGTGCAAATAAAGCAGTGGTTTCTAAACGGTGCTCTGGAGAAGCCTAGTGTTCTTTGGAACCTTATCCAGCATTGCTCAATGAATTAACTAGTAATGGCAGACAAACATTCTTGAATAGAAGCGTCTCACCACGCTTAATCTCCCCTGCAGTACACAGCCAGCTGCTGTGGTGAATTGGGAGGTTCTCAGTTCGCTCAGCCTACATGGACCAATAGCAAGCCCCAGCCCTTCAACAAATGTACTAGAACAGCCATTCTCAAACTGTGGGCCTGGGACCCACCTTTTTGGTGGTGATGACCCAATTTTTGGTGGATTGCTAAATTAATAGAGCAGATTATGCTATGTTAAACGAGCTGCTACTTGGGGGAAAGACTGCTGCCCAATCACCATTTTAGCCACACTCCTTGACACGTTTGGGAACCACTGCTCTAGAACATATCCCAGAGGCCTTTGCAACACAGAAAGGTGTTGCCAATTTTCATGGTAAATGATTGTGAGCCCCCCAGAAGCCAGGTTCATGTGGAAAGGGCTCCTTGAACGCTGAAAGCTTGAAAGACATTGATAAAAGGCCAGGAAAAGCTTACTGTGTCTGTCATTTCGGTCCCTTGTGCCGTCCACTTTGCCATCAGGAAGGATGCGTAAAAAGTGACCTCCGTTGCTGCAGTAAAGGAGTTTGGGCTTCTTGTAATTTCCCATCGGGAGGTCAAACTTTTCTGTCAGGGCTGTGAAGGTTGTTATTTCCCCTTCAGCCATCTCTTGCCCTATTTGGGTGTCAGGGCTTCAGCACTGGAAGAGAAGTTAAACAGATCTGTAGCAGTCATAGCAACAAAGTGCTCAGCATATTTACTCTAACTGCATATTCAAAGGTAGGAATGCAGTCTAGAATTAACCGTGTTGGGATTCCTTTATATAACAATTAACTCATCCCATTATCTGTTCAGGAAATGAATTACAGATAATGCTGTTGCTTCAAAATGACTATTTTCAATGTGTGAAAAGCCCATTTTGTATGTTATCATTATTATTACTACTACTATATACATAATGTTTTACAATGATAAGAAGCCATGTCTCTGCCCCAGGGGGCTCACAATCTAAAACCAGGAAGAGATGTGATAGTTAGACCGATGGGCATAAGATGTAGCGCCTAGCAACTGGCACTGATTGTTGACCCAGCCTGTGTTGACCTGAAACCAGGTTTACACTGGGATGATAGCTTTTTGCCTTGGGAAACATCCCTTGCAGAAGAAGACAGAGCTCCCAAATCTCTGAGGTGCCCCTTAAGCACTGGACAGTAGTGAAGGCTGGGAGTCTGGGAAAATAGGCAAACCAGCTCCCTTCTGAGTAAACTGCAACTAGGCAAAATGGGAAGGAGCAAGTTTATTCAAAGGCCATAAGAAGTATGGAAGGGTAACAGGCAAGGCACAGGGAACACTGGGCTGCACACAATTTGCCCCTGAAATGAAAATAACTCATCTTTACTCATTTTGATGTGCTGAACACAAAAATGACATCAAAATCTGTCAATTGGTTCTAGTTTAGGACATATGCAGTACACTGCGTACATAGGTGGTGGGAATGGACATTTACCAGTACACGTCTATGGAAGTATCGTGGATCTCCCACAAAGTACAGCAAATTTTGCATTTTCATTGTTGTATTTGTGTTCAACACCTCAAAATGTATAATAAATGAGAAATTTAATTGCATATTCGCGACACTTGGGAGATAACGTAGGGGGCCTGCACCAGTCTCTCTCAACCGGGATTGCGCTCTAAATCCTGAAATCCTATATACACTTACCTGGGAATAAGATCCACTGAATTCAGTGGGACTCACTTCTGAGCAGACATGCATAGGATTGCATTGTAAGAGATGGTATGCCAGGTGTGTGTGTGTGTGTGTGTGTGTGTGTGTGTGAGAGAGAGAGAGAGAGAAAGAGAGAGAGAGAGCGAGAGAGAGATATTTTGGCATAAGGGTTGCCTTATATGGAATTCTGGAGAAAATTCATCCTCTAATGTAAGTTTTTCTTTTACTATATTGTAATAAGCACAGATTCTTCATTTTGATGGTGACAGTATTTTCTTGTATTTTTAATGAAGGTGTTGATATAATAAAGTATTGATTTTTTTTTAAATGAGCAGCTTGAGACAACCAGATGATGCATCTCAAGCCAAAGTCTGCTGAAAGAAAACTCTGGACACAAGGAAATGATGTAACCAGCCGTATATTCAATTAGCTTTTATTCTCCTCACCCACTGGGTATAATCCCTGCCTACTGCTGGGTTGGATGCTGACATCCAGTGTGGAATTCCATGGTTCACTCAAATGGACAACAATTTAGCTTCTTAACATCCTGGAAACTGATATCAAAGGTCTTAGTTGAGGGAGCAGGACATCCTGGACATGTGTGTTAATACAAGGCAAAATATACAGATCTCAGGACATGGAAATTTAATTGTGTTAATCTGCAATATATAACCTTGTCTCTCATTTCCCAGAGTGGAGTACAGGATTTTCAACAGACACTACACTAAGGAGGGCTGCCTGCTAGGCCATGATGCCTCCTTTATGCAGTTGTTGGTCAAACGATCCAAGTGCTACTTTGGATCGTTTTAGCAGAACAGCCGTCTTGGACATTTGGAAATGATTTTGTTAATTCCATGTTACTATTCTCCTTTAAGATTCTAAACTATTTTTAGAACCCACCCTGGCTTGCCAGCAGCCTTTGACTCCACAAGAGAAGTTGAATGAATACTATTTTCCACCCCCATTGTCCTGCTGTGCTAGACATGAGCGCTGTTCTCATACTTTTATGACCATGTTGTTGGTATTCCACACACATAGCTCTACTCATGGCTCTGCTATTATACTTTTGGCAAAGAGACGTCGGGTTTTACGGGAATGAAAGCGTGTGCAAGAGAGAGAGAGAGAGAGAGAGAGAGAGAGAGAGAGAGAGAGAGAGAGAGAGAG
>JAJKFI010000005.1:24216550-24239730 GCA_029204185.1 Lerista edwardsae
AGATAGAGCACCTGCGTGTCCTTGAGGTGGTCAGCTTCCCAGCTTGTTAGTGCAACCTGCTACACAGTAGCTGAACTCCCTTTAGATAGTGTAACATAAGCAGGCAATGTTTCTCACGGGAAGCGCTGGCTAGCAAACATCCACTTTCTCATGAGATCATGATGTTCAAAGGGTCACCCCATTGGTTAACATGGGGCACAAGGGTCTTCAGGTATCCACCTACCAGATATGCTCTGGCTACACCCCTTTGTTCCTATATAACTTATATTTTTACTGTGTGCGCACTGAGACTGAGACTGAGACTGTAACAACATGCGTTGAAAAGCCGCTTGTACGCGGCAAGCCTTCGCCGGCTTTCGCTGACCGGCAAATAGAACTTCTCACTTTCTAACTATCGCTACTGTAACCAATAAAAGACTTTGTTATTGAAATGTAGCGATCGCTTCGTTCCTCCGCTCCGATCGCGCTAGGCAAGCGCTGAATGGGTCCACAAGCCCCCAACTCTGCTATAAACACTCCAAATAAACAACACCATGTTTGTTGTATCTCTGGAATCTTGCAAAGCATTTTCAGAAAGTAAAATTAAAAATAATTTTTTTTTGTTCTTTTAATTTGTATTGCTCTTTGGAGCAAACTTTAAAAAACCTTAAAATTGGGAAAGGGGCATTCTGAAATCTGTGATTCCCATTGGAATTCAAAAGGAGGAGAAACTCAATGGCTTTCATAGTAGAAAACTGCTTATATCTGCCCTGAAGAACAAGCCAACAATGTCTGTGTGAATAAAATGGTATACCTAATACAGAAGATTTAATTTTTTCATCATCATCATCATCATCATCATCATCATCATCATCATCATCATCATCGCAACACACTAGCATTATGGGTGATGAATTATTAGCATGATGAGCAATGAATTATTGGTTTTTAAATCATCTGGGCAGAGCCTTCATTTTTTATAAGTACCCAATACAACAATAACTATACCCCCTTGCGCCTATACCCCGTAAAGCGCATCCACGTCGGCGCTGTGGTGCTGGGCAAGCAGCAGTGCAAGCAGCAGTGCAGGCACTCGGGCGCTGGCCATGTGCCACTCCAACATTGGCGTTGCTTGGTCAGTGCAGGGCCTCTGCGAGGGCGTTCCAGAAGCGTTCCAGGGGCGTATCTGGGCGGCGCAGTGTGGGGAGACGGTGGTTGTGATGCGGTTGTGACACAGGCTAGCCGTAGTGCCAAATCCTAAAGCCCGTCCCCAGCCAGGGTGGCCCTGATTCGGGCTGCTCCTGCGTACATTCCTCTGCGCCTGCTATTTTGCCGGCGCAGATTGGAGCAGGCCCATAGGGGCAACTGGGGCTTACACAGGTGCAAGGGGAAAACCTCCCCTTGTCCCGCATGTTGCTGCTGCTGCCTCCAAATGGGCTGTAGGATACAGCCCTGCTATGTCGGCCTTACTGGCTGGCTGTGTATAGGATTGCACTCTAAATAAAATTATGTACTACTATAACTACTACTGTTCCAACTCCTGATAATAACAACTGTACTGTGCAGGAAACAGTGGATCCAGTGGAAACAGTGGAAATTTGTGAACTTCGTGTTGAAAAGCGGTATATAAGTACCTGTTGATTGATTGATTGATTGATCCAATGCCTGAGTATTATTTCCTTTCCCAACCGTCCCAACCTTCTTTCCAAATAGCACTCTCTAGATTTCAGCCAGGAGTTAGTCGAAATGTGAAACAATTTAACTTCAGACATTTGCTGTTCAATGTTTAAAGCAGCAATTCTCAAACTTTTTAGATCGGGACCCACTTTTTAGAATGACAATCTGTCTGTCGGTTCCCACCGAAAGTGATGTCATTAACTTAGAAGTGATGTCATAGCTGAAAATGACAACATCAAGCAGGAAAAATTTTTAACACCCCCATATGACAAAATCAAATAAAATCAATCAATTAAGCAAGTAAATTAAAAGTTTACAGTAAGTTAAAAATCTATATTTATAAAAATGGACGTGGACGGGTATGTCTGTATGTCTGTATGTTCTGAATAGGCTTCCCCACGCCTTGACCGAGTGCCACGAAACTTGGCACACACGTACCTTGCAGCCTGGAAAGAAACACTGCGGGGGTCAGACCCCCCTAGCGCCCCCGGGGGTGGGGGTACGCGGGGGTCTTCGCGTGAACATCGTCGGAAACGTCCGAGATCGGCATCAAATCCACAGTTTTCGGGGTCGCCGAGATGAGTGGCGACCCTCCCGATGCCGTTGGAGTCCAGGTTCAGCCCCCACCCGACGTGGGGGGCAAAAAGGGGTGCGAGACACAGCGTCCGCCATGCCCTGCTGGAACGCCTGGACCGATTGGCATGAAACTCGGCATGCGGAAGCCTAGCAGCCTGGCCGCAAATACTGCGGGGGTCGGGCCCCCCTACCGCCCCCGGGGGTGGGGGTACGGGGGGGCCGACGTGAGAACGGTCAAAACCGGCCAAACCTGGAGTCAAATCCAAAGTTTTCGGGGTCGCCGAGATGAGTGGCGACGCTCCCAATGCAGTTGAAGTCTGGGTGTGCCCCCCCACGTGGGGGGCAGGAAGGGGTGCGAGACACAGCGTCCGCCATGCCCTGCTGGAACGCCTGGACCGATTGGCACCAAACTCGGCATGCGGAAGCCTAGCAGCCTGGCCACAAACACTGCGGGGAGCGGGGCCCCCTAGCGCCCCCGGGGGTGGGGGTACACGGGGGTCCCCACTTGAAAACGGTCGAAAATGGCCAATATTGGTGTCAAATCCATAGTTTCCGAGGTTGCCGGAGCGAGCGGCGATGCTCCTGACACCGTCAGAGTCCGGGTTCACCCCCCCTCGGCATGGGGTGCGGGAAGGGGTGCAAGACACAATATCTGCCATGCCCTGCTGGGACGCCTGGACCGATGTGCACCAGACTTGCCATGCGCGTGCCTTCCAGCCTGGCAACAGACACTCTGGGGGTCAGGCCTCCCTAGCGCCCCAGGGGGGCAGGGCCCCCACGTGGAAATGGCTGGAAATGGACGAAATCGTCCTCGGTTCTGTCATTTCTGGGCTCACTGAGGCGAACAGCGACGCTGTGGGAGTTCGGGTCCGCACCCCCCAATGTGGGGGACGGGAAGGGGTGCAATACGAGATGTCCACCATGCCCCACTGTGACTCCTGGAGCACTTGGCACCAGACCCGGCATGCATATGCCTTGCGGCCTGGCGACAAACACTGTGGGGGTCAGGCCCCCCCAGTGCCCCCGGGGGTGGGGGTGCGCAGGGGGCCCCAGGTGAAAATGGTTGAAAACGCCCAAAATTGGGAGATGGGTCAGGGATGGGTCAGGGATGGGAGATATAAACACCCGGGCAACGCCGGGTAACACAAAGCTAGTATTTAAAATAAAGAAGAAACCTCCTAACCCTCCCAAGCAGTTGCTGATCTGTAAAAAATAAATAAATCCCCAAACACTCCAAAGACTACAATCTTATCCATGCTTGCCTGGGAGTAAGCCCCATTGGTTATGATTGTTAAAAGCATAAACATAGTAACCTGTTAAAAGTACAGATCTGTAACAGTTCCTTAAATGCAGTCACATACTGTGGTAGCATCAAGTCTAATATATTAAAAATAAAATACACTTTGAAATGAATAGGGACCCACCTGAAACTGGCTCATGACTCACCTGGTGAGTCCCAACTCACAGACAGAAAAGCATTTGTTTAAAGTATTTCAGAATACCATGTCCTCAATTTTGTCTATTCCCAGCTTCATTTTTCATCTGCTTTAAGCCCTCCAGTGGTTTTCTTTTACGAAGTAAAACCTTCAGAAACTCTTTAAGAACTATTTTTCTTCATGTCCTTTCTATAAAATGTTCTGGGTTCTCCCCCGCCCCATCATCTTTTCAAAGTAATACCTTGTTCTATACCTGTCCAATTACAATAACATTTAGAGTGCAATCCTAACCTGGAGTTAGGCCGGCACAGTTAGGCCAGCAAAGTTGGCTGCCACAAGGGCCATCATAAAGCGTGTTTGGACCACACTTGGAATCAGGGAAGATGGCGCACGTCTGTGTGCTGGTCTTTCTGACTCCAAGAGTGGTCCCAACGTACTTTACGATGTCCCTTGTGCTGGCCTAACTGTGCTGGCCTAACTCCAGGTTAGGACTGCGCTCTTAAGTAATTACATTTATACAGCCTCTTTGGTTTATGTAGGTGAGAGTTTACACAGGGCTGCCTCTGACACTCTTCCAGGATATCAATACAAGGGATCGCAAAATCAGATTGTTGGGATATTGAAATGGGGCAGAGGAAATTTATAGACTTGTATGGTAGGTTCCTGCCTGGAGACATGGAGCCCGAATGGCAACATGGGATTCTGCCTGGTGATATGAGTAAATGGCAACATGAGATTCTGCCCGGTGATATGAGTAAATGGTAACATAGAGATCTGCCTGGAGCTAAGAGTTAAAATGGTAACGTGAATTTGCCCAGAGACAGCAGAGAGTTTGCCTGGTGATAAGGTCATGTGATCGTGATGACTGGAGAACATATAAATAAAAGACCAGGGATACAAGTTACCAGTTAGTTTGGAGAGTTTAGAGAGTTTAGAGGTTTAACTGTCAAGTGTTTAACTGTCAGTTACAGAGAGTTTGAAGTGTGTGTGCTTGAGAGAAGTCTTTTGGATGAGAGCTGAACATTGATTTATAGAAGCTATGCACAGAGTTTGCTGATGTTGCTGAAACAGATGTAAAGAAGAGTAACTACAATAATACAGAAGTTTTGTTAAAGAAGTCTCTGAGTTATTTCTTGTCAGTGATCATCGGTGTTGGAGCTCTGAGTAAACCACTCTGCAGGAGGACTAGCAGCATATTCATATTTATATTATTTCCTCCATTATCTCAAAAAATATAACAACACAGATGGAGTCCTAGTACAAAGCAATTAAGACTATTCTAATGCTACAAAAAGAGACTACATCCTATGCCAGGGGTCTCCAAACTACCCATACAACTTTGCATGGTCCATGTATTGCTAGTTACTTCCAGATTGTGAGGCCAAATACGACAATAAACACCGGTCGGAGGCTCAGGCCAGATGAGAGGGCTTTTATGAGTGGGACCCCCTACCACTGCTTGCTTGTATTGCTGTCAGGCGGCAGGGGTCTGGAGGTCCTGTGCATACCACTGGACACCAAATCAAGTACCACCAGTGGTACAAGAACCACTGCTTGAGAAACACTGCTCTGATGGTAAATGGTAATGTTGTGCATTAAAGATATGAGGATTAAAATGTTGTTGTTATTGATGATGATGATATAAGGATGATTCACATGGTAGATTATGTTCTACCGGGAACACATTTCCATTTGAATAACTGTTCTTGGGTTCATTTTTACAGATATTACACTCCGGGTTTTTTTCCATTGAATTCTGGGTGAAATTCCGCATCCAACATTCCGCATGATGTTACTATTCCACCAAACTGCTATTTTAAAAATTTGGGGTGCAGTGATGTCACACATACACGAGGATGGCACCGGGGGCACCCCGCCCCCACCCCACTGAGAAACACTGAACACCAGGTCAGTGTCTCTCTGTGATTGCCACCTTGGAGCACATGCTGAAGGCAGGGGGTGGGGCTTCGGTGCATGTGCCTCAGAACAATGCATCTCAGCACAATGTCCACAGTTTCATAATTAGTGAACAGGGGGGCTAAGGTGTTCTATGTGATACTTTCCGCCACCATTAAAAAATGGCAAAAGGAGGTGGCAGGCTGGAATCCTGTACATACTCACCTAAGCAGTAAGTCCCACTGAACGGAATAGAACTTGAATTTGCATTTGGGTAGAGTAGCATAGGATTGTGCTGTCAGCCTTCCAGATAGGAGGGCATATCATAAAGCCTGTCTGGTGAAACGCTGGAAAGAAGGTGGAGTTACACCTCAGCTGGGAACCATCTATCATGGGCTGAGATTGAAATGCACTTTATAGGGTGATGGCTGGAACTGGGGTTCAGTGAACAATTGGAGCTGGGTGGGAAAAGGGATGCTGCTTAACTGCTGGGAGAAGGGGAACTCAAAAGGAAAGGTAATAGGGTATGGTTGGAGTCAGGCCTGAATGGGGATGGGACACAGGTATACATTCTTCAAATAAACAAACAAATAAATAAATAAATGTTATATTGGGATGGGTATGTTTAATAATGAAATGAGAAAAATACTATAATACACAATGAATAATAATTAAAAAATGTTTAAAGCCTGTTATGGTCAAAATATTCCCTTTATTTCATCTACATGCTTGCAGTGAAAAAGTGAGAGAATGTACTCTTTTCTTATTCTTAGCTCTTCTGTTTGCACATACAAATGGTTTAAAACTGTACTAAAGGGGTAATTAATTTGGGTTGTATACTGTATAGCTTTAAATAAGCAAATAAGTTCTGAACAGAGCAGTAGGCAAAGTTATCTGTGACAGCTGCAGAAATCCAGATCTGTTGATGTTATTTTTCAAAGAGCGCAATCCTATGCCCCCATTGCACCAGCGCTCTTGTGCCAGCCGAGCGCTGTCGCAAATGTGCCGTCAAGTGCATCAGCATCAGCGGTATAGCGCTGGACCAGCGTAAGCAGCAGCGCAAATGCTCAGGTGCCACTGTGACTGCCAGCAGTGCTGGCCTTGTGCCAGTCGAGCGTCAGCAGCATGCAATTGGCGCTGGGCCTCGCCAACAACGTTCCAGAGGCGTGCCGGGGGCGTAACTGGGTGGCGCAGTGGGCGAAGATGGGGGTTGTGATGCAAGATGGCCTTAGTGCCAGATCCTAAACCCTGTCCCCTGCCTTGACGGTCCCAATTTGGGCCACTCCTGCACATGTGCACCTGCGCCTGCAAAACAGCAGGCACAGATTCGAGCAGCCCCATTGGGGCTTATGCTGGTGTAAGGGGAAAACCTCCCCTTGGCCTGCACTTCGCTGCCGCCACCTCCTAATGGGCTTTAGGATACAGCCCTGCTATGTCAGGCTTCCTATGTCAGCCTTACTTAGGATTGCGCTGAAATTTTTTAAAAAATTTTTTCTATCTTTGTGCCTATTTATTTTTTTGTTATGATGTTTGGTCTCTGCAAAAGAGAATCTGAGGAAAAAATGAAAAATAAGAGGGTTCTCTGACTATATTGTAACGTTTTTACCATAGATCAGTAATTGAGATAAATGCGGTATATGAACTGAACTTCATAGTACAGTATTTACCTACTAGCTTGTTAGCTCCAGCAAACTCCAGCAATCCAACTTCAAATTGGCTTGCAAGAGTGACACCTAGTGGTTGTTTGAGTCTGGCATGTTAGCAATTTCCTTCCAGGAGAGTAGACAAATTCATCCTGCATGTGGGAAACCACAGAATGAAGTTAGTGGAAAATTAAAACAGATTCTTCAGCAGGAAATGCCAGCAGGTTTCAGATCTGATCTACAGAATCTCAAGAATAAGCTAAGACTGTGTCAAAAGAGGTAGCAAGCTGATTCCTGTGCCTTTCTTGGGCTCAATGAAGACTCCATGTCTGTAATCAGGGCAGGCTTTAAGACAATGTGGGTCTGCACCACCAGGGCCTGCACCAGCGCAGCCAGCATTTTGCCTGCTGCTGCAGCTGGGATCTCGATGGGCTGTAGGTCAGTGGGGCAAACAGAACAGCTTTACCTTGGGCCCTCCCACCTGCCCCTGCCTCCAAACTGCCCAAAATGGGCTTCCTGGAAGCAGTTGGTGGTGCCGTCGTCATGTCACCACCTACTATTTCCATGTGCCACACTTTGCACGTGGCACCACAAGCGCTCTTCTGGGTGAGTGGGAGGCCCTGCAGAGAGGGTGGGGGCCAGTGATGTCATGCAGGGGGTACGCGGGGGTACGCGAATACCGATTTCTAGGATTACAGCTGGCCCCGCCCATTCGCCCGCCCACTCGTCGACTCCGCCCTCTGCAATGTTTGAATTTCCTGCATGTTTGAGTTGCTTGCATGTTCTCAGAGCCAGGCAGGCAGGCAGGCAGCGAGCGGAGCCTTTCCTTTCCTTGCCACTGAAAAATGAGTTGCTCTGGGGTCCTTAACATGTTCTGGGGGTGCTGTGGAATACTGTTGCAACTGTTGGGTCAGTTTAAAATCATCTGAGGCCTCAAAAAGGGCTTTTTTCATGTCACTTCCTGCCACGACCTCACTTCTGGCTTATGACGTCACTTCCGGTGGGCGGGTCCCAACACGTGCCAATCAAAAGTGAGTACCTGTTCTTAAATCATTTAGATGACACCACTGGTGGGGACCACACGGGATTGCCCCACATTGGGCCCTGCTGCTCCTGGAGCCAGCCCTGTCTGTAACAGTACAGTTGTTATCCACTTTGGTTTCAGGGCGGGGGAGGGAAGAAGAAAAGGGAAAGAGAGATACAGGGAAGATGGCTACTATTATATGAGAATCACAGTTCAAAGACTGCTCTGGATGTTGCTGTCAAAACTGATGAATAGGGGTGGGTTTTTGTGTGTTAAACACCACATAAAAACACAAAACACCAACCTTTGGGGGTTAAAATATTTGAATAAAAAACACAAAACACTTCGTTTTGGGGGTTAAAATATTTTCCAGAAATTAAAATAGAGGACTTTTTCAATTAGAAATAATAATGTAGCTCCATTTGCTGACACTATGAGCACAATCTTAACCTGGAGTTAGGCTGGCACAGAGGCCAGCAAAGTTTAGTCAGCACAAGGGCCACCATAAAGCACATTTGGACCACTCTCAGAGTCAGGGAGGATGGCGCATGTCTGTGTGCTGACCTCTCTGACTCCAGGAGTGGTCCAAACATACTTTATGGTGTCCCTTGTGCTGACCAAACTTTGCTGGCCTAACTGTGCCAGCCTAACTCCAGGTTAGGATTGCGCCCTATCTCACTTATATCACCTACTTAGTACACTAGTGCACCATACTAAAGTTCTTCTCACATGGGCAGACCCATCCTGTGGTGCTTTGGTGCTAGATGGAGCCAAAATTGTGACAGCTGTTTCATATGGGCACCGAGGCAGCCGATGGAGCCACCCTGGGGTAAGCTATCCTCAGATCTTTGTCCACCTTTGAGCAGGCACAGAATCAAGGAGGCCTGTGGAGGCCTCTGCATCTCAGGAGGGAGCATGGGATATGGCTCGTTCCACCTCCTCCCCACCTTCCTCCCACCCTGAAAAAGCTTGCTGGTGGCTGGTGATAAAACTTACTGCCAGGTGCC
The DNA here is from genome assembly GCA_029204185.1 of Lerista edwardsae. Classification (NCBI taxonomy): domain Eukaryota; kingdom Metazoa; phylum Chordata; class Lepidosauria; order Squamata; family Scincidae; genus Lerista; species Lerista edwardsae. Next base: position 24,225,789 of record JAJKFI010000005.1, read on the forward strand.
ACAAGCAGCAAGTCTTCCTGACCCTGACACGTGGCACTGATTGGCACTGCCTCAGTGCTGGCGGTACTCTAGAACCGCCACTGTGTACGTGCTTTCCAGCACATTCACACTACAAGTGCTAGCAATAGAAGCGTATTGCCAGTACTAGAGCCCATAAGATTGGGCTCTTACCGCCTGTTCTCAGAAGGACTCAGGGTAGTTTACATGGTGGTTAATCAAATTTGAAGCATAAACACTTAACTGAACCAACCATCTCAAGTATTTTGTAATCAACAAGGTCAAACATTAACATTTAATTAAGAAAGTTACCCCACCCCCATTCAGTTGTACTGATAGCTGTAATTTTGAATGCTTTTACTCAGTCATTAATTCCTCAGAGGAAACTGCTAAATGGCAAAGAACAAGAATGGGTAGGAAGCAGTGATGTCATGCAGGGGGAACGCGGGGGAACTCAGTTCCACTAGTTACAATTAGGGCTGACTCCGCCCACTTCACTCTCCCCCCCCTCCCCCTCCCAATTCCTCTGCAAAGAGCTTTTCTTCTTGGTTGGCCGGCACTCAGAGGGTTAAAGGGAGAGACTCCGGATTCCTAGGGGGCGAAGGCAGGGATGTCATTCAGGGGGAACAGACCAGATCCTAACGGGCTCCGTGGCTGGTTCCGGGTTCCTGATAAGTGCCAATCAAAAGTGAGTTCCTGTTCCTAAGTCATTTGAATGACACCACTGGTAGGAAGCATTTCGGGGTGTGGGGAGCAGAGAGAGAGAGTGGGTCCGTGAGTGGGCCTATGAGTGTGTCAGCCTAGGGAGGGGGTAGAAACAGAGCCTAACCCCTGGCCCTGTCAGCTCTGCACAGGCCTCGTGGATTTCAGCTGCTGAGGCTTACCATGGGGTAAGGGTAAAATATCCCTTTACCACAAGGCAGCCTCCAGATGCCTCCTACACCGTGCTGGATACAGTGCAGGCCTACACTGGATACAGCTTGGGCTGCCTGTTGCATGTTTGTAGGAGTTTCTGTGCACAGAGGACAACTTTTATGTCCCTCAGTTTTCAATCTTTAATGGCAAAAATTCTTGTAGAATGATAATGTTAGGTGTAAGAACACAATTTATATGGAGTTGTGGGGAAATTGGGAGTCTTGGGCATTATATATTCACATGGCTCCATACAATTAAGCAAGAACTGCGAATGGCCCTGGTTCTCACTGCATTTTTGGCCCCTGCAGAGATTTGTTTTCTGTCAGAAGGTGACCTTGAGGAGGTAACCAGGAAGGTGGTCGCTTTGGCAGTGGCAGCTTCTCATGAGCTTCTCATGATCTTTCCGGAAAAGCAATGCAGCACACTGTGCAGGTGACATTTTCATGCTGCATTGTAAAAAATATGTAATACTGTGCAACTTTATAGAGAGTTTTCTTGTCCATATAATTTTCTTCTATATTCCTGTGCCAAACAGTTAAAACAGCACACGTTTATCTAAAAATTAATCTGTTCAGGCAACAAGAAATGATACACATTAACTGTTTGTTTTTTTAAATCTGATTCCATTCCAGTCATTCAAATCATGGAAAGTTTTTAATTTTGCCAGCTAGGATTTTCTTTCTCTGTGGCCTTGTCTGCATTTTCAAACAAATGCCACATTAGCTGCCACAGTAAGCAGATCTTATTGTGACATGTGAAAGGCTTTAATTGTTAATTCCCAACGTGAACCAGATGCCTGGGGCCTATTGTGTGGGAGGAATAAACTGGACACCACAACATAGGATGCCTTTTCTTCTTCTTCTTCTAGTGGAAAATACACTATAAGACACAGATGCTCATGCTTGAGATGCTCCACATTTTTTAAACTGTTTCCATCAAAGAGAGATTTGTCAAATCCCTTACTATTGAGCTAGTTTTGGAATTTAATTCCCATTCATTGATAGGGAAGTATCCATTCATGGGATACAGTAACACTATATGTATATTATATATTAAAAAGCTAGTTCACACACACACACACACACACACACACACACACAGAGAGAGAGAGAGAGAGAGAGAGAGAGAGAGAGAGAGAGTATAATTTTAAGGATGGAAATGTTTTGAAGATCATTTAACACAATCCTCTGCTATGGCAGTAAGGCTGGTTTCTCAATCAGTTAATTTTAAGTGCATGTAATACAATGGTCTACAGAAGCATCCAGACTACAGGATGCGCAACGCATAGCAAGAGGGTTCAAAGAGCAATATGCCAAAGGTGCCATTAAAGGAAGAAAGAGCTCATGCTTGTTCCAAAATGCAAACAGTCTGTGACCAGCATAAGTGGCACCCACAGACCTTCAGATTTAGGCTCCATTGGGGTAGCATAAGAGGAGGCCAGATCAAGCCTGGTTTTTCCAGACTATTCAGAGCCAGACCAGGCAGTGTCAGTGTGAAACAGGCTGCACTTCCCTTTGAGACTAATTCATGCACGTCTGATAAATCCTTCCTGGGTTACTGATACCTTAAGAGAAAGTGGCAAACATAGCCCTTACTTCCTTTTCTTGGAAAACTGCAATGTGCTTCTCTTCCCCTCTGGCTAGCAAAACGGTATCTTTCAGCAGCAGACAAATCACACCGGGTAAATAATCATGGAGAGGTAGCTTCTGTATAGTATTAAAAGCTACATGATGCTAGCCTCTACTATGCCTTGGAATCAAGCCACAGAATTTTCCCTACAATAATGAAAGACATTTGCTTACCTGGTAACAACTGTGTCACTGAAAAGCCCCTTTATAGATGCACTGTCTGCTGATGTTGAACATTTTCTAGGCAAGTCTCCCACTAGCACCAACCTGCTGAACTAGCAGTCAAAGAGGAGGCTGTTGATTCGTGAGGATATCAATAACCTCAGTCCTGCACTTAACTCTGCTCCAGGGCTCTGTCAGCATGTATAGTCAGGGTGCAACTGAACAGATGCCTGATGCATTTCTTCTACATGAACAATCGAAGGGAGAAGGTGGAGAACAGGACCTTTGGTCTTTGCAGTGGTTGTTGCTGGTGAGCAACTTGGCATGAATACAGTAAGTGGGTCAGACCAATCTGGTCATCAATGTTATCGGTAGGTTTCAGAAGAAAAATAAATTATAGTTTATTGAACTGGGGCAAAAGTATGCTGTTGGCTTCCTTTCCCTGCTTTCTGAGTAATCATGTGTCCAACGCAGCCACATCAAATGATGTAATCATTTCATGAGCCTCTCATTTAAAAATGGACAGTGTCATTAGTCATGATGGTCACCAGAAACATCAAACACAGAGGCAGGGACCTACCACAACAAAATGAATCATTCTGTTCTGATGCACACGCACTCGCCTCTGCACCTGGGAACATGAGAAAGGTGCTACTTGGGCTGTGACAGCTCACTTCTGACTTCATATAAGAACATAAGAACATTTTAAAAAGCCTTCCTGGATCAGGCCAAGGGCCCATCTAGTCCAACCTCCTGTACCTCACAGTGGCCCACCAGATGCCTGAGGGAACACAAAAGACAACCAGATACTTGTATCTCACTGCCACTCCCCTGCACCTGGCATTCTAAGGTAGCCTATTACCCTTGCACCACCCCCAAGGAGGACACCAGACTTGGGGTTTAACTTCATTAAACACAAGTTACCAGTTTTTAAGTCATGAAACCTACTGAACACCCGTCCCTCCCTCCCCAGTCTGAAGAAGGCAAAAAAACTTGTCACCCATGCCAATTCGGATGACAGAAAATGAGGCTGCACCGGCCTCACTGTGCCAAAAACGGGTGTGGGTAAGGTGCCAGTTTAGGAGCTTTTCTGGATGGGGGAAGGCGGGAGGGGGCAGAACAGGGGGAGGGAGAGTGGAGGGGCCGTCAGGCAGACGGGGCAGCCTGGGGAGCGGGGAGGACCCTGGATGATGCGCGGACTAGTGCTAAACAGGCCTCCCAACCTGCCCTGGATACAGGACACACACACACACACACACACACACACACACACCATATTGGTGAAAGTCCTCCAAACCCATGGATGATTCCTCCCAGAAGTGTTATGTAGATGTTAAGCAACACAGGGGAGAAAACAGAACTCCGAGCCGCTCTGAATACAAAAGTTCAGAATGCCAAACCGGCATCCCCCAATAATACCTTCAGGAATCTGCCAGGAAAATTGAGACCAGCCTTACCTGTAAGCTGTATAGCTGTATGGCTAGAATTCAGTCCCAGAGCAGCTTCCCCCTTGGTGTGTCAGCTTGCCAATGTTAATTGTCATCATTGAGCACTCTCACCCCCACCATTCAGCTTCACACCCTGACCTCAAAAATTAAAGGGAAATTTGTATGAGCCACTGTGGAAGGATGCCATGATCAATAGTGTTGAAAGTCGCTGAGTGATCCAACCAGACCAACAGGGATGCACTTCCCCACCTCCACCCCCAATCCAACCCCTAATGTAGAGCCAGAGCTTTGGGTGTGGTGACAGCTCTGGCAGCAGAAAAATCCCCCAGAATTTGGAAATTCCAAATCCCCTTTGGAGTCCCTCCACTCCATCAGTATCTGGGGGCTGTAAACTAGGGGGGGCACAATTAGCCTAACCCTACCAGGAAGTGATCTGTTCATGACAAAGGAGTGATCTCAACCTCCTCTACATCTAGCTCACCATCCACCTGGTCAGCAGTAGGCACCAGATCCAACATGTGTCCCATTGCATGTGTAGGATCAGAAATCAATACAGGCCTATGGTTGGCATGGCAGTTGTGAGTCTGAGCTGCTCCTATATTAGGGGCACCACATGGACACTGAAGTCCCCCAGAACCCACATTTCAACACCATACCTTGTTGAAAAGTGGTATATAAATACTTCTTCTTCTTCTTCTTCTTCTTCTTCTTCTTCTTCTTCTTCTTCAGAAGAAGAAGAAGAAGAAGAAGAAGAAGAAGAAGAAGAAGAAGAAGAAGAAGAAGAAGAAGAAGAAGAATCCACTATAAATCACGCTGGCCAGCTCAGGCAAAGAGACTGTTGGGCAGCAAATTAGGTGGAACACCAACAGAATCCCAGTCCTGTCTTGCCCATTTGGCACTACACAGAGATACGTGGAACTGGTGAATCGCTGGACTGGGAATCTGGCAAGGGGGACTGCATCACAATCAACTGTTATGACCCCACGTTCCTTTCCCTGCAGCCATGGCTGCTGCAGCACCCAGAAGCCTGGTGGACAATGCTGGAGAGAACAACTCCTCTAGTCATCCAAACAGATCTCCAAAATGCACAGCAGGTCACTGGATCAAGTCCTGGATCAGACTGATCTTACTATTAATTGACCTGGCATTTAAAAGCAGCCGCTTCATTCCAAGAATACTAGTTGCCTGCTCAGCTACAAAAGCTCACTGGATGATCATGGCACTGTCAGCCTCACAGGGTTCCTGGGAGGATAAAAGGGGAGAGGGCACCTCCCCACAACTCCTTGGAGAAAGGGTGAGATACAAACTATAATATTGGTTGTTGATTTTGCATTTCATGTTTCATTGGTTCATTAGGTACACCACGTACTTATTTTAATGATGTTATATGTTCTCCAAATGATCCAATATAGGCCGAAGAACAGAATATAAATTTAAAAAACAACATAATTATTGATTATAATGTAGGGCTACTTTATAGATGTGTTGTAGATGTAAAATCATAAGGCATCTATAGATGTGTTACAGATGCCTTATGATTTTGTTTGCAGGCATGCAGAACAGACAAGCATAATTCTTTTGTACTGTTGTAGCCTCATCTTCATCAAATGAAATGTGCATATTTGCATCTTTTACTTACATTCATTACGTATGCCTTGTCCCACTGCTTTTTCTCCATAATGGGTTGTCCTTGCCTCTCCCTTTGTTACTTACATAAAATTTATTGTACATTAGTACTTTTTTGTGTTCCACTGGATTCAATGGGTGGTGTCCTAGGCTTCATTAGTCCTGACTAAGGTAGGTAGAACAAAATTTAGGGTGCATCTAAATTTTTTGATACTTTATTTTTATTGAAACCATCTTTTTCTGGGTACTTGACACAATGAAATGGGCAATGTCACTGAGAGTGCAATCCTAACCTGGAGTTAGGCTGGCACAGTTATGTTGCAGTTTCACATCTCACAGTCAAGAACTGGCTGAAACTGGCATTCCGTCTCTCCGTCTGAGGATCAGATAGAACACCTGTGTGTCCTTCAGCAGGCAGCTTCCCAGCTTGTTAAGGATAGTAGCTGTACTCCCTTTTAAGATAGTGTAGAATAAGCAGGCAGTTTCACACGGGAAGCCCTGGCTGCAAACACTGCACATTCCCATGAGCTCATAGTGTTCTAAGAGTCACCCCATTGGGTAAAATGGGGCACAAGGGGTCTTCAGGTTCCCACCTACCAGATACACTCTGGCTGCATCCCTTTGTTCTGTTGTTAGAAAGAGTTTTTCACTGTGTGTGCTTAAGATGTAAAGCTGCACTGAAAACTGCCGCCTGCGAGCGGCCCAAGACTTCACCGGCTTCCTAGCCGGCAGATTGAACCTTTGTACCTTTCTTACTTTCGCTACAATAAAGAGACTTTGTTATGGAAATGTGGCGATTGCTTCAGTCCTTCGCACCGGAGCGCTAAGCCAAGCGCTGAAATGGGTCTCCAAGCCCCCAACTCTGCTACTATTTACACAAATCCACAACAAGTTAGGCCAGCAAAATTTGGCCAGCACAAGGGACACCCTAAAGTATGTTTGGACCACTCTTGGAGTCAGAGAGGCCAGCATACAGACGTGCGCCATCCTCCCTGACTCCGAAAGTGGTCCAAATGCACTTCATAGTGGCCCTTGTGCCAACTTTGCTGGCCTAACTGTGCCGGCCTAACTCCAGGTGAGAATTGCCCTCACAGAAGTATTGTCAAAATATTTGAATACAGTTATGACTTGAGACTGAATGACTGAGAAAAACTTGGGTAGTTGATATGTTTGAATGGAAAGCATTATCAAAATACAAAACACGTTACTCCACGCTGACTGCCTTGTGAGGTTAAACAGGGCCAGATATTCACACCACCTTCCCCTCCTCCTCCTCCACCACCTCCTTTATTTTGTGTGTGACACAGGTCTAAATGTCAGACCACAAAAACAAGACAGCTCAGGTTTGTTGGGTGTCTTGCTGCAGGTGTGGCTTCCTTAGCAGAAAGATTCTGTCCTAAACCACCTCCTACAGAAGTACTTAGCCATTTCCTCCTGCTCCATATTGCCAGAAAAATAGACCAATACAAAAACAACAAATCACCCCTCAACCAAGGCAAGGCATTTAATACACACATTTCAGCATGCCATTTATAGACATCATTCTGTCCTTTTCCTCTGTCTCATTCCTTGTGCATTTGAAAATATAAATGGCTAGTTGTTTGTGGTCAGGAGCACTCACAACTTAGGCCCTGTCCAGTAACACCAGAAGTCGACACATCCCATGACAAGGAATTTGCTGCTGTGCATGCACAAAGACTCCAATCCAAGACCATTTCTGTACAATTTTTTCCCCAATGGACTAATGGGAATAATGCCATTTCCCTGACATCAGGCCTGGACCTTGAGACAAAGACCTGTGGAAGGGGAGCCTTCAGTTTTGTCCAGGCTACTTGAGAGCTGTAGACATAAGGATGGCTTTGTATCTAGCCATCTAGATTTTGGTCTTAGCTGGTCAATGAAGGGTTCTTGTATCATTTTGTATCATTGTGTTTTTGTTATCACATGTAATGCCTTTGTAACTACCAGGATTGGCTACTGTAATCCATTCTACACTGGGCTGCTCATGAAGTGATTCATGAGCTTCATCTGGTATTAGTGCTACTGATAGCCTCTGGGGAGCATTTTGCAATGGGATTGTGGCAACTGTCCTTGCTGTCAGTGAGTTTCTGCATGAAAGTCAAATACTGATATTGCTCTTTAAAGTCCTTTATAGTCTAGAACCTACAATTTCAGAAAGCAAGATACTTTCCTTATATGATTTCTCTTTAAGAGCATAAGAAGAGCCCCACTGGATCAGACCAAAGGCCCATCTAGTCCAGCTTCCTGTATCTCACAATGGCCCACCAGATGCCTCATGGAGCACACAAGACAACTAGATACTAGCATCTCGTTGCCATTCCCCTGCATCTGGCATTCTAAGGCAGCTTAATTCTAAAGGATGGTGCTTGCACTACCCATCTCGAACTGTAGCCTGTGATGGACTTTTTTTTTGAAATTTTTTTTAGTTTTAGGTATGGGGAATGGAAAGGATAATACATAGGAAAAGGGTACAAAGGTTCACACAAAAGGTCCACACTGATTACAGCTTGGTCATCTTACCTATATTAATGTTTGCATTCAATCTATATCATAACTTTAACATTGTTTAATTATCCTGTATACAAAACTTACGATCTCTTATTTTCCATTTATAATTATCTAATTAACTCTTAACATTTCTATATCATAATACATTAACTTGTGATGTTTATTCTACTATCCCTCTGTAAATTTACCACAATGTAACCACAGTAAGTAAAAGACACTGAGAACAATATTTAAAAACATTAAACATTTAACATGAACATTGTTCAATCATCTTCTTAAATATCTCTGAAACAGACATACAATTACTACTTTCAATTTCTCTAATTAGTACATAAGGATATCAAAAATAAAAATAAAAATAAATTCTTTTGAATTGTTTTTAGCTTTGAGGGGAAGATCACATTTAATAAAAGTATCTTAATCTATAGTTTCATCATAGTCTCCTTTATTTAAGTATTATCTTTTTCTCATTAGCTATATCTTCCCTGATTCAGTCATCAAATTTTGGGTGTCTTTCACTCAAGGATTCTTCTTGTTCTTGTTCTTGTTCTTCTAATTCTTCTTGTTCTTGTTCTTGTTCTTGTTCTTGTTCTTCTTCTTCTTCTTCTTCTTCTTCTTCTTCTTCTTCTTCTTCTTCCTCCTCCATTTTTTATTCTTCATTTTCAATTCTGCATCTCAATCTTAAACATTAATAGATCCAGTTGTTGTTTCCTGGCATTTATCTCCAACTCTCTATAAAATTCTTCAATAACCTCTGTTTTTGTCTCCAAGAGGCCCTGCATTTTAGTCATAAACCCTGACTGGTCTGAGTTTATCTTCAGCACTCTATATGTCTCCTGTGTAAGCTTTATTTGTTCCTCCATTAAAACTACTTCCCTTCCTGGAGCTATCCGGCCTGCAGTTTGCTTACGAGTAGGCTCTATTTTTATCTCCAAGGGGTTCTGTATTCTAGTCACAGAACCTGACTGATCTAGTTGCAGCTCCAAATAATTTATCTCTATTTGGTCTGTTATCTTGTCTGCCTTTTTAGTTCTATTCATAGATTTATCAAGATAGCTAACTTTTTCTGATACACTCTCTAAATCTTGTAAGACTTTCCCTCCAATATAAATAATTACCACTTCCTGCCATTTTTCTTTGAATTCCTTCCTCAAATTTCTGTGAGTAGTTTGAATAATAAAATCTGTGTAGATTGGCTGTTATTATCCTGTCTTAAAAATTATTGTGTTCTTTCTTGTCTTTCTTGTCTTGACATCTTTTGGCCTCAAGGTATAGGAAGCTACACCAACATATGTTTATGAATAAAAATATTTTTTCCTTGCTTCTCTATCCAGCAGTTGTATACTTATTAAGAGAATTATGCAATGGCCATCAATATTTATAAACCACAATCACTTCAATTGAACATCTGTGCTTATATATTCTGTTTTGCAAACATATATCTCTTTAAATGTCTAGACACAACATGGCTTTTTATCTATAACCAGTTCAGCCAGTTAAAGTGAAAGTAATTCAGTCTTTGTCCTTTCTGCCTGCTCTGCTGTTTAATGCACCATCTTCGTTTTCAAACTTCCCAGATATAATTCAGTCATGTTTATAAATTCAGTCAATTTCACTTGATTTACAATTTAGATAAATTAAAGTCTTATTGTAAGTTCGATTACTGCCAGCAATCTCTCCCTCTCATATATTCCTCAGTTGGAGCAGGGCATTTCCAAAGCGCCTCAGCCATAAATCTACCACATTTGTCTTCCGTCCCTGTCGTAATCCACAAAACCAAGCAGGCAAACAGACCAACTCACCCAAATACGTCTAGTCCAAAATAGTTCAAAAAACGAATATCAATCCAGAGTCTGTCACAGCCCACACCGCCCAAATTAAACAATCTAAAATCTCACAAACCCTTCAGAAATCCTTCAGCAGCCATATAAGGAAAAAGTCCTCATCAGTTGTCTTTAAATCATGTAAGTCTTTCTATTAATTCAGAAGAGAAAAGGCGGGGAATCCACTGTTTTCACTCCCGGTTTATCTTTTGTTTCTCAGTTGTGGTTCAAGTCTTAAGTCTTTGATCTTCCATCTATTTTAGATAATGAAGTCACAAAGTATTTTAGAAAGAATTAATTGTCATTAAAATGTAATTCCAAGTACAAGTTCTCAAGTCCTTCCAAGATTTGTGTTGCTGGTCTCGATGTAGAGGGAGGAGGGGTCGCTTTGAAACTGCTCTGTCTGGTATCTTTATTCTTCTTCAGTTTCAGATAGTAGAATCCTATATGTCTTGCTCAATTTGGTGTTGTTGAATTGTAGTTCTTAAATTGTAGATCTTGAATTTAAGTTACGATTTCTTTCCAAAACTTCTATAGCTGCTCTCAGTGTGTGGGAAGCAGGAGAAAAGAGCTATTCCGGACAATGGCGTCCGGATCCAGCATTTTTTCTCAAAACAGCAACATTGAGCCTTCCAAAGCAACCTTTCTTTGGTGCTGCCTTTCAGGTTAAAGGGACGCTTACACCCTAGACCCACTCCTGGGTTCTTAGGGGGGATGCTACTCAAGAATAGACCCCTGAAAAAGAAAGCTTTGTGTCAGATCCCCTCAGAGAGTGAGAGAATCGTGGCACCACGCTCTAAACTTGGCCCCGCCTCCCTGTGATGGACTTTTTCATCCAGAAATCTTTTCAGTCCCCTTTTAAAGGCACCTAGGCCAGATACCATCAACACCTCCTGTGGCAAGGAGTTCCACAGATTAATTACCCACTGGATAAAAAAGTATTTCCTTATATCTGTTCTCATTGTCCCAGTTGTTTTTGTTTCTTTACCTCTGCTTTGTTTATTAACTGCTGGACTTCCCTGCTCAGAGTCCTCACAATGGAAGCAATCACAACATCTGAGGGCAAAACAGAGTCTTTTCTGCAATTGTCCCGAAATTATGGAATGATATCCTAGAAGAAATACATCCTTGCTGTTTTCCAGAAGCAAAGTAAAGCTAGTTTTGTGAAGTATGTGGTCAGAGCTGGGGTTTGGAGGATTCAGTTTTCCGGTCACTGCCAGCTGTTAATTTTGGATGTTGATTTCGATACCATGAAATTGCTTGTTGGCTTTTGCATTGGTAAGGCACATTCAAGCAATGGAAGAGGGAATAATAAATGAATACATTGGTCTCTTTGGCTGAAATTTTGAAATATGCTTGGGGGGTCAATTTGGTAGGCAGGACTTGTCAGAGACACAAACAAGCCTTCCAGCACTGCTATGGTTATTTTTGTTCCCCAAATCAATTGCTTTCAGATTTGAGTGGGCCACCATGGTGATGTTTAATAACCTCTACAGCTCAGACTATGGCAGAAGTTCCCAAAGTTTGGGAAGCACTCTAAGTGTTTGTGGGGGTGGGGCAAAGGCAATGACGCAATCCCCAGGATCGCATCACTGGCTGGGTCGACAGGGGTTGCAGGTGCCTTACCTGTTGTTGCACTGGGCTCCGAGGGTTGCGGGGACCCCTGAGGAAGCCTCCCCAGGGCTCCCCAAACATCTGCAGAATTAAAAAAAGCAATCGTGATCCACTTCCAATTTTGCGATTGCAACCCAGAAGAGGATTGCGATCGCCTTTTTTTAGTTCTGCACCCCTCAGAGCCCGGCACCGTGATAGGTAAGGCATTTGCAGCCCCTGTCAATCCAGGCAGTGACGCGATCCTGAGGATTGTCTTGCTGCCTTCGCCCTGCCCCCAAAGGCAGAGGGGCAGAGGCTTTTGGGCTGGGATGTCGCAACACCCCAGTTTGAAAACCCCTTGACTGTGGTAAGATGAGATGTCCACAAGGCAGGAAGGTCATTTTGGATAGCATCCCATTCGCTATGAACAGAACGTTGCTCTGTGAATGGAAGGCAGGTACACAAAGGGTGGTACAAGTGGAAGGGGCTCTTGCATGAGGGGAATGCTCCTTCCTCCACCAAGGGAGCTTCTGACAGCAGAAGTGCTAGTCAGGATAATACCCTTTTTTCTAAATAAAGGTAAGTAAGAGGCCAAAAGGGCCACTCTAAAATAGATTGTATTCCCTCGCTCAAAGCTACCCTACACAGAGCATTTCAATTTGAGACAATCTCTTACTCGTCCTGCAATCTGAAGTGGTACAATCCAGAAATAGTTTTGTCATGAGATCTGCTGTTTAGTGTAGCCTTGATTTATATGCCTTTACGGGGGAGCCTGATAATATACAAAGCTCTACTATCGTGTAACTTTTGCAGCTGAAATGTTGCTTTGCATCAGCAGACCACAGCTGAGCAATGATATACTACTTATTTTTCGGAAAGAAGGGGGAACCCTGACTTGGGTCAGAATGGGCTAGCCCTAGAGCCCTGGGGATACTGTGAGAATCCTGGTAAAGCAGGAAAGTGGTCTGGCCCTTTCAGCTTACTGAAAAGGGCTTCTTGCATGGCACGCTCATTCGATGTAGGAGTTCCACCCCCTGATGAGTCCAAAAGTACTGATGACAGCTGTTGCCCTGCTATGGGGACAAGAGCCAGCTCCCATGACGCAGAGGGACACAGTGTTGCACTGGTGCTGGCAGCCTTGAGCATAGCCCTTTGCTCCGCAATATTTGCACAAAAGAGTATCAAGCTCTTAAATCAGGACACTTGCAAGAATTACTTTGTGTTCCCAAAGCCTGACTATGTAGCTCTGAGGAAGAGAAACAGGTACACAGCATCTATCCTTGCAACTGGGTTTTTTTCCCTAAGTGTTTTCCTACTGCCTCCAAAGCCATTCACAATTCGGAGATCCAATTTGGAGGTGTGGTTCTTAAAGCCACAAATGACTCTGGAGGCAAGGGGAAGGGGCCATGTTAAGACAGCAGTTCAGGCTCCTGCAAAATGTAGTGTCTTGCCCCCCTGTAGGAACATCATTGCTTCCAGATAGCAATGTTTACAATAAAAGCTCCCGTGCTCATTCCAAAAACAACCAGTGGCCAGCTGGTACCCAAGATTTTTGTTTTCTGGAACCTGCACGACCCCTTCCCTGATGTGCTTCACAGAACAAAAACCACCGCTTAAAAGCAACAGAGTAAATGATGGGTTTTCAGTTCAGCCACTCTGGACAAAATTATAAGCTTGAGTCGCCAGCACTTTTAGCCCAGGCCATCCACAATAAATAGTCTGGGTGCTTTTATAATTGGAACCTGTGAATAGACTCACCTTTTCAGTTGTGAAAGAAATTCCTCTGGGAATAGAAAGCGGCTCTCAAGACTATATGCAGCGCTCCAATCCCCATGTGTGCGTTATACTTAGAAACAAATACAAGGCCAACAGGGCAAAAACAAAACAGAAGTCTTGATGAAAGCTGGCTGGGCACCTTATCAGTCACCTCTGTTGCTGCAGCCAAAGGGGGCGGAGCCACTGAAAGCGGCACAGGTTGTCCTGGCGCAGTGCCTGTGGGCTCCTCCAGTGGCTGAAGTGGTGGCTGCGCAGTGCGGCCTGTGCCATTGGGTAGACAGGCTGCTCCACCTCCTGAGGTAAGGCTATTGCCCCTGACATCTGTATTATGTCCTACCATGTGCACAAATTGTTGTGTGAGAAACCAGAGGGGCAGGTTTTTCTAGGACGGGTGCATTATAATAATAATAATAATAATAATAATAATAATAATAATAATAATAAT
>JAJKFI010000005.1:24246305-24263127 GCA_029204185.1 Lerista edwardsae
ACACTGTAAAGCGTGTTTGGACCACTCTCAGAGTCAGGGAGGATGGCAAACATCTGTGAGCTTGGCTCTCTGACTCTGACAGTGGTCCAAACACACTGGTGTCCCTTGTGCCAGCCAAAATTGGCGGGTCTAACTGTGCTAGCCTAACTCCAGGTTAGGATTGTGCTCTTAATCTGCAACCACTCTCTGAGACAGACTCCTATACTGTACTATTCATGTTTAATTGCCACATGCCTTCACATTAGGGTGTTCCCTGTGAGAGTACACCCAGGTCTTTAAAAATCGGCATGACAATCAGCCCACATAAAGCTGTCTGAGTCAGTGGTACTGCAGAAATCAGAATGCAACTAACCCAATTTGCATTATATGTCATAACTCCTGGTTAACCAACATCCATCTGCACTGTGATGTGACATGAAATCTTTATGGTCACAAAGAGTTGAGCCTTTGGGTGTACATCTCATTTATTTATGTCTCTTTAAGGAATTATTACATCTGGTAAAGATGGATACTCTCCTAAAACTCTTTCCAACATCTGTAAGATCCCATAATGTCTCACATGCCAGAAGGAGGCTAGAGCCAAGAGAAATAGTTTTTTCTCCTGATATGCTTGTTTCCCACCCAATGGAAATATCAATGTAATAACAGCTGCTATAGCACATATGTTTGTTCCCTATGAATTTCTTCTACATCGTAAATGACAACTTCTGGGTTATGATTTCTTTTACATTTCATAAACAAACAAAATACATCTTGAGTAATTCAAGCTGCTGGATATTCAGGGTAATCCTACACAGGTATTCAATTCTCTGAAAGGCCAATGTATTAGATGGTGCCTTGTGGCTGCTGACATTCCATCCTGTCCCCATGTCTCCCCAGAAACATTTGGGGTGCAATCCTAACCTGGAGTTAGGCCGGCACAGTTAGGCCAGCAAAGTTTGGCTGCCACAAAGGACACAGTATAGTGTGTTTGGACCCAGAGGCGTTTCTACAGGGATGGCAAAGCTCTAAGTTTTGCAAGAAGCCTTACCATGTCATGGAAATCCCTCCTCTCCCTTGCTACTGTAGCCAGTAAGCAACGCCAAGATTGGCTAAAACGGTGCAGGAGAGGAGCTTCTTGCAAAACTTAGAGCTTTGCCATCCCTGTAGAAACGCCACTGTTTGGACCACTCTCAGAGTCAGGGGGGGCAACACATAGACATGCACCACTCTCCCTGACTCTGAGAGTGGTCCAAATGCACTGTACTTTGCTGGCCTAACTGTGCCAGCCTAACACCAGGTTAGGATTGTGCTCTTGATAAAATAAGGGCGCAATCCCAATCAACTTTCCATCACCGGGGTAAGGGCAATACAGTTCTGAAGTAAGGGAACAAACATTCCCTTACCTTGAGGGTGCCTCCGTGACTACTACTCCACTTCAGAATGCTGAACATGCCCCAGTGGTGCAACTATGTCAGTGCTGGAAAGTTGGTTAGGATTGTGCCCTAAGAGTGTTTTGTGTTATCATTGTAGTCAGCGTCCTGCCACCCCTTATAGAAGCCAATGCTATAAATGCAACAAATGCTATAAGCAGCAACCAATGAACGGGAGCAGAGGTGGGGAAACTGATTGAAATCACATCACTGCATTTCTTCTATCAGATGTTAGTACAGTGATGGCGGGAGGTGCATACTTGGAGGTGCTGGTTGGTGGCCATGGCTGGCTCATCCATGAGGCCAACTGAAATTGTTGCCTCAGGCAGCAGTGTGGTGGGGGACAACCATCTCTGTCTACCTATTTGCATCCACTGCTCCTCCTGCTCCTTCTCCTACCTGGACTGGAAACAGAAGAGGGGGACAGAGGGAGAGGTAGAAGAGAGGAGAGTACAGAGCTAGAACAGTGGAGAGTGGGAGGATCAGAGACTGACACATCATTGGATAAAGGGGAGCAGTAGCATTTGGCATGCTGCCTCAGGAGGTGTTGGGCTGGTCCTGTTGGTGGTACCTATTCATCCCCTGAAGGGCCACTTCATTTTCTATTGAAGTATAACACTTGCAAAGTACATGTGTTGCATCAGATGGGAAATCTGTAGTATAATGACTAAGTGTCTGAGCTGCAAATCAAGACTTCCATAGTTCAAAACTTTCCTTAGGCAAGTCACTCCTCTCAACCCAGCTACAATATGGGGATAGTCATACTTATCTTACAGAGCTGCTGTAAGGATTTGGTCAAGATAATACATGTGAAGTGTTTTGCATATTCTAAAACAGTGGTTCCAAACTGGTGGGTCACAAACCATGGAGGGAACTGGAAGCAGGGCATTCTTCCTTAAGGGGAGTGGCCCTGCAGCAATGGTAGCAACAGTGCCATAGTGACTAAGGGGCGACTTCCATGCCTGGGGAGCAGTGCAGCCTCCTGGGTGGTGCAGTGAGTCCTCAAATCCCTCTGCAGGGCTCCCCGGGCCTCAGAATGTCTAAAAATAGTGATTGTGACCCACTTCCAGTTTTGCGATAGTGAACTGGGAGTGGGTCACAATCACTATTTTTAGATATTTGAAGCTTATGGAGCTTGGTAGAGGCGTTCACAGGCTCTCTGCACTCCCCCCCCCAAGGTGGCTGACACTGCCCTTGTTAAGTATTAAAAAAAGTAGTGTCATTCAGTAATGATCAGACGGAACGCGAGGCGGGACGTACCGCCTGATTGGCTGCTCGTTGATGACGCGTCGCGACCTTGCCGAGCGCCGTGCGGGCACCGCTGGCTTCGGAGGGGGTGCCCGCTTGCCTGGGGGGCACGCTGGGTGCTGAGGAGGGCTGCAGAGGGGCGCGCCACCCGGAAGAAGCCCCCGCGGCGGAAAGGCAGGCGGCGACGCATCATGGGCTCCCTGTCAATCAAGGGGTAAGTCCCGCCTCGCGTTCCATCTGATCATTACTGAATGACACTACTGCTTTCATCCCTGGCAGTGACACAACCCTGGTGATCATGTTGCTGCCTTCACCCCACCCCTGCCAGCACTTACATGGTTCCCAACTTCCCTGAAGAAGTTTGGGAACCACTTATCTCAAAGCACCACACAGATACTGAATATTATTACATGTGCTGCTTATCCTTTTTAGATACGTGCAATTAGGGGCCTGAACCTTTCCTACTCTCCCCACCCCCATCTCTTTTAAAGAGGCAAGCATGGAAAAAAAAAACATTGCTGGTGTTGCAGAGAAATTAGGATTATACCTACTATACCTAATTATTATTTACAGGAGAACACATAATACAGTGATACAGCACATATATGCGGCATTGTGAACAGTGGTTGGTTCCTGAACATTTTAGCATTGGGACCCGCCTAAAAAAAGTTTCACTTTACCAGCTCCTCAAGCCTCTTATCTGTGCTATAACGGAGATTGGGCAGCAGTGCTCTGCCCAAGCAGCAGGTTGTTTTTAACCTGCATGCACATAGCCTCATTTACCCCTTCCATTTTGCGACTCACCAAAAATTGGGTGGTGATCCAGCTGGTGGGTCCTGGACCCACCGTTGGGGAACTGCCCTGTTCCAGGCTCTGTCCCTGGCATCTCCAGTGGAAAAAAAACCTCAGGTTGGGAAAGACCTCTCTGCCTGAGAAGTTGGAAAGTTGCTCCAAGTCATAATAGTTTAGTTTATTTTCCATTACATTCCACCACTTCTCTAAGGAGCTAAGATATATGGGTGTGCTCCCCACGCCCATATATCCTCAAGCAGCCGCATGGGGCAGATTAGGCTGAAAGAGATAGTTGGCCCACACTCAACCAGTAAGCTAAGTTTTCATTATCTGTAGTCTGACACTCTAACCAATACCACACAGCCACCTAGTTAGCCAAAGCTAATCTTGATGGCTATAGATAGTACCATGATGGATGGACTGACTGAGTATAAGGCAGCTTCATGTCGGCATGTGTTGTGCTCTGGTTTTTACACCCAAGTACAAAAACAGACCGTATGAAAAGGAGTCCCTAATTCTTTGGACAAAGAAGCTACCAGGACATTCAGAGTGGTTCATGTTCTTAGATCTGATTTCCAAATTCTGTCTTTCTTTTGCAAGACTTGGTGTCATCCTTTAACATAGGGAAACTGCTTGGGGTGTTGATGATGTCAGTCATTTCAACAAAGCACAACAGTATAGACTCACTTTTTGGCACGTCCTTGAAAGATACAAAGATCTGCTTATCCTTAACTCTGATCACGTAATGAACGTTCCATGCCAAGTTTGATGAATTCAGTCAAAGAAATGACATTTTCTGTTTCTTTGTATGGGTGCCACTAACACAAACCCTGCTGTCAAATTGATTTCAAGAATAGTACAGGGCCACTATTCAACACATTGCTTCCCCCTTTTTAAACTAACGTGGGGCAGTCTTTAAAAGATGATGAAAACAAAATATCCAGTTATTTTTCTTATAGTTGAACCCACAATTTGCTTATGCTTCCAGTCTGGGAGTGGTGTTTGTAATGATAGGAAAGGAGCAATAGTAATCTTGCAAAACCTTTTCACCCAGGGACCAGGATTCTAACTTAAGGTTCCTGAGAAATATGCTAGAGATCGCTTGCCAGTTATAACAAGGCCTATCTTAAATTAGCGAGAGGGACTATGTTTAGTTGTAAAGAGGGAATGGGGGAAAAAATAAATATCTTTTTGCACAGGAGTTGCAATGTGTCCATTTATGTCTTGATCTTATTGGGGGCTTCCTGCTTCTCTAATGTATTATAATTATAATAGTGGTAGAACTGCTGTCTCACTTATTAAGGTGATTGTTCGTCAATATCCCAGGGTGGCTGGTTAATGTGTTTGCAATGGAAGCTAACGATTAGGGGATAGATAAAGATAGCCACAGAGCTTGGGAAAAAGGAAGCTCCATGCAAGCTGCTGGGTCCATGCAATGATGGGGAGCAGATGCCAACTGCCTGTACATTTGCACAGGGTTGGAAGGGGCAGAGGTTAGAAAGGGTAGGGAGAGGGTGGAATTTGTTTCCACCAAACAAACATCATTGTTTGGTGGAATGGACAGGCAACAGTAGTGGGGAGGAAGGCAGATCGGATCTAGGAAGGGGGAAGGTTCGGCAGCAATAGTGCCTGCCAAATCCTAACCCCCTTCCTGGGCCTGATCCACCTTCATAGACCAACCTGGACTCGTGTCAGCTATAGAGCTGGTGCAGGTCCAAGTTGACCCATGGCAGCAGCTGAGCCCTTACCCTGTTCCCTTATCCTGAGGAGACCTCAGAATGCCAAAACTCCCCCATGAAATACAGCAGAAGCTGTATTCGCACTGCTACATCACTGGGTGGGGAGTTACATAGGATTGGGGTATTACATATCTCCTCGCATCATCTTAAATGCTCTTCAGTGAAATTGGTTCACACTTTCACCGGCCAGTCGTCAAACATGCAGTAATCAAGAGATGTGTGAGCAGAGGTCAGCCAGCTCCAGGGTTTAGGTTAGATTAGATTAGATACTTTATTTGTCATTATACATAACGTACAACGAAATTTTTGAAGCACTCTAGGACACGGACCACACAACCTCCTCACTCAACAACAACACAACACCAAAACCATCATCTGCTCAACCCATACACACATCCATCCATATAAATATCAATAAATATCTAAAATGTCTAAAACACAATACCATTTCACACAGGGACGCACAAGCAGCAAAATGAACAATGAATCTTGATACCATAGAAAATGCCTTATTATCTTGTTCCTGGCAATTTTCTGAGTTCATTGTTTTCTCAGTTCATTGTGAACTGAGTTCACTGTAACATAATTACAGCCTTGGGATAAAAGCTGTTCATAAATCGTGCGGTGCGTGTCCTAATAACTTTATACCGTTTTCCAGAAGGCAACAGTTCAATTAGGTTGAAGGCTGGATGGGACGAATCTTTCAGGATACAATGTGACTTCTGCAGACAGCGGGATATAAAGATGTCATCCAGGGCTGGAAGATGAATCCCAATGATGGTCTGAGCCATCTTTATAATTCTCTGCAGTGCTCTTTTGTTCATTGCAGAACTACTCCCATACCACACCAAGATACTGTATGTCAGGACCCTCTCAATGGTACCATGATAATAAGACATGAGCAGATGTTGTGGCAGGTTTATCTTCCTGAGTATCCTTTGTGCTAACTGCCTTTGTGCTTTCCTTACTAACATGGTGTCTAATATAGGTTGTCTAATTCTGAGAGTCAGGTCACACAAATGTCTTACAGGAATATTACTTCTGTGTAAGCACTTCTGTGCATGACATCCCAGGAAAGTTATTTATTTGTAGGGAATACTTGAATGTTTAAGCAGCCCTTCTGCTGAGCAAAATTAGCTTGCTCCAACATGTGCATTGTCTCCGTTGAGAAACATATTAAAAAGTTTACAACCAGCTATAGACAGACAAATCATATGGAAACTTACCTGTGCACCCTATATTGGCTCAGTGCTAGCTACCCAAATCCAGTCAAAATCATAAGGTTTCAGAAACACTGTTTATATAAAAAAATGTTCTGAATCTGGTAAAACTTTTGGAGAAGGGACTGTATAGTTTCTTCAGTACTGGAAGGAACAATAAGTACCAACATTCATGGGACATCCACTGAGAACCTTAGCAGATTTAATTCTTCGGATAATTTAGTCATGATTAAGGGCCCAATCCTAGCCAACTTTCCAGCACTGATGTAGCTGTGCCAATGGGGCGTGCACTGCATCCTGCAGCGGGGGGGGCTGTCATGGAGGCTTCCTTGAGGCATTGTAGGTTGCATTGAGGCTGCATCAGCACTGGAAAGTGGGAAAGAATTAGGCTCTAAGTGTCCTATACTAGAGCACGCTGCAAGATCATGCGTTACCCCCCTGCACCAGCTTCCCTCTAGTATAAAAATTCCCCGAAAGTTTTATCTGCCATCTTAACTATGGTTCAAGCTTTTAACTGTGCACTGACCTTAATCATGGTTAAAAGTAACATAAATAACCTGGCTTTTACAAGCTTCCAGAATTCATATTCCAGTATTAAATCCTAGTTAGCAGCAAATTTTTCCTACTGTTCACATCATTTAGGATAGCTGCTGCCTTAACCCTTGCTAAGGCCATTGTGGGATTGGGAAGCATGTACAAAAGGGGAAAGAAAATTATAGGGAGGTGGTGTGTGATCCTGTTGCCCAAACTTTTAACTTTGTTTAAGGAACTGGGAGCATTATAAATGTACCAAACCAAAACAAAATCAAAGACATAAATACCAGCACTCTTGTGCATGGATGGTCAATTTAAAAGGGCTTTCTACGACCGTCATGATGAAATACAGGAGAGGTATATAATAGTTTTATAGATATTTTAGGTCAAATAAAACTCAGAGCGCAATTCTAACCTGGAGTTAGGCCGGCACAGTTAGGCCAGCAAAGTTTGGCTGGCATTCCCTAACTGTGCTGACCTAACTCCACATTAGGATCGCGCTCTGAGTTACTTCGGCCATGTCATGCAGTTAACCTCATTGGAGAAAGATGTTACGCTCAGAATCGTCAGTGGCAAAAGACAACGAGGATGCCAAAGAACATGTTAGTTGGATGTAATCAAAGCAGACACTGGCCAAAATATAAACCAACTGAAAGAAGCTGCACAAGGTCAAAAATCAGGGAGAGAGCTGGCTCATGGAATCGCCAAGGGTCGGATACGATTAAATGGATAATTCAATTACGGGTTTTATGGTTCACATTTATTTGAGCTTGGTACTATACTGGAAAAAAAAATCATAAGACAGGGCAGATGCTGAAGCACTGACATAATGTCCTTCCAGTGACTCACTTCTATGAGAAGGTGGACTGACACATTCTGTGTTGACAGAAGATCCAAGCAATCATCTAGAACTCTGTTCTACACCCGCAGGTAGGTAAGACTCTGTAATTGAAGCATGTTGAGCCAAATTCAGCCTCCCAAATACAAGTTACTTAGAGGAAGTGCCGGTACTTTGAATCATTAAGAACAATGACTAACACCTTGCACTTTCAACATCACCATTCCAGCCCTTGCAGGAAGATCAAACGAGACAATGGGTGCAGCTGCAATGAATGAATTTTTACTATGTATGCTAAAAATAAAGTTATAATAAGGAAAAGGCATGAACAGTGAATTTCTTCATAATTCTTTAAATTACACTTATTCACTCAAGAGTGGCCAAGATCATCCAACAATTTTGCGAAATAAGATGAGCAAACTCTAATAAGATTAGTAAACCAGACAAAGTCTACAGTAAACAGGGTGCTTTAAAAAAAAATTCAGTCTAGCAATTGCCTACCATTTTAAATTGAATGTAGGAGGCTATGGTTGAGAATGAAGGGATGGCAGGGAAGGGAATGCTTAACTGGTTCTATTCCAGATTTTTCTTTGCCCCAGGTTGCCCCCACACCTGCTTTTCCACCCATGAGAGAACTGATACCTTTCCTCCAGTAAATGAAGGAATAGCCAAGAGGAGCAGAATTTGCAGCAGCAAAACCGATGAAAGGAGAAGTTTTAAGCAGTCCCTCCATTTCCATCCCTTTACTGCTGATTGCAGCTCTGCCTGCTTTTCAATTTAGCAAAACCATCAAGAGACACATTGCCATAACCCCTTATTTAATCCTCAGCAGTAACACCTTTCAGTTCTCCTTGTCATAACACTTGCTCCGTGGGAATCATCCCCTAGTATTTTTTACCTGAACTATTTGTCAGGTCCCAAAATGACCAGTTTCCAGGAAAGAACCACCTCAAAGTATGACCTAATGAAAAAGAATTTACTGGAAGCACAGCACACAGTGATCCCCACAGGGCCTTAGTCAGGATATCCTAGCAATTTGATTTAAGCGCAGAGGTAGAAACAGGGCTTTGCTTTAGCTGATACACCAAACCATGTGTGTCACTTCAGCAAGCAGTGTTAATCCAGGAATTTCAGACAAAGATATGGATGACTGAGTCAGATGGTGGGGGAGATAAATACACCCTGTTCTGTGCTGACAAATATCATTAGTGACAACTGACATAATTCTTTAAAAATAGTGCTTCCCAAGGCAAAATCTATTTACCCCTTCAAGCCTTTGTCAGTAGACCCTGAACTAGTGCTGCAGCTGGAATGAACTTGCCCCCTTGTGGTATTGTGCATTTGGGCCCCATCAAAACCGATAGATGCAGCCGTTGATATGGATAAGCATCCCCACACAGGCCACTGAATTGTGCAACGGAACCAACCAGAACTACACTGGAGCCCATGTCACACAGCTGTTTTTGTTTAAAAAAGGGGTTGAGAATAAAACCTTAAAAAAACCATGCCTTAAAAAAGATATAGGGGAACTAGAGAAGGTGCAGAAGAGAGCAACCAAAGTGATTACGGGGCTGGGGCGCCTTCCAAATAAAGAAAGGCTACAGCATTTGGGGCTCTTCAGCCTAGAAAAAAGGCGCCTGAGGGGAGACTTGATTGAGACATACAAAATTATGCATGGGATGGATAGAGTCGATAGAGGGAGGTTCTTTTCCCTCTCTCATAATACCAGAAGCAGGGGACATCCTTTGAAATTGAGTGAGGAAAAGTATTTCCTTTTATCTGTTTTCACTCTCCTGATAAAAGGAAATAAATACTTTTTTACCCAGCAGGTAATTAATCTGTGGAACTCCTTGCCACAGGAGGAGGTGATGGCATCTGGCCTAGATGCTTTTAAAAGGGGACTGGACAGATTTCTGAAGGAAAAGTCCATCACAGGCTACAAGCCATGATGATTAGTGCAACTTCCATATTTTAGAGTAAGGCTACCTCGGAGTGCCAGATGCAGGGGAGTGGCAACGAGATGCATGTATCTACATATGTTTTCCCTGGGGCACCTGGTGGGCCGCTGCGAGATGCTGGACTAGATGGGCCTTTGGCCTGATCCAGTGGGGCTCTTCTTATGTTCTTATCCACCAGCAGCGCTGGCTGACACAGACAGGATTATGCTGGGTGGCGCATAGATGGGAGCGGGTGGCAGGAGATCATTCTAGAGTCAGGGAGGGACGTTTTTGGATGAGGGAGGGTGGAACGCGGGAAAGATTGGGCCTGGTAGGGGGTGGGATCAGTGACGGTTTAATCTTTTCCTCCATCTGCCAAGACAACAGTTTCTACTTTTCACAATGGTGGTACTTTGGTTCCTTTCCTTGGGAGGTAGGAAAAGGGCCCCCCTTCACTGTATCTTTTCCCAATGGTAAATTTTTCATTGAAGGAGGCAACTTGTGAGTGGGGAGACATCTGTTGTAGTAGTCACTGTACAAAATGTCTTGCTGTGCCAAATTGATTCCTAACTCCATTAAGTAGCCAACAAGCTGAAGCTCACCTGCAACTGAGCTTATTACTGTACTATAAACATTAAATATCTTGGACCTGGCAGTATTGCTTAATTTAATCAAAGATCCATTTTTGCTCTCCCTAATGCTCATGACATGCCATTCCATTCATTTGCACAGGTGGTTTTTCAAAACCCTTTGTTAACTATAGTGCTCCTGGTTTACATGAAAAGTTTGTGGTGTGGGTTAATGGGAGCAAACAGACCGCACTGCACTGTAGCAGCTGGGTCTCTTACAGCATCATGAACCTGGCTGAAAGTGTGTGGTGCACAATTAATTGTGTGTGTCACATAATTGTGTGTGGTGTGCAATTATGACATTTATGGAAACGAAAGGAACTGAAAAAATCCTGGTGCTACAATCCTATCCAAACGTAGCTGCGACTATAATTGACTTTAATTTACTTCATTGACTGTAATTGGACTTACTTCAGAGTAAACATGCATAGGCTTTGGGCTCTGTGCATTTGAATTATATCCTGCTCTATTCCTAGTATGGCTTTAGCATGTTTTTATATGTAAATAGCTCTGTCCCTTCCACCACCCACGAAAGGGGAAGTTACATGGAGCAACTGAGGGTGCAATCCTAAACTAAGTTAGGCTGGCATAAACTAAACCACCAAAGTTTGGCTGGCACACACTCAGGGTCAGAGAGGCCAGCACACAGACGTGAGCTATCCTCTGAGAGTAGTCTAGACACGCTTTATGGTGGCCCTTGTGCTGGCCAAACTTTGCAGGCTTAGCTTATGTTTAGGATTGGGCTCTGAATCTAAATGTGGGGATTTTGCTAAAAACCCAACACATCCTTGCAAGTCCCTGTCCTGTGAAGTTGTACTGGTGAGGTAGTGAGATATATCTAGGTAGGGATGACCTGTTCCCCACACAATGGTCCAAAGGCTGTAAATGTCTTTTGACTCACAAACCAACAACAAGCTAATAGATTATCAGTCTCTATAATAAAGGTCAGCACTATTTGGCAGTTTGTCAAATGGCAGTCACCGTTTGGGAGCACAAGCATACAAGTGGCATTATTGTTATTGTCGTTGTTATAGTCATTATTGTTGTTGTTACATGAGCAGCAGTAAACTGGGGCATTACAACTTGCTAAGAGAGATGATACAGTACATTAACTAGTAAGGAAACTCACAGAAACTGCTTTTGAAAATCATTTTTTCTTCATGAGTGAGGGCAAGCTTTCTTTCATGCCACAATAAAAACCCTGCTTAGCAATTATATAGAACAGTGGTTTCCAATCTGTGGGTTGGGACCCACCTGTGGGTCGCAAGTCAATTTCAGGTGGGTTGCAAAGCACCTAGTGTGCCCATATTGAAAATATGGGAAGATGGAGTGCTAGGAAGGGGAGGGGTTTGTGGTTGTTCTGCTTGTGTCAAAGTTGCAAATGGGCTTTTTTTCTTTCTGATTCACTATTGGAAAATCAATTCCAATATTGGAAAATCAATCAGTCAATAGTTTTATATACTGCTTTTCAACACAAAGTTCACAAAGTGGTTTACAGGCTAACAACAACAACAACAACAAACAATAATAATAAAGTTAAATTGCTCCTTGTCCGAAAATGGCTCACAATCTAAAAAAATGCAGAACACCACCAGCAACAGCCACTAGAAAAGACACTGCATGGGGGTGAAGAGGGACAATTACTCTCCCTCTGCTAAATATAAAAGGAACATGAAAAAATGCCTCTTGCTCAGATAGCAGGGGGAAATGGCTGATAAATAACCCAACTTTTTGCTGCATTCTCAGGATGGCAGCAGGCTCTGGTGTCACAATGATGGCACTTCTGGCCATGTCATCACTTCTTGTGGGTCCCAGACAGATTGTCATTCTAAAAAGTGGGTCCCTGTGCTAAAACGCTTGAGAACCATTGATATAGAACACACAACAAGCATAAGTGAGGTCCAAAAGTAGTTTTGCTGCCATGCACAAAAATGCCCTTTGCCCACATCATTTGTGTACATGTACATTGTACAAAGTGGTACAGGTAGAAAGGGAGAACATGATGCACCATATCTACAGTGCTTATGGAATGTAATATCCACCTGCTTCAACATACTATTCCATCAGCTACAAAAGCACAAGAGCCACCAGAAGGAGTGAGGTGAACTTTTTACTGAACTTCGAAATAAAACTCACGCATCAAGCTCTTCACCTCTGAAGGAAATATTCTTGGAACTTGACTGTAAATTCACCCATATCCAGTTACAGAAATCTTCAGTGTCACAACTGAAGGTTGGGGGCGGATGTAGTTATGGGAGTTCTTCCTTCCCTGAGCTCAGGGCCCTCACTCCTTGATGCCTACGCCTTCCAAGCTAGAAAATGTAGCATGCATTCCATCCAATCATGAATATAGGTCTGCAGTACTTGCTGTGCATGTATAAACATATGAAGAGGAACCTCATTTGACAAGCATCTAAGTCAGAGCCTTGAAAGGACCAGCTGCAGGATGTCGTTCTTGGTATTTTCAGATATTTGCCCACAAGCCTGGTAGCCTATAGAACAGTAATTCCCAAACTATGGGTCTGTGGTCCAGCAACAGTTCACAAAACTCACAGGGTAGATTAGACTATGTGCATCAAGGGTTAAATAACTTGCTACTGTGGGGAGCACTACTGCCCAATCACCATTATAGCTACAGAGGCTAAAGTGACTACTAAATTGGATCTTTCTTTTAGGTGGGTCCCCTTGCTGAAATGTTTGGGACCCATTGCTATAGAAGGATCTCAGCATCTCCTGAATTTGCACAGCTCTCCTTGTTCATCCTTCACTAACTCACTCTGGCCTAGAGCCTCCTCCAAGAGTCCTAGCCGATGGATCGATCGCATTACCTTACCTGCTGACCGGGGCTTCCGTTCACAGCGTCAGAGCTTTGGCTGCTCGTGTCAAGAAGGAGAATTCTTGCCTGCTGCAATCTGAGCCAGGAGGAGGGAGATGTGCCAGCGTGCTGCAGGTTTCTTCTCCCTCTTGATTCCTGTATGGTGTTGCTCAGATGCCGCCTGTAGCTTCCTCCCTGTGATGTGGATTCTTCCTTCTGTTGCTGCAGAGTGCAGAGGTGACAAGCCACAGCATGCGTATCAGGTTGTTGGAAGGCTTCCAAAAACGTGTCCCAAAGGGGTGCTAGCAGAGAAGCAAAGCACTCCTGTGAATGGGTTGGGCTGCACCGGCTGTATGGCTCCTTTCGGCTGCTTCCCCCAGACCTGGTTTGATGGAGAGGTGTAAGAGAAACCCTTTAAATCCCAAACCACAAATTGACACAGAGCAGGGAAGAGCAAAGAAAAAAAAAGAAACCTGAGACAATCCTCTGACCGACAAAAAGACCGGTATCAAATGACCAGCACAGTCATTGGCAGGCAGTAGGCACTGCAGCAGCACAGCCCTTAAGTAAATCTTTTCTAATGGGTTTTCTCTCGACAGATGATTAAACTCAATGGACCACTCAACTGAGCCAGAGAGAGCTGTATTTATGTTGAGGCTCCCATTGCCAAGGGATGGGTGGACTGTGCAAAAATGGGATCGTAAAAGTCTGCAAGTGGAAAGTGAACCTTTTTCCCTCATCCTTTTTTTTTCCTTTTCACATCATGAGGCCAAACTAGACATGATAGTGGCAGACTCAGCTCCTTCAATACCACTCTGCCCAGTTTTTATATGCCAGAGGAAAGGGGCTGTATGTCATTGGTAGACCACCCAATCTGAGTACAGAAGGTCTCAGGTTCCATCCCAGACAGCTAAAGAGTTGATAGGTGGTAGATGAGCTGCTAGTGAGTTGCTAAATAGATCTAATAGATCTAATTTGTGAATTTAATGAATAGAATAGTGGTCTATGTTTTTATGTTTGCGCAGGAGCAGTTAAATTTAAAACAAAAGCAACAATTAAAAAGAACACAAGACAAAGAGCAGCAGCAATAAGACCCAATTCTAAAAGGCTGAGGGAAATACACGTCTTCAATGGACAATAGGCTTAGCTCCAGGTGAACATTCCAGCGAAGAGCATTCCAAACTGCTACAACTAAAAAGGCCCATTTGCAAGTCACCAGACACCTTATTTCTGAAGGCAGAGAGAATCAAAGGTGGGCTTCCAAGGAAGATCTTAACAGCCAGGCAGCTTCCTGCAAGAGGAGGCAGTCCTTGATATACCTTGTTCCCAGCTATTTGGGGCTATTATCTACACTTTGAATTGACCCCAGAAATCAACAGTCAGTGCAAATGTTTAACATTGGTCAGTTGCAATCCAGATTCCTGGTCTCAGTCAGTAACTTAGCACCTGTATGTTATGCTAATTGTAGGTCCTAACCTATCTACGAGGGCAGCCCTCATACAATAGATTGCAATAGTCCAGCTATTACTAAAGGCAACGATAATTGCAGCCAAGTTATCCCTGGCCAGGAGAAACAATACTTGCTGCACCAGCATTGGCTGGTAAAAGTTGCTTTGTCGCCCTCTTGCCACTCAGACCTCCAAAGATAGGGTGAGATAAAGAGCAGTCCCAGACTATGAACCTGTTTCTTCTGGGGGACTCCAGATCAGTTCAGGTCTTCCAGATCAGATCTTAGTGGTTAAGGTTTGCCTACATGTGCCAACCTGTAGTTGAGAGTCAGGCAGAAATAATCCTTCACTTCAGTGTAAACGAGAGATGGCCTTTGTCAGTTTTTCTGAGCCAGCTGCTGAGGCTGAAGGAATCCAAAAGCATATGTACAAGGAGACAGAGCAAGATGGTAGCGCAAACATTCTTGATGGTGGCCAAGTCTGCAATCCTGCGTAGGCTGCTTAAACCCTGTTGAAATTAATAGGATTTAAGAAGCCTAACTCTGTATAGGATTGTAAACCAGATCTGGGATTTTCTAGAAATTATAGGCTACAGGAAGAAGGAATACTGTATAAACTTGTAACTCCAACCAGGGCAGAGAAGAATGAAGACGACAGAGTTAAGCAGGGCAGTGATGGCTGGAACTAGTTGTTGATGGTGTATGGAGATAAAAACAAAATGTGTACGTTGACTATCTTCGCCATCCATAGACGCCAACTCCGGGGGGGAGGTTCTGGCCCCCACAAGAATTTTCCATGGAGGCTCAGTCCCCACGATCATCCCTGCCACACCATTTACCAGTCCCCCCCAAGCCCCTGCCAGGCAGCCCCTGATCTTACCTTCCAGCTGCCTGGCAGGGGCTTCGGGAGGCTGGCAAAGCGCATGGAGCCATTCCGACTCTGTGTGCAATCTCCCTCCCTTCCTCCTGGGCAAGGTGGATGGTGGCTGGTCCAGCTTGCACAATCAGCAGAGAAGAAGGAAGCAGGGGGAGCCAATTGGATATGGCTGCATCCCCTAGTCCCTCCTTTGTCCGCTCGATTGGCGGGCTGGCAACCCAGGCCTTGTGAGACTTGGGCAGCTTTAAATATCCCTCTCCTGTGCTCCATGCCTCATTTGGAGCATGGGAGAGAAGGGAAGCAGGAGGGAGCCTGCCTGCATCCCTGAGTCTCTGTAGGCCGAGGCAGGCACGCAGGCTGAAGGGGGGGGGCTTCTCAGTCTTTGAAGGCTGCAGTTCATAGGTGGCGTGGCTAAGGTGTGGGGGCGTGGCTATGGTGCCTCGCCCCCCTGGGCCCCCACAATGCTGACCTTGAGTTGACTCCCATGCTGCCATCTGAAAAAAAAATGTTCTGAGAGGGGCACACAATTTTTGTTGGCCTATGCTATTTTGTTTTGGCCATCTAGTATTTGAAATTGCTTGTATAATTCAGCTACAGATTTTGAATCTCCAAAATGTTTGATAGCAAAGTTGGAATGGAAAGTTCTTTAACAGACTACGTCCTCTATGACTTGCATGAAGGGAAAATTAATCTTTCCTTCCCTGAATAGTGATTCCAAAAAGATTCCACTGAACTTGTGTCCCGGAACCTCCCTCTCCTTTCCTTGGCATCTCTTCAACTCTGCAGTTCAACCCTTGCAGGAACCCCATTCCACACATGTTTATCAGGGACAAGCCATAGGAACATTCTCAAGTTAGTAAAGGAAACAGATGTAACTACAGCCTAGGGCTGGAAATAGGTATCCACTTTTACTGGTTCCTAAATTGCCTGATGACAATAAGATTTTGGGTTTTGGGATTTGCCTTAAATACAACAGTTTCCATTTTTTGCAGAATGGCAGATATTTTTGCAGGTATGCATTAAAAAGAATTACTTTTTCCTGTCTCCCTGGAGCAGTCTCCACATAGATTCAAGTGACATGATAAAACTGTCATTAAGAGGCAGGCTTAAAAAGAAGTCCAAAAATGAAATAGCAGCTTTTTACCAGGGCATAGGTAGTAGCATACAACACCTTAGCAGTGTAAAATATTTGTGAGGCCCTGAAAAAAGCTGTTAAATTTCAAAATAATTTGCGTAAAGAGCACATGCTACTTCAGTGCTTCCCCTCCCATCAAAATGGGCAGTGCAATTCTAAACCCTGTGCAGCGTCAGTGCAACAGGGTTGCGCTGACGCT
>JAJKFI010000005.1:24267370-24317999 GCA_029204185.1 Lerista edwardsae
AGAGAGAGAGAGAGAGAGAGAGAGAGAGAGAGAGAGAGAGAGAGAGACCAGTTTATTTTCAGCACATGGCAAATTTCATTGTCCTAATTTACTTAGCTTTTCTCCTGCTTTATTTTATTTTAGTTAGAGTATATAAAGCACCATATTATAGAAATTCATTACTCAGACGAACACAAGAAAAGCTAAATGCAAGAAAAGCTAAAATAACAATACAGTATATGGGTGATGCACACAAGGTCTTACAAGGTCATAAGAAACAGCAAGGAACCAAAAACTGGTCAAACACTGGCACCTGCAGTCTGATAAGGAGCATTACTTTGTGCCCTGATTCTGTTTCAATACTGCATTTCTGGCTCTCTGGCTGGGCCTGGGTAGACGGAGAGAGCACTCAAGCCATTCAGATTCCATAGTTTCAAAAGAGAGCCCACCTGACCTTCCAAGAAACAGGCCTCTTTCTCATGTTGCAAGTCCACAAGACAAGAGGTCCATAGCAGGAACATTTTAAATATCTCATAGGATATTTACACACAGCGGAACCTGAACGTGATGTGGAAGGTTTTGAAGCTGCTCAGGTTTGGTCTTCAACTCAGGCTGCAATTCTATACACTAGACTTGCCAGGTGTCCCTTATTATAAAGGACTTCCCGTATTTAAGATTAAAAAATTGTATCCCGTATCCATGTTGAACAAGACTCTAAAAATTCAATTCTAAAATTCTGCTGCTGTTGCTGCTTCCTGCTGCCTTGCCATGGCTAACTGCATAATTTTACATTATTTCTGGTAACCATGGAGTGGTTTGATAGAAAGCAGTATCCCAATACCTGTGTATCCCTTATTGTCATGTTGAAAACCTGGCAAGTCTACTATACACCAGTGATGGCGAACCTATGGCACCTGTGGGCACGTGAGCCAATAGGTTGCCGGATCACTTGGTGGCTCTCCTGTGCAGTGCAGCGCTGCATGGTGGGGGCAGTCCCGGCTTTGTCGCTCTCTCCTCATGTGTCCTCATGGCTCCTCCGCTGCTCCTCTTCTCTGGCGCCCTCACCCTGCTCTGTGCCGCCCAGCTGGTGAGTGTGCTGCTGGCTCATGCGGGAGTCGGGGCTGTGTGGCCAGTGGGAGGGCAGTGGGGCTTGTGCGCGCCTCGCCTGGTCTTCCTCCTCCTCGGGGGTGAGGCCGGGCTGGGCGCAGTTGCGATCCTGAGCGCAAGGGACACTTGGGCCACCAGCCAGACGTGCAGGCACTGCCGAGGCTTTCGCCCCATTGAACTCCGAGTGTGTTCCCTCCCAACTCGACTCTGGCTGTGAGGCAAACAGGTGGCTGCGACCTTGGGACCCCACGGAGAGTTCCTTGTGTGGGCGATGGCAACCCCCTGAGCCCCGCGCTCCGCCCACTGGTGAGCAACTCGCCTGCAGCCAGGGCTCTGGTGCCCCCCCCATCAGCACGGTCTGTGACTGCTGCGCCCTTTGGAGAGGAGCCCTCTGCAGTGGTGCCCAGGCTGGGTCGGCTGGTAGCTGCCTTGACCTCCTGGGCCATTGGCCACAGCTCCCCATTAGGGCTCCAATCCTAGATGGTGTGTGGGGGTGGGTGGGGGGGTGAGGATTCTGCGGTTCAATTAATTCAATAATTGCAATATTGGCAGTTTTAAAAAAATAAGTTGGTTTTTGTGTTGCAGTTTGGGCACTTGGGCTCAAAAAGGTTTGCCATCACTGCTATACACACTTACCTGGGGAATAACAGCCCAATCTTATGGCACATTTGCACATTTGTAAAGCACATTTGCAGCATTCTCTGAATAAGCAATGCCAGCAGGGAGAGGTGCGCTGCCTTGTCGGTGCAGTAGAAGAGGCCCTGGTTACTGAAGTCCAAAAGGTAAGCACCAGCAGGCATGGGAAGGATGGTGGGAGGGCAGGGGAGGTGCTTTTGGGCAGGGGGAGGGCCTAGTAGGAGGAGTAGCCAATCTAGGAGGTGGTGGAACAGGCAGAGGCCTCCTCCACCAAATCCTATGCCCTATGTCAGGCTTGGAAGCCAGACACGGGCCTTCTCAAGTCTGTGCTTAGCTGGCACAGACTTGAGGAGCCCCATTGTAGTGGCTGGAACTTTACTTGGGGTAAGGGGACAAATGTTCCCTTCCCCGAAGAAGATCTCTGTCAGCTTCCCTGGCCTGTGGGACACAGCGGTGGGCATTTCTGCCCCGTTTTAGCCCAACACACCAGAAAGCATAGGTTTGGGATGACTGTCCCATTGAATTCAGTGGGGTTTAGTTCTGGGTAGACACACATAGGATTATGCTATCACAGCCCAATCCTAATTTAGCTTTATAATAGTGGAACAGAGGTTCCATAAATGGTTGTATAGCAGCGTACATAGCACACCAGCAGCGCCTATTCCAGAACCACTACCACAAACAGCAGAGACGTTGGAGCAACACCTGCTGCAGCTGGCTACATGCAGCAGGGATGAATGAAGCCCCGAGTGCGCCCATGGCAGGGCGATGAAACCGCGCCCCCAGCACGTCGCCCCGCCCCTGTGCGTCACCTAGCCACGCCTCCCTGAGCCCGGAATAGCTCCATTTTGGAGCGGAATGGACGCAAAGGAGGGAGGGAGGGCCAGACAGCACGCGGGTTAGTCCACGGACTCGCGCAATAGCGCCCCGTCGCTGCCAGCGTCCATGGCTTGCACCACCCTGGGCTACACCCTTCCTCCGCCTCTGACATGCAGGACTGCAGGGAAGCCAGTGCAAGGGCCGGTGGTGGGTGGGGAGGGGGAGGAATGAGGGCTGGTCCTGGGCTGTGTTTGGGAGAGGTGGATCCTAGTGGCACAAGTGTGTGCCAAGATCCTTTCCCCATTCCTCCTCCCTTCCCTCCTCTGTGCCAGCAAAATGGCTGGTGCAGATCTGAGGAGACCCATGGGGGCAGCAGAGGCTTGCCCCAGGATAAGGGAATGAAAGTTTCCTTACCTCGAGAAGGCCTCCGAGACTGCCCCTCTTACAGGATGCAGTGTGTGCTCCACTGGCTCAGCTGCCTTGGCAGTATCTTCTGCTGCTGCATCTGCCTTTTCCAGCTTCCTTCCTATATATCCTGATTCCAGGCATATGTGGACTGATTCTCCAGCACTGACCTTCATTGGTTTGCCTACATGGCTGAATAGCCATTATAACCTGACCCTCTTGTTCAACCAGACAACCGGAGGCAGGGCTGGCTTTACTATAAAGCACCTAAAATGGTCCTGTGGAGCAACAACCTTGAGGGATGGCAAATGGATGAACTCCCAGTCTATCTGTCGACTGCCCTCTCCACCTGCCTCTCCATTAGATGAGCCAATCCTGGATTGCTGGGAGCAAGTTGGAAGAAGATTGCAGCAGCTGCAGCAGACCCCTTTCTCCTACCAGTGCTGCTGGAAGAAGTGAGAAACTGTTGCAGCCCCAGAACATCTCCCCTGCCTACTTGGTGCTTATGAAGGCCATTCCCTTGCCTTTACTGATAAAGAGGGTTGCATACATTGTGGCGTCCCTAGGGTTTGCGTCCCCATGATGGACTTCCTTCTGCACCATCTCATACAAATTGCAATATCATATGTACAGCCTAAATGCAGTGGCATCACTAGGATTTCTTTGTTTTTAGTATATATTACAATAAAGGTCATCCAACAAATCAGTAACTAACAAAAAAACAGTGGCCAAATTGATGACACACACACAACTGAATAAGAGTTCTAGTCTGAGCTCTGACACATGAAAATGAGAGCTGACTTATACTAACACCTTATTGGTTCCCTGCTGTGTCATAACAACACCTCATTGGCTCTCAGAACAATCCATTTCATTGGTTAGTTTTGAGTTAAGGAAATCCACTTTTTGTTACAGAAGATAGTTGTGTTTTCTTTTTTCTTTTTGGCTATAACTTTTGATAGAATCAAGATATTCCACCTTTGTTTGCTTCATTGCTTTCTGCTGTAAATTCCACATCCAATGATATATAACATGACGGTATTATCTGAAAATACCAAGATTTTACAATTTGGGTCAGTAGTGGTGTTTCCGCCCGCACATCACTTAGTGCAGCCCACACCTCCCCACTAGCGAAGCCACTGGGTATACAGCCTCCCTACTCCACACTGTTTCTGCTCCCATTCATTTCAAGAAGCAGTCAAACTGGTCTAGATTGATATTGTTTGCAATACTCACATTGACCTCAAGGGGGAGCTCAGCTCATATCCGCAGCCTCTGAGCCAACTGGGAGAGCTCTAGAAACAACTGGAACTGACTCACCGCCTTTTAAATGAAACATTTGATAATGATATCTTTCTGCTTGAAATCACACTAATGACTCTGTTGTCTTCAAAAATCGGCTTTCATTGCTACCCTCAAGAGAATCACGCAGAAACTACTGATTAGAATCAGTACTCTTGGCAGGATCCTAATGCCATCCATACAGAAGCTGTCTAAAAAAGCACTTGGGGAATGTCTTGGAAACCTTTCACTCTTAGACGGGGGAGCCATCAAATGGTTACCTGCCTGTCCATTACCTAATAAAAGGTCCAGGCACTGCATTTGTGAAAATAAATAACATGTTATTTGTTTTTATTGGCCCTGTAAACACGTCCATTTGGAGGACACAAGGGCTGGGCACTGTTTTGCAAAGGATATGCCACCAGCAGAAGGAATTGGCTCAGTGGGAATGGAAAGGTCTGTGTATGTTCCTTCCATATAGCTATCTGCCTGACCCTCTTCTACACAGCATTTTAAACCAGAAGTTGCTCCTATACCTCAAAAACCTCGGTAGCAAGACCCCATTTTGGTAAGAAGGCACAGAGTTCCGCTGTCCTTAAAGGTCCCTTCACAACCTGCCCTGATATCAGTCAAATGTGGAGTAGCCTCTCTGCATTTCTCGGACATCAGTGCTGGCTGAAATAGCTGCTATGTATAAAGGTTCTGTATCTTATTGTGTTCTTATATTGGGAAAGGATCTGACATTAATATCCATGGTGGATGCCTGTGCTGTTGAGTAGGTTGCCAATCTTTAATAAAGTCTGTTTCTCCAAGAAAGCCTTTCAACCAGTGGAAGGAACTTGAATATGGCAAAAGTTATTGCCTGAGAAGAAAAGTACTGGTGGTCAGTCACCAAAACTGTACTGCTACCAAAACACATTGGTTTTGGATAATTTTTCTTTGGATAAGGAGATAGGATTGGACTATTTATTAGCAGTTTTGATTTGGTGTCCCTTGTGCTGGCCAAACTTTGCTGGCCTAACTGTGCCGGCCTAACTCCAAGTTAGGATTGCACCCTCAAAGTGTCTCTTTTAAAAGGCAGTACAGGGAACAAATGCCCGTTTGCAAGAAATGGCATTCCATTCTTAAGAACATAAGAACAGAAGAGCCCTGCTGGATCAGGCCAAAGGCCCATCTAGTCCAGCTTCCTGTATCTCACAGCGGCCCACCAGGTGCCCCAGGGAGGCTTGAGACAACAAGATGCTTGCATCCTGTTGCCACTCCCTTGCACCCGGTACTCTGAAGTAGCACACCACCAATGTAAGTAGGTTGCACAATCCATCATTGCCTATAGCCCACGATGGACCTTTCCTCCAGAAATCCTTCCAATCCCCTCTTAAAGGCATCCAGACCAGATGCCATCACCACCTCCTGTGGCAAAGAGTTCTACAGATTAACTACCCACTGGGTTAATAAGTACTTCCTTTTATCTGTTTTAACTCTCCCAACCCTCAGTTTTAGCGGATGCCCCCTGGTTCTGGTGTTTTGAGAGAGGGAAAAGAACATCGCTTTACTGACTCTATCCCTTCCATGCATAATTTTGTATGTCTCAGTCATGTCCCCCCTCAGGCGCCTTTTTTCTAGACTGAAGAGCCCCAAACGCTGCAGTCTTTCTTCATAAGGGAGGTGCCCCAGCCCCATAATCATTTTCGTCGGTCTCTTCTGCACCTTTTCCATCTCCACTATGTCCTTTTTGAGGTGTGGTGACCAGAACTGGACACAATATTCCAGGTGCAGCCTTAACCATCCATTTGTACAATGGCATGACAATATTGGCTGTTTTATTCTCAACCCCTTTTTTAATTATCCCAAACATGAAATTGGCCTTCTTAATTGCTGCCGCACACTGGGTCAATACCTTCAGTGAATTGTCCACCAGCACCCCAAGATCTCTCTCTTGAGCTGTCACAGACAGCTCAGAACCCATAAGCCTATAGGTGAAGTTTTGGTTTTTTGCCCCAATGTGCATAGCTTTACACTTGTCTACGTTGAAACGCATCTGCCATTTGGCTGCCCATTCCCCCAACTTGGAGAGATCCTTCTGGAGCTCTTCACAATCCCTTCTGGTCTTCACCACCCAGAAAAGTTTTGTGTCAACCGCAAATGTGGCCACCTTGCTGCTTATCCCTGTCTCCAGGTATTTATGAACAAGTTGAAAAGCACCAGCCCCAAGACTGGGGCACTCCGCTTTTCACCTCTCTCCATTGTGAAAATTGCCCATTGACCCCCACTCTCTGTTTCCTGGCCCTCAACCAATTCTGAATCCATAAGAGGACATGCCCTCTTATTCCCTGACTGTGAAGTTTCTTCAGCAGCCTTTGGTGGGGGACTGTGTCAAACACCTTCTGAAAATCCAGGTATATGATATCCACAAGTTCACCCACATCCACATGCCTGTTGACCTTTTCAAAGAATTTCAAAAGGTTCGTGAGGCGTTACTTACCTTTACAGAAGCCATGCTGACTTTCCTTCAGCAGTACTTGTTCCTCTACGTGTTTTAGGGTTTTATCTTTGATGAGGCTTTCCACTATCTTACCCACAACAGATGTTAGGCTGACCGGCCTGTAGTTTCCAGGGTCCCCCTTCTCCCTTTTTTAAAGATTGGCGTGACATTGGCTATCCTCCAATCCTCTGGCACCGTGGCTGTTTGAAGGGACAAGTTGCATACTCTAGTTAAGAGGTCAGCAACTTCGTTCTTTAGTTCCTTAATAACTCTTGGGTGTATAGTATACCCAAGAAATAGATGCTTGGAATCTATTGTTCGTGTGAATGGGCTGGAGTTCCATTCCCTCCAAATCTGGTTGTGATAAAATTATGGAAGGTTCCAGGAACCCCAGAGGAGACACAAAGATTCTTTAATCTCTGCATTCTACGTTGTAAAAGATTTCTTAGAGGGGGCTGCTCTACTGTATCTGTTAATGAAAAACAACTCTCTATGGCAGGGCACCAGGCAGCATCTGAGTCAGTGAGGAAGGTTATGCTCAATCATGCAACCCTTAAATTTCCAGATCCTTCCCACCCATTTATTGTAATTTGTGATGTTTCAAAGGTTGCTGCTGTGCACTAGAACAAATAGATTAGCAGGGAAGATGTAGACTGTAGCTTTTGGTGGTCAGAAGTTAAATAAGAAAGAAATCAAGTATTCAGCAACAGAATTGGAATATATGATTCTCATGGAGGCTCTCAACACATGTCTACTTACTAAGTACAGAATTCACAGTGTACACAGGCCAGAGTGCTTTGACTACTTGCACAGCAGAATCCCAAAGGTCACTTGTGGAGATGGATCGACAGTCTGAATATCCATTCACCAATCTCGAAGAGCACAATGTGCCTGCTGATGCGCTCTGCCACATAAGAGCCATGAACATACTATAGACATGTTCCTGAAAGAGCCTGATCCTGAAAGGCCATTTGCCAGGAACAGTGTAAGGACCTTGAGCTAAATGTAGTTCATCAAAAGGGACCTAGACTGCGGAGATTTTTTGACACAATTCAGGTAGAATTATTCATTGATTATCTTACAAACATACCTGTTTACAAATGTCACAGGATTGTTGTGCCAGCATTCTTACAGAGAATAGTACTTGAATGCCTCCATGACAGAGAAGCAACAGGCCGTTTGGAGTATGACAAGAAAACAAACTAGGTATCAGAAATGTGGATTGGGGGGGGGGGGCTTGGCATGGTTAAGGATGAATTAGTGCATTTGTGTTTCATCTGTCAACAAGAGAAAGCACCTGTAAGAAGAAAATCCACTATGGGTGGAATCCTAAATAACTTTCCAGCACTGGAGTAAGGCCAATGCAGCTCTGAGGTATGGGAACAAACATTCCCTTGCCTTGAGGAGGCTCCGTGATTGCCCCCAACTGCAGGATGCAGCACATGTCCCATTGGCTGGAATGTTGGTTAGGATTGGGCCCTAAACACCACTGCTTACTGAACAATGGAAATTAGTTGAAATTGACCTGAAAGGTCCACTTCCAGAAACATCAAAGGGCAATCACAATATTTGCTGCCCGTGTATGACACCTTTTCAAAACATGTGGTGGCACAACCACTGAAAAACAAA
This sequence comes from Lerista edwardsae, assembly GCA_029204185.1. Classification (NCBI taxonomy): domain Eukaryota; kingdom Metazoa; phylum Chordata; class Lepidosauria; order Squamata; family Scincidae; genus Lerista; species Lerista edwardsae. Next base: position 24,275,709 of record JAJKFI010000005.1, read on the forward strand.
AAGATTGTGACAGATGCACTCATGAAGCATGTTGTGTTGTAGCTTGGCCCACCAAACTGTATTTGTAGGGACTGGAGAAGCTGCTCACAGCTCACGGCTCATGGCTCATGTGAGCTTCATGGACTCATGGCTGCTTCATGACAACCTCAGACCAATGTGAAAACAAGCAGTGTTCATCCTGTAATTGGGAAGTGGAAAGAGTAAGCCACACAAATGATCCCCTGCTTGGAGTCCTGATGAAAGAAGATCAAAAGGAGTGGATCTTAAAGGTTCATATGTTGTTTTTGCATAACAAACATTAGCAGATATTTTACCATGCAGTAATCTCCTGATGACATTATTTTTGGATGGTGCAAACCTATGTTCCCATGTGAATTGATCTCTAGACAGCAGGAACAACCACCTACACAGGAAAGGGCCTTAGCACAAGCCTATGTTAGTGATCTGGTCATGGATTTAGAGAAAATAGATCAGATGTGGTGGAACAAGGGTCTCAAACACAATTGAAACACAAATGATGAAACACAAATGATGAAACACAAATTATGGTCTATATCCATATCCAGGAAGAAGAGGAAATGTGATGAGAACTGGAAAAAGAGGCCCAGTAAAATCCAGACCTTTTTGGAGGGAGGCTTTTACAGTGGAAAAGATACTTTTAGCCTAATCCTATCCAACCCTCGCCACAGCCGATGCAGCCATGCTACTGGAATATGCACTGCATCCTGACAGAGGGTAGAGGCCTCCTTTAGGTAAGGGAGGGGTTCCCAAACTGTGTGTAGCAATGTTCTGCCCGGAGTATCGTGAGGCACTCCCCAGGGAGTTGCAGGCTGCCGGGCAGCTGGCAGTGAAACTATGTGGGCTACTGGAAATGGCCAGAAAGAGGTTCTGCTCGACAGGCAGAGCTCCTGTGTTTTTCGCACGCTCGGAAAGGCCCTGCTGCCAGCCCTGAGCCTCTTAGCAGCCATTTCCAACATCCTGTGTGTCTCTGAGCCTAGAAGTGACTGGCAATGATGTCATTGCCAGTCGCTTCCAGGAGCTGCATGCTGCATTTGCAGTGCATGGGGGCATCACGGGACACCAAAGATTCGGAAGCACTAAGGAAATATTTGTTCCTTTGCCTGGTAGTAAGCTTCTGCTACTCTGACAGGTCAGACCTGAAACAGCTTTATGCTGGTGCAAATGGCAAGTCCAAGTGGACCTGGGTACATAAAAGCTAGTTGTAATATATACTAAAAACAAAGGCTAGGAAGGGAGATAGGATATTAGCTAAACTACTGCTGCCAATATCTGCCAATATCTGCCTTGTTCCTGCCATTCAACACACCCTCATCCCTACCCCAGTCCCCACCCTGTTTGGCCTGCCACCTGCCTCCTGCACCAAAGTACTGGCGTTGGGACTCCCCCAGAGGCTGCTGTTACTTGGCTGTCACTGCTCACTGTTTGTGGCAGTGGCCAGACTTTGCTCCACGGTATGGTGCATTTTGCAACTGCTGTAGAGTGCACTGTGCCACCAGAACACGAGCTCTGGCAATGCAGCAGGAACATCGAATTTGGCCATTAGGCTGCCATCATATGTACCTTTTCCTGGGGGAACATCTCACTGAACATAACTGGACCGACCTCTAAGCAAACGTGCCTAGGATTTCACTGTAAGCAGTGTACGTATGCCTGCTGATACAGAACAGCTGCTCTTTCCTCTCTGCAGTACATAGATAACTAGTACACTGCTTCAGTGAAAGAAGGAAAGGGGAACAAGTGCAGGTGGTCGACAAGACTCCCAAGAGGGTACTGCCAAGGCAGGAAGAGGTAGAGGAGGTGGTCCTGCAGTCAGTGGCAGCTTCTGAAGGGAGTCCAGTCATTGAGAAGAAATCGCCTGGAAATTCTAATAACTCTGAAATGACACCTTTGGCAAAAGATAATGTGTCCACATTAGAGGGCTCCAGCCAAGCCTGCTCAGACAACCTCACCCCAGCTATGAATAACACAGGTTTTCCCTCTAAATACAGGACCTGAGTGGTCAAACAAACATAATGACCTCTTTGATTGGCAAATTACATGCTTTTGTGAATACAGGATTATATGTTTAACTTAGAGGGAGGTTTTTATGATTATATACAAACAACACCTCTGGCCCATAGTGAGGCTGTTTCACATCCTGAATGCTAAGCTCAGGTTCTGTACCTTGTCGTGATGTTATCTAAGGAATGTTCCTGAACATTTCAGATCTGTGCTGTAGTAGAATAACTTGAAATGTTATTTTAAAAATTTATTTCTCCAAGCAGGTATTATAGAATCCATTTTTCTGCACTGGGAAGCGAGTTCTTCTGGACAAATATCTCAGAGTAACCTCCATCCCAGCTGCTCCTTCCCTATTATCATAGTTTTAATAATAGTTTTTAAAATATTGGTTTTGTGCATTGTGATCAATAGAAGAATCCCACCAGCAGATACAGAATCATAGAATCATGGAAAGGACTTTCATCTAGTCCAACCCCCTGCCTTTAGCAGGAAATCCTCTTAGAGCAGTGGTTCCCAAACTGTGGGTCAGGACCCACCAGCGAGTCACAAGCCAATTTCAGGTGGGTCGTGAAGCACCTAGGGCAGGCATATTGAAAATATGGGGAAGGGTGGAAAGGGGGAGGGCTGTGTGGTTGTTTTTGCTTGTGTCAAGGTTGTAAACAGGCTTTTTTTCCTTTCTGATTCACTTTGTTATTGAAAAATGGCTGAGAAATAACCCAACTTCTTACTGCATTCTCACGAAAGCAGCAGGCTCTGACATCACAATGATGGCACTTCTGGCCATGACATCATTAGGGTGGGTCCCGGTCAGATTATCATTCTACAAAGTGGGTCCCAGTGTGAAAAAGTTTGAGAACCACTGCCCTGGAGCATCTCCAGCAGGGGCCTATTGAGCCTCTGCTCAAAGCTCTCCAGGGAGGGAGAATCCTCCGCCTCCTGTGGCAACCTGTTCCAATGCCATCATGAATTCTTCCTGATGCCCAGTTGAAATCTCCTCTCTTGCAGTTTGTACCCATTGGACCTTGTTCTGCTCTCAGAAGCAGCTGAGAACAAATTTGTTTCTTCTTCCATATGGCAGCCCTTCAGGTATTTGAAAAAACAACAACCCGCCACTATATCCCTTCTCGGCCTTCTCCAGGCTAAACATACCAGGTTCCCTCATCTTTTCCATGTTTTCTTCTTTCAGATAAGTGGAGTTTGCCAGCTATCACCATCCAGGCTGCTGCACACCCCTACAGAGATGACTCTGAAGTTCCATTCTCCCTAATCTGGTGAGACTAATGGTGGGATGCACATTAAACACGTTTGCATGTTTAACAGGGAAAAAAATCCAAAGAGCAGCCACCAAGAATCGGAAGAGCAGCCACCATCCCATGCATATGCCGGTGGGAAGAATCACCATGCTTGATGAGGTAGAGCAATGGTCAAAGTGAAATGTTAGGAATTGGAAAAAAAGAATTGGGTACCAACGTGCCATAGAGATTAGTTGCTTCTCCTGGCCATTCCGTTTTCTCATACGCCATTCAGAGGCAGATCTAAGGGAGGGCAAAGCTCTAAGTTTTGCAAGAAGCCTTACCTTGCAGTGGAAATCACTCCTCTCCTGCACCGTTTTAGCCAATCCTCACAGGGAAAAGCAACATCTTGGCATTGCTTACTGGCTACAGCAGCAAGGGAGAGGAGGGATTTACGTGACAGGGTAAGGCTTCTTGCAACACTTAGAGCTTTGCCCTCCCTGTAGATCCGCCTCTGACGCCATTCATTTCACAGCAAAGATGTCAGTGGAGAAAAGGACATTTTCAAAGTCTATGGAAAGCATTACCAAGTGAGGTTTGGAAATCTATACACATAATTCCTTTGATGTGTTTTCCTTACTTCTTCACTTTAAGTCCCTTAAAAACAAGCTCCTCTATGCTTTGTGTATTTGCTATCTTGTGTGTGTGTGTGTGTGTGTGTGTGTGTGTGTGTGTGTGCACCCGCTGCATGCTGTTTGGGCCTCATTCACTTGTTGACATTGAAATGGATGTTTTGCCCCCACCCCCACCCTGTGTGTGTGTTTGTAAGCCAGAGGATGATTAAAGACAAGTCTGGCATCCAGGGCATCTCACTGCTCACAGCCATCAATGCGACTGTAATGCCTTCACATGTAGTTGGAACTGCTGAGCATTTCCCCAAGAGGAAAGCAAAAATCAGAGCCATCCGTGCGCAGTTGTTCCAGTAAATACCTCATTGCCTGGGCTCTTGAAGAATTCCTTATTTTGTCTTCCTTCACTCCAATGATTAGCACAGGCCTGTTGAGACAATGCTTGCCTGATTTCATGTCATTTCCCTGGAACAGAAGAACTAGGATCTTGGACAAAGGAAACTCTGTCTCTCTCCTTTTCCACTGGCATCCAGGCATTCAACCCAGAAAACTGTAGCTTGCTTTTGTCTGTGGCATTTTTGAAAGTGCCTTTGCAGAGTTCTGCAAGCCTCTTGTCTGTGTCAGCAGAATTTCACTACCCGTGCAATATTGCCGCTCTGTGTTCAGAACGCCATTGACGTATGGTTCCTGCTAAGCTGTGGGTGTTAGTTTTTATTGAAGGTCAGATCATGGCCATGGCTAAGAAAAAAGGGGCACTCTGGTGGTGCCCAGTAGGGGCTGTGATGGCCACTGGCCAGGAAATCAGGAGTTCTGCTGAATCTGCTTAACAGTGGCTGCTTCAACTTTTGAGGCTTGGCTCAGTGTCATCTTTGCAAGTGATCACAAATTATTCTTCTGGGTGTACAATATATCTGTTGCTCAGTGGGCTACCTGGAATATAGCTCCTCACTGCCGATAATTTGCTGGCAATCTAGAAAAAAAAGATCACTGGAATCAACAAAGACATAAAATGAATTCAGATCACAGAAACCAGGCACATTTCCAAAGGAACACCAACAAAACAGAAAGGGAATTTTTCTCCAAATTCTGAAATCATAGTTGGCACAGTCCTCAGAATGACAACTGACGCCTCTTGCAAGTAACAACATGCCTGCTTACAAACATTCCACTGCATTTAATGTCAGCAAAATAAAGATCTAGGCCAGCATTTGTCAATCTTTGTCTCCTGCCAAACCACTTTGCCTGGTCCACCTATTGGAAGTACCACCGGAAGTAACTGGCGATGAGGCCTATACATCAATACAACAAACATGGGCAGGGGGGAGGGCCAAATAGGCAGTGGCAGGGTGGGGGGAGGTGGGTCAGGTCCAGGAAGGAGGTAGGTTTGGTGGCAGTGGTGCGCTATGGAGGCTTACCCACAGTAATGGGACAATTATTCCCTTACCCAGAGGAGACCTCCACAACTTCCTGCCCCCCACCGCAGGATCAGTGGTTGCCATTTTGGCGCCGCTGTGGCAGGGAGAGGGAATTGGGCTCTTGGAGAGTTTTGTCATGCCACCTGTAGCTGAGTGTCTTCTGTGCTAAATTCAAGATACTTTCAGTTAGAGTATTACAGGAAGATATTTTAAATTGCTCCACTTATGGCCCAATCTTATCCTGGGCCTACAGTAGTAGATCTGCTGCCATAAGTCCAGTTACAGTTACAGCAGTGTGAAAGGCATGCCACTGTTGGGCACTCTGAAATCATTGGCACAAACAGTCAGAGGCTCTCCCACAACACAGCTCCACTGCCAACATTCTGGTGCTGACAGAGGCCTTAGGAGCCACAGCTTCCCATAGTGCACTGCTGCCCTTTTATGGCAGTGGCCTAGAAGCACAATACTGCTGCTGGAATTCTCAGCAGTGCAGGGCGACCATTGATAGAATCCTACTTACTATTTTATTGCTTTAAAATTTTGGTGTTGTTAGCTGCCGTGGTTCTTTAAAAAAAGATAGAAATGTTTTAAAATAACTAATAATAATTAAAGGTCAAACAATGACACATAGACAAGCATTATACCTTTATTTTCCTCTGATTCTCTCTTGCATCAAAATCTCATGATTGGAATCCCTTAAGGCAGGAATCAGTCCTGTCTATCTCCATTGTATATAAAATGCCATACAATGATGTTGCTGTCATTATTACAGTAATAGCAACTCCACAGCAGTTTTGTCGTGATCTAGTAGCTGGATAAACATTGCCAAAATGATCCTTTCACAGTACCAGGCATTGGCGGCATTTAGCATAGCACATGAACGCATGAATCTATACATGAGGCTAAGCTTCTTCATATTCCATAGCCATGTTTCTGCTGCACAGAGGTTTTTATTTGTGAAAGCTTCAGAAATGTTTACTGAATGCCCAAGCCATGTGCATCGAAGCCTCAAAAATGAACATATTAAAAAAAGAAGCAGAAATAGGCTTCAGCAACCCAGTGGGTGTCTCTGTTCCAATGCATGACGTTTGCAGAAACTGCACAGCTCAGCAAAAACTGGGATATCAATTTGCTTTAGAGGTTTCATATAACACCCACTCTAAGTGAGTCATTTGGTGTGTATCTGACCTTCAAGGCTATAATTTGGGCTGTATCACATGCCTAGCCACATTAAACCATTATTTCAGAAGCTTTCTTTCCCCTGTCAATCTAGCCGCATGAAAGCATCTTTTCCAAGTGGCAGGACTTAACTGTGTGATTTCCTGGCATGCAATGACAGTATGCAGTATGGGTGCGCGAGTTCTGTTTTAGCTGAAGTTAAGTTTTAGCTGAGGAACTGAAGTTTTATTTTAGCCTGGACACGTCTGTGCATGATGGAATGATATCCCTTTATTGGGATAGTCCTTACATTTCAGATATCTGTGTGAGATATGATATTTTTAACCAGTAGGCAGAAGGACAAGAATTTTCATTATGGTTTTTAAAAATAGTTGACTAAAAACTGAATCCTGAAGAGATACTTACTGCAAATGTTGCCCGGTTGGCTGATGTTATTATGACATCATGCGTTTGCTGCTCTTCCAGATTCTTGCTAAAGAGGCTACTGCTATTGAGCTGGGCTTTCAATCTCTCTCTCGCCTTCATTGATAAAAATTGGGCTATCTATTATTGATAGATCTATGTCTGTCTATTGATAATGCTTGTCTTGTAGCACTTTAAAGACCCATTTATTTCAGCATCAGCTTTTGGGAACTAGGGTCCACTTCTTTGTGCCTCTGAAGTGAGCTGTAGTCTGTGAAATCATATGTGGCAATAACTGTATTTAAGATGCTACAGCAGCCTTAAATTTTTTGCTGCAGACCAATATGACTATTCCAGAGGAATAGTTACCCATTGATATATCTATTGATAGATCCAGTATCACTTTGTAGGCCCCAAAATTATGCTAGGCAACGGCTGCAGTGTGGTGTATTAGGGTGGTGTAGTTATTCTCCTTTTAAAGAAAGGACTATCAGTTACACAAAATTCTATGGACAGAGCAATAAATTCATCTTTGGTTGATGGGTGGGGGTGGAACTTCCTTCTACTGCCTCAATGAGGGAGCAATCCTAACCTGGAGTTAGGTGGCACAGTTAGGCTAGCAAAGTTTGGCCAGCACAAGGGCAACCATAAAGTACGTTTGTACCTCTCTTGGTGCACAACTGTGTGCTGGTCTCTGACTCCAAGAGAGGTCCAAACAAACTTTACAGTGGCTCTTGTGCCAGCCAAACTTTGCTGGCTTAATTGTTTAAGCCTCCTGGCTTAACTCCAGGTTAAGATTTTGCTCTTAGCTAGTGTTACATGCTGGCGTGTCACCAATAATAATACACTGTTGTTTCTGATGTACACACATACGCCCATATTATTCAAATAAACAGCATGAATTGTGTTCTTAAAACAAGAATAGAAAGAATTGTCCTTGGGCCAAGCACTGGCTTGCACCCTTTAATTGATGGTCATTAATTTGACATATCATGATAACACAACACGCTGCAGAATAACCATTTTGTTTCACTCCCGGTTTTTTAGGACCTTTCTCTGAGCAGAACCAGATTTTTATTTGGCTGACAGTAATTTAAAAAGCACATCATCTTATACCTCCACAGTGTCTGCAGTGCACGTATTTCAAGGCACACCTTGTTCTCATTCCAATTTCACTCAAGAGGGAACTGAAGTTAGATTGCCAATATAATCGGATTTTCATGTTTTCACTTCTGATGCATGGAGGCTGGCATAGTACCTTGGAAATCAAATGTTGTGTCTGGCCTTAAAACAGGTAGGATGCTTGAACTGAGGAATCAGAAGAGGAGTAAGGGCCCAATCCAGAGCCTGCTGTCCCTGGAGGTACGTGTGTATCCCCAGCTAAAAGTGTCGTGACAACTGCCACACCACTCCGCCCTTGCTGTGGTGGCACTAAGTCAGTGCCTGGCCCCAACGAAGTGGGTGGAACAGCCAATTGGGGCAGGGGGAGCAGGGAAGGAGGCGGGGAAGGGGAGGAACTGGCTGGGGGAAGGGTAGAGTGGGCTCGCAAGGGGGCAGGGACTGCTGCAGCTTATGCCGCCATATCCTAAACCCCCTCCAGAACCAGAAGGCCCGACATGGGTCTCCTTGGCTCTGTGCCTGCTCAAACACAGGTGCAGAGTCAAGGAGACCCATTGTCATTGGCTGCGGTCTCACTGGGGGAAGGGACCAAACACTCCCTTCCCCCAAGGACTCAGCAGGGCCAGGGTGCAGCGGCCGCTTCCAGCCTCAGGATTGGACTGTATGTGCTGTACCAATAATGCTTAGTTTGTCATGTTCATCATGAGCCACTGATGGCTACTATGAACAGAGCAGCCAAATACATTGGTTTCTGGGCAGCAAGTTTGGAGTCTAGAGTCTGACTTCTACCTCTTATCTCTGTTTTTTTTTCTATAGGGTGCATCCTGGACAGTCGATGAGATGACAGGAAATGAAGCTAAACATAGATGCTACAGCTTCTAGCAAGAGAGGATTCTTCTTCACTCTGTCCTCCAGAGTCTTCGAGCCCAGCCCTAATAAATATCTACTCTGCATTAAACCTCTCTGGTAAACTGTACTTCAAGTTCTTAATATGCTCAGGATTACATCATTAAAAATATAAACTGGGTTGAGAGTTGCAAACTATACATTTAAAGAAAACGTAGGGGCAGGCTTGAGAAGGTTTCCTGCAGCAGCTGAATCAGAATTGGAAATAGGGAGGTGTGCTCACTTTCCTGTCTTTCATTTTAACAGGATTTGGATTGGTCAAGGTGATGAAGTGAGTGGGGTTCAACTCCAGGGAATTCTAGAAGTGGATTATCTGGACCCCTTTCAGGGTGCAATCCTCACCTGGAGTTAGGCTGGCACAGTTAGGCCAGTAATGTTTGGCAGGCCCAAGGGACACTGTAAAGTACGTTTGAACCATACTTGGGCTGCAATCCTATGCACACTTTCCTGGAAGTAAGCGTAAGCCCCATTGAACACAATGGGTCTTACTTCTGAGTAGACCCGTATAGGACTGTACTGTCTGAGTCAGAGAGGCCAGCACACAGACATTCACCATCCTCCCTGACTCCAAGAGTGGTCCAAGAGTGCTTTATGGTGGCCCTTGTGCCAGCCAAACTTTGTTGGTCTAACTGTGCTGTCCTAACTCCAGATAAGGATTGCACTGAGTGCTTACCGTCGACATATTGTCTTGAGGGTTCAAAGCACACATATAAATGGCACAGAAACATGTTTTCATGTTCATGCAGATGAGGATTCTGCAGCCAGAACTACTGAATACCCCCCCTTTGTATACCCCAATTCTCATGGAATTCCAGCAACCAACATCTGGTCCCTGCATTGCAACTTTTTCCTATGGCTATTTATTAGCTACTGACAGTGCAGTCCTATATTTCTGATGGTGCAGTCCTAACCAACGTTCCAGCACTGGGCTAAGGGCAATGCAGCTCCAAGGTAACAAGCTGGGTAACAAGCATCACTATGCAGATGATACCCAGCTCTATCTATCTTTTCTACTAACCCCCCAGGGTGCCATCAAAGTCCTGGCCGCTGCCTGGAGAAAGTTGGTGCTTGGATGAGAGCTAATTGACTGAAATTAAACCCGGACAAGGCAGCGGTTCTCTTGGTTTGGAAGATCACAATGCCAGTATTAAATCTAAAACTTGCTCTAGATGCGGGTAGCACTCCCCCTAAAGGAGCAGGCCCATAGCCTGGGAGTCCTGTTGGATCCACAGCTGTCCCTAGATGGCCAGGTGGCATCTGTGAGCAGGGGTGGGGGCTTTTGCTCAGCTTCAGCTGAGACTTTATCTGAGTCAATTGGATCTGGCCATGGCAGTCCATGCCCAGGTGACATCTAGACAACCATAATGCACTCTACATGGGGCTTCCCTTGTAGATGGTTCTGAAGCTGCAATCAGTGTAGACTCTACTGGTTGCCAGGGCTCAGCAGCCAAATTCTGCCATGCCATTGATCCAGTGGCTACATTGGCTGCCCATGCTTTCTGAACCCATTTCAAGGTGTTGGTGATGACCTTTAAAGTGCTACATGGCATAGGACCAGAATATCTCAAGGACCATCTTCTCCCATACTATCCTGCAAATCTCCTTATGATAGTCAGATAGGGCCCTGCATAGGATACCACTGCCATCTCAATACAAAAGATGGAGGCAAGGCATAGGGCCTTTTTCTGGGCCATAATCTTTAGTTCCATCTGTATTTTGACTGCATCTATTCCATGATAGATGGAATTAGGCTCCTCTTAGGCTCCTTTCAAAGTAACTTCTTAAATTTGAGCAATTGGTTGCAGCTTAAATATTTTTTGTTATTTCTTTTACCCTTGCTGTTCCTATATCTTGATCTAGTTTTTTTATATAATGTTATTGCTGTAAACAAAACAGGAAGAAAAGTAATCTAGTTAATGTAATTAATCAATATTTATTGGCTTCTACCAAATCACAAAGTCCTTCATACTTAGAATGAAGTTAAAACACTTTTGCAATCAATTCTGTATAACCTTTTTGATAGTTATTTGGTACTTCCTAATTGACTGTTGATATTCCAATAGCAATTCACTGCTTGTGTGCATGAAAATTCATTAGCACTTCATAATCATCGATATTGATAGGCAATTCATTGACTAAAATACATCTTTCTCTCAACAGCAGAAAAATTTACCGACATCTGGAGTAGAAACAGATAGCTCCCACAATTACAATAGCCCATTCTACTCTTAATGAGTACAGCTAGAAGATATGGTGAGTGAAGCATAAGATCACAAGAATAGTCTTGCTGGATCAGGCCAAGGGCCCATCTAGTCCAGCTTCCTGCATCTCACAATTGCCCACCAGATGCCTCTGGGAACATACAAAACACCAGAATCCTGTTGCTAGTCCCATGCATCTGGCATTCAGGTATTGGCTACCTCTACAACCCAGAGTGGCACATGTTCCTTAAGACTTTTGATCTGTGATGAAAATTTCCTCCTTAACTTTGTCCAATCCCCTTTTAATGTCACCTAGGCCAGGTGCCAATGTCTTGTGGCAAGGAGTTCCAGAGACTAATCTCACACTGGAAATATTTCCTTTTGTCTGTTCTGACTCTCCCTTACAGTCAATTTTAACGGATGTCACCTGGTTCTAGTGTTCTGTCCGCAGATGATGTTATTATTAGTCCGACTAGGCAATTGCCTAGATCACAGACCTTAGAGGGGCACAGTACTGATCTTCGAGAGGCAGTTTTATACAGATTAGCTGTTTTAACAATGTAAAAAACTGTCAATTTATATATATTTTTATTTTAAGATAAATACCACAACAGTGTTATGCAATATAATTAATTACAAAGTCTTACGATTTGGGGGTGGTGGTGCAAATAGTCAGTCTTGCCTAGCGCACAAAATAGCCTGGCACCAGCCCTGCCTCTATCTACCCCATGCTGAATGAATTAGCCCTCCTTTGAGCTCCTTGGCTGGAGGAAGAAATACATGTCTTTCTTAACGGGAATAGAAGACGAGCTACAAATCTTCCAGTCTTCTTAGGTAGCTCCATAGTTGTGTCAGAAGGATCAGACCCAAGTATGAGGCATGTCTTCTGCTTGTGAACTCATCAACTGAGCTTATCAGAACACTGGGTTGTTTCATTACCAACAGAGTCCTTTTGGATTTCCTTTTGTTCTTGTGCATGTTTTCAAAGTCCAAGTAAAGATGCATAATGTTGAAAGTGATAGTACTGGCGCTCAGTATACTGTAGGATCATTATTGATAAGGTTATATTGAGGATTTTGTGCAAGGTCTTTTACAGGACTTCCCACATCTGAGTTTTCTTTGTCCCCCGCGGAATTCTTGTGCCTTTATCTGCATTACAGGCAGATAATCAACAAGTGTTTCTTTCCCCTTCATTGTGTCCCCTATCCTGGAAAATCTTTACCTGCTGAATTATTACTCATCATGCAGCTGGGAAAGGGCACAGGGATCCTTCCAGAACAAAAGTGGTGGCCCTACCCCATAAGCTTTTTCATGGATGGGGAGCCTGGGTTCTAATCATTTGTGGGAAATGGTTTGTTGTTTCTCAGGCCTACTCCCTGGTGACCGGATTAAACAGAACTGTTTTATAACATGCACCAGGGCAGATACTTTAAGTCCAGTTGCAGTCAGCTAAGTGTTGGTTAGTAAATCAATTCTATTTGAACAAAATTGTTGCAGATGTACATTTGAGTCAGGTGGAGCTGGGCCAAAGGCTTAGAATTTCTGCACTGATAGCACACTCAGTGAGGGGGGGAGGGGGAACCAAACAAGAGAACACTAAAAAAAGAATATTCCCTCATCTGAGTTCTGAAAAAGCAGAGCAGGGCTATGTTGTAATTAATATGCAGAAAGACAAACTAAAGCTGAAGGTCATTAACAGAGATCAGAAAAGAGGCTGCGGTTAGCTAAAAGTCATTGTTGCAGTGCCCATGAAACCAGATAGGTCCTGAATGAAATTGCTGCTTAAAACCGTTCAGGAAAAAGTGAGTGTTTAGTTTGGTTGAAGTTTTTAAGCTGTGATTAAATGTTCAGGCAGCCCAGTCCTAATGGGTTGCTCCGCTGGAAGAATGTGTGTTCCACTGCTGCTGGCTGCTGCAAAGAAGCCGCAAAGCACACTCTGGCAGCTGTGAAGGCACCTGCGCTGAAGCAGGCCTCCCACCCCCTGGCCTGGGGCCTGCTCCCTGGTGGCAGGGGAGGTGTTCTGGGGCTCTTGAGTCTTCCCGCTGGCACTATGGGAAGCCAGTACGTCCCCAGAACGCCACCCAAGGCCACCAGGGAGCAGGCCCCAGGACAAGGGGTAGAAGTCCTGCTTCAGCTGTATCCTATCCAGTTCGGTTCTCGTAAGAGAGCCTGGCTCTCTTCTGCCCTTCAGATGTGCAGGAGGACTTAACCTTCCTTCCAGGATGGGTTTCCATAGCTGCCGGAATAAGTGGAGGGTCCCCTGAATGCTTCGTCGGCCACCAGGGAGCAAGCCCCAGGACAGGGGATGGGAGACTTGCTTTGGCTGTTCCTATCTGGTTGGGTTCTTATTAGAGAGCCCTAGTTGTGCCCTTCAAATATGTGGGAAACCTTACCCGTCCTTCTCATACTGGGTTTCCATAGTGCCCAGAGTTGGCAGGAGACCTCCAGGTCCCTGGAGCGCTTCCCTGGCCAAAAGAGGCATGATCCGCCTTCCTGGGTCAATGCAGACATGCCGGCTGTTGAGCTGGTGCAGGTCCGTGTTGACCCATGGCAGCAGTTGGGGCTTACAAATGTCCCCTTACCCAGTAGTGTCATCTGGCAACGAGCTGCCGGAACGCTAGGCGGGACTTACCGCTTGATTGACAGGCTCTCCGTGATGCGTCGCTGCCTGCCCGCCCGCCGCAGGGGCTCCCTCCGGTTGGCGCACCCCCCAGGCAAGCGGGCACCCCCTCCGAAGCCAGAGGTGCCTGTGCGGCAGGCGGGCAGGCGGCAATGCGTCATGGGCGGGCAGCCAATCAGGTGGTAAGTCCCGCCTAGCGTTCCGGCAGCTTGTTGCCGGATAACACCACTGCCCTTACCCCCAGGAGACCTTCAGCAGCCAAAACTCCCACACAGGATGCAGCAGAAGCTGCTCCAGCACTGCTGCATCACTGCTTCAGGAGCTAGGATTGGCCTTGAGTAACTCAGAATATACAGTGTGCTGGATAGGCAATGAGACCTGTTATATTATAACCCTTGCCAATGAATGGGGGTGGATCTAATGCTCAGCTGTGAAAGTGAGGTTTATCAAGAGCTGTAGCTCTCACCTTTCACTAGTGGCACAATTTGTGTGACAGCACATGTATTGACAGGGAATCATGGCTAGTATGATTATTTCTATGGCACCATTAAACTGCATTGTGCTTTACATTGAATGAAAAGTCAGGATTCTGTCCTGAAGGGTTTACAAATGAGCTATTGATCTCTGGAGAAAAGGGGGTAAGGTGGGGTTGGGGTAGACTGGGTTAGAAGTGTATGCAGTTGTTTCAGTGACACATACTTAAATTTAATTACTATAGGAGAGGAGCACTAAGGTGTTGTGCCAACAGTGGTGACATTGCATGGAAAAAGGTATGTTTTAAGAACGGATTTGGTGGAAGTGAGCAAGAAGGCCATGTATAGCTATTAAGGTTTAGGGTTTTTTTTGGCTCAATGACTTGACTCATTTCTTGAAATGGTTCGGGACTCGAGTCAAAATGACTCAAAATTTCCATGAGTTGAGTCACAATGGGTGCCTGCTATGACTTATGAGTCGAGGTAAGTCATGGGGAGGCACTCGTGACTCAATTCGTGACTTGAGCTCAGTGGCTTTGGCACAGTATTATAAGAAGAGACATGATTTGGTGACAGACTGAGGGCACAATCCTACCAAGTGCTGAAATGGCACAGCCGGCCGGCCAGCGCCATATCCAACGCTGAGTGGGGAGAGGCTGGAGCCTCCTGTGGCAAGGGAGTGTGTACTCCCTTACCGTAGTGGAGGCTCCAGCCTCCACTATGCACTCCTTGGATCTGCACCTGCTAAATAGTGGTCGCAGATCTGAGGAGACTGCGTAGCCCAAATTGGGGCCTCACTGACGGGCTTAGGATGCGGCCGTATGGCCACTTCCCAAGCCCGCCCATGTCTCGTCTTCCCCCACCCACATTCTTCCTCCCTCGCCCACTCCCCGTGTCACTTCAGCACGGAGTCTCCCTTGCACTAGCCGCCTTCAGCTGATGCAGGAGAGGCTCGCCGTCAGCGCTGTCAGGCCAACAGTACTCATTGTGTCAACGCTACGTATGAGGTAGGATTGCGCTGTGAATGTGAATGAAGGAGTGAGGGAAGTCAAAGATAAAGGCAAATCTAGGTGCTTGTTCTACAGGGTGATTGCTGACATCGACAGTGGATAAGGAAAGTATAGAAGGAGAGGAGGGCTTGATGGAGGTTGGGAAAAATCTGTCCTGTTTTGAGCCTGATGATGAAGTATCCTGAACAGCAGATGAAGATGTGGTATTGGAGGGAGGAAGAAATTTCTGGGGTACAAAGGCAGAGCTGAGTACTGCCTGCACATATGTGGCATTGACAGATGTGGGAGTTGATGCAGTCACCTGGAGACAGGATGTCACGAGAATAGGAAGGGGCCAAGGGGCCCCCACAGAGAGCTACCACAGAATAAATTCAGTTGAATCTACTCTGGTTTATTTAACATCAGGACAAGCTTTTCATGGCATGGAGTGAAACATTATCACCACCTGCTAATTGCTGTAGAGCAAAATCTGTTAAAGGGGTAGTTACAAGTGCTAGTTTCAAAACCTGGCATCCCAGCCACCTCCAGTCCTATTGTTTGCCTCAGTTACACTTGCTTGAAACATGTCCATCATGTTCACATGTTATGTTGTTTCCTGTACATTTTAGATCACATTACCTAATATGCCTTCACAGGATAATGACCCTAAGGTTTCACAGCTGCCCTATAAACACCTCTAGATTTTCATGCTGCAGAATGCCTGACAGGAACAGAAAACAGTTTTATTTCCACCACATTTCTGGTGAAACTACCCTTCTTTTCAGCCAAGCACAACAATCTTTCTCTCTCGAGACCCATCGGGGTCATGCCTGAGTCAGCCAGAAGAGGTCTCTAGAGAGTTTTGCTTTCATCTCTCTTTACATTCACTATTAGTGCAAAGCATTACTGTACTTCCTGCTATATTGACCTTGATGCTGTAGTCAGTTTATGAACATGGAATGGGGCAGCATTAGGTGAACCGAAGCCCTCCACAAAGTATTAAAATATCAGTTATCCTTTGCACTGTTTTCTTGAACTTCTCATCTAAATATGCCAGTAAAAAAAACATAGCAGGGCTTCCATCTTCTCCCACAGCCAAGTACTGCTATCCACTATCCACTGCTGCTCTTAAAGTGCAATCCTGACTTGGAGGTAGGCTGGCACAGTTAGGCCAGCAAAGTATTGCTGGCACCAGGGCCACCATAAAGTGCGTTTGGAATCAGAGCTCAATCCTAACCTGGAGTTAGGCCGGCACAAGTTGAGCCAGCAACATTTGGCTGGCACAAGGCACACCTTAAAGTATGTTTGGACCACTCTCGGAGTCAGAGAGGCCAGCATACAGTCATGCACCATCCTCCCTGACTCCAAGAGGAGGCCAAATGCACTCTATGGTGGTCCTTGTGCCCGCCAAACTTTGCTGGTCTAACTTGTGCCGGCCTAACTCCAGGTTAGGATTGCACTCTCAGAATTAGGGAGGATGACACACAAGTGGTCTAAACATACTTTACGGTGTCCTTAGTGCCTGCCAAACTTTGCTGGCCTAACTGTGCCAGCCTAACTTCAGGTTAGGATTGTGCCCTTAATGAGTCTTGGCTCCTGAATGACAGGTGTTGCTCAGTCACCCGCTCACATTTATAACTCTGGCCATTTGGTGCCTATGTTTACTTATGATTGCTTCCTGGCTGCTCTCATGAAGACCTGAAACCCTCCATCACTCAAGGCTGCTCTTTAGTAACAGAAGCACAGATGTCAACAGGGAAGAGAAAAAGTGTTGTGCTCATTTAATAACAGGTTTTCAAACTGTATCCTGGAAACCCTGAGGTTCCTTGGAAGCTTCTCACTGATCTTCTCACTGAAGAACACTTGAGATCTTCTCATATGAAGAACAACGTAACAGGGAAAGCATTTAATTAATCCAATGTTAGATGGAGTCTAGGGGTGTTCTCAGTTAAGATAGGCATTGAAGTTTCCCCAGGCCTTCTCAGGATCCCACAATAATTGAGAATGTGCTCTAGATGTTGCCCAAAATTCTACTGGAGTACATGGGCATTCTATGGTAGAGAAGTTGATGGAGAAACTGTTTCCTGAAGATATGAAGTCTGACAACCACCAATTTTCTGCATAACTCTGGGAAGCTAATGTTGCTTTCTTTAATCTCTTCCCACTTGAAAGATGAAAGGGAAGATCTGGCAGAATGGGATGCTCACATTTCTCAGTCACAATTCGTCTATTCTTCCAGGGCAGTCAGTCAGGCATTGTTTGATCCCTATGTTTATAGCAAAAGTCTACCTGAAGCTCTGCAACCTTGCGGGGATAGAAGTACTATTGGTAAAGTAAGTACACTGGAACTTCAATCCTATCTACTCTTCCTTGGGAGTAAGTCCCATTGTACACAGTGGAACTTAATTCTGGGTGCATAGGGTGGACAGTGTATCTGAATGTATGGGATGCATAGGACTGGGCTGCAAGCCATGACTTTTTGCCCTGTGGCTAGAAAAGGTCCTGCATCCCTGTAATAAATGTCAAGGTGCCAAAGACTGAGCTCTTAACTACCACTTGAAAGTGAGGACTCTTTTCATTTCCCCTATTCAAAAATAATGTCTCCGTGGGAGAGAAAAAATGTAATCATCACCACTTTGGAAATGTGGTGCAACTGTTTATTTTGCAGCATACACATGGATTGTGAAACTCATACATATAGCAAAATGAGCAAATACTGTCATCAGTTTCTTACACAAACTCAGATGGCAAGTGTACTTGATGCAGGCATGATGGAGGGGGCTTACAGGAAATAAAACTCTGGCTAACAACAAAACCTGTTCTTGGATATTTTCAAAGGACCATCCATTATGAAATGTATTGCAAATTTACAGTGACTAGTTTGCTAATGGTGCTTCTCATTACACTTCTCCTGCTGATGTTTTTTGTTCAGGAGTAGTGATGTTTCTTAAAGAGGGCAGGAAGACGAAATCCTGGTGGCAGCTGCTCAGACTAAATCCTGACCCCCCCCTTCCCAGGCCTGATCCACCTTCACAGATCAACTTGGACTTGCACAAGCAATCAAGCTGGTGCAGATTGAAGTTTATCTATGGCGGCCACTGGGAGTTACCCTGGGACAAAACTTCCAGTGGCCAAAAATCCCCCCTTGGGATACAGAGGAAGCCACACCAGCACTGCTGCATTATTGCCCAGGTATTTAGTGAAGTTTGGGCTATAAAAAGCTGAGTCACAGACTCTTTGTGCCACCCCTTGCAGATTGCCCAGGTATTCACTGGCACTACAGCAAGAGCGCCCATTCCTTCCACTGCCCAAGGACTGTTATGCCAGCTAGCACCCAGGAAGGGTTCCAGACCATTCTCCTCTTTTTTTTAATAGCCATCTCTTCTCCCCTTCACCCATCCCAGAACAGAACAGCAAACCGCCACTCATGTACTATCTTAACCACATTTCTTTTGCAAACCACTGCTCAAGCACCTGCTGAACCACCTCTCATGGAACCAGTAGTGTCATTCTATAATGAAGTGCCGGAACGCAGGCGGGACTTACCCCTTGATTGACAGGGGCCCTGCGACGCGTCGCCGCCTGCTGTTCCGCCGCGGAGGGCTTCTTCCGGGTGGCGCGCCCCTCCGCGGCTCTCCGCAGCACCCAGCGCGCCACCCAGGCAAGCGGGCACCCCTTCCGAAGCCAGGGGTGCCCGCGCGGGGCTCGGAACGGTGGCGACACGTCAGAACCGCGCAGCCAATCACGCGGTAAGTCCCGCCCACCGTTCCGGCACTTCATTATAGAATGACACCACTGCATGGAACCCTTATTCTTTGAAACCAATCCTGGCTCCCCTGCCTTGCTTCCCTTCCTGAACTAGTGAAGGCTTCTGTCTAACCCTCCTGACTATGCCTTTTACACCCCTTCCGTTTTCTTTACCTTTGAACCCAGAGATCGCTGTGTCTTGGCCTGCCTAGTCCCACAATCTCTGCAACTATCCAAGCCTTATTTTAACAGATTCAGGGTGCAATCCTGACGCTGGGCTGGAATAGGCAGGCCAACACATCTGCCCCGTATCCAGCCCGGGGCTTGGAGCTGCTGCTGCGTCACCCGGGGAAAGTGAATTTGTCAATTGAAATTGGCAGCACAAATTGGCAGCTCAAGTCTGGAACAGATCTGGCCCAAAGGCCAGATCCTGTCTCCACCCTTCTCCCTGGGCTAGGCCGCAATGGGACCACCTGTTCCCCACCTCCTCGCCCCGTTCCACACTTCCCCCACCCCTTTAAGCCTGCCGCCACCCTCCAAGAGCCCCTGTGCCATCCTAAGAATGCCGACCTTATCTTTCAGGCTTGGGTGACATCCGTGTGCTGGCCTAACTTTCCCAAGGCTGGTGCAAATGTGCTTTATGGCATGTTTGCAATAGCCAGAGGCCAGCATAAGGAACTTGTGCCGGCCTATCAGCCAGTTTGGATTGCTCTGAAAATAAATAACCAAGGGTCTTTGGCACCCCAAACCCTTTCTTTGTCAGCAGCGTGTTTAGTGCATGCATGCATGCGTGTGTGTGTGTGTGTGTGTGTGTGTGTGAGAGAGAGAGAGAGAGAGAGAGAGTTCAAGACTCCTTTGTGTATTTTTTACCATTTAAGGAGGAGGCCCAGAGATTAGCTCTAAGCCTCCAATGCATGGTTCCCCTTAAACGATTTATCAAGGACTCTGAGAACAAGGGTTCATGCTTCCAGTTGACCTCTCTTGGGGGCGTGAGACATAGGTTAAGAATAATCAGGCAGTAGGAGAATGAGGCTCCCCCACCACAAGAGTGCAATGAGTGAAAAGGCTGCCTGTAGCCCTGGTTCAGGTTACAAAGAACACAGATTCAACTTAGTATTCCCACTCAGCAGATCAACTATAACCAGTAGCAGCAGAAAAGCACAAAAATTTCTATTTGTCTTGTAGTCCCTAACTACCTTCGTCAGTAACTAACTACCTTTCGTAGCTCACACTTCTTTGGGCCCCTGAATGTATTCCTGAATCTCTAACTGCTTTGCTCAGTTCAAAAGCTCTGTGGTAAAACACATGCTTTGCATCCTTTTCCTCCCATAGTAAGTCCCTCATTTACCTATGTGGGTGCTTTCCTCAGCATCCACTGTAACAGCTGTACAGATAAATAGATTGGTGTTTGTGTCCTGATGTCTGCATTACCTCTTTTTTATTTCCTGTCTTTTATATAGCAGGGAGCAGAATGTACCATGGTCCTGAGCCATTAATCTTGATGTGTGTGTTCTGTTTCCAGAGTAGTGTTTGTATGTGCCTGTGACCTTTTTCAAACGATGACTGATGCAAGTGTTGGCCATAGTCTGTCACCCTACAGAGATTCTAGTTGTGATCTTCTCTCATTCATGGGCATTTAGTGGAATGTTGCCTTAGTGATAAAAATGACTTATTTAAGCTTGAGAAGACAATAAAGATCAGACAAGATGGTCTATGTTCTTCATGTATTGAAATGTGCAATTCCATGACAATGTAAGATATTTTCTCATTAATAATGAAAATAAATCCTATATTTGATGTATTGCATTTTATTTTACACTAGCTGTTTAAAAAAGCATTGTATATAAAGTATATTTGTATAAAAATATGTGCTTAAAATCATGTGGTTGAGGGTACTGTTTTGGGGTGGTGGTGGAATGTCTTATGTGTTGTTATATCTTTAACATGTGTGTGTTGTGTCACAGAATATTTTACTGTATGGTCTGCTTGCCTTTTGAGCTCTACATTGACTGCAATCCTAACTAAACCTGGAGTTAGGTCAGCACAGTTAGGCCAGCAAAGTTTGGTTGGCAAAAGGGACACCGTAAAGTATGTTTGGACCACTCTCAGAGTCAGGGAGGATGGCACACATCTGGGTCCCTTGTGCCAGCCAAACTTTGCTGACCTAACTGTGCTGGCCTAACTCCAGGTTAGGATTGCGCCCAGCGATGGAATCTGGTAATGAAGATCCGGAACGCTGGGCGGGACTTATGAGTGATTGGCTGCCCCTCCGTTCTGTTCCGTGGCTGTCCTGGCCTTGGCGGGGCGCCTGCTCGCCGGGGGGGACGGGTGGGGGGCGCGCCGGGTGCCTGGGCGAGCAGCAGTGGGGCGCACCAACCGGTGGCAGCCCCCCCAAGGCCAGGGCAGCCACGGAACGGAACGGACGGGCTGCCAATCACGTGTAAGTCCCGCCCAGCATTCCGGATCTTCATTACCAGATTCCATCGCTTATTGAGCCCTAAATTGTTGTGTTTCAAGTTAGTAATTAATGTTTTCTCGGCACAGCATTATACTGTTGCAAGAGTGGTCCTGATCAAATGAGGGTGAACAGAATTAAGGCTATCTCACCCTCTCTACTATGTTTCTTTTCTAACCACTTGTAAGTCAAACAAAGCTTGCGGGGTCTAACTGACATGCCACAGCTGCATGGCCGAAGTCCTTTCTACAGATATCATTGTGATTTCGGGAATACTGACAGAAAACAATGACTAGGGCTCAATCCTCCACAAACGTACCTGAGAGTAAATTCAATTAAACTGCATGGGTAAATAGGTTCAATACACATAGCATTATACTACTGTATAACTGCAACCTGTGTTCAGTTCTCTCCTTTTGCAAGCCAATGTCGGACAGAGAATAGATCTGAAGTGTGTACTGTAAGACCAAGGTCAATAGGGGATTCCTATGTAGTAGTTTTAAAATTGGAAGAATGGGACAAGTTTGCACTGACATAACAAGAAAACATTGATTGTTCACATAGTTTGTAACAAAAGATTGTAAGTAATGGAATATAACTGAAACAGGAAACGTACTGGTGAGTAAATTTGTTACAATAATGTTAACATCTCCCCTCTGCTACAGAAACTATAGCAAATTACCTGGAAACAACTAATTCCTTAATTTTGTGGTATTTATTTATTCTGGAAGTCTTAATCTTAAACACAGATGGGAGCATGATCAGGAATCTATATATATACAGTATATTTGGATATGTGTGTGCTTGTATGTTTGTACGTATGTACAGTATGTTCCAGCATAGCTCTGGAATACCTGGAGCGATTTACACCAAACTTGGTACACATATGCCTTACGATCTGGAAAGAAATATTGTGAGGGTAAGGCACCCCTAGCCCCCCTAGGGGTGGGGTGCAAAGGGGGTGACCTGTAAAAATGATCGAAAACAGCCGACATTGGTGTCGAATCCATAGTTTTCGGGGTCACTGAGATGAACGGTGACACTCCCAATGCTGTTTAAGTCCACGTTCAGCCCCCATCAGGGGGGTGAGAAGGGGTGAAAAATAAAATGTCCAAAATGACCGACATTCATGTCAAATCCATAGTTTTTGGGGTCGCTAAACTGATTGGTGACAGTCCCGATGACATTTAAGCCCAAGTGTAGTCGAATAGAATGAATAGAACTCTGTAGAATCTTCTGGAAATTTTTAGAAATCATTATGCCCCGGTCTTGGACTCCAATCAAATACTTGCCATGTTACCAGGTGTAGTCATTGAATACAAGTCTATTGCTATCGTAGTAGATGCCTATGAGGTCGTCAATTTCCCATCAGACTTCCTAAACTCACTTGGTCCTGCTGGATTGCCACCACATCGTCTTTTACTTACAGTGGGATCTCCAATTATTTTACTACGGAACCTCGACCCGCCAAAACTTTGAAACAGCACAAGGCTGTGTGTCAAGAAGATGCTGGGTAATGTAATTGAAGCAACTATCTTAACAAGAAAGGGTGAAACAGTTTTTATCCCACAGATAACATTCCGACGGATCTCCCTTTTCACTTTAAGAGACTGCAATTTCCAGTGAGACTTGCATTCTCGATCATGATCAACAAGTCACAGGGGTAGTCTATTAAGTACTGCGGAGAGGATTTGAGATAGCTATGTTTCTCCCATGGACAACTTTATGTTGCTTGCTCAAGGGTGGGTTCACCCAAGAATTTATGTATTCTTGCTCCTGGAGGTGAAACTAAAAATGTTGTTTATAATCAGGTTCTGAGTTAAATTAACATTATAGTGAATTTGTAAAAGATTTTACTTTATAATTTTTATACTGTACTTATACTTTTAATTTTCGGTACATAAAATTACTTCGATTTTACACTATAGATAGAATTCATTCCTTTTCCTGTCTAATAGAAGCTTGGGATAAATAAATACCCAGGCAACGCTGGGTAAGGACCAGCTAGTGTAGTAATAAGGTAAAGTAGTGCTAGGCTGGTTGTTTGAAATGTATAATTTATTATTTTCCTTATGTGACAATAGTGAAGTCTGGTCCAATTTTGGTTTATAAAGTGTTCCAGGTATCAGTATGTAATATCTTCAGTGCTAGAAAGGACATAATTTATAATGTAAAACATATATAAACAACTCTTTGTATGACTTTAGATGCTTTAATCCTAACAAAAGCCCTGGAATATTATTGCCATCTGGCTGTTTTTAGCCAAACCGGTTGCCATTCAAATTTTTTAAATTCCTGTTCAGACTCTGTTGGTTAATAGGCAAGTTTAAATTTCCTAACATGTAAATAAATTAACATATATAAATGAGTCATATCAAGAGGTGGAAGAATACAGTGATAATGAAATAAAAACACATAACACCACTTTCTGAACTTCTCATTTTTGTTAACAAACCACAAGACCTGCAAAAAAACCCTTTTTATTTGGTTTTATTTATTATTTAATGGGGTGGGGTGCACAGGTAATGACTGGCTGCATCTGCTGAGACTATACCACCTATACCACCTTCCTAGTATATTTTAAAAGTGATTATAATTTATAATTATAATGTAAATTTTGAATAAAAACACATAACATTACTTTCCTTCTCCTCCTAATAGTGCCACCCTCCCCAGGCCGGCACACCTGCCGGCCCACCCAGAAACACCCACCCCCGCTCACACTCTCCCTCCTGCCCAGCTTGGCATGCCTCTGTGCCAGCCAGGCTCGGCTGGCATAGAGAATGCGCAGCACAGGCACACCAAGGCTGGCGCTACCTGCAGTGCTGGTCTCAGTGCGTGGTCTCAGTACCATGTAGCGTCGACACTATAGGGCACTTGGGATTGCGCCCTGAGAGCACAATCCTAACCTGGAATTAGGCTGGTACAGTCAGGCCAGCACGGTTTGTCTGTTATAAGGATCACTGTAAATTGTGTTTGGATCACTCTCTTGAGTATGGGAGGATGGCGCACGTCTGTGTGCTGACCTCTCCAAGAGCGGTACAAACATACAGCATCCTTTGTGCCAGCCAAACCTTGTTGGCCTAAATGTGTTGGCCTAACTCCCGGTTAGGATTGCGCCCTGAAATTCACAAACAATTAGAGTCATTGTGGTAAATACACATTTAGCCTGTGAGGCTCTTACTAATTTGGAGCTGCGCTGGTGATGAGAAAACCCACCCAACTGAACTTCTGCCTATCTTGAAAAAGGAAGAAACCACCAGAAGTAGAAAACAATTTATTGTCAAGTTGATTGCCATATAGGCTGTGGAAAGAACAGGTGAAAATCCTGTATTTTGGGCCTATGTATTCACTTGTTTTGAACCTTTCTATCTTCAGACCCTTCTGTGTTGCTTCATCATCCTGAAGGGGCTGTTGAACCATCCAGATATAGTAGTTATTGTTGCTTTGTGGTTTCTGACCCATCTCTGTCTTCCCCAACTGCCCAGTAACAAAAAAAACTTTGCTCTGTCATCTCACAGGACTGTGTAGCCCACCTCATTTTCAGGACCAGGAAAGTCAAAGAAGTGACCACTAGTATCCATCCAACATGAAAAACTTAGGCTCATGCTCACAGATAATAAAACGTGTGGTCAGTCCCCTCTTTGCACATTTGCCCAGGTCCAAAGTCTGAAGCATCGGATTAGATGCGTCCTGGGGCCTTCCCAGCCTTCTAAAGAGAGGGTGCAAGGAGTGTGTGAGAGAATATGGTGGGGAAAGTGTTCAGAAAGCACCGCAGGCTTTGTTTTATTTGTTGCTTGCTCTTTAGCCTCCTTATTGCCCTTTGCCTCCCTGGACTTTTTCTGCTGTTGTTAAGTTACCAATGCCTTGCTTTTATTCTTGCATTGTTTGAGGTCTAGTCTAGCCTTTTTGTTTCCAGCAGTTTTGTTTCACCTGCCTGGTCCTCCTTCACCTGGGGGAGAGCAGGTTGCTGCGTCTCCCAGGCTGCCCACATGCCACCGTTTGGTTTTAATTGGGTGTGTGTGTCCCCTCAGACGTTGGTCCTTCCTGGAACCTGGAAAGGAGACTTTCCCAAAGAGACCTCTTCTTGCTGCCCGGGCTCTCTAGCTTTGGGCGGTGGCAGGGAGGGAGAACGACCTTTCCCAGTTCATTCCCAGTGAAAGGGCTACTGGTACCGGGTGCAAGGGAGTGGCCACAGGATGCAAGCATCTTGTTGTCTCATGCCTCCCTGGGGCACCTGGTGGGCCGCTGTGAGATACAGGAAGCTGGACTAGATGGGCCTTTGGCCTGATCCAGCAGGGCTCTTCTTATGTTCTTATGTTCTGGGAGCAGGCAGGAGGGTGCTGTACCCACTCTGCCCCTCTCCCCCAGAAACTCTGCCCGAAAAACGGTGACAGCTCTTAAGAGGCGGGCTGGTGCCGTTCAGGCCCTTATCTTGCACCTCCTGCCCGGAATGAACGGTGTGTGTGAGAGAGAGAGACACGCGCGCATTTTGTCCTCTTCTGCCTGGTCGCGCTCTCAAAAAAGCCTCCGGGCAGGGCAATTCCCCCCTCCCTCCGCGAGAGAGCTAAAATGGTTTAGCTTCCTCATTTTTTCGTCTGTAGCAACAGGTTTGCGAGAAATGCCCTTGAGCAACCCTTGCGTCGCCTCCTCCCCCACTCCCGAGGCTGTGCCTTTAAGAGGGCGGGAGAAGAGGGGGACAGCTCCATGCGGTTTGACATAACTCTGGCCACGCCCTCCTTCAGTCCCGGTCTGTCATCGCAGGGCATCTTTTTCCCTTCCCTCTGCCTTGCCCCGCCAGCAGACCCGCCGCCGATTGGCCCCGGCTGGCGCTAGGGGCGGGGTTACGTTCTAGGGGAGAAAAAAACGCTCCCCCTCACGACGTTCCAATGGGCAGCGCGGTCGGAAAATGATATCCAGCGTTCCAATGGGGAAGTGGAGTGTCTCGATTGATCCCGGATGCCGTCGGAGATGGCTGTGTTGAACTGAGCAACCGCGGCTTCTTGCTCACGGAGGCCGTGCGGGAGATCTTGCCGGCCGCCTTTGCAGCCAGAGGCTTCTTCAGGTTGCACCACCTCCACCGACCAGGCTGAAAGGCAAAAAGGTTCCGGCAACAGCGGTAGCCGCGCCGGCAGCCCAGAGTTTGCAGCGTGGTTGGGCGCTCTCGCCATGAGCAAGCCTCAAGCAGCGGCATTTGCTACTACAGCAGCACCGCCCCCTCCCAGCGGCTCCTGTTCTCTCTCCCGGGCATCCGAAGCAGCTCCCGGTGCAAGTTCTGCGCCTCATTAACTCCTCTGACCTGCTTATTGTTTTTAATTAATTGTTTCCTCCTTTCCCTGCCTCCGGGGGCCGCGAGAATCTGGCATCCAGAAAGGCAACGTTAAGGGTTACGCACTCGGTGTGCTTATTTTAATTTTGTTGAATGAACTACGTATATTTTCAATTTTAATCGTCGGCTAGGTGACTTTTTATTATAAAGAAACAATTTGAGAGGGGTTTTCCGTTCGTGAGCATTCCTTTTCCAGCTGATTGTTTTCCAGGGGGTCTCGTTTTGGAGGGGCTCTGGGAAACTATGGGACTCCCTGCCTTGGAATTTAGCGACTGCTGCTTGGACAGCCCTCAGTTCCGAGAGAGGCTGAAATCTCATGAAGCTGAGTTGGACAAAACCAACAAGTTCATCAAGGAGCTAATAAAAGATGGAAAGTCCCTCATCATAGCCCTTAAGAGTAAGTGGCAAGCTGTCTGAATCTGTCTGAATAGCAGAGGAACGATGAACAATTGTTTGTTATGGTGGCTTGAACCTGAAAGAGAAATCCTGAATCAGATGTGACTAAGTAGTAGTGGGAGAGCGTTTGTAACCTCATCTGTTGGGGCATAACAAAGGTTGAGCCATACAATCATGTGGAGAGCCAGTAGAAAACAAACAGTGGAAAATTAGGCAGTTTAATACCAGACCATAAACCTAACCTGGCAGTTCATGTTCGGTACTTTCATGACCATATTTCTCGTTCCAGCAAAGATGTTAATGTGAATCGAGGCATACAAGCACTGCACAGGTGTTGAGGGAAGATAAGGAATGATATTATTGCCAACATTTGTATTTAAAAAAACAGACTTGTTGTAGCTTAACAGACTTTTAAGCCCTGGTTGAGTAGCTTAAAAATGTGGTTGCCATTGTTTGTTCTTTTCTCTTATGGCTCAGTGTCTTTTGTGAAAGCGAAAGACTGAAGTATAAATAGAGCCAATGGTTTCTAGATTATGTTTTATTGGCCTAAGGAGTTGTATCTCTTGATCATAGGAGATCTGACTCCCCCATTTGACCTACTAGTGACAGATATTGCAGGAAAGGATACCTGACAATGAACATTTTGTATGCTTGCTTCAAAGTTCCACTGAAGATTGATTGTTGTAGTTGAGGTTGTCCATGAATTAGAAAGGATAGTAAACTTAGTAGACCGATACAATACTACTAGTTCGGCTTTCTTAGTTGACTGATACTTAAGAGACTAGAGCAGTGGTTCTCAATAATTTTAGCACCGGGACCCACTTTTTACAATGACAATCAGTCCAGGGCCCACCAGAAGTGATGTCATGGCTGAAAGTATTGTCATTGTGACACCTGAGCCTGTTGCTTTCCTGACAATGCAGCAATAAGTTGGGGTATTTCTCAGCTATTTTCCAATAACAAAGTGAATCGGAAAGAAAAAAGTCTATTTACCACCTTGACCTAAGCAAAATACGCTCCCCTTTCCAGTGTCCAAAATTCCCATATTTTCAATGATGGCTGTGCCAGGTGCAACTCGACCCACCTGAACTTGGCTTGTGACCCGCCTAGTGGGTTCCAACCCACAATTTGAGAAACACTGTTCTAGAGGGTTGTACACCCTGGTGTCTTAGGTAAACATGTGAATTGTGTGACAGCTTTTAAAAAGATATCAAGGATAATATTTTTTGAAAAATAAAATCCATATAAATGCTATTGAGTCATAGTCCCTGAGTATTAGTAGTTGTGACTAGAGGCCTGTAAGCCAGGACCATCCTGGGGTGGTGGTGACCCACAGGCCTGGAGAAAGGGGGCCCTGGACCAATCAAAGGAGGTGCTTCCAGAGACAAATGAGGCATCTGTCACTTGGGATTCTGCCCTAGCGGGTACATGGACACACTTCTATGATGACCTCTTAGGAAGTTGTCCTAAGAAGAAGCAGTATGGGCTCTGTTCCATCACTGATAGGGTTTTTTGCTCAGTTGTCACTGTTGATGCTAATACACAGTATTCTTGGGGAAGATTTGTGTCTGGAAAAGATAAAAGGAAGTTTATATATTTGTTCAAAAGACCAAGTAGTGAAACAGTTGCCTTTTAGGCAACTGCTAAAAAGATTTTTACAGACTGCTCCTATGTATAGATAGGCATGCTTCTAGCCGGGAGTGGGAGTGAGGGTGGGTATTACTCTGGCGGGAGCCAAAGGGTGGGAACACTTAACTCTGCATAGGAATGAGCTGTAAAAGCCAACAAAATCCCAACCTTATGTAGTTGGGGAGAGTTTGAGGGTGCATTCCTAACCTGGAGTTAGGCCAGCAAGGTTTGGCTGGCACAAGCGACCATAAAGAATGTTTGGACCACTCTGAGTCAGAGAGGAGAGCCCACAGATGTGCGTCATCCTCCCTGACTCGGAGAGTGGTCCAAACGTGCTTTATGGTGGCCCTTGTGCCGATCAAACTTTGCTGGCCTAACTGTGCTGGCCTAACTCCAGGTTAGGATTGTGCTCCGAGTGTGAAGCAAGCTTCTCAAAAGGAACTGGCAACAGTATTTGTGGTCTGCTAATATTTACTACAGACAGTGTTTGTTTTGCAAGTTGTCTGTCTTTATGCCTTAGTATTGCTGCACCCTTGCCTTTGTGTTGAACGCTGGCATCAAGGTAAGAAATGAGGTGTAGGCAACTGTGTACTTCAGGCCATCAAATGAAACTGCCATGTATGGGGCAGGGTCACAATATGGCTAGAAGATGCTGCTCCCCTATAGCTCTGTGGTACCCTGTCCATTTTGCCTGGTGGTGTTTGTTTCATGTATGACTATGCTCATTGATGACTCACCCGCAGTCCCTTTGCTGTATGACTTGGTAGCTCTGGAAGCTACAGATGTGTCACTAGTGGGCCTTCTGAATTTAGTAATTTTACAGCACAGTTCTTTGCGAACCATCCTGCCCGGTTGCATCAGAAGGACAGGCGAGTCAGCAAGGCCCTCACTTGAATTGATTGGGGCCAACTTCTACTTTGGCCATTCCCTTCCCGGAACGGTTAATTCATAAACCACTATGTTAAACTGAGAACCATTTTGAATGTGTTGGCCGAAAGTCAGTACCATAAGTATGGTAATTATTGAACCTGGCAGAATTGATGCATAGGGCCTGCTGAGGTGTAGTATATGTACATGTGTGCAGCTGGCTTGTGTGAAATTTCATAGTTACAAGACTGCTGACAAGACAGATATTGTCTACCACAGATCTGTTTCCCTCCTTCTTCTCCATGCGGGTTCCTTTAGGACAAAACCTTGTGTCGCCTTATAACAAGATGTTGCCATGTGACATGATGCTGCATTCTCCATTGACACAGCAGCTTGGGAATTTTGCAGGCCTCAACTTATTTTTGGCTGCCCTAACATACTTTGGGTTGCTCATCCAAAACTCAGGGCAGCTGTCCCAACTATTCACAGCCTGAGTGTATTGAGCTCACAGATATAGGGCTGTAACTATGGCATTTCTTCTATAACCCTTCCTCACACTTTTGGATTGCATTGGGAGCAAGCAAGTTTTTGTTCTATATCCGAAATCTCCTTATAGGGACCCTAATGGTATTCTTTTGAATATTTCCTTTTTACGCTTTGAATGATAGCCCATTAAAAACAAATAAAAAAACCCTTCTGTGGTGATACAGAAAGAGTTCTGATAAGGTAATCCAACTTTATAGCCCATTTGAAATGTACTAGTGAACGTAGACTTCATACTAGGTCAGGGGTCTCCAAACTCTGGCCCAGTGGCAAGACACGGCCCTCAGAGGGCCTCTTTTTGGCCCGCAGCAAGTCTCTGGTCCTCTATGAGCTTCTGGCCCTTCTGACCTTACTGCACCCTCCACACTGTGCTCTGGTTTGTGTAGAGGGTGTTCTGGCTACCAGCTCGGCCTCACGCTGCCTCCCCAGCCCTCAGAAGGCTGAAAGTAGCCACTTCCTGGTTTTTCCAACGACTCTAGGGAAGCCATAATGAAAATATGGGATGCTGGAAAGGGGGAGGGCTGTGTATTTTGCTTGTGTCAAGGTTGTAAATAGGCTTTTTTTTCTTTCTGATTCACTTTGCTATTGGAAAATGGCTGAGAAAAACCCCATTGCTGCATTCTCAGGAAAGCAGCAGGCTCTGGCATCACAATGACAGCACTTCATGACATGACTTCTGAAGGGTCACAGACCCTTCATTCTAAAAAGTGGGTCCTGGTGCTAAAATGTTTGAGAACCACTGCTCTAATGCATTTGTTTAAAATTTATTCAGTCCTCGGCATCATGCCAGGTATCTGATGCGGCCCTCTGGCTTAAAGGTTTGGAGAGACCCCCTGTACTAGGTGATGAGAATTAATTGATCTCTTCTATGATCTGTCTGCAGAAATGCCTCTTTAAAGTCTTAAATAGTTTTTTGTACTGGAATATTAAATATAGAACAGTACCCATCCTTTCTGGGTATCCTATATTCTGTCTGCTTGGGTGATGGGCAGCGGAAGTGGCTGTCTGAGAATATCGGAGGGGAAGATAATAGGCAGCCATGTGGAATGGTAAGTTCCATGCACACCAGTGAAGATGTTTTGCAGGTGCCAGGTCTGGCCTACAGGCCAGGATTTGGAGCCTGCTGATCTAGAGAGTTTGTTCAATGGGAGAGACTAGCTCAAGAGTATCTTGCTCTTTGCCTCCTGACTAACCCCCCTTTTGCCCCTCTTTCATCCTTCTCTATACCCCAAAACCGTCCCTTCTCACAAGCTTCTCTGTATAGCCCGCCTAATTTACTTACACCCCTTGACTCCTGCCTCAGTCATGCTTTCACCACCAAATTACACAGATGTGGTATTGGCCAGTACGTTGGCTCACACAACTGTTTTGCCCCGATGTTTGTATAATTGGAAGTGCTTGTTTAAAACACAGTTTGGTCCTTCAAATACATTGGGAATGCTTCTGAGGGCATAGGTTGTAGTGTGGCCATGTCAAAGCTATTGTCTTTCCTTCTCCTGCAGTTTCCATTAGCAAGCAAAGTAATACATGATGAGAAAGTTAATACATTTGCATTTGCGGACAGATGAATATTAGCCAGAGGCTCACCTAGCAGTCAGACTGTGCTAGATTAGATGCTGGAGATGGTCTTGTACATGATACCTCACAGGTGGACCACTCACAGCTTTTGCTTTCCCAATGGTACATCTCTTGCCTGTGCTAGTGAAGTACTTCAGAAAGTGGGAAGACGGGCACATTAGCGCAGTACTTACATTTTACGTGTACAGATAGACACAGTTCTGGAACACTTTGTAGGTCAGAGTTAATTTTCTCAGAAAGTGCTGCAGTACTAAGGGAATTACAGGACCAAGATCAGAATGGCATAATAGCAACCCTTTGCCACCATTAAGTGGACCTCAAGGGAGTCTACCCTGTCCACCAGCCAACAGCAGTTCTGTAACCTGAAGCCCATGTGTTTAGATGGAATCTATATTAAAAGTAATTTGTTGCATACTCCAGTACTGCCAACACAATTCCTTTGTTTGCCAACATTTCCTTTGCCAACATAATTTCTATGTCCAAATGTATACCTTTTGCATTCTGGTGTTGAACAATGGGATTTTGATGGTTTTTTCTGAACTTTATGATCATTACCACAGCAGTCTGCAATGCCTTCAGCTGCGTCTCTACACTCAGTGATACTGAACAAACAAGAACATATGTGCAGTGATGGTATCCAATGTAGGGATTGCATGTAGGAGAGGTCATTTAGAGAGGCACAGGTTCCATAGTTCTACCAGTCATGTATCATGTTGTTCCATGAAATCCTCTCCTTTTGCTGTCTCTAGGTGGCAACAAAAACAGGATGTTTTTTGAACCCCAGAATTCAGTGTTATTCCTACAGGAAGTCAACCCTGATTGCTCCTTGGAAGGACAAATGCTGAGGCTCAAATACTTTGGCCACCTCATGAGAAGGGAGGACTCTTTAGAAAAGACCCTCATGCTGGGAAAGAGAAGGGGGCAAAAGGAGAAGGGGGCGGCAGAGGAGGAGATGGTTAGACAGTGTCACCGAAGCGATGAACATGAATTTGGGTGAACTAGTGGAGGACAGAGAGGCCTGGCGTGCTGTGGTCCATGGGGTCGCGAAGAGTCAGACACGACTTAGCGACCGAACAACAACACTTCAGTGTGGTTCAGCCAATAAGCTACATTCAGTGCGGTGCTCACAAATTGGGACAGAATCAGACGCTCCTGTCCTCTGCCAGCGCATAGTTGAAGGCATTGCAAACTGCTGTAGGAGTAACATCTAGGTATAATTCAGAAAAAGCATCAAAATTCCATTATTCAATACCAGAATGCAGCTGTAAAATTGTGGACACTTGGGAGAGGTAGTTGTACCACATTCAATTCAGTTTATGTTTGTAAGAAGCCTCTCATAACCCTGCAGAATGGTCTGCTCTTACCTGTGCTTGTTCACCCACATATTCAGACAATAGGCTGAAAATTTGAACTTTGTTAGATCCTGGAATG
The DNA here is from genome assembly GCA_029204185.1 of Lerista edwardsae. NCBI lineage: Eukaryota > Metazoa > Chordata > Lepidosauria > Squamata > Scincidae > Lerista > Lerista edwardsae. The sequence goes on from JAJKFI010000005.1 coordinate 24,308,871, forward strand.
CAAAAATAGCATTCCACATTTAGACTGTATAGTAGAAGAAAGGAGGGAAGTAATTAAACATGATCAGGTTTCTTTAATCTAGAAAGATATCAACCCCCCTCTGAGCTGGACTGTGATACTTAGGGCTGTACACACAGACAAGGCTGGAAGGATTCTGTTTTAAATGCAGCAGCACCACAAAGGGTTTTAAGCATAAGGTATGCAAGAGAGACCACACTGCCAGTCCAGTAACTGGGGCTAAGCCTTGTACGCTTAGGAAACAGTGGGCTGCCGCATTTGATAAGTACCAGGGACAGAACCTTCTTAGCAGTAGCTTCATAGGTATGAAACAACCTTCAGAAGACAAATTCCAACAGCTCAGCACTTGCTGTTTTTCAAAACAACTTCCACACGTTTATTTCACACAGCCTTATGTTTTAAACTACTGGTTTCTGTTTTACATTAGCCCTTGTGGTACCACGTGTGCAAGATAGTGGTGTAAGTCCTTCAGGTACCGAACAGCAGAGTAGTTCAGACTCACTCGCTCTATGTGGGACAGAGTCCCCTTTGTTCAAGGCTGCACACAGAGGCAAGGTCCACAAGGTGTTTGAGGTTCAGGCTACTTTATAGCATTAACGATTCCACGAGGGAATCAGAAGACACAACAAACAAGGCAGATAACAAGTAGTACACGCAGGTAGGATGGTATACAGCTGAAGCCAGTAGTACAGCACTGGCTGGCAAGCTTCACCTGTGGTATAGTCCAGATAGAAACCCAGGTACACAGTCCTCTGTTCCTGGCACAGAAGTCTTCCACTGCAGAGGATTCTCCTGGCTTACAGTCCACGTGTCCTTCTCTCTGTCCGGGTCCCGCTTCCACAGCTACGGTTCCCCAAGCAGGTAAACGTACAAAGAACACCCGCAACGAGCAACTGACTCGAAGCAAAGTAATAGTCCAGCAACAAGAGCACAGAGCATACAGCACACAGCCATGGTCTTAGAATGAGACGAGACAGAATCAAGAATGTAATTGGAATGAGAATTGGACTAGGGCTGAGCTTCTATGAGCCACTCCTGCCTTAATTGCTTTCAGGTGGTGAGAAACACACCTGCAGGCTGCTCTGGGAGTGAAAGCTCCCTTAAAGTAACAAAATTACTTTCTGGCTGCTTCACAGCAGCCTGATAGTGCCAGCCAAACTGTGCTGGCCTAGTTTAGGATTGTGCTCACAAATGGATGCTCAGTACCTGGTTCCCAATGTGGCTGGGTGGACATACTGAGTCAGAACTATCCCAGTTACAGGCACAGTTGAATTTTAAAATTCAAAAGTAGTACAACTTCACAGTGAGAATCCATTAGGAATCTGCTTTCTAGTGCAAATCTGATGTGTGCCCATTCATTTCAACAGAGTTTGAGAAGCAAGAAATTGCCAGTGGGTTATGGTACAAGATTATTTAAGGAAAAGGAAAGCATTCCTCTATTAAATACTATTCAGGGTACTTCCTATTGCTGAATCATATATGATTTTCAGTTACCTGCAATCCACCAAATCGGGATAAAGTCATATTCTGTATTTGCCAATACTTACAATATATTCATGTTATAGTTGTACTAAATGTTTCTTTTAATTAGAAGTTAATGTCACTATTAAAATATGGTCTGTAGTGTTCAAAGTTACACGATCCAAAAATAAGAGAAGTTACACATAGATTTATGAACAACCACTAAGTTACACTTGGCATAACTTTATGGGCTATTAAACTGAGCTGTGCATAATCCATGCAAACGTGCTCAAGTTTTGCTCCAAAAAGAGAGAAAGCCAGTGAGCTATACAAGACAACACATACTTGTTTAATCTGCTTATTTTGCAAAATTTATTCTGCTTCTGTTAAGTGCTAGTTCACTCCAGCTCTAGAGACTATGGAACATCAGTCATGCTGAAGTGTTAGTTTTCTACAGATGGTAAAAAATGTGGCAAATCTGAATTTAAAAAATAAAGTATTTTTGTAAAATATTGTATGTGTTGATGAAATCATGAGAAACAAGAACTCCCTGTTGTATCTATAAGCAATTCAAGTGGGGATGCAAAGTAGTGGCCAGGGAATCTGTTCCTGTAACACTCTTAGCATATGGAAATATGAAGATGCTTTATGCCCATTCTCACCACTGGTTGATCTAGGGCAGTACTGTCTACACATTGACTTGCAGTGGCTCTCCAGAGTTGCATATATGGGTCTGTCCCAGCTGCAATATAGGAATAATAATTCTTCCTTTACAGACCTCTTGTAAGAATAACATATATGAGGCAGTTTGAGCACTAAAAAAGGCTAATGTATTGTCATTATACCCCATCCTTAGTAACACTGAGGGCACAGTCCTAACCAACTTTCTAGCCCTGACATAGCTGTGCCAATGGGGTATGTTCTGCATCCTGAAGTGGAGTAGCAGTCACGGCGGCCACTTCAAGGCAAGGGAATATTTGTTCCCTTACCTCAGAGCTGCATTGCCATTACTCTGGTGCTGGAAAGTTGGTTAGGATTGCACCCTAAAACTATTTTATCCTTTCTACAGCATTGTGAAGTAGGTTAAATTTGAGGGCTAGTGACTGGTCTAAGTGTGCCCAATGAGCTTCATATCTGAGTGAGATTTTGACCTGATCCAAGCCCAATGCTTCATTCATGACATCACAGTGGTCTATTGTTATGTGTCACCATGCAAATGGGAAACTGTTAGGTCCAACAGGCAAACCAAGAAAGGGCATCAGAAAACCCAGGGAGGAAGGGAACTTGAGGAGCAGCAAGGGAATGGAAGGGGCTGGAGCCAAGTAGAGGAGGCTGATCAGGCCACACACTGAGCCAGATTGGGGAACAGGAAGACCCAAGAGAAGATGGGAGCAGGCAGAGAGCTAAGGTAAAGAATGACACAGCAAAACCACCTGGGAGCAGGGAGGGAAAATCGGAGGGAGCGCTTGGTTATTACTTAGGTCTAGAACTTGCTGCATACAATTCTCAAAGTTTGGGCATCCAGTTAATCTGGAACTCCTGGCAGGGAGAAAATGGAGCCTCTTAGATAGTAAGGTATGTCCTGCTAGATGCTCTACCCACCACGCTGACCTGGGTAGTATGATGCTACAGATGAATTAGTCCAGTGATGCTTGCTAGCTGAACAATGATGTTGTCATTTTTTGATGCTACTATCACCTAACCCAGCAATTTTCAACCAGGGTACCATGGCACATTGGTGTGCTGTAAATGATCTGCAGGTATGCCTCAGGAGATTGGGGGAGGGTAATTCATTAGTAGGGCCATTGGGGGATGAGAGCCCCTCACCAGCAGTATGGTGTGCCTTGTCAATTGTCAAAAAATGGATGGTGCACCTTCACAATTTTTGTGCCTTGTTGGTGTGCTATGAGATGAAAAAGGTTGAAAATTGCTGGCTGACTTTTCAGGCTACAGACCTGTCTTCTGCCATATCTGCCTACCATATTTGCTTATGGCGTCCTAAGTTGGGAAGTCTGGTTGTCATAAGTACATAAGAAGACCCCTGCTGGATCAGGTCAAAGGCCCATTTAGTCCAGCTTCCTGTATTTCACAGTGGCCCACCAGATGTCTGAGGGAGCAGACATCAAATGCCTACATCATGTTGCAGCTCCCTTGCATCCGGCATTCTGAGGTAAAACTGAGGCATACTGCATAGCTGCCCTAGCAAATCTGCCCACTTAACTTGTGAAACTTGCCTCTGGTGGGTTGGAAATTGAGGCCATGTTTTGCCTGTGGTCCTTGGGCAACTCTGATTTAGTAAATCTGGGATATTAATAAAGACCTTTCAGCTGTTAATAAAAGTTACTCTTCTGATAGGAATTTTTGTTGCTTAAAAAAAAAAGGAAACTTGTGAGGAAACCTTGTAGAATGTATTTATACAGTACTGTAACTCCTTTTATAATGAATATAATTTTCCTCACAAAATAACATTCACCCTTAAATGTCTAATTAGACATTAAATCAAATTGCTTGTACACAGTCTCCCAACAGGTGAATGATAATGAAGCGTATAACCACAGGTGTTCAAACACTTACATATCATGTGACAGAATATATTGCTTAGCTTTGTTACCATGGGCATTGACTATATAGTTACAAATCGAGAAGTCATGAATTAAAATCTTTTGCCTTCAGACAGCATTTGTAGCTGGGAAGGAAGAGCTGGCAATGACAGGAGAGTATTTGAAGTGTCCCAACTTCCACAGGCATGTGGGACCAATGTTGTGGAAATTTATTTCATATCTACTGTGTATTTTTGCTTATTCAAATGGCGCTAGAATGCAGAAGTGATAAGGGCCCAATCCTATACATGTCTACTCGGAAGTAAGTCATATTGTGTTCAATGGGAAGCTTCCAGTAAGCTTCCAGGAAAGTATTATAGGATTGCAGCCTAAGACTGCTGGCATGTAGGTTTTGGTTTGTGCTGCACATACAACACAACCATAACATGAATTGGAGAATAAAAACACTGTTGGTTAGGGAAATCTTACTCTGGTGTGTGTAGCTGCCCTTTTTTTTTTTAATAAGTTGCCTAATAAGTTGGTGGAATTTATTATTCTGCTGATTGGAGTGGAATAGTATAGACATGATTCTGTATCCTTCCTTCTTGAAACTTGAGGCTATGCCATCCTAACCACCAATATTTGTAATTTGTTTGTCTTTTGAGAAGTGGTAGAGGAAACTTCTCTGTGAGAATTCCGCACTGTCAGAGGGGAGTGAATCTGACAGTCCCTACAGAAAGGCTTGGACCCATAATAAGAACAATTCTGACTGCTCCTCTTTCATGGTGTCTCTCTCTCTTGCAGAGACGCGGAAAATGCCTTTACCCCTCTAAGTGTTCAGCAGAGAAATAGCACTTGCTGTGGTGCACTTACCACTATGCAGAATCCAACCAAACAAATAAGCTTCAGCCCGCCTGTGTTGCCTGCTCACAACCAGTAATGAATGGGCATACGCACAAATACATGCCTAAAAAGCCCACGTACCAGCAGTCGTAGGCTGCAATCCTGTAATACTTGCCTGGGAGAAAGTCCCATTGAACACAATATGACTTACTTCTGAGTAGACACGTATAGGATTGGGCCCTATTGTCTCAGCAGTTCCACATTCTAGCTCTATTTGAAAAATTCCTAAATTCTGTTCTGTAGCCATTTTGAGGATTTGTTGAGACCAAAATCCATCATGTCACTTTTGCCAATAAATTCCAATGCAGCAACAAAAAGAGTTTTCCTTTTGAATTTTTTGTTGTTGAAGTCTGACAATTTTAGGATCTATTATTAGAGGTTTTTGTTTCCAGTAAGATAGGATTACAACCAAAGTCTTACTGACTTACTTCTGAATAAAGTTTTCAAACAACTCTATTACTGAATACTTGGGGGATTAAAATTGTTAACAGTGAGAAATCAGCAAGGAGCATTTCTGTGTCCCCCTGTATCATTTTACATAGGAACTGATGTATTTAGCCTATCTAAAAGGTAGAAGGGTATTGGTGGCAGGTGATGGCATGTTATAATGTTACAAGATGTGCAGATGGGAAAGCCTTTGATGGTACAGCTAATGCTGTTTTGTCCTATAATAGTGTTGCCTGAGTAGATATGGATGGAGTAGTTGGTGTGTATCTCTGTTAGATGGTCCATTGTTGTTCAGATTGCAGCAGGGGAAGGGAGGGACTGGTCTCTTAAGTAAGGACAAACCTATCACCCAAGGCCGGAGAGGGACATATTTTTTGGTGGACAGGCTTTTGCTGAAAGCTGGAGGTGAAGGCAAGTGCATTTTGTTGCTTTTTCTCCCTTTGCATTGGCCTGACTCAGAAATAGGTGACTCTTAGAATCAAACTACCTTAGCACTGTGCCTGCCACGTTATTCTTTTCTAATAGCATTGGGGGGGGTGTCTCTGGATTGGGACCAAAGGGGGCTTTAGCTCGTTGCCCTGATGCAGTCCTCGGCTCTTCTCAATATCTCAGCATGGTCAAAGATGTGCCATGCCATTTGCACACTGTGCTATATGAGATGTGTGTTAGCATGTTCAAGTCCACACTTTCAGCTTGGCCTACAGGTAATCACTTTAAAGGTGACTTGCAGACAGCTGAAGCCTTTGATTGCATAGGTCTGGCAGGAGATACCCATTTGTGTCAAACAGCAGCAATATTTCCTTCCTGCCTGTGTCTGTGCTTCCAGCTTCAGCTTTTAAACTCCTGCTCCCAGCAGGCTTGCAAATTCTGTAGGTTTTTCTATACAGTAGTTAGAGTACACATGTAAGATGGGGTGTATTCAAACCGTGCGGTGGTAGGGCAGTTTCCGTGTTAAGTCATAAGAGGAACTGCCAATGTAAATGTACCTTTCAGCTGGGATTGGCTATTAGCTAATAAAATTTTTTAAAAGCCTGTAATCATCCTGTTAACAGCCAGTAATTGTTACTCTGCATCATTCCTAGTGCCATAATGTTAGGAGAAATAGCAAGTTCTGATCTTTCAGGAAAAGAGGCTTATTAGAGAGGGAAGAGTTACATCATATTTGGCAGTTTCAGCAGAGGAAGCTTTTTTTTTAAAAAAAAAATACAGCTGACGGTAAAGGAAATTCAGTGCTAGTGGTTGGGCATGGCAGAAGGGAATGAAATATGAGAAAATCCAGCAAGGAATTCATCAAGCTTGCATCTGATGGAAGTACATCCCCTGAAAGGTGATGGTGGAAGGATGCTACAAGCACCATCCTGCCATAGGTGCTGCATCCTGCTGTGTGTGTGGGGGGGGGGAGCAGTCACGGCGGCTTCTTCAAGGCAAGGGAACATTTGCTTGCTTACCTTGGGGCTGCATTGCAGCTGCATTGGTGCTGGAAAGTTGCATAGGATTAAGCCCTAATCAGCTATCCCTCTGCATTAGACTAACTTATCCAACTTTTCAGCACTGATGCGGCTTCAGGGCAGCCCCCCAGGTAAGGGAGGAAACCTTGAGGAGGCCTCTATGTCTGCACCCCCACCGTAGAATGAACCGCACACCCTGTTGGCACAGCTTTATTGGTGCTGAAAAGTAGAATAGGATTTGGCCCTAATACAGCTATTCCTCTGCAAGACATTTGAGGTTGTTGCTTACTGGGTTTGGTAGCGTTGATGGGGTGAGGAGAACTTGTTTGTTTTTACCCTTTTCTAAATAGATGTAGAGCTGCTTTCATCTCTGGTCAGGCAAGAGGCAGGTGGGTGGTAGGATAAAGCTGTTGTGCATCTCACGCACCACATATTTAGGTTCACTTGGAGGTTTGCATTCGGGTACTGGCTGAGACGGATTGTACTTGAGGCTAGAGGAGGCAGCCTTGTGCCTCAAATGAGGTCTTGGAATCTGCACACCTGGGACAGTGTCCATCTCTGCCCCCACTACTGCTTTTATCTGTGGATGAAGTCTGAAAGATCTTGGCACTGCCTTTCACAGTTGAGCACAGGAGATAGCAGCCTGTGGGAGGAAGGTTCCTGGCTGTGAACAAGATGGAGTTGAGTCAGCTGCACTGATTGAAGCCCCACGCAGAAAAACACCATGAGTCAGCCCTCTTAAAAATCAGGGCATTTAATGGGAAACTAGTGGGTTACTTCTTGGACTTACTTTTTGGACTCTGCTGCATTTCATCCTGTGAATTTTTCTGTCCAACCATGATGGCTAGATGTTCTTTCCAACTCCCAGCAAAAGACTATTGTCCTGGGCTAATGGCTTTCATGGTGGACCTTCTTGCTCCCAGAAAAGGCGGTCTTCTGTTCTTGTGATCTGGAGGCCACAGAACTGGCTATGTCCTTTATACACTGGTTCCCAAGCCGTGGTTCACAAGACCCTGAGATCCACAAGACCCTGAGATGTGATCCATGAGGTCTCAGAAAAAAAGATCACCTTCTATCACTTTCAACGTCTTGCTGAGTGAGCACTTCCCCACAGCCCACCACAGAGGGCAGAGAACCGACTGCCTGAAGGTGGCAATGAAGTGTTGGCTGCAGCTGTTGGCTGCATCTCTGTTCTCTCTGGTAGTTCGTGGGGGAGCAGTTCGCTTCTCTGTGGACCACCAGAGAGGGCAGACCGCTCGCAGCTGGCAACAAAAGCAGAAATCCACAAATCTTCTCTATAAATAAAATACAATACATATCTAATAAATCTTATCTAATAATTACAAATTTAATTGTAATTTTTGTGTGTGTGGCAGGAGGGGGGTTTGCATGCTGTCCGTGATGATTCTAATTTTTGCCTCAGTGGTCTGAAGGCTTGCAAAAGTTGGGAACTGCTGCTTTTACGGAAGTTCCTTGTAGTCATTGCTTTCCCAGTTGTATGTTCCTTTCACACTGTGATAGGCATATTTTGGGGACAGAATAGAAGGTATGTTAGTAGGCTGATCCTCTTACCTCTCCTGATTCTGTTGTTCTAGGCACGTGCCTCCCTCAAAAAAGGCAGAACAGTAATACCGACAGTTCACATCTGTGGTCATTGCACTGCTGTACTTGAAAAAAAGGCAGAGTTTGACAAATGTAAAGATAAATGCAGGTGGATGGAGAATGGCGTTATGTGAACCCCCTGTAAAGAGTGAGCAAATAACATGTGATACACTCAAACTTGACAAGCTGTCTGGGAGTGCCATATATCATTTTTTGGTCTAGATCCCTTGGAATAAGGGCAAAAATACTGGGCACATAAGAATATGGAGAGTGCTATGTACTTAGACTCATGAATTTCTAAGCTTTTATGATTTGGGGATCTAATTTGAGAAGAAAACTTGTGCTATTGAAGTGATAATAACTTTTCTTCTAACAAATCCAAACAATTCCAAATTTTTACTAAGAGCTTGTTGGATATGCTTTATTGCATTTCCAAATATTTCCTTGAAGCTGATGCTACCAAACTCCATAGTTTGTCAATGGATATTTGTGTGTGGAGGGGAGGGGAATAGGAACATGGGGCGATAGCACATAACAGAAGGCAGTGAACAAACTGGCAGGAAATCCTGGTTTCCCTGGCTGTCTTTGGAACTTGGAGAGGGAGAGTGACAGACGTGACAAACCTGAATACTCTGGCTCTTGTTCCAGGGATACTTTCATAGATCTCTCTCTCTCTCTCTCTCTCTCTCTCTCTCTCTCTCTCTCTCTCT
>JAJKFI010000005.1:24331206-24353248 GCA_029204185.1 Lerista edwardsae
ATGCCAGTTTCAACCAGTTCTGGAGTGTGTGGTGTGAAACTGCAACAGTTCCACCCTATTTGTACATCTTGGATATCCCTATAAGACGCAGGGCTATAACGTTGGCTCGCTGCAATGTATTACCCTCAAAAGTCCTGTGGGGCCGTTTTAAAGGTGTACCCTACGCTGATAGGTCCTGCCCCTGCCAGCTGGGCAGTATTGAAACTGTAGAGCATTTAATCTTCTATTGCCCATTACATTCCAAGAGCAGAGAGAAATATTTCCAACCTCTTATGACTAAGTTGGGCGCGGCTAGTAAAGAGGTGACCCTGAATTTCTTACTTGACTCTGAGGATCCTGCTGTGCTTAACCAACTGGCTCTTTTTCTAGTGCATATCATTAAAACAAATAACCAGCGTTTCAATGGTCCCACTGAACAGGTGTTTTAGCTGCAAGGACTTAAGATATGGTTATTGAAAATTTTACCTGTATTGTTTGTTCCGATGTTTGTTGTATGCCAATTAAAGGTTTAATAAAAAAATAAAAATAAAAAAATATTACATTTGGAAGAAAGTCCAACAAGAAAGTCCCAACAGTTGGGAAATGTTTGTTTATTTTTTGCCCAAGGGTCCTTGTGATGATCATATTAACTATTTAGTTGTATTATTAGTGTTTAGTTGCACAATTCCTGTGCCTGCTCCCTTAGCCCTCTGGTTGTATGTGGAAACTTCTTGCTACATTGCTGCAGATTACAGGAAATAAAGAGATGCTCAGTCCTTTTCTTTAGAGAAGCGGAAGGAAGGGTAATTTTCCTGTGTTCCAGTCAAGACTTCTGAGTCTGAAACATTTTGCTAGTTTCTTTATTTTGTAACCCTCCGGGACATCCAGCAAAATAATTCTGTTGAGCACTTTTGTGCTAAGCTTATTAAGGCTGGTTTTGTAATATTTAGATTTTGTCTGTGCATGGCATACACCACCAACCAACAGTATGTATATACTGCTTTTCAACACAAAATTCACAAAGCGGTTTACAGATAAATAATAAAGTTAAATGGCTCCCTGTCCCAAAAGGGCTCACAATCTAAAAAATGCAGACTGTCTGCACAATCTAAAAAATGCAGATAAACAATGTTGCTGTTGTTTTCCAGCAACAGCCACTGGAAAAGACACTGCGCAGGGGTGCAGAGGGACAGTCACTCTCCTCCTAATAAATATAAGAGGAGCACCACTTGGAAAATGCCTCTTGCCCAGTTAGCAGGGTATACAGGGACTCTCATTTTGCATGCATTTGATTTAGTTGTTTTTGGAAGAATGCACTTGCTTAATACTGAAACCCAATTTATGTTTGCTAATTTTTAAAATAATTCAATCAACCTTCCTGTACATTCCTGCCTGTTTAGCCTTGAAAGTCTTCCCCATCAACCAGATCTAGAAAATGTCAGTTTGACTTGTCCGGGGAGCCTAAAGCTAAGAAGGCACAACAAACAATTGTAGTTGATGTGAAATTAGATGTGATTAATTTCCGTCAGGGAGGAGAGTGCGTATCAGATGTTGGCCGTATGTTTGGTTTAAACAGGCACACTGCTTGTACCATTCAAGACAGTGCTGAGAAGATAAAGAGACATCAGATACTCGGAGACATCTGCAAGTGCAAAGTAAAGGTCTTATGCTTGGAGTTCTGTAATGAAACATGTGGAGTAGATTCACAACCTGTACCATTTGCTTACAATTTTATGGTAAAATATGTTTGATTTATGTGTTTTTGATATATGCACTGCTGTTCAAAAATGTAACCCCCATGTAAAGTGAAAGGTGCTTATACTTGGTGACAAACTTGGTTAATACAGAGCTATAATAAATGTGTAATAAACTATAACAAACTCTAAATCAGTTATTCCCAATCTTTTTAGCACCTGCACCCCCTTTTAGGTATGACAACTCTTCAGGACACCCCCTCCCCCCAGTGCCAGAAATGATGTCATTAAGCAGGAAACAGGATGTGACATTATTGTGCTGGCAGGGCAAGAAGTGATAGCATTAAGCCGAAGTGAAGTCATTTTTTAAATCACACTTAAATCACATTTTTAAAGTTGTACTCATAACCAGCCTTACTCATAAACAGCCCCATTTGGAGAACTGGATGGATGGACAGTATGCATGTATGAGGTGGCCCAATTAGTCTTTTCTTGGGCCCATCACTGCATTTAGGTTTGTTATAAAAATGTATTCTATATATTTCAGCTGAGCTTAAAACATTTGAGCCAAGTATTTACAATAGGAAGGATCTATCCACTTGTGCACCTGCTGGTTAGTGTGGTGGTGGGAAACATTTGAAGGGGAGGAATAGTGAACGTAACAGGGATGCACAGCCTTTCCTGGGTCCTTGCTTGCAAGCTCAGGCCATTTTATTTAGGTAACTTCAGTTGCTCTTAGAGTGGTTTACGTAAAAGTGATTCATTTTTTTTTTTTAAAGTTGAAGGAGCAAGTAGTTAATTTCTCTCTCTTCCTATAGTCAAGCTTCTTATGGTATTGGATCTTGGTTGAGTAAAACGTTGGCTCAAACAAATTGGGAAGGCATTCACTGAAGAGAATTGGCACTGAGGAGAATTGCCCATTAGTTCTTCCCTGAAATAAGAACCCTCCCCTACAAGTTTGAATTCCTAGCTCCATGCTGAATAAAAGACCTAAATTTTAATCTATATGTTTGTGATGTCCTATTTTAGTACCCACATCCTTAGATTTCAGATATGCTCTATTGCTCTTAATATTGGCAGACAGTTCTATTGATCAGTCTGAGTCGTCTGCTGAAAAACATTCCATTACTCCTTTGTTTTGGGTTTCTCAGTTGGAGATAATGTGACTATACTGAGATAACAACATCTGAGTGGCATTGTTTGCATCCTTGTTGCTTCACATTGGCTTTGCAAAAACAGTAGGAGGTAGCAGCTGTTAGGGTATGTGCAGTTGAGCATGTTTCATGGCATTGACCATCTTTGGAATATTACTGAATAATAGTAGCTACAGGTAACATGTGGTGCACACCCCTTTAGCATGGCTGCATAGGCACTGGAAAGTTGGTTATGACTGGGACCTAAGTCTCCTAAAGTGGTAGAGGAAAAACATGGTTCTGAACCAGGCCTACAAAAGCTGAAGCTGCAATCCTATATGCACTTAAGTAAGCCCCATTGGACATAACGCAGTTTACATAAGGTCAGCACAGTCCTATGGATATTTATTCTGATGTATGTCCTCTAAGTATGAGTGACTTTACAGAGTCACTCAGATAAGTTCCACATTTGATGCAAGGACTCTTGGGTGTATACCATCCAACCTTAGTGACATTTTAGTTTATTTACCACTTTGGTATAAATTGTAATCCGTTGTTACCTCTCTGTCAGCTATAGTTCCTCAGATTCCCTCTCCCAAAAAAAGTGATTGAGACGTAGTAATGTGTGCAACATCTTTCACAATGGAAAAAAAGATGCAGAGTATTCATTAGACCTCCCTACAGTTGTCCTCTCCTCTTTCAGTGCTCCTTTCATCCCTTTTGTAGAGCTCCCTTTATAAAACTGCTTTCACCCACAGTGATAAAAGCAGGTATCATTGCTGTTGCTTTTTAAAACTAACATAGGAAAATCTGTTTTTCCTCTTGAGCATGTTGCTGATATTGAGCAGTAGACACTCCTTGGCCTCAAACTCTCTCCCTTCTAAATCTGGATAATGAGAATTTTTCTGGTCTGCCTTACAGGGCTGTTATACAGATTGAGGGAGAACCTGTGAAACCTTGTGTGCTCTTAGAAAAAGTGCTGTGTAAATAATGTATTTTTTACTGTGTGTTTTATTTATTTCAGATCTTGACAGTATCTTGTTCAAATTGCTAATGAAGCTTTTTAATTCTTAGGCCGTGCCTGAGTCTTGAACTGTGAAAATGGATGGCTTGCTGCAAGGAATGGAGGGCTTGGTTTGTTTGAGGCAGCTGTGTGCAGTGAACTGTTGAGAGATCTTGACCTTGGATAAAACCTTTCAGTTTCTCTTGATACCTGAATGTGTTCAATTCCCAGAAATGTATCTTGATTCTTATTCTATATGGTTTCTGCAGTAGTACAGTGGCAAGGAAACAATAACCCAAAATTTCCGTAAGATATGGAGGTAATTACTGTACTCTGTCATCCTGTCTTGTGGAAATTTGGGCTTTCTATTTCTTTGATCAAATATATTGAGCAGAAGCGATGTCTTAGTTTTGCTTTTGCTGTGTAAAAGCCTGCTTGATAGGAAATTGGAACTATGACCACTGGTCTGGGCTGAACTCACTCTCCCCTTCACTGCTCATTTGCAGACTTGAAAGATGTGGGAAGTGTGAAATTGGGCCATGTGGAAAATTCATTGGTGGCACTGGTGCTTCCTTCAGTGGCTGCTGGCCACCGTTTTCTTCCCACACTCTCCCTTCAGAGTAATAGTAAATAGTAATAGTAAACACCATCATGCAGCATCATTCCAAGGGGATATGGAAAATCAATGAGGGCCACAGTTTTTCCATAAAAGCTCAATTGGAATGATGTTGCAAGATGATATGGTGCTGGCTTGGCTAAGGTGGGTGAGAGGATTGTGAGGGGAAAAGTGGTGAAACACAGCATTGCTCTTCTTTTCTGTGGGTTTGACCTACCAGCGTTTAGGCTGCAATAAATTTGGTAGTCTATAAGGCAGTGGTTCTTAACCTTGTTGGAGGTACTGAACCCCACAAGTTTCATACGTGCATTAACCGAACCCTTCATAGTTGGAAAAATAAACCAATTCGCAGAGCTGGGGGGCGCGCGACTTCTCTTGTCTGCTGCTCGGGCACTTTAACCCGAGCAGCGGCCAGGAGAGGAGACGCCGCACGCCTGCCGGTTCAGTTTAGCCTTCAGAATAGCCTTCAGTTTCTTATGGTGAAACATTGAAAATGCCATAAAAGTATTGTGTGAATGCCAAAAGTATATCAATGCACCTGGCAACCCTGGCGAATGGAATGGACACACACCTCCACCGAACCCCTGGCTCACCGAACCCCTGGGGTTCAATTGAACCCAGGTTAAGAACCACTGCTATAAGGTGTCACAGACTGTTTTGCTTCCAATTTGAAGTGTTAAGGGAAATTGTACTAAGAGCGCAATCCAAACCTGGAGTTAGGCTGGCACAAGTTAGGCCAGCAAAGTTTGACCAGTGCAAGGGCCACCGTAAAGAGCCTTTGGACCACTCTCGGAGTCAGGGAGGATGGAGCAAGTCTGTGTGCTGGCCTCTCTGACTCTGAGAGTGGTCCAAACATACTTTATGGTGTCCCTTATACTGGCCAAACTTTGCTGGCTGAACCTGTGCTGGCCTAACTCGAGGTTAGGATTGTGCTCTTATTCTAGTTTGTGTGGTAGTGAGAGTGCTGCAAAACCAGACTTTCCTTTCAAAATAAACCATGTAGTACAGTGGTTCTCAAACTTGTTTGCGCTGGGACTCACATTGTAGACAGTCTGTCCCGGACCCACCAGAAGTGATGTAATTGCTGGAAGTGCTATCATTGTGACGCCAGAGCCTGCTTCTTTCCTGATAATGCATCAATAAGTTGGGTTATTTCTCAGCCATTTTCCAATAGCAAAGTGAATCAGAAACAAAAAAGGCCTATTTACAACCTTGACACAAGCAAAACAACCACATAGCCCTCCCCCTTTCCAGTATCCCATCTTCCCATATTTTCAATATGGCTGCTCTAGGTGCTTTGTGACTTACCTGAAATTGGCTTGCAACCCACTGGTGTGTCCCAACCCACAGTTTGGGACCTACTGCTGTAGTACATTCTTCAGAGTCTCCCCTCTAGGCAACCATCTGCTGGCACAAATCTGGTTTATAGTCTTTTCAAAATGCTTGGTTCCAAGGGCGGAGGGAACTGCCAGGTAGAATAGAAAAAAAAAAACTTCTGACAGTGGTTGTTTTGGAAACCAAGGAATTTTTCTAACTTGGATGGTAAAAGTGTATGTTGTCTCATAGCATGATGTCAAAGCTGGCAGTAATTTAAATGTTCCAAAGCAGGACTTGGTTAGCATAGACCGATTGGGCAAGATACATTGCATTCATTAGAAGGAGAAAAATAACTCATTTGTTTTATTACTAGAGAGTATCCCTTCAACTTTGCAGGCAATTTCTTTGACATGCCTGAATTAATTAACCATGAAATAATAATCGTAAGAACTGACCAGCTTTTTAAAAGGACCATTTGTGTTATAGTGATGCTCAGGCTGGGGGTAATGACTCAGATAGGTCAAAGTTGACTGTTGCTTCATAATACAACCTGTGATGACTTTGTGTGGTTCTTTTATGCAGACTTTGGCTTGGTAAATCACTGCTAAGTAGAGGCGGGGTAGAATTAGATAACTATCTTTGTTTTTCTAGTATAATGTTCCCAATTGGAATGAGTAGAAAACTGATTGCTTTTTATGGATATACTCAATGATAGTTTTGTCAGAAAGTATCTATGGTTGCGCAGACGTGTATCTGGCTATGTGGGCAGTATTTCAAGTTCTGATCCTTAAAAGAAACTGCAGATAGGAGCAGATGATTAACAGGCGCTTTGCACACTAATGTTCTAAACTTGAAGATCATTTTAGCCAACCATACCTCTAGTGTCTCTGAATGAGAAGACAATTGGCATACTTAAAATGCACGTTTCCCAAGGAGAAACAGCTGCCCAGAAATGCCAAAAATGGCTAGAGATGTTGCTGTGCAAAAGGCACTCAACACTGTGTGGGGTAACTTCATTCTTGAAGACAACTTTATGGGAGAGTGAAAGCTTTCCAGTAATTCTGATGCCTCCTTATTTCCCCTGTTGTCCGAGCAGCAGTAAATGATAACTTATGACTGGGATTTTTTATAGTAGATGGCTTATCTATGTGTCCTACTTTAAATTCCCCTCTGTGGGGGATGTTAATTATTCAAGGACAAGAACAGAAACTGTGATGTGTTTTTTTTTAAAGAGTAATTTTAATGAGGACACCAGGAATCTGCTGTAGACCTGCTGCCAGGAGTCTTGCATTATAGTACAATGGTACCAAGTTTCTTGCCTGAGGAGGCTGTGTGGATGATTGAAGAAGTTCAAATCACGTGCAAGTTCAAAGATGGAAAAACAAGGCTAACAGTTTTAGTCTGTTGCGTGTAATTCAGCCACTTGTTTTTTTTTTTTCATTTTACAGAGTAGACCCGACTTATAGAAGTACAAAAAAAGCTCTCCTTGAATTGTAAGCGAATGATATGAAAACTTGTATTCTTCTTTAAATAATACGCACTGGATCATAGTAGCTTTAATGGCAGAAATGAGAATAGCCAACCTGCTGCTGGTGGGATGAGCATGTGCACTGTCGCAAATGTGTCCGCTGGAGCAGGTACGCATTCTGCAGGATTGGGGGAGGGTGGACAAGGCGTGGAAGCGCGTAATGGGAAGGGTGGGGGCAGATCAGGCCCGGAATGGGGTGGGGATGGCAGAGGAGACCTCCGTCATATGTATTTTGTTCACTCCTGAGCCTGAAAGCCTGACACGGGGTGGCCTGGATTTGCTCCAGCTATAGAGCTGGTGTGGAAGTGAGTACGTCCATAGAGGCTGCTGGGGATTTACTCTGGCTAGGGGGTGAAGGTCCCCTTACCTCTAGGAACCTCCAACAGATGGGGGGGGGGCTGCACTGGCCTTGCTGAACTGCAGTGGTTAGCAGTTCCTAATTTGGTTAGGATTGGGCTGTAAACGCACTGTAGTAAAATTACTGAAACCTGTATCAATCTATCCCGTTTGAGACTTGAATTCAGATCTATATGTGTTTGAAACAGCGGAGCCAGTAGTCTAGCTGTTTTTTTGTTTTTTGTTTTTTAGTAATTATTCATTCTTGGGGGAAGCTGACAATTGATTCTGTTCCCTGGACTTATTAGATACCAGGATGCAAAGTGGCCAAATGAACTTTCCTGAAGAGTTTACACAGTATCAGAAATAGTTGGAGATTGCAATTCCAGGACTTCATATGGAGATCACCTTTTTAAAAAAATCTAGAACCTGCAATAGGCATGCAGGCCTCTCAGATATTTCATAATGTTAAATGACTCACCTCTGGTTGCAGCATCTACTACATTATAATGTCTAAGTATTCATATTTCCTACTTTCTCATAGTTATGGAACTGTCTGGATCAGTTATTCAGCTGTTCTGAGTCTTGGGAGGGTTTAAGGCTCTATTCTGTTGGTCCTGGTCATTTGCAAGTGCTAAAGATGGGATTTTCAGGTTGATGCTGCACATTAGAATGTTCTATTCCTTCCACCGTGGTACGTGGTGGTGCACTGGGTTAAACCGCTGCAGCTGGGCTTTCTGACCGGAAGATTGGGAGTTCAAGACTGCATGATGGAGTGAGCTCCCGTTGCTTGTCCCAGCTCCTGCCAACCCAGCAGTTCGAAAGCACCTAAAAATACAAGTAGATAAATAGGTACCACTTCAGTGGGAAGGTAACGGCATTCCGTGCGCTATGGTGTATAGTCATGCCGGCCACATGACCACAGAAACTTGTCCTCTGACAAACGCCAGCTCTACAGGCTTAGAAACGGAGATGAGCACCGCCCCCTACAGTCGGTCACGACTAGACCATTCGGTCGTGGGGAAACCTTTACCTTCTTCCACCACAATCTCTCCTTGTCAGATTTTAAACAAAGACTAAACACTTTTGTTTCATAGGGCCCTTTAATTATGTTTTTTTAGCAAAATTCTTTCTATCTGTGTTTGCTTGAAACTTACTGTCAGTGGGTTTTTTGGGTTTTTAAAAAGTGTATTGATTATTGGCCACCTTGGGCTATATAGCTTACTGGACAAATGGAATATATGTTCTTGTACTAATAAAATACTACTAGTTTGGAAGCTCTTGCTTATGGGACATTTAATGATCTGCCTTCTGCTTATCAAGAAGTAAATGCTTTCCTGTTTGTTTCAGAATTAGTTTGGTATCTGTTTTGGGGGCTTAATTTTGTAGCCATTAGCGGCTCTAGTTTTCTGGTCATCTAATATGGCTCATTTTATTCAAAGCACTTCTAGTGCAACATTTAGGGATCAAATTAAGTTCCCTGCTGGGCTGCTATCAACTAATTGGCTCCAATAGCAAACTAATCCCACAGCATATCTATTTCTGAAGTAATCTGTACTCTTCCGCCCCTCCAGCTTCTATGCCATGAAGATTGGTTTTGCGTAACTTCTATAATAGAATGGCGTAAAAAATTAAAACCTTGTACTGTAATAGTAAGCATGTAAACGACAAGAATGGCACTCTGTTCCTTGTATCTGGAATCATACCATGACCCCATTAGCTGTTCTGTATTAACTCTGTTTCAAATTAGCCTCCTGAAATTAATGTAATGACATAGTCCACACGCTCCCCTGCCTCTTAAAACCAGTTAAATACGCTTTCATGTAAGAACGGTTGCTGCTGGAAAGGTATTCTGGTATGGGTAGCTCTGCTTTTCTCTGTTGCCAAATCTCTAAGTATATAATGCTAGAACTGCGTCCTGGATGAAAGCCATGAGGTGCAAATGAGAACCCTCATTTTAAGAAAAAATCACAGTTGTCCAAAGCTCCTTTTTTGGGGGGGGGGGGAGGGTAATCATTGTCTGCTGTTGTGCTGAGCAGATCGGCCTGCCAGTGCCTGCCATAATTATAGCTCCCTGTACAAATTGTGGCTTTAGGGGAGTTCGGCTGCCTTTGTGAGAAGCGTTTGGTATATCACGTTCTGTCAATAACCAAGTTCTGTGAATCCCCTGACAGTGGGATTTGGGTTGCTGTCTGTTTTTATTGCTACTGTGGTTTGATTATGTAGTTGTCTGAGCTTTCTCCCCCCCCCTACAAAAGGACTTGAAAACACAGTCCTAGGCCGGATTAGCCTGCTGAGATTTAAATTCAGGCCTGTGAGTTTGGGCTTGCTATGGACAAACGCAAACAGGAAGCAGCTTCTGTAATATAGTGCCTCTGCTGCTGCTATTCTGCACATCTTGTGTATGCTTTTCCTTTTGATTTACAGGAAGATGCTCTACACCAGCTATTTTCATTATACCACGAATGGTCCACAGGTGTGCCGCAGGAGTTTGGGGGAGGGTCGTTTGTTAGTAGGGCCATTGGGGGATGTGAGCCCCCCACCTGCAATGTGGTGTGCCTTGTTAATTGTAAAAAAAACCTGTTGGTGTGCCTTGACAATTTTAACACCTTGTCAGTGTGCCATGAGATGAGAAAGGTAGAAAATAGTTGATCTACACTATAATCCAAAATATTTGCAATAAGGCTCTTTAGAGTTGGATGCTATAATCTGGGCAGAGAGAACTTTTTAATTAGGTCTATCATGTGATTTTAAAGAAATTCTAGTTGGTTGCTCTTCTGTCTTGTCTTGGTGGATGTTCCATTTGCACATCCCTGCATTCCCTGTGTGTGAAACACCTGCCATGTGGTTAATAGACAGATTTTATGTAGGAGATGGGTTGAGTATCTTGGTTCAGATTGAGGGCATTGCATATGGAGGTGAATATCCCCCGTGGATCGAGCCTAATGTAGGCTTTCCAAGAGCCATGACTTGCAAAGCAGGAACCAGTTCTGGCATCATGCACTTGTTCCTTCTCCCTTCATTGGAGTGATGCCAAGAAGTGCCGCAAAATAAATGAGTGCCCAGCATATGAAACTGCCTTCTTCTGAGTCAGACCATTGGACCATCTAGCTCCGTGGTTTACAAAGCCCTACTCGGGAGCCAAACTAAGTGCTTGCGGGGGTGGAGTTTGGGGCAGGGGGGTGTCCAGATGGTGCTGCAGCAATCGCAGCACTGCGGTCTCCCAGGGACGTTTTAATTTACCTAGGGGTCAAGGGGGGCTCCTGCAGTGTTGGGGAGGCCCGCAGTCCCTCCATAGGTCCCCCGATACAGTGAAAAGCTGCAATTGGTGGTAGAAGTGCACTTCTGGTTTTTGCATGAAAACTGTGATCGCAATTGCTGCTGTGCTGTTGGGACACTCATTAAAGTTAATAAACCCAGTAAAGGTTCCCAATGTGAGTTGCGACCTACCGTTTTGGAAACCTCTGATCTAGCTCATTATTATCTGAACTCACTGGCAGCAACTCTCCAGGATTTCTTGCAAGTCTTTCCCAACCCTACTGGAAGATACATGGGATTGAATCTTGGGCTTATTGTCTGCAATGCAGGTTCTCTCCCATAGAGCTCTGTACCATCCTACAATTAAATAGGAATATCATGTTAGAAGCATTATTAAAGGTGAACATCCATGCTCACGGTTCACTTGTTAAAAAGGACAGGCTACCCAATATGACGCCAACTATTCCCCCCTAGATAAATAACTGGCAATATTTTTTTTTAATTGTGGAATTTTAAAGATAGAATTTGATAACTTTTTAATAGAATTGATAACTTTTTTTTTTAGAAGAGGAAGATCAATATATCAAGAAAATGTACACATACCTTCTTAGAATAAAAATGGAAGATGAGACAGTGAAAGATGTAATGACCCAATGGGCAAAACTTTTTGGGTACAATATACCCTTAGATGAATGGGAAAAAATTTGGAAAAATTTGGAATATTAAAATTACTAAAGCTACATCTTTTAAAGAAAACCTATATAAGATGTTTTATAGATGGTATGTAACACCGGAAAAAATATCTAAGATGTATTGGGGTACCTCAAATAAATGTTGGAAATGTGGGATAGTAGAAGGGACCTTTTATCATATATGGTGGACATGTCCTAAAGCAAAGAAATATTGGGAGAGTATTCATGTAATGTTAACAAGAAATTTTAAATTGTAAAATTCCTTTTAAACAAGAGATGTTTTTGCTGAATATATTATCAGATATAAAAGAAGTAAACAAACATATTATTATTCATGCTATAACAGCAGCTAGAATACTTTTTGTGCAAAAATGGAAAAATGATGAGACTCCCAAACTGGAACATCTAATAGAAAAAAATTATGAAATAGCAGAAATGGATGTACTATCGGAAAGATTAAAGGAGAGAAACAAATAAAATTAGACAATACTGGAAACCATTTTATGATTGGATTAATACACAATGTTGAAGAAATATAGATAAGTAATGTAAAAGATTAGATATTGTAATGGCTTATAGATAGAAAATAATTGTTAGATATATTTTCAGGAGGATAGATAGTTATGAAATATGTTTAGAATATTAAGATGTTGTGAGATGCACTTCAACGTTTTACTTTATGTATGTACCTTAGTCTTACCCCATCCCGTTTTTTGTCTTCTGTATCCCTTACCTATATCCTTAATAAAAATAAAAAATATGTAAAAAAATTCAGCTGCTAGCCTAATTCAAATTGTACATATATCGACCAATATTGTTTTATAACAGTATTTTTTTGATAATTTGCTTTTAGGGTACTGACGGAAGGATCAGTCTATATACTATACATTAAAAAAATAAAACGTTTTGTGAACAAAAAATTCTTTATACTTGTATCAGGAGAGGATTTTTGTTCCTTGGATTTAAATGGCATCTGTGCCTCTGTGTCCTCCTGTTATGTACGGATTGTCCTGCTCAGGTTCTTGACTACCTGATTAGTAACTTGACTCAGATTAACAGACCACTGTAGTAAACCTGATTATATTCCAGGAACAAAAAAAGAAAGAGTAATAGTCGGTATTGCCTAGGCATTCTTTTCAAAAGTAGGTCAGTTCCTTTTTTGAGCTGACATTTGTCTGTGAAATAGCTGTTGCATCGAACGCCAAGCTGTTGACTTAGGTTCAGTCTCTCCCTGTCTTTGCAACATCAGCATGTACTTTAGATATTCAACCAAATTTAGACTGAGGTCGTTGATGCAGCCAGGAAATCTGGGAATCTGTCTTCTGAATCTCTTCCCACTTTCATCCAGTTAACAAGCCATGACTCATAGAGCTTGGTAGCTACAATCCTCAGGATTTTGTTGTTCAGTCGCTAAGTCGTGTCCGACTCTTTGCGACCCCATGGACCACAGCACACCAGGCCTCCCTGTCCTCCACTAGCTTCCGGAGTTCACCCAATTTCATGTTCATTGCTTCGGTGACACTATCTAACCATCTCATCCTCTGCCGCCCCCTTCTCCTTTTGCCTTCAATCTTTCCCAGCATGAGGGTCTTTTCTAAAGAGTCCTCTCTTCTCATCAGGTGGCCAAAGTACTTGAGCTTCAGCTTCAGAATTTGTCCTTCCAGGGAGCAATCAGGCTTGACTTCCTGGAAGATTGACCGATTGGATCTCCTTGCAGTCCAGGGGACTCGCAAGAGTCTTCTCCAACACCATAATTCGAAAGCATCTATTCTTCGGCACTCTGCCTTTCTTATGGTCCAGCTCTCACAGCCATACATTGCTACTGGGAAAACCATCGCTTTGACTATGCGAACCTTTGTTGGCAGGGTGATGTCTCAGCTTTTGATTAAGTTGTCTAGGTTTGCCATAGCTTTTCTCCCAAGAAGTAAACGTCTTTTAATTTCAAGGCTGCAGTCACCATCTGCGGTGATCTTGGAGCCCAGGAAAATAAAGTCTGTCACTGCTTCCATTTCTTCCCCTTCTATTTGCCAGGAAGTGATGGGAGTGGTTGCCATGATCTTAGTTTTTTTAACGTTGAGCTTCAAGCCAATTTTGGCACTTTCCTCTTTCACCCTCATCAGAAGGTTCTTTAGGTCTTCCTCACTTTCTGCCATTAGAGTGGTATCGTCGGCATATCTGAGGTTGTTGATATTTCTCCCAGCAATCTAGATTCCAGCTTGTGAATCATCCAGCCCTGCCTTCCTCATGATGTACTCTGCATATAAGTTAAATAAGCAGGGTGACAGTATACAGCCTTGTTGTACTCCTTTCCCAATTTGAAACCAGTTGGTTGTTCCATGTCCAATTCTAACTGTAGCTTCCTGACCCACATAGAGGTTTCTCAGAAGGCAGATAAGGTGGTCTGGTACTCCCACCTCTTCAAGAACTTGCCACAGTTTGTTGTGATCCACACAATCAAAGGCTTTAGCATAGTCAATGAAGCAGAGGTAGATGTTTTTCTGGAACTCTCTTGCTTTTTCCATGATCCAGCGAATGTTGGCAATTTGATTTCTACTTCCTCTGCCTCTTCGGAAACCAGCTTGTACATCTGGTAGTTCTCGATTCACAAACTGCTGAAGCCTAGCTTCTAGGATTTTGAGCATGACCTCAGGATAAGAAAAATTAAAAAATCCTCAGGATAAGAAAAATTAAAAAATAAAAACCTCTGTTTCTTTTAGTAAACTGAGCATCCTGGCCTGCTGTGCCCATTTATATTCTTTGGGATCTACTGAATCTTAGAAACAAGTGAATGATATAAAGAGCTTAAAATTATAATTTTGAGAGTCCAGACAGAAATTTAGGCAAATGCTAACACCGTATAGGTTCTGCATGGCCTATTAGAAGCAAAAATGAGAGAAAAATGCATGATTTTTTTATCATCCAGTTTTTGCAAGTAGATGAATGTGACAGCTCCAATTTTGTCATTTTCTCTAACTAGTGTACTTGTACACGAGAAGTGTATTTGTAAGGAGATGTTCATAGATAGGCTATGTGTTTATACATGTTGGATTGTTTGATACAATCTGTTCTCTTTTTAGCAGCTTCGTGGCCCAGTCCTAAGTCTTCACTGTGATGAGAAACTCAGTAGAGATATTGGCAGCTAGTTAACAATGCCTCACGCTTTATCTGAGAGTGCCTCCTTGTGCCTGCCCCCAGAGGCCAAATCTGGACCCAGAGGGGGGTAAACCTGTGCCAGCTGAGGCAGGCCTGATGCGGGGAGTGGGCGGGTGGGTGGGAGAGGGTGGTGGGAGGGCTCAGTGGAGGTGAGGAGGGGTTTTTGGTTGGGGAAGGCAGACTGGGAGGCATATTGGGCCTGGGAGGGGGTAGAACTGGCCACAGCCACACAGGCAGAATCTTAACCTCCACTCCTGGGGCCTGCAGCCTTACATGGGCTGCTCTGATTTGCCTCAGCGAAATCACTGACACAGATCCAAGTAGCCCCCTGTGTCAGTACATGGGGTAAAGGGAAAATATTCCCTTATCCTGAGCTGTCCTCCAGTTAGCACCTGGCTTGTGCTGGATATAGTGCAGAGCACTCGGCCTGCCTTTTCCAGCGTAACTTAGGTTTGGGCTGTGAGGCAAACCCTTTACTCAGTGGTCCACTTAGAAACATCTTATGTTGGGGCAGACCAGTCACCGTTGTGTGTGTGGAAAACTGCCTTGGGCCTCCTTCAGTGTGGGAGATAGGCGGGATAGAAATACAATATATAAATAAACTGTTCCTTATCGCTTGTTAGGCAGTGCTGACGATCGATCTATCAGCCAGATTTTTTTGGGGGTGGGGGTGTTATGTGCTGTATGTTCCACAAGATTGAAGCCTGTTAGCTACACTAATTGGCTGTATTGCCGTGTGTATTGGTCTTTATGGGTCATCATTTTGAACTGGAGTGCAAAAATCCATGTTACTGGCAAATAGTGATTGGATTGCTCAAGTGGGCAGGCAGAAGGGTTCACTTTTTCCCATGTGTCCCATATGACCACTACCTTGACTTATTTCCTTTGTTCTTATCGCAGCCAGCAGCTGCTCATTGAAGGAAGGACTCTCCAGTCAAAGACTATGGCAATTTCCAGTAGGCTTGATTTCTGACAATCTTCAATTAAGCACTGCTTGGAATCGAGGAGGAAGGAAAAGTGAGATCTTCACAGCAAGATCAGAATCTAGCCTCTCGCTACTTGCATGTTTGCCCTTTTCTTTCTGAGCTGCTTTATAAGCTTTACAAAAGTTTTTTGCCATATTCTGAGCAAGGCACAGTCATTCCTTTCTGTGCCCCTCTTGTTCTCTGCTTATAAATACAGTACACTATTGTTTTCAGAATGCCATCTTCATTTTTCAGTCATCACTCCACTGTGGGAACCTGTGTGCTGTAGTGGTTATTGTGTTCAACTTGGACCAAATTGTCCTGCGTTCAAATCTCGACTCGCCATGAAACTTATTGGGTAGCCTCGGGCCAATCACTCTCAGCCTAAACTGCCTTTGTGGGGATGAAAGGAGGAGGAGCCATGCACACTTCCCTGAGCTCCTTGAAAGAAGGATGATATCTGAACATGAAAAACTAAATATGCTCTCAGACACATCATTCAGAGTTTATCTGGATCGCAGCCGATTTTCTCAATAGCTATTATTTGTCTCATCATTATGAATGGCACAATGAAGGGCACCTTAACTGAATGAGACTCAAGTTCACTTCTTTGTGGGCTAGAATTTTTTGGTACAAATGCTCATTATTTCTAGATACTGTACAGTTGGAAGGGAAAGGGAAATACTACAGCTTTTGCTGTCTTCCTTTTCCTGGAACATTTTTTTCCTCAGAGCGTGGAAGAGAGCATAATACACCTTTTCCTGTAAATGTATAGTGGAGCTCCAAAATAAAAAATAAAAATCCAAAACCGGCAATTTGGTACAGCAGCAATATAACTCGGGAACTATAAGGGCCATAGGGCTGTATAGATTTAGCACCAAAAATATTTTTTTATAGCAGGCCATATTTCTTTGCTTGGTATCACACTCTGTGCGTGCCAATCAGAATCATATGACACTGATCTTGAGAAGAATCTGGGTGTCGCTTATTTAAAAGAAAGTGAGAACATTGTTTGGAATTGCTTTAGCTTACTAATTCTAAAGCATCCCCTACCAAGTGTTGGCTAGAAGAACGTCTGTCAAGAACTATGCACATAAAAATGCCTGGTATCTTTTGAATGTGTGGTATATAGCAGCACAGGATGTCCAGCAATGTTGTCCAGACGGGTTGATGTCTGCTCTTTGTGCTTCTGTAATAGTCTTTTGGCTCTGTTACCTCTCATGGGACCAAATAGTTGCCCTCCCTCATGGTTTTATCATTTCTGTTAATGATTCTACTTATTGTTTTTATACACTGTACATTTTATTACGGAACTTTGTAAGCCGCCTTGGACATTTGCTTCAGCATTGGAAAAGTGGGATATAATTTTTTATACAAGTACAGTAAATGCCATGTGCTTCCCAGAGGTACCATGAGGGACTTGCATTTTAAACATTAACAATTGAGGCAAGAGAGGAACAAGGGCTGAATCTGAGCACAAATTACATGATTTACAACCCAGTCCTAACATGTGCTGTCACAGCCAGAACGCATGACCTGCGCTGTATCCAACACAGGTTAAGAAGCAGCTGAAGGTCTCCTTGGGGCAAGGAGATTTTCCCCTTACTTTGGGTAACACTCCAGTCTGGTCTATGGAGCTACTTGGATCTCCACCAGCTCTTTAGGTGGTGGAAGTCTGAGCAGCGCTGTGTAACATGGGCAGGCCCTGGACAGCGGTTAGGATACAGTGGAAGAGTCCTCTATCAATCCCACCCTTCCCAGGCCTAATCCACTCCCCATTATGCCTTCCCCATCTGCCTCTGGAATACCCTCCCATCACCTTCTCTCAGCCCCTATGTTGCTCAGCTTGAAACATCTCCACTGGTGGCCCGGGTACTGAATGCAGTGCTGGAAGGCTGGTGGAAGCCTTTCTGCTGACGCTGCTGACTCTGTAAGCCACAAGTGTGCTTTACAGCACATTTGCAACACTCTAGGCCAGCAGAGTGGTAAATTCAGATTGTGCTGTGAATTGTGTTATTTGTATCCGCAGATGATGAAACGGTATATAAGATTGTATGTGGGAAAGTAAAAAGGTAAAGGTTTCCCCACGACCGAATGGTGTAGTCATGACCAACTGCAAGGGGCGGTGCTCATCTCCGTTTCTAAGCCTGTAGAGCCAGCGTTAGTCCGAGGACAAGCTTCCATGGTCATGTGGCTGGCATGACTCTACGCCATAGCGCCCGGAAAGCCGTTACCTTCCCACCAAAGTAGTCTCTATTTATCTACTTGCATTTTTAGGTGCTTTCGAACTGCTAGGTTGGCAGGAGCTGGGACAAGCAATGGGAGCTCACTCCGTTGCGCAGTCTTGAACTCCCAACCTTCCGGTCAGAAAGCCCAGCAACAGCGAATTAATCCTCTTTGCCAGCACGTCCCACTACTTTCCCATGTGGGAAAGGAGAGGGCATTAATTCAATTACATGGATGCCTGCCAAATGCAAAGTTGTATGTTTGCAGTTGTTGGGAGGCCAACTTTGTTTAATATAGTTTGACGTTGTGCGTGCTTCCAGATTTGCTTGCTAACAGGTGATTCCTGAGTTTTATGGGAATACGTTTGCCGGAAGGAGACTTGCAACATTTGGTTCAAGTATGTTTTCATGTTGGAAGAGTGCAGACAAATTAATCTTCATCTTCCTGCTTCCTTGAGAAATTGTTCCCAGCTCTTTGAAGGGTGGAAATAAATGCTGGGAAATAGAAGCAAGATATCCCAAGACTGAGATTAGGGTGTGTATTAATGTTATGTGTGCCTGGTTAGTTTTTGAAATGACTTCTAAAAATGTGTAGTTCGTAGTATGTCCATGTACTGTATATTGAACACACACTCACTTAAATTTGGTAATCACTGTTTAAGTATGTTTTAGTACTTGTTTCAGTATTCCTGAAAGAGGCAGTTCTCTTTACAATAAATGTCTTTGCTGAATTTATGAACATATGAAACTACCTTACACTGAATCAGA
This sequence comes from Lerista edwardsae, assembly GCA_029204185.1. Taxonomy (NCBI): domain Eukaryota; kingdom Metazoa; phylum Chordata; class Lepidosauria; order Squamata; family Scincidae; genus Lerista; species Lerista edwardsae. The sequence continues at coordinate 24,349,874 of JAJKFI010000005.1, forward strand.
CAATTAAGTCTAGCACTGTCTACTCCAGTGGTCTTCAACAGATGGTCAGAACCTAGATGTGGATTGCAATCTGACCATTTAATTCTGTTGTCAGGCTCAGTTTGAATGATGAGAACCAGATGAGAGTTACCATGTTCCGGCTCACCAAATCTAGGTAGTCTAAATTGCATATTATGCCAATCATTTGCTAATTATCCAGATTGAATGGCAGACTGGGGCAGGGTTAAACATCACCACTGGAATTCCTTTTCAGCTTGCCCCTGTTTTGCTGCAAGGCAATGGTGCATTAGACTTTTCCTACGCAGATGTTACAGGTGGTCCTGTATATGTAGTTCGAATGAGTAGCCCATCTTTCCTTCCTTTTGTGTAAAATGGGTTTCAGGCAGTTTACCATAATAATATGTAGTTGAATCAGAGGCTACATACAAACTAATGAGAGCAGTTTTACATTCCAACCTATTCATATCTGCTCAGAGGCAAGTCCCTTTGGATTGAAGTCTAACAGCCAAATCCTATACCCCAGATATGCCAGTGTATCTCTATGTATGTTGGGGCATCAACAGCCCCACTGGTGTAGGACATTCGTTTGCTGACGAATGCATCACAGATGCTAGTACAATGCAAGAAAAAAAATGCTATGACATAGGTCATACGTTGCTTGGACACAAGCACATCTGCCCCAATGGAGAGGCCAAAATGGGTCAGATTAGGGTGTGATGTGGGAGGGATGAGGAAAAAGCAGAAATCTCTTGTCATGGAAGCAACTGCTGTTTCTAAGAGCGCAATCCTAACTTGGAGTTAGGCCGGCGCAGTTAGGCCAGCAAAGTTTGGCCAGCACAAGGGACACCATAAAATATGTTTGGACCACACTCTGAGTTGGAGAGGCCAGCACACAGGCATGCACCATCCTCCCTGACTTTGAGAGTGGTCCAAAAGCACTTTACAGTGGCCCTGGTGTCAGCAGAACTTTGCTGGCCTAACTGTGCTGGCCTATCATCAGGTTAGGATTGTGCTCTAAATTAGTACCTTCATATACTACACTGCAATTAGGCCATTTGCTGGAGCAGTTAAATATGCTAGTTTTAAAGCTGGGTTATAACATATGAATTGATTCTAATGGAGCTGTTGTCTTGCATCCAAACAGAAGCACTGTGCAGACTATCAAATTGTATGTTGGCCCCCCTGTGTCACCTGACAGTGGCTGAACTAGAAGCTGCTATATTGACTGGCTATACCTTGATAGTCTGCTCAGGACTAAAGTGAGGCTGCAGCACATTAAATGTGTCTTGTAAAGGAATAGGAAAGGTTGTAGCTTGGTTGTAGAGTATGTGCTTTGCATGCAAAAGATCCCGGGTTCAGTCCCCGGCTGCCCTAGGGGTAGAGACCCTGATTGTCAGGGCAGTGTAGACAGTTTTGAACTTGTTGGATCAATGATCCGACTCTATATTAGACAGCTTCCTATGTAAAGCATAATCTATTTCAGTGGTTCTCAGTAACTAGGGGGGTCAAGGGGAGAAATGCTCCCGGGTGCCAGCACGACTCACCTACCCCCGCCGCCTTTGCCAGCTGTCCTTGTCTCTGTGTATCAGAGGGGGTAGATGCTGCTTCTTACAGTGCAAAAAAGCTCCTAAGCCTTTTTTGCACAGCTTCAAGTGATGCTTGCCCCCTCCAAGGCGCCACATGGAGCAGTGCGAAACTGTGCCAAGCGGGGCCCGGCTTCTTCGATACTTGGAGGAATCTCATGCCACTCCTCCGATACTCCGCGGGTGTAGGCGCCACTTGGCTTTTCAGTGCTTTGCTCCTCTGATACTTGAGGGATCTCGCGCCACTGCATCCTTGCAGTGGTGCGCGATCCCTCCAAGTATCAGAGGGGCAGGCATCGCTTGGAGCGGCGTGAAGCTGCTTCGCACCACTATAACTAGCAACTTCCCCCTCCGACACTTGGAGGGGATGTGCACAGTTTGTAGAAGCACGAAAACGCTCAAAAGGAGCTTTTTTGTGCTGCTGTGGGCCTCTTTGTTTTTAAAGGGGGAAAAAAAGGAAGAGGGGGCCCAGAACAGGTGGGGGTGAGGGCAGCAACTTGGAAGTAGCTTGTCTGAAGAGTCAGAACCTGGAATGAAGTCAGAAGTCTGTTCTTGTAGGAACAAAATATTTATCCTCTAACAGCTATTAGGTTGCCGTTGTTGAAAAGAAAGGGTTTTAGTTTATTGAATGGTATGGTATTAGTCATGTGTTCTGTTGCCCTCCAAATCTGTTGAGTATTCAACTTGCAGTGATTCTTTTTTCCCCTCGCTTTCAGTGCGACAAGCAAACATTTAGTACTAGAAAACTCCTTCCTGTTTGTGAATTGAACCATAGGATCACAGGATTCAAAAGAACAGAGCAACATGCTTTAGCAATTACAATAAAGGACAGTTTAGAAATCTCAGAGAGATTGTGTTGCCATTTTCAACAGAAGATTAGCTCAGATTCCTTGATTCTTATTCTGCCATAGGCAGAAATGGAATTCAGATAAATAGAATATTTATAATCTCAGTTCTCATCTTGATATACAACCCGATCAGTAAAAGCACCTAACCAGCACATACAATATATTGGTTGTATGTTCCTTTATGTACCAGTTTTGCTAATTCCTGTTGCTAGTGTGTATATGACAGTAGTCTCATAGCAATTATTTCAAGAAATTTAGCTATTTTGGTTAGCTGAAGGGTTAAAGCACTTCTTCTTTACATAGTGAAGGATGTCTGTGTAGCACTGGTGGTAGAGGAATAGCAGAGTGTTTTAAGGGTGCAGTCCTAACCAACTTTCCAGCACTGACACAGCTGTGCCAATGGGGCATGTGCTGCATCCTGCAGTTGGGTGGGCAGTCACACAGGCTTCCGCAAGATAAGGGAATGTTTGTACCCTTACCTCAAAAGTGCATTGCCCTTACCTTGGGGCTGGAAGTTGTTTAGGATTGTGCCCTAATATACGTATATAAAAATAGTTTCCACCTGTGATATCACACCGTGGTGAAGGGGGGCATAAACCCCACAACTGGTAATTACTGCTGGTGATCTGATTGTGGCGTGTAGGCTAGTGATAGCTTCTCTCACTTCACTGAAGCTTTTATAAACACTGTAATAAAATTCCACCTGTGGAATGTAGTAGTGTCTGGTCCATTCAAATTGAGAATTAAGGCACTCCAGTGATAGTTGGCTGGCATGGATTCTGTTTCCTGTATTGCACCTCTCTGGCAGCACACCAGATATGTGTCAAGTGTCCCAATCTGGAAGTGAGAAACGGTGATTGTTGTTCAGTCGCTAAGTCGTGTCCGACTCTTCGCGATCCCATGGACCACAGCACGCCAGGCCTCCCTGTCCTCCACTAGCTTCC
>JAJKFI010000005.1:24364049-24386411 GCA_029204185.1 Lerista edwardsae
CTCACTCACTCACTCACTCACTCACTCACTCACTCACTCACTCACTCTTAAAAATTTGATTATTAGCATCTGGGCAAGAAAATACCTACCCCCTACTCCTGTGTGACTCCTTTATTAGGTTACAAGGTACATGTTTGGACCAAAATTAGAGGGAGCCAGGGGTACATCCTGTGAATTTATTAAAAGGTCCCCCTATGATGTGAGCAATACAGCTCTTTCTAGAATACTATCATAGCAGGAGGACCTGTGCCTCTCTCCAGGTACAGTACTACTGTTCCAGTTACATTATGTCTCATTGCTGAACAAATGAACATGTTGAAATGAAGTTCAACAAATGTTTTGCTGAATGAGAATTCCAATAAATTGATGAGACCTTTCGGGCCAGCTCTCTGCTCTTCAAAAGATCTTCCACAGCATCTGTCTAGGATCTGTCCTCAAAAAAGTCCTCCCATCTGCCCCAAGGCTCTTAAAAAAACATTCTCAAGTTTGTCTTGTTGTGTCTGGCCTCCCAAACCAGATTTAAGCATCCGTGCATAGAGATAGTTCAGCTAGGGAGGTGCAAATAAATTGCAATATCCTTTTTTCAATTGGAACAGACACAAACATTTGAAGCGGGCATGAACTAGTCAACACAAAGGTATTAGCAGGCTTGAGTAATGTTGAACCTGCCTTCAGGTTCTCCATAAGGGCTATTTATATAAGCTCCTATTTCTTCCCAGGGGTTTAAAGGAAGGCTTTCATTGTATTCAACCTTCTGCGCAGCTCCGTTGTTGGACTGATGTGAAAGATGAGGTTTTCTATTTTATTTTGAACAGCATACCGTGTGCACGATGCTACTAGCTTGATTAAAAAAATATGGCGTGGAAGGGCTGTGCTCAATGGAAGCTTTTGATGTTGGTCATCCTCCAAGACGCTCCAAGCTTTTCTTGCTGCTGCACTGGAGTTTTTCACACTCTTCCATCTAACTTTGAAGGAAGGAAGACATAAGCTCCGGAAGGCTTGTATTTCCTGTTTTAAATATAGGTTACTAAGTAATGTGCTTCAGCATTTGTTGAAAGGAAATACAAAAATAGCATCTGCGTATATTACAGATCCTTGGTCCTTTCTGAATCGGTGTACTTAATGCACTGAGGTTTGCTCGGCTTCTGCAAATTCATGTCACTACTATTGTCTCCTTTTGCATTAAGCAGTTTAATGGGTCCTTCTGCCGTTTTCTGCCTCATTCTGAAATGCCTGTCAGGAATTTTTCTTAGCTTCAACACTTCTATTGGAGGTTTAGTGACTCCAGCTAGTATATGGATGAAGCTGCTTATTCAAGATTTAAAAGCTGTTCTGCTCAAAGACCTGGAAAGGTGAATGCTTCCCCCCCCCCCGCGCTGGAAGCGCCCTTATAAAAGCCAGCCTAAAGACTGGTCTGATAAGATTTTTTTTTATCTGCTTTGGCAATTGAGGCTTGAGATGGGGGCATGGAAATCACAATGGCATCTGATAAGGAATTAGCCCTGTTTCCAAGGAAGTTTGCTTTGCCTTCTCGTCAAATCAGTTTAATAAAGTGTTGATGTCTTGAACCAGGATTCCTCAACTTGATGCCCACCGTGACTAGTTGGACAAAGGGAAGCATACCCCCCACAAGGAAAAATATTGGGCATTAGGTTTTAGTGGTTGGTTTTAAGCCAAAACACATTTTCTTGCCTACCTTACTGCCAGGCCAGAAACAGCACTGTCTGCACATTAAATGCCTTGTCTTTTAAAGTCTTGGGTTGACAGGCCGTCACAGTTGCATTTTTTTTTGAGGCTGTAAAATTCAGGGATTGCAAGAAAGAGGCTCAGCTTGCATGCCTCTCACCTGCTCAGACATTCCAGGAGGAAGACGCCTCCCCTTTCTCTGTTATGCTCTGTTTTTATGCATGAAAAGCAGGGCTGGCTGAAAAATTGATGGCCTTTCCTGCGACCTTCCAAAACATCCCCATGATGACCCTTGTTTGGGTCATAACCCTGGGTCTGGGAACCACTGCACTGCACTAGATGAAGCCACTTAGGAAGAAGGGATATGGCCTTTGATGTTTGGTTGCTGTGGTCTTTTGAACTTGGGCAGCCTTGTAGTAGCAGTTCTGTGGGGTCAACATGATAGCATTGTAGTGAGGGACTATTCAAAGGAACTCTTATTCTTGAGGTACAACAGAAATCTTTGATAGATGAGTTTCTGCAACATTAAGTAATGGTAGTTGATTACTGGTGGGCTGGTTTGGCTCATTAAGAGACGTTGGGATGCAAGTACTTGGTACCAAGGAATGTGACTCTGCTGCTCTCATGCTTTCCAACATGGGCAATAATCAGCTTGGTATCCTACTTGGGCAGCCAATTGAACTGGGACAACTTGCAGGATCAGTGAGAAGCAAGATTATCCAGAATTGTTTCTCAGACCTCTGTCCTTTACAGAGATGCTCTGGTTCATAAAGCACTAAGCAATCTTTAGAACTAAACTAGCCTTTCTAGAGCAGGTCTGGAGGGCAGAATGGCTGGAATGCTAGAACAGCAGACTTCAAAGAGTTACAGTATATCTGAGTCTTCTACATTTGCACGAGTTGAAATGAAAACATATTTGTAAAAAAGGGAGAATGGAAAAAATGGCTCAGGATTACAAATAGAATGTCAGACATTTTAAAGATATTTCCATTGCAGAAAACTATTCATTGTAGTTGTCCTCTGTAGTTATCTGCTAAGAGTGCTCCACCCTGTGCACTACTATCAGTTTCTCTTTATAAGTCTTATCTCTGTAGCAAGAACTAGCACCACTGAGCCCTGATAATTGTTGAGCTATATAGGTGGAGTCTCTGCTGCCTCCTGCTCACTGGCACCATGAAAAACAAGCAACAAAAAAATGGAGAGCAAAAAAGTGGAGTGAGGGTTAAAACAGCACTGCAGTGACCACTCAATGTGGGACCACCCGAGCGGGAAGAGGGCTTGCTGGAGCTCGCCCGGAAACAAGCTCTGAGATTATTCCCCCAGGCAAATTCCCTAAATAGGGGACAGGTAAGAGTTAAATACCTGTTAGGCATAAATTCAGCACATTGTCACCCAGCTGGGGAAGATGCTGAAGGCACTAGTTAGTTTCTGCAGCCTTATGGGTTCTTTGGGGAAATTACTGAGAATCCATTTAAGTTGTGAAATTCAGGCCACTCTTTCTAGAGAGGAGAGGGATAGATGAGAAACCAAAGTCATCTCGGTTTCTGTTCAGAAGGCTATTTAGCTATTTAGTGGCAGGCTTGCTCTGCACCTTTAAAGTTAAGATGCACTTTATTTTCTAGAACAGCAATTCTGTTGCCTTAAGTCAGTCAGTCAGTCAGTCTCTCTCTCTCTCTCTCTCTCTCTCTCTCTCTCTCTCTCTCTCAAAAGAGAGTCTCTCTTACAAGAGCAGTAGATCCTTGGGTAGTCTGACTTTATTGGTTTTAAACTACTGTAATTAGTATTAATAGTGCTGCTGGCCTAATGTATACAACCCTTCTCCACAGGAATTTTTATATGAGTTTTCCGGCCTGGCATCGATGCTTTATGTCTACGTTAAACAGCTCTGTATGTACCCTGTGGGCGGCTATGTTAAAAATTCAATTATGTGTGAACTGTCTTGAAAGAGGAAAAGATCTAAAAGCACTTCAACTAGCAGAATGTGATTATCTTGCTTAGAATTTTAGTTTAATGCCATAGTAAAAAATTAATAAATCTAAGATTCTCTCTGATTTCCAATGGGGTGTTCCAGGTGGAGGCACCCTGGGCAGGAAAACTGGGATGGGTCAGGCTTGGAAGGATTTCCTGCATAGCAAAAGCAACATGAGAGGCGCAGAAAAACTCTTTCTAAAAGCCAGAGTGTAGCTAGAGCATCTGGCACCCAGTACCAGGCATGGTACCCAGGGCAACGTACTTAATCCCACCTTAAATAACCACTGCCACCTTCACTTCCCTGAACGTCCTCTGCTGCATGTGTATTGTCCTCTTGCTGTTCATAAATGTTGGCAGCAGAGAGTAGGGTATAGATATGGGCAGAGGCGGTCCGGGCCGAGAGCGCGCCCCATGGCAAGGCGACGAAACGGCGCCCCCGGCATGTCACCCCACCCCTGTGCATCTCCCCGCCACGCCTCCCTGCACCCGGAAGAGCTCCATTTCAGAGCGTTCCAGGTGCATGGGAGGGTCAAAGAGTGCCTGGACTCCACGCAATGATGCCCCCCCGCTGCCCAGCACCCATGCGGCTTGCCATCCCTGCACCCCCCTGGATCCGTGACTGGATATGGGCCTGTAGCTGGTGGGGGCTGTCAGTCAGGCTTAAGGGAAGAAAGATTGGTCAAGAGGAGGAGAGACATCTAAGTGTCAGTCTATGCGTTATGTTTTTAAGTGGCGCTGCAACTTGCAGTCTAAAGCAGGGATGTCAAACTCAGTTCGTAAACAGGGCCAAAGTTAGCATTCAGGTGCCTGTTGGGCTGAAAGTGACATCATTACCCAGATTCAATTGGCCAGAAATAAGCACTTTGTTCTCACCTAGAAACTCATTAGCTGCAAATGACGGAAGAGAAAACGTGCTAATATTGTTCATATTTTCAAGATATGAGAGAGACCAATTATCATGCTGGGAGAGCCCAGTTATAATGGGTGTTGGGTGAATTGCTTTCAAGGGCTACATTTGGCTCATGGGCTTATGTTTGGCATCCCTGGTCTAAAGGGCTAGAATTGGATAGAATTGGCCTTGGAGGTCCTATAATCTCAGGCCTGCCTCCCACAATTCATGCCAAGGGTAAGCGACTTGTCTGTCCTCAATTGTCTTCACTGGAATACACATCTGAGTGCTCTTTCTTTTGGAAGCAGTACCACCCACACTGTGGAGGTGCATTCTTACTTAAGCTTTGAAACACTTTTCCTATGTATCCACCTGTGCCTACTTTGCTCATCCTGTGGCAGACTCTTAGGGCACAATGCTAACCAAATTTCCAGCACTGACATAGCAGTGCCAATGAGGCATGTGCTGCATCCTGCAGTGGAGTAGTAGTCACGGAGGCCTTCTCAAGCTAAGGGAATGTTTGTTCCCTTACTTCAAAGCTGCATTGCCTTTACCCCGGTGCTGGAAAGTTGGTTAGTATTTTGCCCTTAATGGCATTCAGATTAGCTGTCCTTGGTCCCACTTCATTTTAGTTATTATCTTGCTGCTAGCATGTGTCTTTTGTCATAGGATACGTCTGAGAGTAACAGTCTGATTCTAGGCATGGTTACTCAGAAGCATGTCCCGCCCAATTCAATGAAATTGACATCCAGTGCAAATGGATATAGACTCCATTTGGATATAGAATGGATATAGAAAAGTTTGTGTTTCAAGCCTGGATGTTCCAATCTGAAACGAAACCATTTTAATGAAAAAGTTGAGAGACAGTGAGCATTCCTTTTACGTTAAATACAAAGAAACCCCTTATGGCGATCCAATGCAGTCTTGCTGTCAGCTGGGGGTAGATTTTAACATCAAAAACCTTGGTAAGTTTGCTGCTTCCAGAAAGAGAGATTGGCCCCTCAAAACAAGGGAACAAAGTGCTCTTGGTCACCCCACCTCCCATCTGGGTAATCCCCTGGGACCAGGTTTCCCATAGCATAGAAGCCGGTGGGCCCCTGCTAACTGGGCAAGAGGCACTTTTTCCAGTGGTGCTCCTCTTATATTTAGCAGGTGGAGAGTAATTGTCCCTCTTCACCCCTGCGCAGTCTTTCTAGTGGCTGTTGCTGGCGGTCTGCCTTTTTTTAAGATTGTGAGCCCTTTGGGGACAGGGAGCCATTTTAACTTTATTATTACTATTTGCCTGTAAACCGCTTTGTGAATTTCATGTTGAAAAGCGGTATATAAGTACCTGTTGACTGACTGACTGACTGTTTGAGGAATGATCCAAGGAGCCAGTTCTGAGCAACCCCAAGTCTTTTAGCTTGTAATCTCACCCTGGGTAGTACTAGCTCTGATGGACTGTTGGGGGTAGGGGGAGATGGCTCTTTGCTCTGGATGAAGAGATTGAACAAATGGCTCTACAACTCTTTTTTCAGTAATAAGAATGTTCATGCAAGAAAGTGATTACAGAACAGTGACAAATTGGGAAATGCAGTATGAATGGGGTCCCTTTGTCATAGGTCTTTCTGTAACAGATTTCATGAAAACAGCTAATCTGCATTCACCTGATGGTGCCTTCCATGTTTTTTGGAAGCTAAGATTTTCTCTAGGAGGAATTTGAATCCAGTGTTTACTTGTATGGAAAAGAACATGCCTGTTTGTATGTGTCCTTGTGTGTCTGCCTGCACGCGCACAGCAGAACTGGTAAAGTTGCCTATTAGAGTGAGGCTTGTTTTCCATCATGTTTCTGTGAATCAGAAGGTGTTATTTTAGGGATCAATCCTAACCTGGAGTTAAGCCAGCACAGTTAGGCCATCAAAGTTTGGCCGGCACAAGAGTCACTATAAAGCGCGTTTGGACCGCTCTTGGAGTCAGGGAGGAAGGCACTTCATTATGCTGGCCTCTCTGAATCTGAGAGTGGTCCAAACATTCTTTATGGTGTCCCTTGTGCTGGCCAAACTTTGATGGCCTAGTTCCAGGTTAGGATTGCACTCTCAATATGCTTTATTGTTGTTGTTATTGTTGTTGTTTTAGAGGTGTACGTGAAACACTTTTTTAAAAAAATTAAAATGTTGAAAAATAGTAAGAGTGAGAACTGAAACTTCAACTGACTGTTGACTTAACTACTGGAAAGTTATTTTCCGTGGAATGCTTCCTGCTGCTGCTCCAAAATCCAGTGCTTCTCAAGTTTGTGCTGAAGTTCCCTGGAGCCAAGGCCCATCTTGTATTCTTTCTCTGTCCCTGGACCCAATTTCAGTATTGTAGCTGCCACGAATACTGCTGGTTTCTTCTCTCAGTTTTTGTAGGACACTGATCTCCTGGAATGTGTCACCCTTGCCTATGCAGCAATTATGTAAAAACCTGGGGAAACTTTAGAAGCAGGAAACGAGGAAGTTCTTTCTCTTCTTTAGTGTACCTGATACCGAAATGGAGAATACCGAGCTAAATGGGGAGAATTAACTTTCATCATTGTGTCGGAGGATGTTATCTGTTTAGCACAGGAACCCTTTTAAAGAACCTGCACTTTGGGTGAAGCATGTCTGTAAAACGTTCCACCTTCTAGTTGCATTTGCATCTTGTTCACAGTGCTGCTTAAATTTTCTGTGTATTGCTGTTTGGTTGATCCCTGAATGCTGGAAAATGATATTTATTTGTATTTATAATAACTAGAGACAGTTGCATCCAGTCGGAAAAACAAATTGTCTGTGGATTGTATCCCTTTGCCCTCATGAGCAATGGTAATAGAACAGAATTGATGTACATTATTACTAGTATGACCCCAGGTATATTGTGGACTTTGTAAATCAAAGGGTATAATGAAACTGAAATGGTGGCCATGTGCCCTTCTCTCCCAAGTCCCAGAATTCAGGCAAACTGAGCAAAACCCGTTTTGGACAGTGCCTGGTTTTTCATCTCTTTTTTTTAATTAAATGCTGCTTCACATCTTGTCAACTTTTGCCTTCTAAGCTGATCAGGCATAATTCACAGCTATCACAGAGATTTTCTTTCTATGGGAGACTCAGGGCGCAGTCCTAACCAACTTTCCAGCACTGACCTAGCTGTGCCAATGGGCCATGTGCTGCAGTGGAGTAGTAGTCATGGAGGGCTCCTCAAGGTAAGGGAATGGTTGTTCCCAGTGGTGGGATTCAAATAAATTAACAACCGGTTCTGTGTCCTTCAGGGCAGCCTTCAGGGCCATCCGCTGCCTTTCTTCCCTCTCCCAACCTAAAATTAGCAACCGGTTCTGCAGAACTGGTGAGAACTGGCTGAATTTCACCACTGGTTGTTCCGTTATCTTGGAGCTTCATTGCCCTTACCCTGCTGCTGGAAAGTTGGTTAGGATTGCACCCTCAATGAGATTGGTGTGTAAGGCACAAGTTGTGTTTAGGCCACATTGTCACATCTCCTCACTCAGAGCTGAGGCACCAGCACCTGTGGCAGTGTGAAAGAACTGCACTCCAAGAATCCATTGGTGTGAATCAACTTTGTGAAGTATCTGGAGACCGCACTGGCAACTACTACACCCTGCAAAAATGTGTTTGTGTGCTATTCTGCAGTGTCTTGCTATAAATAGAAATCCAAGAGGCAGAAAGGCGTTTAAAACAAAGGGAACTAAAGGATGCTAAAATACACCAAACAATCCTCCAGTTTTTCAAAACACATAAGGCCCGTTTGCAGTCCGGCTCCGGCACTGCACTATCTGGAGAGCTAGATGATCAGAAACTGCAAGTTGTATAGTGATTATTGTATTTCTGAAATGATAAACAGGACTAGATGTTTTTCTTTCATGAGTCATGAGATTGTGTGGGATGTGGTTTGTGTGGCAGGGGGCTAAGCTTGTTTTATAGGAACATAACTAATCCTGAGAACACGTGCTAGGGTACTTGGGCTGATTTATTTAAAATGTTTGTGTAGTATCCTGCTTTTCCCCTTCTAAAAAAAGTGTCCAAAGCAGCTTAACAATAGTAAAACAATTAAGGGTGCAAATAAGTCCCTTGTGCTGTAAAGCGCATTTGGACCACTCTCGTAGTCAGGGAGAACAGTGCACATGCGTGTGCTGGCCTCCCTGATTCAGAGAGTGTTGCAAACATGTTTTACAGTGTGCTTGCAACATTCCTGGGCTAGCACAAGGCACTTATGCCAGCCTAACTCCAGTTTAGGATTGCGCCTTAAAATGCACTAAAAACACAAGGAAGAAAGGAGCCAGCAAATGACCCAATGTCCATGGTGAAAAGTTTTATCTACTATCCGTGGTCTTATTTGCAGTCTTTGAATATGAGAATAAAAATGACTTGACATGAGCCATCCTCCCTGACTCCAAGAGTGGTCCAAACATGCTTTATGGTGGCCCTTGTGCTGGCCAAACTTTTCTGTCTTAGTTTATGCCAGCCTAACTCTAGTTTAGGATTGCGCTCTCAATCTGTCAAGTTTCTGTGCCAGGCTTCTATGAATAGGGCATGTGCAAAGGGACTTCTGGAGGTCTCATTCTTGGAACACTGTCAAAATGATTTAAGATTTCTGGAAGTGGTGAAAGATGTAATGATGTACAGGTGGGCCCCGTATTCACTGTCTCAATTATCCATGGATCCATCAGGTAAAGGTTACTGTGCTGACTGATGCATTCATTTACCTACTACTGGATAAAATAGACTTCGTAGTCCTTTTGCATGATTGTTGTGCCAAATTCCCTGCTGGGCCTCCCCAAGGGCCCCAATGCCCACATCAGGCTAACTAGTTTCCCCTCCAGAGCAGCCACAGAGATAGGCAAGAGGGAGGGGGTTCCGTCACCCACTGGGCCTCCTCTCTTCCAGCAGCTTTGCTTGGGATCACCAGCTGGCCAGCCTCCTCCAGACTGCCTTCATCACTGGCTTAGCTGCAAACTACCTTAACCCTAGCACCAACAAACCCCACCACCAAACAATAGGCAGTCAGCTTGCCTAAGCCACAACTGTCTCCTCCACTTGGTGGCTCCAGGGGCGTGGCAGCCATACAACAGTTACTCCCCACAATCCAGTCCTTTCCATCCATCAGTCCGTCCAACAGTTCTTCAGGCAGTAAGTCCAGCCAGCACTCCATCCATTGTCCAGTCCCAATCCATCCATCTATCCAGCACCTACCCGTTGCTACACCCACCCGGTGCTCTCCTCCAGCACCTACCAAGGTGCTCTACTGTAGCTCCTGCCTCCAACTTTATTCTGAAGCAGGCCAATTAGTGTCTGTTGCTAGGCAGGCTCTACCATCAGCCACACCCATCTGCACCTGTGCTAATCTCTTCCTAACCAGGGGCCTCATCAGCCTGCAGCTGTGCTCCTGAGGCTTGCAGAGACCTTGGGGGTTAACCCTATAGTCCCTGGCTAATCTGGGACAAGGGGCCATTGTTGATACCATTCTCTATCTCCTCGGGGTATTTCCTGCCTTTTCCAATACAATGGTTGATCTCAATATCTTCCTCATTTTGCAGCAGCTGCTCTTGTGGGTATATGCTGTGGTCGCTTGAGCATTTTTATGAAAGGGTTGCCCTGTATTACTCAAACGCATCTTGGTAACTGTTTCTATATGGACATTCCCGCCACAGTTCCAGCTTGCATTCTCTCAAATAATTTATAATTACTTGTTCTCTTCTAGTGGCTAAGTAGCAATGCCTGTCTCCCTGGCCCTGTTGTGTTTTTATGCAAGCCAGATGAATAATGGAAGAGATTAATGTGAAGAGAAATAGTTCTTGTGGAATCGCTCTATGTGTGCAATCTGAGGTCTGAAATGACACTGTTTTTGGTTAGAATCTGTTCTGGCTTTCATCTGCCTCGTCTCCTGGTTTCCTTTTTTGTGCATATCCTTGTGCAAAAGCCAAAAGGCCAAACTATGAGTTTTATTTTAATTTTAAAATAAAAAGCTGCCATACTGCCCTTCTTCCCAAGGGACCCAAGACAGTACTGTATACAATAAAATAATAATAATTTCAGTATGCATGTATAAATAAACTGACGTGACAGGGCAGCCATGTATATTCACATATCTACCCTGCTCAGGGATGAAGAATATGCTCTTTTTCTAGGGAGAGGAGAGTGCAGGGCAGGGAAGCCTGTCCCTTCCCCACCCTGCTCTAGTAACATTTCATCACTTTAAGCAAACTTCAGGTAGCAAAGCTGGATTGGGGGAAAATTCCTCAAATAAGAGGGGCGCTGTGAAGTGATGCTGAGAAGGAGAGGGCAGGTTTTGCTTTCCTCCCCTGTATATTCCTTTTCAATTGAGGAACAGCCATACATCACACCCCTGCTTCTCTGTGTGAACAATACAGACACCATGCAAAGCTGAACTGCAACATCTTACTTGGTCCTTGGTGAAATAATTGACAGTCACAGAATCTGGCTTTGAAGCTTGCATGTTCAGCTAATTTTAAGAGGTTTATCGGTAGGGATCAAATTAGTTGCTATAGCTTTGTTATCAGCCCATAGAAAGGGTTGTACTCCAGGATCTAGCCAGCTTGCTGGTTTCTGGTGGAGGCCTGGACACCGGAGTGTAACAAGCATCTAATGTGAAGCATGAGCTGTGGAATCTCCCCAACTGTCATGATAACTGGGTGCTTGAACAGACCTGTAGCATAACTGGTTGCCTTGGAGTCAGAATTGCTTCTAGATGCTTGTGTGCTGGAACAAAATGGTTTCTGTCTCACTCTCTTTCTGCCCCAAATGATTAATAATGGTATGGGCAGACTGGCCCATACCAGTCTGTATGTACTGCCAGTCTCAAGTACTGCCCATTAGTAAACTAGTAGTACTTGAGAACTGAGGGTGCAATCCTAAACTGGAGTTAAAAGGTAAAGGTTTCCCCACGACCGAATGGTCTAGTTGTGACCGACTGTAGGGGGCGGTGCTCATCTCCGTTTCAAAGCCTGTAGAGCCGGCGTTTTTGTCTGATCATGTGGCCAGCATGACTCTACGCCATAGCGCACGGAATGCCGTTACCTTCCCACCGAAGTGGTCCCTATTTATCTACTTGCATTTTTTTAGGTGCTTTCGAACTGCTAGGTTGGCAGGAGCTGGGACAAGCAACGGGAGCTCACTCCGTCATGCAGTCTTGAACTCCCAACCTTGCGGTTGAAAGCCCAGCAACAGCGGATTAACTCGCTGCGCCACCATGTTAGGCCGGCATAAACTAAGCCAGCAAAGTTTGGCCAGCACAAGGCCACTATAAAGTATGTTCGGACCACTCTCGGAGTCAGAGAGGCCAACACACAGATGTGAGCCATCCACCCTGACTCCGAGAGTAGCCCAATCACGCTTTATGGTGGCCCTTTTGCTGGCCAAACTTTGCTGGTTTAGCTTATGCCGGCCTAACTCCAGTTTAGGATTGCACTCTAACTTTCAGGACTGTGATAGATGGTGCAATCACAATGGAAGTCAGAGGGCACAGCAATGCCGAATTTTATCTTGTGTTTCTTTTCTGTATGACAATTGGAACTGTTAGTGGTAGACTGAACAATTATATATTTCCTTTTTTGTTTTGCTTCACCTGAGATTTCAAATCCTTCAAGTTAATGAATTGAGAATGCAATCCTAACTTGGAGTTAGGCTGGCACAGTTAGGCCAGCAAAGTTTGTCTGGCACAAGAGTCACCATAAAGTATGTTTGAACCACTCTGTGTCAGACAGGCCAGCACATGGATATGCGCCATCCTCCCTGACTCCCGAGAATGGTCCAAATGCATTTTATGGTGGCCCTTGCGCCAGCCAAACTTTGCGGGCTTAAGTGTGCCGGCCTAACTACAGGTTAGGATTGTGCTCTTAGAAAGCGAAGCCTTTATTTCACTACTACCGTGCTGTGTATGCTTTGACTGAGGGCACAATCCTAACTTGGAGTTAGGCCAGCACAGTTAGACCAACAGTTTGGTCGGCACAAGGGATACCATAAAGCATGTTTGGACCACCCTTGGAGTCAGGGAGGATGGCGCACATCTGTGTGCCGGCCTCTCTGACTCTGAGAGTGGTCCAAACATACTTTAGTGTCCCTGGTGCTGGCCAAACTTTGTTGGCCTAACTGTGCAGGCCAAATTCCAGATTAGAGTTGCGCCCTGAGTTGAATATTGCCCGTTTTCATTTTGGGCACAAAAGTAGCATTTTTAGGATATGTGTGTTGAAATACTCTATGTAGCCCCATCCCCCCAATTGTAGCTGTTTTTCTGCTGCCTAGTGATGTCCAGACTGGGAGCTGCTTTGGTGATTTTCTCCCCACCTTCTCCAAATTCATGATTATTTATTTATTTATTAGATTTATACCCCGCCTTATTTGCCTAAAGGCGCTCAAGGCGGCTTTACAAAATATAAAAACTAACATTAAAACATTTCAAAAACAATATAAAAAACAATACAATAAAACAATTAAAACCACAACAGTACAATTTAGATTATGTCACAACTGTGATGTAGTGATTTCATGTAAGCAAGAATTTGCTACAAGATGATGTTGGGATGAATTGAGAGAGAAAGCACTGCTTCCTGCCTTTGCTCTAGTACAGGGGTTTCGAACATACGGCCCGGATGCTGCCTCCAAGGGCTCTTCATCTGCCCCCCCCATTATAATTGGGCTCTCCCAGAGCCACCCTTTCAGCAGTGCCACTTCTGCTGAGGCATCACTTTTTGGAGCACTTTTCAGCTGCTGAGCTGCAAAGTGGTACCTCAGCAAAGCAGCACAGCTGAAAGGCTGCCCAGGAGATAATTGATACATACAATACAGTGTTTTGAAAATATGATCAAGATTTGCATGTTTTCTCTTCAGTCATCTGCAGATGATGAGTTCCTACTTGAGATCAAAGTGCTTGTTTCAGACCATAATCTGCTTAATGATGTTCCTTCCTGTTTCATCTCCTTTTTTCCCCAACTCCTGTCAGTAAAGGGAAAGAGGTGTTTTTAAGAAACCGCTGAAGCTTTTTTGCAAAAAGCTGTTGGCTCTTTGTACTACTAGGGTGATTGCATCAGTGCATTTGTTCCACAAGCAGACCATTAACAAATGTGTAACTTTCATTTGGCTCCTTTCTTTAGTAATTTGAGAAAATCTGAAGCATTTTATTTAAATAAAATTAGTAGACTTGTCTGGAAATTTTTTTTGCGTGTGCGTGCGTGTGCGTGCGTGCGTGCATTTTTTCTTGAGTGCATAGTGGTGTCTCCTGAAAGCGATGTCTGCAGTTAGTGCATTCTGTGGAATGATGTAGGAGATCACCATCTAGTGGTAAAGAGAGAGAATTCCTGTGCTATGTACAATGTGGACAGGATGTATAATTAGAACCACTTGTAGGGAGGAGAGCGCAGGTCCATCTGCCTTCCTAAGGAGGCACAAATATGCTTTTCAGAGCACTTACGATACTCTTGGGCCAGCAAAAGAGACTGGTGGTGGCCAAATCCTCCTTGGGATGGTGCCGTCAGACTGATACTATGAGCTTCCAATTTTTTTAAATCCAAAGGAGCATTCAGAGTACCTCTTCCTTGAGAGGTAGCAACTCCAGGGTTCTGCTCCATGTATCCAAATAAGTGTTTATTATTTGCAGTTTGCAGACCAAACGTGCAGTTATTCCATGGGAAAATACGTCAGTGAATGTAAACCCATGTGTGTGTTTGCAACCACATTCTCTCTCTCTCTCTCTCTCTCTCTCTCTCTCTCTCTCTCATATCTGAGCGCTTGTTTGTGGAAAAACCCTCTTCCCGTGCTGTCATCCTTTGGCAGGCTTCCTTTGTCTGCATGTATCCCAGGAGCACTTCCTAGCCATAAGGGGCGGGTTCCCCCCCCCCAGGTGGCACTTTCCTGAGGACAGTGAACATGCCGTCTTGCAAGGTACAGAGGAATGAATGTGCTTTGTGTTAAATGCGTTTACTATGCCGGTGTGCACGGAGGGCTGACCTCCTGCGGGAGCAGGCCCCCAGCCACTCCTTTGGGCTTGCTTCCCAGCAAGAGGGCGTAGGATGGTGCCTCAAAGCAGGTACACAGGAACAGTCACACGGGGACAGTCACACAACCAGATGTCCCAACACCCCCTTCACACTCACATTTGGAGAAGCAGATAAAGATAATTCCAATTCCAAAATTCTATATAGGAATTCTATACACGGTCCTATGGTGTCATGGTTTTACATGAAAAGTACCTCTCCCTCCCTTCTTGGTGGCGGCGATGTCTTGAAACACTGAGAGGGGCTCCATTAGTTGTAGGCTGGAGGAATGAGGGCTCTTTGCCCCCTCTCCAGGACACTGCTAAGTGGAAAGGGGGCTGCTGCTGTCCCAATCCTCTTCTTGCTTGCTTTGAGCTGACCTGAAGGAAAGGGAAGGGGTGGAGGCTTCCCCCTCCCTCTTGTCTCCATCCCCCTCCTAAGACTCCACCCAGAGCAAAATACAAAGCAAAAGCCATTTTGCATCTTTCTCTCCTACTTGCCTCCAGTGGGGAGGAGATTACGGCTCCCCTTTAAAGTTGAAAGCAAGGGGAGGATAAGCCCTGGTGAAAGAGGGTAGCCCCGGGAAACCGTGTAGGGTGCTGCTTTGCCTTTTCCCAGGACTCAAAACCCACTGATATTGGAGCAGCCACATGACTTTTCCAATCATATGTTCAAAACCCCTGTGGAAGACTCCAAACGTGTGCATTGAGAAGTGAAGAAAGTACTTGGTTTTTTCCGTGGTGGGGATAAGCCATGGATAAGAGAACCACATGTGCTTTGCATCTGAACAAGTGCTATATATGTGGCAACTGCTGATTCCCACATGGCTTTTTGCACATTTGTTCTGGGCCTTAGAGTTTTGGTTGTGGTGCTTTTAACTATTCTTGGTGAATGTTTCTGGAAGAATGCTGAAATTGAGTTCCAGTGTTCCAGTCTCTTATTGAGTTCCAGTCTCTTACGTTTCTCAATCACTGGGACTTCATATGACCACAACACAATGATTCCCTTCTGTGGTAAAGTTAAACCACACTATGCAGTCCTGCTTTTAATGGAAGCCATTAATCCGTAAATTCTGCTGAGCCTGTGGATGGCTGCCTGTCCCTGAGTTTGAAGCTGACTGTTTGCAAGGAGGTTGTTGAGTATCCGCTTCAGGAGTCTGGCAGGCTACCATCTTTTTGACTAGCTTCTTTCCACCACAGCAAGGAGGAGTGGAATGTGGCATTTGGATCCCTCCCAGAAACTGGCATGCTGAATGGTGTTGTAGTAAATCTATTTTGACTAGGAATCCGCAGCACGTAATATGCTCAGGCCATCGTTCAGCTGGTGGGGTGTGCATTGCGTATAGAAGGGTAAAGTATATAATAGCTGAGCCCTCTTTGCAAACAAGCTCAGTGTCATGAGGTCAGCAAACAGCCTAGAGAAAAGGAAACGGCTCCTTATGCAATTAACATTCGCTTCCTTATTATAAATGGAATGACAGAAAGCTGGCATCCTTTCTGAGTAGCTAGGTTGAACTCTGAATCTCCAGGAGCCCTTCCCGTTCAGAAAGGGTTTGTTTCTTGCATCTCAGCACACAATATGGAAGCGAGTCTTGCTTGCAAAACAAAACCTTTCGGGGATTATCTGACGGTTTTTTAAACGGATTATGTTGTTCCACTCAAATTAGGCTTCTGGAGTTTACAGAGTAACATTTGGCAACAAAAGAACACACCCCCCCCGCCTCGGCAACAATTCAGTATGGTTGGAGAGGGTTTAAAAAAAAATCACACAAATTTTTAATAAACTTTCTTTATTAAAAGCAAGATAAAGTTCTATAATTGGGGCATGCATGCACAAAGAGCGATTTTACTGTACAAAATCAAGAGTGGTTTTACTGTAATGGAAAAAAATACTTATGACAATTTCTTGCTGCAGGTTGGAGAACAAAGAAAAGGATAGGACAATTAAAGTAGGTGTAGCAAATTAGAAATATATGCTATTTATATCTAGGAGCCACATGCTCAATTGGGGGTAGACTTAATATTATAAAAGGGAACCTGACTTGATCGCCATTTTGTTGGTAATCCAAGTTGGGACGGTTTAGGGCATGTTTTTCTCTGCCCCCCTTATTCATTACTCCTACTCTTGCTGTCAAGTACTACCATGCTATTTTGCTGATACTTGTAGGTGTCGCTGAAAGCTGAATTGAAAGAGAAATATTGTTTATTATTATTATTATTGTTGTTGTTTTTTATTGTTCTTACTGGTTTTTATTTATTGAGTTGTTTATTATTATTATTATTATTATTATTATTATTATTAATCATGATAAACAATAATATGTTTATTATTATTAAACATAATAAACACCTGTAAGTGCTTTCTGACCCCTTGGGCTGAAATAATTCAGGGCACAATCCTATTTGCCGCATCCAAGCCTCTGTCCCTAGGCCATGTGGCCCCAATTTGGGCTGCACGACATCCTTGGCTCTGTGCTTGCTATACAGCAGGTGCAGATCCGAGGAGCCCATAGGGGAGGCTCCAGAGTGCTCCAAAGCTGCGCTTTGTTCCCATGCAGCTCAGGATTGCGCCCTCAATTTCATACCCTGGCTTATTTTCAAACTTTGGTTCTATCAAGCTAGGATTTGCCAGGTTTGACCATTGACGTACATCCTCGCTTCTTTTAAATCATGAACATAAGAACAGCCCTGCTGGATCAGGCCAAAGGCCCATCTAGTCCAGCTTCCTGTATCTCACAGCGGCCCACCAGGTGCCCCAGGGAGGCATGAGACAACAAGATGCTTGCATCCTGTTGCCACTCCCTTGCACAAGATACATTGCAGCAGTCTAATCCGGAGGTTACCAGCTATAGAGAAGCATGACAAGCTTATTGCTGTCCAGAAAAGGGATGTTGCTGGCACACCAGCTTTAGCTGGTGAAGTGGGCCACTCTTACCACTTGAGCCCCCAGTGACACAGCTGGATCTAGAAGCACCCCAAATGTGTAGGGCAGTTGTTCCCAAACTCATCAGGGCTGCGGTGCCCTTCGCACTCACAGTAGCACCACATGACCTCTTCTTCCTGGCTTGTTCAGCTGACATTGGGTGAGATTTCGCGCAATGTCGGCCCAATGAGTCTGGAAAAAGAGGCTACGTGGCACTGCATGTGAGTGAGCACTGGGGCGCCGTGGGGCACACTTTGGGACCCTCTGGTGTAGGGAATGTGCAACCCCATTTGGAACACAGTGTATTCTGCCTTCCTGGAGACATGAACTACCTGCCAGTATATTTCATATGGATTAAGCCTCATTTTATGACTCCCATTCAATCCTTCCTGATTCCAGACGCGGATTCTGCATATCCACTTCATCGACTAAGATGTTAAAGAGAAATAGAATTGGGTGTTAGCATGTTGATGATTCTTTATTTTAGATCCACAAATAAATGGAGCCAAGTATTGAAGGCAAGCAGGCGGGTGTGGATAATGGCAAATACACTGCGTATGTGGGGAGGATAAAGTTTTTGCTTAGGTGCCTGGTGTTTGTTTTGTGCCTGCCACTGAAACCCTCTTTCCAAGAAGGCTTTCTGAGAACTAGGTGACATTTAGCTACTGATATCAAAGGGAGCATTCTTTTCCTTATCTGGGTGGTGTCATGTAAAATGCGTGAACTATTCTATTTCGTTGTTGAACAGAGCAGTGTAGCACTATAGGAAGGGGTGAAAAAATTCTTGATGAGCAATTAAGGGTGGAGGAGCTTGGCATTTGTTTTTATTTCATGTTTTAAAACAATTTGTCACTTTCCTTTTTTTTTTTTTAATTGCCTGTCCACATTATACTTTCCTCCCTGGGTAGGACAACTTGGTTTTTCTGCCTTTCCACAACAAATGCACAGAGGTGCAGTTTTGCATGTATGTACAGGGAGTCCCCTAGCTTGGGTTTGTAGTGAAACAACTTCTGAAGGGGAATTTTCCTCCATAAGAAATGTAAGTAGGGTAAATGGAGACTGTATTGGACTTAAAGGAGAGAATTTTATCCCATGATAAGAAACCATAGAATAAAGCATGGCTAGAAATGCAGGAGGTCAGAGCTGGCCTGCAGTCCTGAACAGGCAGAAAACTAGTAAACAACAACAACAGGAGCAGCTTGCCCATGACATGGATTGAGGAGGACGTGTCAGGCAGCAAATTGGAGGAGGCAGCAAGTTGGCAAAGGGAACCCTCCACTGCTTCTTCTTGTCTGCCACTGCCGTGTAATCCTGACCAGCTCCGTTTTCTTCTCCTGTTGTAGCATGTGAAAGGAGGGTGGGGAGGACTAATCTCTTCTCCTTGGTATCCGAAGCTATCGCCACCTCTAATGACCAGCAAAACAACGTTTAGTACCATGCAGACTAAATAGATGCTACAGCAATTAGGGACATATCTTTTAGCAACTAAACGGAGCCTTTCATGTAATTGAGAGCGCAATCCTAAACTGCGCTGGAACATCAAGGCCAGCGGGCCTGTGCTGTATCCAGTGCAGCTCTGGAGCACTGTGGAGCCTCCCCGTTTGCATCTTTGCCCCGGGGGGCTCCAGCCTCCCCTATGGGTTCCTCTGACCTTGCTTAGCAGGCACAGAGCCGAGGAAGCCATGCAGCCTGAATCGGGGCAGCGCGGCCTGGGGACGCAGACTTGGATGTGACCTTACGTCCGCTTCCCAACCCTGCCCCCTTCCCTGGGCCAGCATGCCTCCCGGCCCACTCGCCCCTGCCAAGTTTCTCCCTTCATCCCACCCTCCCTCCACCCAGATCCGCTCTTGCATCAGCTGAGTTCTGTGGGCGCAGCCTCTGCCCAGCGCAGTTGGGCTGCTGCTGCTGCTAGAGTTAGTTCAACGGCTCTAGTGCTGACGGGAGGGTGATAGTCGGCAACCCCAGTCAGCGTAGTGACGTTGGCCCAACGCAAGCAGTTAGCGTCGGCCCAAGAGCGCAACTAGGATTGCGTCCTGAAATGCATAATCCAAAACCTTTGGTCATATAGCCCACGTGTGCTGCTGAACTCTATCAGGAAACAGATGTGTGTTTGGTCCTCTGAATGTACATTCAGGAATGCCAGGCAAGCTCCCTTATGTGAATGCTAAGGCTTGCAAGCCTATGTGCACGCATCTCAAAGCAATTGTCTGTACAAAGCAGAATTTATTTCATTTACTCAAAAATGCGTTCTGTACTTCTGTAAGCAAGGCCTGGTAATTTCTGAGCAAAATAGGATTCTCGCTGATAGGGAGAGGGATATTTTATTTATTTATTTGTCTGTTTGAAGAATTTATACCCCGCCTTTCCCATGCCGAAGCCAATGCCCAAGGCGGCTTACAAGAGCAGGCTAGTCTAAACCACCATTTTTTCAATGGGGTTTTTACAAATATACCGTATTCTTGTGATCTGCCAAATCCTCAGTCCCAGATGTAGCCTTCACAGTGTGGTTCTCTCCTTTGGCTGCCTGCCATCAAGCCTCAGCAGGGAATCGCAGGTCAAGCCTGGACAGGTCCTCACGGTCGTATTCCTTTCTTTGCCAGCTGGCCTTCTCACACGCTCCCCCGCAATTCTCACTTGTGATGAGAATACACTGGTTATTTGAGTTACTAATATTTATCCAGGTATTTTGATTAGGGCATGAACTAGAACTATACAGTGCAGACTAGTTTTTGACAATTATTCATGCATTATCTTCATCCCTTCAGCATAGCCCTCAGGATTTTGTTGTTTACAAAGGAGATACAGTACCATGTGTATTTTCAGATCAACTAACACTGATTGATATGAAGGACAGCACTTGTAAGGTACCAGGAAGTAGTGTTCTAGCAGTGTGTGGGTTATTATCCAATTATAGCAATTTTCATTCTCCCTTTTTTACAGATCTGTCTTCAGCAAAGCGGAAGTTTGCGGATTCCTTGAATGATTTCAAATTTCGATGTATAGGCGATGTCGAAACTGATGATGAAATATGTATAGGTAAGTATAGTAGGTTGACTGAAGTGAACTTTTGGGTCAGGATGCTGTATGGCAAGTGGTAATGACTGGGACTGAAATTTCCTTAAGTTCAATATGCAGAGAGCCAAAGGATATAGATGTTCCATGGAGGACATAATGGCAGAAGGCACTTGCAGCTTTTGTCTTCAGTGCTTCTGTTCTAAGCAAGACTTTGAGTTGATGGATAAGTAAAGTAAGGTCCCCCTCCGTTTGGTATGTTTGTTGGCAATTGAGTTACTTCATCATACAAAAGGAAGAAAATGTAAATGAATAATTGAGTAAGGTTTGCCTTAAGCTTTAAGCTACTGTTGGCTCTGCATGGTTTCAGAAATAACTAGATAGCAGAGCTGGAGACGTTATAAGGCTTTTATGGTTTGGGACTGGAGTATCTAAAGGACTGTTTTCTTCCATGTTGGCTGGCCTGTCCCTTAAGAGCATTGGAGGGGGTCCTTCTGTGCATGTGGTCCCTGGCTGCCAGTTTGGCAACCACAAGGGGCAGGGCATTCTTGGTGGTGGCACCACAATTTTGAACTGTTGTGCCTAAACAGGTTATGCCTTGTTTAGGGATCCATGCCTTGTTTAGGCAAAAACTTCCCTTTTGAAGTCCCTTCATCTGTGTCCTCCTTGTTCACCCAGCAGTCTTAAGACTTTTCTGTTCAGTTTGCATTTCCATCTTAGGTACTTCTGTTGCCTCAATTGCTTTTTGCTTTGCCTGTGATTCTTTTTTGACTGCTATGAGAGAAATTTTTTTCTTATGCCCAGTGCTCTGCTGATATTTTTGATGGTTTTTGTTGTGTCTTATTACTTTTACTGTCTCTATTATTACTGTCTCTATTATTAAATAATTTGTTGCTTGTTTATATTTGTATTTTAATATGTGATTGTTTCAAATTTATTGTGGAGAAAAAGTACATTGTTAAATAGTTAATATTTATTTGGATTTTTAAAAATGGTATCCCAGAAGTTTTTAGCACTAATTACAATATAATGCAAGTTTATATATAACTAGCCTTTTGTTACCCAGTGTTGCCCGGGTAACAAATTATCCCAAGCTTCTAGGCGACCCTGGAAACTATAGATTTGACACTAATGTTGGCCGTTTTTGAGTATTTTTACATGGCACCCCCTTTGCACCCCCACCCCTAGGGGTGCTAGGGGTGTCATACCCCCCACAGTATTTATCGCCAGACCGTAAGGCATACAAGACTGCCGAGACTTGTGCCAGTCGCTCCAGGCGTTCCAGCCAGGCATGGCGGATGTTTTTTTTGCACCCCTTCTTGCCCCCCACGCCGACAGGGGCCGAACCCAGACTCTAACAGTGTCTGGAGCGTTGCTGCTCGTCTCGGCAACCCCTGAAACTATGGATTCAATGCAGATTGCGGCTGTTTTCGACCATTTTCATGTGGGGCCCCCCTGCGCACCCCCACCCCTGGGGGCACTAGGGGGGTCTGACCCACACAGTGTTGGTCACCAGGCCGCAAGGCATGCGCGTGCCGAGTCTGGTGCCAATCGCTGCAGGCGTTCCAGCAGGGCATGGCGGACGTGTTGTTTCGCACCCCTTCTCGCCCCCCCACGCTGAGCGGGGGCTGAAACTGGACTCCAACGGCACTGGGAGCATTGCTGCTTGTCTTGGCGACCCCAGAAACTATGGATTCGACGCAGATTTCGGCTGTTTTCTAACATTTTCATGTGGGGCACCCCTCGTACCCCCACCCCCGGGGACGCTAGGGGGGCTTGACCCCCGCAGTGTTTGTCGCCAGGTTGCAAGGCATGTGCGTGCCGCTCCAGGCGTTGCAGAGCCTATGCGGAACGAACACACACACACACACACACACACACACACACA
>JAJKFI010000005.1:24412472-24510453 GCA_029204185.1 Lerista edwardsae
GGAACAGAGGCTCTAGGCCTGGGTCAGACCTTGACCAGTCCTGACAGAGACGTGTATAAGGAACATACATACATACATACATACCCGCATACATACACACACACAAACGTCCATTTTTATATATATAGATAAATTCCAATTTCCATCTGTCTTAACTGTTGAAGAAAGTTTCTCACCCCCCTCATAGATTTAGCATTAAATAAATTAATATTTCTTATTTTTTCTTTAAAATGTTTGCAGCCAAGCTTTGACATTATAATACATTGAATCCATGATTAATTGGGGGAAGGGGTGTTATTACTACATTTTGGTTAGTGGAAATGCACACACACACAAAATGTATATGACTTGTTTTTAATGAAGCAAAAATTTCTGTTTCTGAAGTCTATTAAATTGAGGGTTCACTGCATCTATATAGCAATATACAGATACAGTATATATACCAATACAGTATTTATTAATATACAGTACAGGATCTTTGTGAACTGAGTGCAAAGAATACAAAGCAAAATGGAGATTGTAAGATTGTATATATTTTTATCTAATCAATCAATCAATCAATCAATCAATCAATCAATCATATTTATATACCACTTTTCAACATGAAGTTCCCAAAGCGGTTTACAGGCAAATAGTAATAACAAAGTCAAATGGCTCCCTGTCCCAAAAGGGCTCACAGGTTGAATATTTTCACAAAAATAAACTAGCTTCAGCTCTGACACTTTTATAGAATCCATACAAAATATACAATTTTTGAAGGTTACACAAAGAAAATTGAGAAATGTGCTTAATATGAGCTTGGTGCACAACTAACCCAATCATGAGACAAGGTAAAGTAGATCAGCAGTGGATTGTGTAGGGTCTGAGGTGGTGACAAATTTGGGGTGTGCTTCACCCTGAGACTGCCGTTGACACAATGTGTAGTGATCTTCTTCCTTCTCATTAGAAGCGGATCACCCCCTTCCTTATCTTGCTGACTGTGCAGTTCCTTCGAGCTGAGAGTTCAGAACTTCTGGCTTTTTCAGAGACAGAGTGTGCTATCTTTTCAATAAGCCCAGTGCACTTCTGGGTTTGATGAAACTGTGTAAGAAGCATGCAGTTAGTTTTCTACAGTTCTGCAGCTGAGTTGGTTGCCGCAATATCAATATTGCAATATTCCTTTAGGGCAGCGCTCCAGATTGGGCCAGCCCCGGCTTAGATACTGTCTTGACTAGGTGCCTTGGATAATTTTATTTATTCGCAGAATTTATACCCCGCCTTTCCCATGCTGAAGCAAATGCCCAAGGCGGCTTTCAGAGAACAAAGTACAACGTAACCACAATAAGTAAAACAAAAACAAAAACATGAAACATTTAACGGGAACACAGAATGTTCAAGAATGAAGTTAGATCCAATTCTCCACATCAGGCCCTTTGGAGGGTGGGAAAACAATTGACCAGGGGAGTAAACAAACTATGACAGTATTCTAGAGGGATAGAGGGTGAGAGCCAACCATCGTCCAAAGGCCTGACAAGGTAGGTATGATTTGAGCTCTCTCCGAAAGACCATGAGAGAGTGTGTAGTTCTTAGTTCTTCTGGAAGGGAATATAAAATATAATCAATATTTTGATTGCTATGTAGTTGACAGAAGCCTTCTGGTTCCTCTGAAAATGAATTGCAACACTGTATCCTGATAACTCAGTAATGATCTGTTTCGGTATAGATGATTATATCCAGTTCACTGGAGAGCACAAGATCACAAATAATCTTCTGAACATCAAAGCAGAATCAAACGTCCTGATAGGAAAACTGTACTGTAGGAACATCTCTCTAGTATTTCTCATTCAGTACAGAATTAACAATTATATTGTTTAAATTGTCACAGCTGCTGCCTTATTCAAGGACCCTTTAAAATCTACAATGTATTTATTATCTGACTTGCTTCTTTAGTAAAGTGGTTGAGGGCACAGTCCTAACCTGGAGTTAGGCTTGCACAGTTAGGCCAGCAAAGTTTGGCTGCCATCAGGGCCACCGTAAAGCGTGTTTGGACCACTCTCTGAGTCAGGGAGGATGGCACACGTCTGTGTGCTGGCCTCTTTGGCTCTGAGTGGTCCAAACCTACTTTACTGTGTCCCTTGTGCCAGCCAAACTTGGCTGGTCTAACTGTGTTGGCCTAAGTTCAGGTTAGTACATAGTTACATAGTTAGTACATAGTTACATAGTTCCGCCTTCAGTGCATATTTTTTAAAATGTTAAAGCTGTGCAAAAAACCGACTATCATGTGGTTGCTTTTAAATTGCACCCTGGGTTCTGTGTGCCAAGCCGTTTGTGTAAAATGTCTTGCAGTGCAGATTGGAAGACATTTTTCACACTTGTGCAGACTTTCAAAAAGGCTCTGTAATGGTCTGGAGAAAATCTCTCTAGTTCAGTGAATGTCAACCTTTTTCATCTCATGGAACACCAACCAGTGTTCTGCTAAAATTGCCAAGGCACATTATCAGTTTTTTTACCATTGACAAGGCACACCATGGTGCTGATCGGGTACTTGCATCCTCTAATTGTCGTTGGTCATTAATAAATGACCCTCCACTAAAGTCTCACAGCACACCTGTGTTCAATTTGCAGCTCACCAATGTGCCATGGCACACTGCTTGAAAACTGCTGCTCTCTAGTCCCTATGGTGATTTTTGATGCTCATAACGTATTAGCTGTGTTTGAGTGCACTTCAGTGATGTCATTCAGGGGGAACGGACCAGAATGGGCGTTCCGGATCCTAACGGGCTCCATGGCTGGTTCTGGGTTGTTGTTGTTTTCAACATTTGAATTTGGCTTGCCACAAGTGCCAATCAAAAGTGAGTTCCTGTTCCTAAATCATTTGAATGACACCACTGGTGCACTTCATTAAGTGGACTGGTTAACATAGTTTACTGTTGACTATGTGATTATCTTGAAGTTCTACATACACCTGCTTGGGCATTTGAGATAGTATGAATCAAATGTAGGTGTACTTTTCCAGGTTAACATTTGACTACTGACTTTTTAAAATACTGCATACATTGGTTCGTGGTAGCTGTTAGGGGATACTGTTGTGCAGCACACACAGTGTGAACATTGGCATGCACAATTATCTCCACTGAAGAAGGTCAAATTTGTTCATGGGCATTTCATGTACCAGTGTATGGATATACTGCTAGTTTTCATCATATGATTTCCAATTAACTCCAGGTTCTCATAATCCACAGTTTGTATGAAGTCTGCAGCTCATTATGAGCTCTGGCCCTTATATTAGCCAGGGCCCAACAATTGGAATTGTTGGCTGCTTAGTTCTAGAAGTGTAAAAATCTCATTAGTTGCTGCTTGTTGGTTTCAGCACATTGGTAGGTTCTTGGTAGGTTCTTGTGCATTTCAAAAAATTGGTTATAACATCAGTTTTACTCTCTACTTTAAATGTAGACAAGAAACCGTTTTGAAGGCACTCGATCAGAAGTTGAATCTTTGATGCGGAAGATGAAAGAGAATCCTCATGAGCACAAAAGCATCAGTCCTTTCACAATGGAAGGCTACCTCTATGTCCAGGAAAAACGTACGTGCCTTTTTTGCTGAGATAATGTCATCACTACACAATGAAGTCTTGCGCCGTGAAGTTTCTTGTGACTTTGTCATTAATTTTTTTAAAAATCTTTCCATTTCAATGTATGTTTTAGGTCATTTTGGAACGTCTTGGGTGAAGCATTACTGCACAT
The DNA here is from genome assembly GCA_029204185.1 of Lerista edwardsae. Taxonomy (NCBI): domain Eukaryota; kingdom Metazoa; phylum Chordata; class Lepidosauria; order Squamata; family Scincidae; genus Lerista; species Lerista edwardsae. Next base: position 24,416,195 of record JAJKFI010000005.1, read on the forward strand.
ATCAAAGTGACTCTAAACGAATAACTATGGTTCCATTTGATCAGAAGTCTGGTGGAAAAGGGGTGAGTGGACATGCAGGAAATCCATATATGTACACAGTTGTGCTAGGACAATGTTTCCCAAACTGGAGATCACAACCAACCAGTGAGAAACTTTCCTGGGCCATTCCCCCTTAATGGAGTGGCCCAGGAATGGGTGCCCAACACTGTTGTAGCAATTGCTGCCACGGGCTCTTACCTGGGTGTGTGTCTGTGTGTCTGTGTGTCTGTGTGTCGCTGGCCTCTGGAATGAGGAGGGAGTAGGAATAGGATGTGAAGAGAGTGTTCATTAGGGGCAAAGTTAGGTACAATGTTGTCATTTCTGACAAATTACACATACAACAGAGTTACAAAACACATGTTGTATCACCCAGGCAATGTAATTATGAGAAATGCTGTTAAGGAAAAAATGTTCAATCAATCAGTATCAGCATAATATTATAATTCAGTCAGGTCTTAGCAGCTAAGTATTTAGGACAGTGGTTCCTAAACTGTGAATTGGGACCCACCGCAAGCTAATTTCAGGTGGGTCTCAAAGCACCTAGGGCAGCCATATTGAACATTTGGGAAAATAGGATGCTGGAAATGGGGAATGCTGTGTGGTTGTTTTGCTTCTGTCAAGGTTGTAAATAGACTTTTTTCTTTCTGTTTCACTTTGCTATTGGAAAATGGCTGAGAAATAACCCAAGTTATTGCTACATTCTCTGGAAAGCAGCAGGCTCTGATGTCACAATGATAGCACTTCTGGCCATGGCATCACTTCCAGTGGGTCCTGGACAAATTGGCATTCTAAAAAGTGGGACCTGGTGCTAAAAGTTTGAGAACCACTAACATAAGATGTTGAAATTCTTAATAGGCTTTGAAGTTAAGAAAATTGCTGGTAATGACAAATGAGGGATGCCAATGGCTGCTCTACCTTTGGGTGACTCTCATTTGACATCAAAAAATTAGGGAGCTAGCTGCACCACTTTGTCCCTGTGGCAGAGCTTTCTCCAGGCTGAAGTGTGTTTCCTGCTATATTGTCTAGCTTCTCCTTTCTTTTAAGAGTAGATTCAGAGGTAGACTTCTAAATTTTGTGCATGGCTGCAATAAAAATAAAAACTAAAAACATCCAAGGTTGTGGAAGGATGGCAGCTCATTTTTATTTAATAGTCACAGTTCATTGCTCTGTAGTAGGAAAACTTCACAATAAGCGCATCTAATATAGCTTGACTAATGGCCCAATCCTGTGCCTTGCCAGCCCATAGCACAGGACACAGCTGCATGCTTGGGGGGGGGAAGACTAGGCAGCCCACAAGAGCTAAGTAAAAATATTTCTTACCTACCTTCCTCCTGGCCTTCAAGGGGTCTCCTTGGACTTATGTCAGCTATTCAGCTGACATACATCTGAGAAGAGTTAGAGGGTGTGTTGGGCCATGAAAAGAGGGATCTCGGGGTATATCATTGTTGCCGAGATCCTCCCCTCCCACTCCTGAACTGTCCCCAGCTTTGTCCACTCCCCACCCTGAACTGTCCACAATCCTGTGCCCCCTGCTGACTTACCAGTGATAGTGTGGGATGGAGGAGGTTCAGGAGGCTGCAGTTGCCTATTCATGGCCTCGTCAAATGGCACGGCCCATAGAACGAGGGAGCTACTTTTGCCATTGTTCTAGGATCTCAAGGTCCAGCTGTGTAAGCCCTGGGTAGGATTGGGCTATAAGCAACAACTTCGATAGAATACGTAGGGCGCAATCCTAGCTAACTGTACAGCAGTGACATAGCTGTGCAGGTGGGACATGTTCTGCATCCTGCAGTGGAGTAGTAGTCACGGAGGCCTCCCCAAGGTAAGGGAATGTTTGTTCCCTCACCAGAGTTGCATTGCCTTGACCCGAGTGCTGGAAAGTTGTTTAGGGATTGTGCCTTTAGTCTAAACTGTAATCTGTGACACATCATCAGTCGTGTGTTCTCTTTAACAAGATGCTCTGACACAGAAGCTTGGCCCACTTTTACATCTTTCTGTTTCCTTATGGGAATGGCCATTTTGGCATGTGCAATTGCAATTACGTTACAATTGCAGCATGAAAATGGTGGCAGTAGGAATTGCAAGTGTTCTTGAATATGGAGTGCGGTTAAGATTAAAACCTTCCAGCCTATTTTTATGAGTAGGCTCAGGGGCTCGGGGTTGAGATCTCAACTGGCTTGCTTTGGTTCCCTTTGGGCCCATGGGCTTAGCTGTAGAACAGAGAGCTTGCACCAAAAATGGTTAACACAGAAAACATTCCATGCAGTGGTGGAATCTACCTGCACTAACAACTGGAATGCAGGAAGTAGCTACCGGGATGCATGGTTGATTGGCAGTTCCTCCGCGCATCCTCGCTTCCCCCGCGGTCTGCTGCCTGCCTGCCTGCCTGGCTGAAACCTCCGGCTGCGGGCGTGCAGGGCGCAGGCGCGGCCAGCCCCATTCGCATATTGCAGGGGCACACGGCAGTGACGACTGCAGTGGGTGGAGCCAGCCCTACACAGAACAACAGGAACAGTGTTCCGGAGCGTCCTGGCTACATGACACCACTGATTCCATGGAAGAAGTCTGCTTCTAGAAGCATTTAAAATAGAAACTTCAACAAAGGAGCCCATTCCACAGACAGACCAATTTGCCATGTAATGTCATACAACATTGGGAGATGCTTCGCAGCAGCAGGTGTTCTTAGGGCTGATGGGTTGAGGGGGTGAGGTGAATCATTACATTTCCTTTGTCTTGCTCTGCAGTATTCTGCTTATTTGCATTTGAGTTGGCTCTGCTTCGGGATCTTCAAGGCTATGCAGCTTTCCTGTTTTTGAATCATCTTCCTGTTACTCCTGCTGGGTCAAGTCATTCTGTGAAGCTGAATTACTGCTTGGCCTGTACCTGTATGTCTTCGCCAATAGGACTTCTCAGGCAGAATAGGGCCATTCTACCCTATCGCCTTTCTTCCTGCAGTATGATTCATAGGCAGGGAATGTGTGTCAGCAGAGCTCTGTACGGGCCTATTGTAATTCCCCATCTACTAACTCTTTCCAAGAATCCCTGAACTGGACTAGAGCTGAGAACAGAAGAGAGAAGCAGTCTGACAAGCAGGGGAAAATTGTTACCTATTTTTAAACTGGGGAAGTGCACAGCACAGCGGTGGGCTGGAGTCGGCGGTCAAATAGTTTAAAACTGACCTTAGTTGTGTTTGGGTCTTTTTGTTTTGCGTGTGTGTGTTTTGCGACACACTGAGTTTTGCAAACGGCCCATCAAATGCTGTGCTAAATGCATTATACAGGGGCATGCTTAAGTTTCTTCTGCAGTGGTTCTCCGGGGTTTGTGCGACTTTTTTCAAGTGCCTGAATGCCTGTGTAAAGCAGTCCCTCTCCCTTGCCTTCAGAGCCATTTTGGGCTGTGAAAGCAAAGTGGGGGCATCTCCTCTAATTTGCTCATGCAGCCACGAATGGCTCTGATGGCAAGAAGGAGGGGCTGCTTCACACGGGCATTCAAGCATCAGAAAAGCTTAGTGCTTTGTACCCGCAGTGCCACTGCTCTTCTGTAACAAACAGCAGCCACTGGAGAGTCCAATTCATTTTCCTATTGAAAATGCATTATTTCCCCTCACCCTGCTAGCTGCTATCTTCCCCTAAAGTGCCTGCTTGCTCTAAATAGCTACTTCAAGGCAAAAGAGCAGTTTGAGGTGCTTTTAAGCAGAATAATTGCACAGACGAAAGGATTGATCACCATCACTGTGACCCTAAGCTTGATCAGGTCTCCCACATCTGCTTTTTTTGTGGAAGTCTGAAGACTACATGTTAAGAGGCAGGCATTGTGTGTCATTTTGCCATTAGAATACATTCCGGAGTAGCCAGATAATTTGCAGTCATTTGCAGGGCCCATTTCATATAACATTAAAAGGAACGGATCTTGGAGGTCACCTAGTTGAATCTTTGCTCATGCAGGCAAAATTAATTGTGGCATTAACTTCCACAGGCAGAGGCAGTCTGCATCAGGATTTGATGCTGGCTTTAAAAGCAGGGAGCTGAACTGAACATTCCTCTTTACTTTGCCTGGGCTTTGATAGGAGCCAAGGCATGTTTGCCTCCTTGTGAGTGCTGCTCAGCATGCAAGTGCTGCTCCGTTTCAGTTTCCATAGGGCTCAATTAAATACATTTTCCTTGTCAATGTGGGCGGGTGGATGCTTCCTTCTTGAGTGTTTTTTGGGAATTGCATTCATTGGATCGCGACCATTCAGGGGATGTTGCATTCCTCTTGGCCTTTCCTTCAAAGTAGACTGAGGGTGCAAGCCTAGGCATCTCTACTCAGAAGTAAGTCCCATGCAATCAGTGGTTCTTACTCCCAGGAAAGTGTGTATAGGATTGCAGCCTGAGGCATGAGCATCTACTCACCAGGAAATACACATACAGTTTGTATGTGCCTCAGTTTCACTTTCCATAGAGGTCAGTACATTTTCCTGGTCAGATATCTACTTGTCAGTTTCAATTTCAGAATCCTCCAACAATCATGTGATGACCCACAGTTTGGGAAACACTTCTTTAGTTCAAACAAGGGCTGCTCTCATTACCTTGTCAGGCTGATGAGTTTCCACAATGACTGCTTTTTTTAAAATTTTGTGAAGCACGGTAAACTGATTGTATTGAAATTCAGACTTTCTTAACGCTTGCTGTCTGTAATCATTCATCAACACTGAGTTATGTACATTCATATGCTACTTACAAGATCAAGGGCCCAATCCTATCCTCCCCACAACCACTGGTGCAACCATGCTGGAAAGGAATACCCTGCATTCAGCAAGGTAGGGGTGGATCAGGAGGGTTTGGAGAGGAAAGGAAATTTAAATCCCTTTACCATTCTGCAGTGGGTCTCCTTGAACCTGTTCCAGCTCTGTGGAGACAAAGGTGGTAGGGAGACTGCTGATGGAGGGGATAGGATCCAGTGTACGCCATTGCCACCAGATCCACCCCTCCCGCAGCCTCCCTGCCCCTGACCTCTCCCCTCCCTGCCCAGTTTCAATACCTTTCTGCCCCTTTCCTATCTGGTTTTGCTCCTCTCTTCATCTTCTGCTACCTTTTCTGCTCCAGTGGGCATGATGAGGTCCAGCAACATCTGGGGAACACTGCCACCTCTTGTGCTCTGGTCTGCATTGGCAGCAATTTTGTGACAGCAGAACTCTGTCCAGCAGCCCAGTCCAGCATAGAATGGGGCTGCCTGAGAACTGGGATTCTGAACAAGCCTGTTAACAGTATTATGTGGTGGGTTATTGTGTGTTTTGTTTTTTGTATATAGCATAGTTTAACCTCTGATGTCTCTGCCAGGGTGAAGATGAAGCCATTGTGCTCAAATCCTGCACTCGGCGGAAAACTGATTCCATAGAGAAGAGATTTTGCTTTGATGTAGAAGCCGTGGATCGGTGAGTTGTATGTTTGTTTTGCTCTTCTGTCACTGGTGCAAATTCCTGCTGTTTCAACTGCATACCATCAGTGCAATATTCCCTGGGGGAGGGCAGCAAAACATGGGGCTCGAAGTTACTCAGAACTGCTCTCCTCATAGATTCTCCACCCCAAAACATTGGTTTAATAGTTACCCATATTGTTCGGTTTTCAGCACGTGCCCAGATCAAGGACAGTGTTAAGCTGCAGTGTTAAGCTGCGAATTGGTTGCACTTGGGCTCATGCTCTCTACCTTGGTCCAATGAAAACACAATTTGGGAGGGGTAAGAGCAGTGGTGTCATCTAAATGATTTAAGAACAGGTACTCACTTTTGATTGGCATGTATCGGGACCTGCCCACCGGAAGTGACGTCATAATCTGGAAGTGATGTCGTGGCAGGAAGTGACATGAAAAAAGCCCTTTTTGAGGCCTCAGACAATTTTAAACTGACCCAACAGTTGCAACAGTATTCAACAGCACCCCCAGAACATGTTAAGAAGGCCTGGCATCATGTTAAAGTGTTCCAAAACCCCAGAGCAACAGTTCCAAAACCCCAGAGCAGCTCATTTTTCAGTGGCAAGGCAAGGCAAGGCTCCGCTCGCTGCCTGCCTGGCTCTGAGAACATGCAGGCAACTCAAATGTGCAGGAAATTCAAGCGTTGCAGGGGGCGGAGTCGACGAGTGGGCGGGCAAATGGGCGGGGCCAGCCGTAATCCTAGGAACCGGTACTCGCGTACCCCCGCGTACCCCCTGCATGACATCACTGGGTAAGAGGGACATTTGTGTCTTGCGTGTTAACTTTCACTACTCTGATGCTGTGCATTACAAAGAATGGGGGCGGGGGGACAGGACCCAGCCCTGAGAGTGCTTACAATCTATATGTTGACACAAGAGAGACAACAGAGGAGAGAAAGGGAGATGCAGGGAATATTATACGATTGTTTCAGTTACACACGTAACTTTGTTTTCATTTACTTGGCCATGGGAAAAGCAGGCCTCATGCTTTTGGGTTTCTGTCCTTCTGCGTTCATGTCACCATGGCGGAAACAAACAACTTAACAGGGGAAGTCAAGACATTTAGGGTGCAATGCTAACCTGTGCTGTAACAGGCAGACGGGCTGGCCTGTGCTGTATCCAGTGCAGGTTGGGAGCAGGCTGGTGCCTCTGTGGGGGAAGGGCATGTTCATCGCTTCACCTTGAGGCAGGCGCCAGCTGCCCCAATGGGGCTGCTCTGATCTGTGCCTGCTATTTAGCAGGCTCAAGTCTGAGCATGCAGTGGTGGCCCAACTCTCTTGATTTTCCTTTCAGTCCCTTTTTACCAGACACGAGGGTCATGTCTAAACAAAACTATTTGCCAATGAGGGCTGTGGGCTCATTTTCCTCAGTATGTTTTAAAAGATAAAAATGTGAAATGTGTGAGATGGAAACAAATTTCTGTCACAAGCAAAAATATAGTTAGCTTTTCATGAACGTCAATGATGCCTACTTTAAAAGCAAACACTTTTTCTCTTCTACTGCGATAGGAAGCAGGCTAGTTAATTCTCACATTTAGTAAAGCAGCTTGAATATTCATGGAGAAATGGTAGACACTTTTCTATTAACCTCGTTGTGGTTCAGTAAAGGTGTGAGAATAGTAATCACATTTGTGGTCATGTGGGAGGTGTGTGACAAGCCTTTAATAAGGAATGTTTACTATAGCTGTGGAATCTGTCACCCAGTTGGAAACAGAACAGAGAGAATTCGTTTTGGCATTCTTCCTGTAGCCATCTCTCATGTCTGCTGACATGCAACCAAAGCTGTGCCGTGATTGCAAAATAAACAGAGGGAAAGGGTAAAAATTGAGCTGGCCTTGGAGGGTAGGGAAAATGGTGAGATGATGGATCTTGACCAGGATGCACAGAGAATAATGCTGTTTCAGTTTACGTTTTGGATAACATGCTACCCAAATGATGGTGCTTTAGGTAGGGGTCTTAGACAGATGGGCATCAGTGATTCTCTCCAGTCTCCCAGCATTAATCCATAAAATCCTCTCGCTTATGCTGCTTCAAAAGATTGCAGTGAATGAGCTACACAGCAGAACAGTGTCATATGCATAAATGTCTCTTGCTTCAGTAGATGTTGGTAGCCTGACTTTACATCAGGCTCTAATCAGAACTCAGATCTGTTGCCCTTAACCCTGACTGATTCCTCCCTGATATTTGGAAGTGGTCTTTTCCCCTCCTAAACCAATCCTTTATCTAGCCAAATTAAATATTTGTTATGTTTCAATTTTATTTTGCCATAGTTTGCTTTCTATTTGCACTTATTGAGGGTAATTCCAAGTCTGCTTTCCAGGTATTCTTTAATGCTGCTACTTCCTGTTTTAACATCTATTTATCAAGGTCTGGAACTCATGAATATATTACTTTTTTGTAGCTGGTTAAAATTTACGGGAATCATGACAGAAATAGAATTCTTCATTCTATTGATTGTTTTTAAAAAGTGCTTTCTACAAACTAACTTACTAGGGAGTGAGCTCCTAAGTAAACATGTGTAGGATTGCTTAGCAACTTGATTAATACTGCAATTCTATACTTGCTTACCAGGGAGTAAACTCCATTGAACATAATGAGACTTCTGAATTAACACGTTATAAGATTGGGCTGAAAATTAGGTACCCTTTTGAGAAATATTGAGTAAATAAAATATATGTGTTATGTTGTTAAAAGGTAAAGGTTTTCCCATGACCTAATGGTCTAGTTGTGGCCGACTGTAGGGGGCGGTGCTCATCTCCGTTTCTAAGCCCGTAGAGCCGGCATTTGTCCGAGGACAAGCTTCCATGGTCATGACTATACACCGTAGTGCACGGAATGCCGTTTCCTTCCCACCAAAGTGGTCCCTATTTATCTACTCTCATTTTTAGGTGCTTTCGAACTGCTAGGTTGGCAGGAGGTTAGGGAGCCATTTTTAATGTTTGTTTCTTACTGTAGTTATATTTCACAAACAGAATGGCTTACTGTTTCTTTAACTGTGCCATTCCTCTTGGCCTATCCTTCAAAGTAGACTTTAAGCCAAAAATAATAGAATTTGCTATAACCCATGGATACGTTGAGGGTAAAACTTGGGAGAGTTGCATGAAATTCTTTGAAAATGACTTACCAGTAATTATTCTGAGGCAGCAACAGAAAGCCAACCCAAAAAAGGAGCCATTTTACTTTCTTCTGAGGCAGCACAGAAATGGAGCTATTCTCCAAAAAAGAAGAGAGATGAAGGTGCTTATGGGAGTTGTAGGCTTTGTGAAGAATACAGTCTAGCACCTCCATAGCAGCAGCCCTCATAGTGACTATGTCCCATAAACACCTTCACCTCTCTGCCTGTTTGGAGAATAAGGAAAATGCTTGCTGTGTGTTGATGCCTGAGAACAATTACTGGTAAGTAAAATTGTTCCTATTTTCTACCCCAATGCTTTCTGCTTCTTAGCCCAGCCCTCAGCTGCTGTTAGAAGCTTTATTAACTGTTTAGACCAGGGGTCAGGGAACTTTTTTACCCTTTACCCCAAAATATATTTAGATACGCCGACGTTACCCCCTTGATTTGACTTTTAATACAGGTACTTACTAAAACTACCAGTGAAAGATAGGTGTCTTCTCAATGGTGCAGCAACTAGTCGACTCTACTGAAGAAGCGGGCGGACTTGGAGGCGGGGCCCGGGGCATCACGCAGGGAAGCGTGTTATACACAAGGGCCTGACGCACTGCACTGCGTCAGGTCCTTGTACACTACTGTACTGTAACACACACAGCCGGGCATGCATATAGAACAGTGATGGCGAACCTTTTGGGCTTGGTGTGTCAGAAATTTGGAAAATTCGTAACTCAGCTTTGCTGGTGTGTCAACCCACCCCCACCCCCCCACCAGAAAAAAAATACATATTGGAACCCATTGCTTTTTATTTGATTAATTAATGAGCTTAATTAATGCACGAGGCTTCTGTAGTACGAAGACACTGCGGGGGTGGGTGGGTTAAGCCCAATTTATTTAATATTGTAACAAATCTGCAGTTCCTCGGTGGAATTACTTGGGGGTGGGCTCAGCCCTTATTTCATTTGTACTGTAAGCCGCCAGCCACAAACTTCCCTCTGTAAAGCGTGTATTATTTCCTGCCCTTGAAAATTCTCCTGCGCTTGATCAACACCTTGAGCCAGGAGCTGCCAATGACACTATTGCAGCACGGACTGAATACCAGACACAGACGGGGAAAACGACCGCACTCCGGAGGCGCACTTGGAAGCACCAGGCAATCACCCAAACATTTCATCTGTTGCTGCAGATCAGAACGCTTGGAATGTCGCGTGCAACAAAGCCGCGTCCTCGGCTCCCTGGTCTCAGACAGCGCTGTGCCTCATCCTCTATACTTGACCCTCCTTCTCCTTTTGTGCTCGCTTAAAAACCCAGACAGAAGCCTTTACTCACCAGTTCAATGGCCAGACCCCCGCCTCCAACCAGCCACCCCATCCCACGAGTGCACAATGCAGCGAGGCAGGCGGCGTGCACTGCAGTCCTGCTATGGAATGCTCAGCATCTCAGGCACCCCGGCCAGCCAATGAGGGTGCCGAAGGCCCCGCTAAATTCTCAGGCTGCTTCCTCATTGGCTACCCAATTAGCGTGGCTTGGCTGATCAGAGTGTGGACACACGCTGCAGGGCTTGTCGCCTGAGTTTAAAGAGAGAGACGGAGGCACAGACAACGGGCGTGCGGAGGAACAAGTCTTTGCAGGGAATCGCTTAGATTCATATGCATGCCTGGCTGCCATCCATTACCCCCAGGAATTTCATTTTTACCCCATTTGGGGTAATTTACCCCTGTTCCCTGACCACTGGTTTAGACCCATGTATAAGTCGATCCATGTTTTCAGCGTCAATTTTCAAGGCATAAATTTTTATCAGATTTTTTTCCTATCCATTTGGATGGAAATAGAGTGCTGCTATAATATATGTGCACGGCAGGCTGTAGAGGAATGCAAATGGTTTGCCAGGATGACAGGATGATGTCATCTTCATAAATATGGGGCTATGCACTTCCATGAATTGTCTGTATGTAAATTGCACATGGTGCAATTTCAAGCTTTTGCATGAAAGCTTTCCTGCAAATGTGGCATCTCCTCCAAATCGTTACTACAGCAGTCATTAAAGCCTTGCCAAGAAAACATTAACATGGCTCTCTGTTTCTCCCCCAGCTGGGATTATTGGCTGGAATTGTTTAGAAGTCAATTAGGAATTGAACCATTTCCCCTTTAATAGTTCAGCCTCTAGGTGGCAGACGTGTATGCTTTATTAAATGATTCAATGTATGACTAAATTGTAACATGAATACTGTCCACCATATGTTGTCCATAAGGAAGCTGCCATTGGAGTAAAATAAATATCTGTTCTGGAACCCAGTTGTGCTAGTGGTTTACAGCAGAGTTTTTGAAGATGGGGCTGTGTATGAGAGGGGGGAGGGAGGCAGAATATAATATTCGTTATGAAGTAAATGTTTACCTCTTAATTGTGGAGGAAATGCAGAAATTGAAGTATTACTAGATTCTTAATATATCTCAAATCTCATATTGTAATACAATTTCTAACCCACTATTATTTGTATAATCTTTGTTGTCTATAGTTGGAACAAGCTGGGCACCCAGACCATGTGCCAATCTGTTCACTAAACTGGCAGGAGCCCATGTGATTACACACTCCCCTGTTACGTGTGAGATGAGACCCACCTCAGATGCCCTTAACTGTAAACCATGCATTACATATGTGATGTTACTTTTAACAAGGTAACCCCATCAGGTTTATAGAGCCTGGAGCAAGTGTGAAGTAGGGAGCAGATGTAGGGGGGCAAACGCTACCTCCCATAAAGCGTGTGTGTCTCTCTGTGTCAGTGGTGGTCTTGCCATTATGCTGGGGGGGGGGAATGCTCCCTGGTGGCAGGCCTGCACGGTGTCCCTGGCCCTCTGGAGGCCGTTCTGGAGCCTTTGGAGAGCCGTTTAACAATAGGTTTTAGGTTTTCGTTGGAAAACTGGAAGTATTCAGAAGCTGTCTGGAAGCGTTAGATGGCTTTCGGAAGGCAGCAGGACGTCATGCGAGGCTCCGTGCCACCAGGTGAGTGGGGGTGGGCTCTGGGCAGCAAAAGGGCCAAGTCCACAACTGCTCTGTGTGTCTACATACAAGCTGTGGGACCATGTGGGAAAATGTTTGCTTGCACAAACCACATGTAAGAATTCTTGCATGGGGTTCCTCCTTGCTCCAGGAATAAATCATGTCACATGTTGAGTTTCAGTGTCATCTTATGGTCTAATACGATTCGATTTCAAACCTTTATTGGCATAATCATAAAGGAAATAAATAATAAATAACAAATACAGTAGACAGTAGCAGAAAATCATCTCTTAAGCTTAAGAACAGCCATCAAAAAGGAGGCAACTGCCTTAGTCACATCAGTACATAGGTCAAGGTCTAATACACCATTTCCTCCTATATTATGTAATGAGAACTTGGTCAAAACAAGAATTCTGGCGAACATATGGGGGGGCTAAACTGGGCCAACAATATGCACAGAACTGTAGGCAAGGACCTCTTTTGCTCTGTGGGGGCTTGAACTTGGGTTTAACCTGGCCTTATTATAATACACTCCTCAGATTCTTTGGATCTGTATCCTATTAAAATTCTATGACCCCTGATGAGGGATAATTGAATGAATACTCCCTACTTAAAAGGTTGCAACAACAAAAAATTCCAGGGTTGCAGCACCAAAAAAATCTAAGATGGGGTGGGGAGGAGAGAGTTACAGAACTGGCCAAAGTATATAATTCAGGTGGCTGGTGATGGTTTGAAGTGTTGGAAAAAGGGGGGTATGTAGGAGGCTATGGACAACATGCTCCTGGATATTTGAGTTGACCATTGGGTTTTGTTGACCAAGTACAGCTAAAAGTGTTCAGTTTTGCTTTCCATCCTCCTTGCAATTCTTCAGCTTTGTTAATATATTCATTTTTACCCTCTGTTGGATAAGCTCTGTGCCAGTGAAATGCAAGACAACCTGTACTTGTTTGCTGTGTCACATTTCCCGTGACCTTTTATAGATGAATGAAATCTTGAAATTAGCATGTTATGGCTAATACCAGGTAAACTTAAGACCCGTTCCCAACCTCTCACTTCTGTCTGCTCCCACTTCCCTAGTTTTTATTTTTCCTTTTAGAGATGCACAAGTGGTGATTCCCAAATGGTGGATCATTGTTTGCCAGTGGGGTGCCAGAGGTTTGTAGGTGAGCTGTCTAGCTTACAGCAATAGGTGATAAATATAATTCAACACAAAGGGCTGTTACCCAAAGAGCTGATTCATATGGCAAGGAACTGACATCAGAGTCCTGAACTCAAAATATTATGCATGGATTTAAATCTACTTTATCTTGCAACATAGAAACCATGTTTATACATTATAGGGACTGTCCTTCAATGTCTTCTGTTCTTTTGAACTATTGGAATTTAACACTAACTTCCCAGGATTTTGATCCTTCAGCAAGTGTTGCAAGAATAGATGAGCCAGTGTTTGCTTTCTGGCACTCTCATTCCTCATTTGAAAGAGGCAGCTAAGAGGTGGAATGCATCTTGTGCCTTCATTTATAAGACGTTTCCATAGAAAAAAAATGGACTGCAGCAAAGGTTTGGGTCAAATTGTATTTTCTTTTTGGGAAGTGGTAGACCAATAATCTAGACCAGTGTTTCTCAAACTGTGGGTTGGGACCCACTTAGGTGGGTTGTGAGCCAATTTCAGCCCATTTTGCACAACACCTAGTTCAACCACCATTGAAAATATGGGATCCAAATCCTGGGAAGAGGGGGGTGGGCTGTGTGGTTATTTTGCTTGCGTCATACTTGTAAATATACTTCCTTATCTTTCTGATTCCCTTTGCTATTGGAAAATGGCTGAGAGATAACCCAACCTGTTGCTGCATTCTCAGGAAAGCAGCAGGCTCTGCCGTCACAATGACGGCACTTTGACCGTGTGGGTCCTTCCAGTGGGTCCTGGACAGATTGTCATTGTAAAAAGTGGGTCCCAGTTCTAAAAAGTTGGAGAACCAATGATTTAGAGTGTATGGAGCAGGAAATGAAGGGACAGTATTTGTCTGGATATTGCAATGAAACACCTCTGCTTTACATGAAAGATTTCATGAGGAGCACATCCTTCTGGTTTAATAACCCCTGCCCTACATCCGATGACACTTTTCAGATTTTTTTCAGCAAAGCTGTCAAAATCAAAAAATGCAAAAGGCTTTAAAATATTGCGTGTAGTTTATTTGTAAAACTGGTTTCACACCTACTTGGAATTAATATATTAGAGATGCTTCTCAGACAGGTGTGAGGGGGATTGATGACTCTCTTTGTAAATGCTGTGTGCTTTTTCTCAGAACATAATGATGGTCTTTGGTAAACTCACAATGGCTGGCAGATTTGCCTGTCTGTTCATGCAATCTTTGATTATCAGTTTGTCTTGTTGATTCTGGAATATGTACTGCTCGTGTGAGCTTTTCACCTGTGTTAACAATATCTTTTGGCCATGTTCTTTTAAAAGGGCTTTGTAGGTACACTTCAATTGGAAAGAAAATATTGATTGAAAGATAAAAACGAGCACTGATTATATGTGCTCATTCAAATTCTTTAACTTCATTGTTTTTTATGCGTGATGAGTAACTCCCATTATTGTTGGCTCTGCTCAGCAGTTATTGGATACAAATAGGTTATTTTGGTTAATATGCTCAGGAGAAATTTGCTTGATTTTATTCCTGTTGGCAAAGAGTGTGCAGTGTGAATTCATCAATGTGAGGTTGATATTTCAGGAAAGAATTTTTTTACCCGGAGGGCAAAAAACTGAAGAGATTCTTCAATTTTCAGTACAATATTTCAAATAGGCTGAAGGTTAAGTGGTTGTCTCTAGGTATAGTCTTCCAGAATGCAAATCCTATCAGTATCAAGTGACTCTCTATACATAGAGATTAGCAAAAATAACATACAATATGTCTGGATTATTTGGATCTCAATGCGGCACAAGTCAGAACAGCTTGTGTCCTTTGCTGGATAAGTTGCATGAGCTGCTTTGTGTATATAATTATTGCTCCCTTGTCTTCTGATTGGCCTTTTTTAATGTCAGTGGATTAAAATTTGGAATTTTTAAACCCCTCCTCTATTGCTTCTTTGTTATTTACAGCCTGGGGCAGAGGCCAATGGCCAAACGTCAGTTTTTCTATGGAAGATATTAACTAGAGGCATTACTTGTGTCAACAATCTTCATTGACATGTTCACTACTTTTAGGTACCCATTCAAACACTTTTGCTTCCAAGTGGTACTTTAAAATGCAGTCTTTGGCTTTATCAGATTTTTTTAAGCAGAAAAAGAAAAAGAAAAAAGCACTTTCCATGAGAAGCAGAGGATTATGAAGCCTATAAGTTCTCATTCATTCTTTTGAACTCTCATCATGAACACTAAGTTTGGGGTTGTACAATTGTGTTCATGGAGGCTGCCCTCTGCTCAGCTTTTAGACATTTTCCCCTCCCAAAGCAGCCTCCTTGCACTGCATTCTGCACCATTCCCAAAGGTTCCTTGATCCAGAGGAGCAGTTTTTCAAGGGGCTCAGGGATTTGCAGCGGGAGGAGATGGGGAAGATAGTTTACACACAATTGATATTACGACTTGTGCTCATTAAGGTACAACCTCTGGATTAATGGCATGGATCCTGTTTTTCTGAAAAGTATAATTCTTCTTACCGATCATAACGACTGTAACAATTGTGCTCATATATCGGGGAGAGGGGAAAAAATGACATTTGGATTTCATTCAGCATTAGACATATTTTCTTTGTGTCATCTACTGGAGAAGTTGTCTTCAAAGATCTCTTCAAGGTGTAGCACTATTATCACATGTTTGAAATGTAGCTTCCTGGGGAAAAGAAAAGCATGAAACTCCAGTTTTATTTTATTATAGCCATAGCTTACTATCATGCAGATTGGGGAAGATGCCTTCTCATTTAGGCACTGTGGAACATGCTAGTTGATGTGGACAATCAAATGTGATTAATCAGCTGTAACAGTATGCGGCAAATGAACTTTTCTGTGTGTGCAGTGTTGGTTTCCTAGCGAATGCATCAAGTGCTTGTGTCTATAAAGGTGGACATACACGGTATTTATAGATGTCTCATCTCTCAAAACATTGTGATGTGCTCTGGGGCACATATAGTATTTATTTGCTGTGTAAAGGTTAAATTAACTCTTAGACATTTCCAAGACAGGTTTGGAGAGGCAAAAGCTTTGCAGTGCTGCAGGTACAGATTAAAATTTTGTTGTATGGATGTGGTTGGGAACATATTTGCCTTGGAATGTGCACTGCTTGGGCTTCAAATGGCCTAAAATTTCCCTTTTAGGGAGTAAGTAAACAGTGTGCTGAATGACATCTGATAATGTTTTCTGTATTTTTATTTCATGGAAGCGAGCATCTCTTCTCGCTGTTCCTAAGCCTGAGTTTGGACCATTGGGAAATCCCCTATTGCAACTTTTGCTGAATTTGCCTTTTCCCTCCCTGCTTTTGCTGTTTTATCTTTTTAGGCATGTTATTCACAACATCATTCCATTAATCTCTGCAGGCCTGGAGTGATCACAATGCAGGCGCTTTCTGAAGAAGACCGAAGACTGTGGATGGAGGCAATGGATGGCCGGGAGCCGGTAAGCCAGAATGTTTATGAATTGAGGGGGGAAAAAATCAAAAGGCTCTTTTCCTGGCCTGCATCAGATTGTTTGTTGTGAAGCTGTGTGTGTCTCACTCAGCATGCAAAGGTAGCACTTTGGTGTTGGCAAAAATAAAAAATAAAATCCTTTTTGATCCTGTGGTAAAGTACTTGAAGCAGTTCTCTCTCTCCCATCATGCGCTAGAATAGCAAGCGAGTTCTCTCTCTCTCTCTCTCTCTCTCTCTCTCTCTCTCTCTCTCTCTCTCAGTACTCATGAGGTAGTGCGGAAGTCATCCAGAGTTGCTGATATTGTCCTCATCCTGCTGTTGAAATAGAGAGAGAGAAGCAGAAAAAAAGAACGCGAATTCTGGCTGTAGTTTTCAGGCCTTTAGCAGTCTGCTAAGTTGGTAGCTACCCAAAGGCTTGTATTGGATTGGACTGCTTGAGGGCGCAATCCAGAGCCCATTATCAGCGGTGGTACATGTGCCATGAACATGCCGTAAAACACATCCACCACACCACACCCCTTGCGCCAGGACAGTGCTATGTCTGCGCCTGGCCCCAACATGAGCGGGTGGAATGGCTGGCACTCCAGCACCAGCCAGGAAGCCTGATTGGGGGAGCTGGGGAGGGAGGTGGGGAGGGGGAGGAACTGGGTGGTGGGAGGGCACAGCAGCTCATAAGGGGGATGGGGACGGCGACAGTTTCTGCTGCTGCATTCTAACCCCCCTCCTGAGTTCAAACGTGGGCGCAGGGTCAGGGAGACTCATTGCGGCTGGCGGAGGTCGCCCCGCGGGGAAGGGAACAAATGCTCTCTTCCCCCAAGGAGACCTCCAGCAGGGCTAAGATCCAGCGTTCACCATTTTGGCACTGTTGGAGCCCTGGGCACTACCAGGCTCAGGACTGGGCTATAAGTCATCCTTGAGGAAATGGCCATGCAGCCCAGTTCTCGGAACTCAGCATGCAGGAGCTCCTGGGTTTGGGTATAAAGGTCTGGATATGAATTGTGCCCATGTCCACTTTTAGGAAATGCAAGTAGATAAATAGGGACCACTTTGGTGGGAAGGGAACGGCGTTCTGTGCGCTACGGCGTAGAGTCATGCCGGCCACATGACCACGGAAGCTTGTCCTCGGACAAAACGCCGGCTCTACAGGCTTTGAAACAGAGATGAGCACCGCCCCCTACAGTCGGTCACGACTAGACCATTCGGTCGTGGGGAAACCCAAACCTTTTACCACTTTTAGGAGTTGAAGGTTGAAACACCAGCTGCATCCTCATATAATCTGTGGGTTTTTATATCATTATTGTATCCCCCTCCCACCATATTCCTTTCTTCCTATGTTTCAGCTAAAGTCGGGAGTCTCTTGTAAAAGTAGGTATGTGGGCTGGCATCTCCCCCCCCCCTGAAATCTGTTTTCAAAATCCACCCTGTCTTTGAAGACTTTGAATAGACAAAGAGGGCATTATTGCACTTAAATGTTCTAAAGTCTGTGTGCAGAGTTTTGATTTCAAGTCCTATTTAATGTGTGAATTGGCCCTGAACTGCTTAAAGATGATACATATTTTTCAATAATATGCCAGTAAACTGTGAACAGCAAGGACGTTTGCTACACTGCTAGATGTTTTCTGGTCTGTGACCGCAATAAATGATTTGATTTGATTTGACATTGCTAGATGCTAAATATAACTGAAGATCATATAAAGGGAAAAAAAACCCTTAAAATATGGCTGCGGTGCTGTTTTAATTTCCCTTACCTTTCAGAGTTCTGTTTACATCCTTTATAGAGCAAGTACAAATATAGTGTGTTTCAGACATTGAATTGTTGTTTCCCTCCTCACTTAGATTCAAGTTAGCACTAAGAACCCCACTTACAGACCCAGCCAATGCCCAGGGACAGTGGAGGAGGAAGTCTGCCCCAGGGCCCGGCCCTGCCTGTTATATGAATAGGAACGAAGTGAAGCCAGGGGGCGGGCTTAGCGGCTACGTCATTATACTCAAAACATTGCTCATTCCAAGCATTTCAGATTGCTTTTCGCGTACTCTTTAGGACTTAATAGTTTACTCCTGAAGTAAAAACTTACCAAAATAACAACGTGTGATCGTGGAGAAACATCATTGGTAACCTTATTATGAGTTAATATGTAATTCCAAGGTTTAATTCCGTGTAATTATATTACTGAACACGCTGGACGAAATGCTACTTGCTGTCTATTTAAACTTGGATTGCACTGTTTTGACAGACTTATTTTTTGAAATCTACACAACCAAAAATAAAGTGTGAACGGGAAGGAAAGAAAAAAAGGTTAGGGTGGGCAAAAATTAGATAAATATGTAGGAAAATTACATTAAAATCTCTCAATGTATAACACAAGTAGTTGTCAATATGAGAGTAATTCTTTTTTACTTCTAGGCTATTAAGAGTATTTTTTTAAACTTCTACACTCACACCCCCCCCCCAATAAAACAAATTCTGTTAACGTTCAGAAGTTCGAAAATATTACCGTAGAAAATGGAAGGCGGGGAAAAAAAGTGTAAACGGGAAGGGGGGAAAAAGGAGGGGGGGAAATATATATATGTGCTCCATGGATCTTTCTCCACTAAAGAGCCCAAATTGGGGCCTCGCGTCCTCGCGGATGGACTTAGGATGTGGCCTTATGGCCACCTCCCGAGCCCGCCCATGTCTTGTCCAAGTCCCGCCCCCAGCCTCCCTCTCTCCCACCAATCTCCGTCCCGACATGGGACAGAGACTCTCTTGCACTGATCAGCTTTGGCCGACGCAAAGGAGGCTCTCCATTGGCACTCTGAAGCCGACGCTATGAATAGTGTCCACTTCAGAGCTTTAGCGCTGATATGGGAGTGCCGCATCAGCGCTAAGCACGTAGTGTCGACACAATGCTGCATCAACACTACGCGCAATCTAGGATTGCGCTGTGAGAGGTGAGCTGCCTATTTGCTGCCCTTCTCCTGCTCCAAAAGTGCAGTGCCTGGGGCAACTGCACCCTCCCACGTAATGGGAGGTCTGTGACTGAAGACCCCTCCTGGGTTTGGCCCAGTGGTTCAATTCTGACCTTCTACCAGCCCCTTCCCTACCAGCCTTTTCCTCTATGAAAGTTGATTCTCCAAAGAGCTTCATGGCAGTACTGCTTTAGGATTTAGACTCGGATATTATCACAAGCAATCACAGCAGCATCCAGTACCATGGGAGCCATGGAAAATGAGGTTCCCAGAGTACCTCTGTGCTGCTGTGAGCATGCATGGCTGCATCCAGGAACACCATGGGAAATTATATTTCCCCTTGTCTCTACTTTTCAATGGCCTCTCAACATTGTTCATGCTTAATGGAGTGCCTACTGTAGTGTAGTGAGCCATCTTCTTTCCCATTTAAATAAGGGGCAGGGTGTGGCAAGGATGGCTCATGTGGGGTGTCGGTTCACAGCACATCTAGTTCAGGCATAATCTTGCTAGATTATTTGGTTGAACAACTTCGGGAAAATTATTCTGGACCAGCCTCCCTCATACCATGAAAGATAACGCTTGAGGAACAGGCACGTTATAAAAAGCTCTGCAAGTAGCGCAGTTCTACCTGTTTTCCAGAGAGTAATGTGAAGTTCTAAGCTTTGAAGACTTGCCCCAAACTCAGTGATGATTTTTTTTTCTTATCAATTGCCAAAGTCTTCTCCTTTTATTTATTTACTATGTAAGTTTAAATGTGATGTTCCTAGAATGTCAAATTCTGTCCTATCAGATTTTGTACTTCGCTATCTTCATTCATTCTGCCACAAAGCCCTGTTAGCAAACCATTTACGGTGCCCAGTTAGTATAGCAAATGAAACCATGAAAATATGAATGACTTCAGAGGTGCATTTTATGTGTAAGACTTGGAGAAAGCCTCCCACGCAAACAGCTGGCACATGCTGACAGACGCATTGGCACGATTGGCAGGCAGAAAGTGTTCGTGCTGAGCACAGGAATCCACACTCCTAATTTTCAAAACTCTGGATTTGAATAAAGTAGAATAAAGCCCCATCTTACAGGTGACTGCCAGTGTGCTTGGCAAAAAGAGCAGTTGTGTGAATGACATAATTTCAAAAGTTGTAAATTATGTAAAAAGAGTGGACAGAAAAATGGCCACTTGTGTTAGATAGTACCCAAAATATATAAGTTAGTAGTTCTTAAGCAAATACATTTTGTTTTTCATTAGTATTGTTTAATTGCAATGTTGTTACTATAAGCAGTTTTATATATTTGTAGGGTACAATAGGGAAGAAATGTGCTTGTAACAACAACAAAGAGAATGTTGGTGGGGGATAGTTCCATCAGTGAATAATAGCCTTTCTCTGCTGTGGCTGTTTACTTTTTAGTAAGCGGCAATTCTGTTCTGATTCTTATGTGATATGCTCATTTCCAGTGTACCAGTTATTCTTGCTTTCAGCAATTTGGTAACATAGAAGAATCCTATCACTTGCACTGGTCTTCTCCTCTGAAGATGTAGCATAGGAAAGTTGATGAGTCGTGAGTTTTGGAAAGCAACCATGAAAATTAGCATGGGCGTTAAATAAGATGTAGGAAATTTATAACTCACTTTTTAGTGAAACTTGTCAAATTGAACAACTTAGGGAGCAATCTTAAGCAGCGCTTGATTAGCAAGGCCAGCCGGCCAGCGCCAAATCCAGCACTGCTTAGGACAGGCTGGAGCCTCCCTGCAGCAAGGGAGCTTGTGCTCCCTTACTGTAGGGGAGGCTCCAGTCTCCCCTATGTGCTCTTTGAATCTGCGCCCGCTAAAGAGCGGGCGCAGATCCAAGGAGACTGTGTGGCCCAAATTGGGGCCGTGCGGCCTCACTGGCGGGCTTAGGCCATACAGCCACCTCCCAAGCCCGCCCACGTCCCGTCTTCCCCCCTCCCACCAATCTCCGGTCTTCGGTCGGCGCAAGGGAGGCTCTTTGTTGGCACTCTGCAAACAGCGTCAGCTTCAGAGTTGGAGCGCTGACGCGGGGGTGCTGCTTGGCTCCGGCACTCCGCCCTTTGCGTCGACGCAAGGGGTGTGCTAGGATTGCGCTGTTAGAGTGCAATCCTAAGTGCCCCTTAGGCTAGCACAAGTCCCTTGTGCCGGCCCAGTACAGTTACTGATCCAGTATGGTTACTGACTTGGGAGTTAATTGGGCCGGCAAGATGCCAGATCCAGCCTCTGCGCAGCCCCAGGAGGGTATGTTTATGCTGGACGAGTTTGGACGGCACAGATGTTTGGGGAGGGCAGATGGGGTGGGGGGGAGGGCCTGTGGGTGGACTGGCCTGGGGAGGGGGGTGGGACTGACCGCTGGCACTTAGGCCACATCCTAATCCCCATCCTCAGCCTGTTTGGTTTTACACAGGCCACTCGGAGTTGCGTCAGCGATCTCGATGGTGCAGCTCAGAGTAGTCCTGCTATGGCGCGATACGGGGTAATAAATTCTCCTTACTCCAGGTTGAGCCACATGCAGCCCCAACCCTATGGGGCAGGCCAGCTGAACTCACGTTCCAGTGCGGGTTAGGATTGGGCTGGGAATGTAACCTCACTCTGTCCTAAAACGAAACAATACGAGTGCATTCTTTTAAAGACAATGTGCATGTTGGACGGGAATTCTGTGTTTCTTGTCAGGGTTTTTGAGACAAATGGGAAAATGTCAGTTGTGAGCTGAATTTGTGTGACCTTTTGTCAAATAAATTTTTATGAGGTTGCTGAATCCCAATTGAGTATCATCCATGACAGCTGGAAGATAAAGACATCTTGGGTCACAAAAGTATTTTTGTTGGCTAGCTCTTAGATATCTACAGTGTTAGCATTTCACAGTGATAATCTTGAGTGTGGAAAAAAAAAGCCTAATTTTCTTTCACGGATAGTGAGTGAAGGAGTACTGTTATCATGTGTACAAAAGCAGCTGTTACAGAGCTGCCTGTTTAAGAGGCACGGTTGTTAGCTTTTCTGGCAGGGGAGGGAAATCAGCATTTTCCTAAATTGCATCTTCCCTTGCCAAGTCTTCAAAAAGTGTGTCAGTAGAGAGTTCAGGGTATCATCTGCAATACCTTGATGAACTCCAAACCACACCTTTGATTAAAAACAATTTTCAGTTAAACCTCTGAACTTGAAGCGTGTAAGACACGGGGTGGCCTTCAGGATCTTATCATTGGGAAAGCAAGCAAGTACAGTGCAGTAGTTGAACTGTGAACAAAAATCAATGGAGTAAAAACACCCTGGTTGATCCCTGTGAATGCAGTGATAATGTTTCTCAAACTGTGGGTCAGGACCCACTTGCTAGGTCGCAACCTGATGTTAGGTGGGTTGCGGAAAGCTGGGAGCAGCCATCTTGGAAGCTGTAGACCTTACTCTTGCTATATTCCTTTTGTGAGTGTTAACAATTTGAATTTTCAAGTGAGGGTTCTTTCAATGTTTTTTTAAAGCCACACTTTTCCATAATATATTGTCCTGATCTTGGTTTCTGTCAGGGATGTTTCATGGTTGTGCAGTTGCTGCAGCCCAAGAATGCCAATTTGCTTTCCAGGAGTGTCATTTTATTATGTCACAATGACGCACTTCCTGCTTAATGATGACCAATCCCCCTGGACGGGGATTGGTGGGAGGGGGGGAGGCAGGAGGCGGGACGTGGGCGGGCTTGGGAGGTGGCCATATGGCCACCTCCTAAGCCTGTCAGCGAGGCCCCGATTCAGGCTGCATGGTCTCCTCAGATCTGTGTCTGCTCTTTAGTGGGCATAGATCAGAGGAGCACATAGGGGAGGCTGGAGCCTCCCCTACGGTAAGGGAGTGAACATTCCCTTGCCATGGGGGAGGCTCCAGCCTCTCCTAAGCAGTGTTGGATATGGCGCTGGTCCGGCAGCCTTGCTAGTCCAGCACTGCTTAGAATTGTGCCCTAATTCTCATTAGTTCTACTTATCCAACTGATTGGCTTTTGCAAAACTGTTGTTTTTCTCATGCTTTTGCCTTTAGTGAAACTTAAGCTTCTTCAGACTGACCAAAGAAGATTAGTTCTCATGTTGTGTGTTGTCTCTCTGCAAGAGTGGTGCCAGATGTTGGCCAGTGGTCCATGTACATCAGCATGTCCAGCTGACTGGGCCAGCCTCTTAGCCTCAGTAACAGTGGCCTGCCCTCTGCACCACCAGGGGGATTCATGGCAGACCGACTGTCACGGCGGGGCAGCAGAGATCCCCGGTGAGAGCCGGGTGCGAGGGCGGCAACAGGGCTTGGCTGTACTTACGGCGCCTTGGAAGGCTGCTCTGGACACCGGCTGTTGGTTTGCCGAGGCTCTTTAAACTGGTCAGCGCCTTTACACTCATTGAGTCCTGTTGCCCCACAGCAGGCGCGCACGGAGGCCCGAGCGGGCCCCTGGCTGGCGCCGAAACCACGTCCCCAGGAAGTCAGCCCGCCCCTGCGCGTCGCTCCAACACGCCTCCCTTAGCCTGGAAACACTCAATTTTGGAGCGTAAGGGAAGCATGGGCGGGCGGGACGAAAACCATGCGCGATGGCGCCCCGCCGCTGCCCGGCGCCCATGGCTCGCGCCATCCCGCGCATTGGGTAAGATACGTGCCTGCCCCACAGGGCTCTCTCACAGTTTATAGCGAGTGGCGCCACGTCTGGCATGCTCGCAGGTCTGGTCTGGGCCCCCTGCGTAGAGCGGCCGGGTCTTGTTCCTCACTGCAGGACTTGTAGCCCGGTAGGTCCAGCTGGAGGGCAGCCGCTTCCCCAGGACCAGGTCTTGCCCCGCTGAGTCTGCTCGGTCCTGAGGGCTTCGCCCATGCAGGGGTCCTGACAGGAGAAAGACTGGACAGACTGGCCTCTCTCACCAGAGGCCTCCCCAAGTGTGGGCTCCAAAGCCCGAACGGGTAAGGCGGTTGCAAGCCTCCCTGCACGTCCTTTCCCCCAGCCGGCCAGCCAGAGACTGCCCCTTCCAGCCAAGCCAGGCTTAAGGCCCAGGCTCCAACTCCAGGCCCTGCCCTTTCCTCCCTGTGATCTCCCAAGGCTTCCCTTGAGGCTGTCCCCTGCACCGGCGTAAGGCCTGGGGCTGGCTCCTGTACCTGCCCTCCTGGCCACCGGTCTGGATAGGCCCTGTTCTTCCCTGGGTGTAAGGGCCTCCAGCCACCCAAGGTTGGCGAGGCCTCCTTGCTTGGCCCCTTTCCCGGGGCCGGGTGTCTCCAGGGGTCGCTCCCTGCAAACCCCCACTGGCAGTGGTCATCCCGGTCCTGTCTGGGGCAACACCGACCCAGTGTAGGATTTTGCCCTAGGCACCACCACCCCCGGCACCCTGGTGCAGGCACTGCTTACTTAAATCAGCTCTTTCTTCCCTAATGTTGCTCATTTCTTAAAGAAGGGTAAATAGAATCACATCTTTGATTTTTTTTTCAGTCTTTACAACTTAATTACAACATGAGCGATTGAAATATTTATAAAACAATGCTGCGAAGTGTTCTGTGCCCATGGGATAGGTAGTTGGATGATTGGTCAAATTGTAGTAAACCAGTTTTTCCTGCAGTCAAATTTTTATGCCTCTGTGTACTGAAACACTGACATGCACTGGCACAGAAGCAGTGGTGGGATTCAAATAATTTAACAACTGGTTCTATGTCCTCCTTTCTTTGTACTGCTTCTTACTACAGCACTACTTTTTGTATATCAATAAATTAGCAACTGGTTCTGTAGAACTGGTGAGAAGTGGCTGAATTTCACACTGCACAGAAGTGCATGTCATATGAGACAGTACGGAAATACAGTGGTAAATTTGTGACCATGAGCTTTGCAACTGTGTGTGTGTGTGTGCGTGTGCGTGCGCACGCGTGCTTGCTCACATGTATTCATAAATATGTATGTTAGACCTTATTTTTTTAAAAAACCCTGCAAGAATTAAATGGATTATCTTTTAGGAAGTCTTGTGGATTCTGATTTTTTAAAAACATTGGAAGCTTTGCTGGATTAAACTCTCCTTCAGTTTATAGGGTTACTTTCCTTCTTTCCTATGGAATTTTCCCAAGCCAGTTATACTTAAGACATGCTTCATGTCTGGGATACAAACAATCTTTTAATAGAACCTTTCATCACCATTCCAAGAAGTACCTCTCTGAACCTGATACCGACTCTTCTTGACGACTGTCGCCATTTTTGTTGATCATACCAAACAGCTATCTTCATCTGTCCATGGGCCCATCATATTCTCTGATTTGTATCCTAAGAGCTCAGGAGCAGATTTTCAAGGGCTACAAGAAACTGAAGAAGGGAAGATGGGCAAAAAAATTTCATCCCCTACAGAAATGGAATGGCTTTTGCAAATGGAAGAGACTGTTAGCTCTCTTCTGTTTGTTGTGGTCACAGTGGTGTCCAGACTGACTTTTTATTTTGTTTAAAAGGAAGAGTTTTTAAACAAAGGAATGTAGATTATTCTTGCTGTGCAACTTTAGAATCTGTAGTAGCAGATACTGCACCATCCTGTTGTGTGCCATTTAACATAACTATAAAAGACTCTCCATCCAACCTAAAGTGACTAGCTGCCAGTAGTTCAGTTGACATAGTCTGATCTGATCTCTTTTAGTCAAAGCAGAATCTGTGGCCATGAAGGCTAAATTGCGATACTTAAAGAAATTCGAAGGCCTCAAAGGGACAAGCTCAACTCCAATGTATAGCTTTCTATTTATAAACATCAGTAGCGGAAGAAATGCCAGGGAATGATGAATACTTGGAACAGATGAAAGAGGACATGGCAAAGAATCTCTTAACCATTGTTTTGCATTAAATTTACATGACTCCACATGTAAATTCTGATTTCAACACATTATGGAAGGGGTTCAATCTATTTAAACTTCTCAAAACCAGAATATGAGCACCCTGTGGGGGGAAAAAAACCCATAAGACCCCTTTGTTTGGGTTGATCTTTGTGGTAAGATTCATATTATATTTAAGAGTACATCTTACTCTGCAGTATAGGCTATAGGTGGGCATTAAATGGCTGTTTGTTGCACTATTTCCTTTGTTCTTTTTGACAAGTAAGGGGGTACTATTGGATTTGACCTTTGCTATTCTTTACTTCACTGGTTCCCAAACTGTGGGTTGGGACCCATCAGTGGGTCACAAGCCAATTTTAGGTGGGTCATGAAGCACCTAGAGCAACCATGTTGAAATTATAGGAAGATGGGATATTGGAAAGGGGGAGGGCTGTGTGGTTGTTTTGCTTGTGTCAAGGTTGTCAATAGGCTTTTTCCTGTCTGATTCACATTGCTATTGGAAAATGGCTGAGAAATAACCCAAACTTCTTGCTGCATTCTCAGGAAAGCAGCAGACTCTGGCATGACAATGATGGCACTTCTGGCCATGACATCACTTTTGGTGGGTCCCACACAGATTGTCATTCTAAAAAGTGGGTCCTGATGCTAAAACGTTTCAGAACCACTTCTCTAGTTATAGTGTCTATTTTTAATATTTGTGCTTTACTGTTTTTTTTTAATTGTAGGTATTGATTATGTATTTCTGTGACTTCACCGTAAAGCCACTGTAAAACATGTTTGGACCACTCTCGGAGTCAGGGAGAACATAAGAAGAGCCCTGCTGGATCAGGCCAAAGGCCCATCTAGTCCAGCTTCCTGTATCTTACAGCGGCCCACTAGGTGCCCTAGGGAGGCACAAGACACTTGCATCTTGTTGCCACTCCCTTGCACCCGGTACTCTGAAGTAGCCTACTACTAATGTAAGGAGGTTGCACAATCCATCATGGCCTATAGCCCACGATGGACTTTTCTTCCAGAAATCTGTCCAATCCCCTCTTAAAGGCATCCAGACCAGATGCCATACCACCTCCTGTGGCAAAGAGTTCCACAGACTAACCACCCGCTGGGTAAAAAAGTACTTCCTTTTATCTGTTTTAACTCTCCCAGCCCTCAGTTTTAGCAGATGCCCCCTGGTTCTGGTGTTTTGAGAGAGGACAAGAACATCCCTCTATCGACTCTATCCCTTCCATGCATAATTTTGTATGTCTCAATCATGTCCCCCCTCAGGCGCTTTTTTCTAGGCTGAAGAGCCCAAAACACTGCAGTCTTTCTTCATAAGGGTGGTGTCCCAGCCCCATAATCATTTTTGTCGCTCTCTTCTGCACCTTTTCCAGCTCCACTATGTCCTTTTTGAGGTGCGGTGACCAGAACTGCACACAATATTCCAGGTGCGGCCTTGTACAATGGCATGATAATATTGGCTGTTTTATTCTCAACCCCTTTTTTAATTACCCCCAGCATGGAATTGGCCTTCTTAATTGCTGCCGCACACTGGGTCGATACCTTCATTGAATTGTCACCAGCACCCCAAGATCTCTCTCTTGAGCTGTCACAGACAGCTCAGAACCCATTAGCCTATAGGTGAAGTTTTGGTTTTTGGCCCCAATGTGCATCACTTTACATTTGTCTATTATATGTAGAAACGCATCTGCCATTTTGCTGCCCATTCCCCCAACATGGAGAGATCCTTCTGGAGCTCTTCACAATCCTTTCTGGTCTTCACCACCCGGAAAAGTTTTGTGTCATCCGCAAACTTGGCCACCTCGCTGTTTGTCCCTGTCTCCAGGTCAGGAGGCTGGCACACGTCTGTGTACTGGCCTCTCTGACTCGGAGAGTGGTCCAAACATACTTGATGGTGTCCCTTGTGCAGGCACAACTTTGCTGACCTAACTGTGCCGGCCGAACTCCAGGTTAGGATTGCGCTCTTAAATAGTTCCCCTGCCCTTTCCTCATACTTGGAGAAATGTGACTCTTAAAAGTTATCCAGTGAGATGCATTAGTTGGGTTTTGAACAAGTCATAGACCTGGTTCCTAGTCATAGTCCAAAACTGCACTGTTGTTGTTTGTTGGTAACTGCTTTTGATTTGTGGTTAACTGAAAAGTAGCATGGAAATATAAAACAGATGGCTTTCCCCCCCAGAAAAACTGCATGTTGGAAAGGCAGTGTAGGAAGCAGTCCATATTGATTGGGCTGGTAAAAGAAGTCTTTCTATAATTATGTATAGGTTTGTGAGACTAACACAGCTGCAGATGCCTTAACTGGTTTGTCCCTTGAATGACCAGAAAGAGACAGGAACCAAATCGTTTTGCAGATGGATGCAAACGAGTTTTATGAATCAGACACAAAATGGAGGCGGGAGCAAGGTTTTTTGTAGTAGCTGCCGTGTGGGCTTTTGCCCACTAGATGGTGAAGTGAGATTTCCCAGCTTCTAACTTTCATGTTGGCTTGAATCACATGAGAACTTTTGTCTTGGGTAGAATTCAGTAGTTTTATGATACGTATTATTGCTCCCCTTACCTTAGTGACTTGCTTGGGAGGAAGCACAAGGAATCCAGCTGATTTAAGTGCCTGATTATTGCTAAGGTTTTGATATGATTTAGGTAACAGCATCTCCAAGAAAGTGCCACGTATTGCTCCTGTCTATTCCCCACAGCCTTCTTTGTGGCAATGTTCTTTCGTGAAGCCCTCTACTCTGCCTTTCCCAGTCCTGGAAGTTTTCATCAAGAAACTTTGTGGAAATGTAGTGCTTGCATTATTTCCCGCCCCGCTTGGCTTTTCCCGGTGAGTAATGAGAGAACAGTGATGGATGAGACTACTTGTATGCACAGCTGCCAGCCTATCCCTGCCTGGCATGTTTCCTCTCCTACAAGCCAGACCTCAACTTCGAAAACTCTTTCATCATTACATCTTCCTCCTCGTTTTCATACCGACCTGGTTTTACACTCTGGCAGTGCTGGAACAGTTTGTTTTTCAGCTATAGCACAGACCACATGCAAACCCACACACACGTGTGCGCGCACACACACACACACACACACACACATTGCAGAGATACAAACCCCACTGGAGACAGGAGGAAAGTATCACCAGTTCATCTTGTGGTGATCAATAATTGTCACTGTGCCTGGGACTGTCAAGGCTTACTGAATAGAATGTGAGTTTTTCATTTTGGGTATTTTTCTTTCAGAATCACTTTCTCAAGGACAGAAGGCTTTCCTTCTCTCCACGCTCCCAACAGTCTTTCACTTTCTCTTATTCCACCTAGCTCTGATTTTGTCTGGACAGGTTGAAACGTTGGCAATGTAAAGTTTGCTTGGTGTCAGAAGCTGCTGCTGTTCGCTCTCTCCTCTTCATGGAGCCATCCCCATCAATTTCAGAAAAGCAGCAATGAGAACTGGGCTCTGCCGTTGCTGCAGGGCTTGCATGTTTCCATGGTGATCAGTTGTCGCCATACTAATGATGCTGAACTCCTCTTTAATGTTTCTGTGGATTGCCATGTAACTGAACTATCTTCCTTTTTTTTTTCTTCCTATCACTGAACATAATGGGTATGATTCTTTAGCATGAGCCCAAGTTGCCTTGCGGGGGAATGGGTCATGCTTCAGGTTCCATTAAATAAATCTGGGCTGACATTTGATCGATTTGCCCAGGACAGTAATTCATAATTCCCAGACCCCTGTGGCGTAAACGCAATGTGTCATGTGGGATTTAGCCCACAAAGTGGATTAGAAGGTCTGGGCAAAGGCTGAAAATGGGTGTGGAGCAGTAGGTAATATACAAGCCTTGGGAACAATTGGCAGTGACACTGAGGGCTTCAGAAATAAGCTTTTGAATGGGGCTATTGTCTGAAGGTGCCCTCTCACTGATGTGTTTCTGTGCTCTTTTTTTAAGGGATGTCTGCATTGAGCTGTTCATCCACCCTTCCTCTGGTGTGCCTGGTTATACAGCTTCTCTACCTAGTTACAGTATATTTTGTATCAGTGAAGCCTGGTTTATAATGCTGTCTGGAGTACTCCGAAAGATTTGTGCACTCCTTTGCCTTCACTCCTTTCTTTTCGCATGCATATTCTCTCTCCCCTTGCCCACATTTTCAGGGCTAATGCCGCTTAGCATTATAGCTGCACCAGTGTTTCCCTGAACAATGATTTTGCAACTTGTGGTTGGAGCTGATCATTTCTGCTAACTCGGGTAGAAACATCAATGTAGATAGAATGTAGATAGACACTGCACCAAGGTTAACTCCAAAAATGGAGTGGGGCTGAATGGAAGTATAAAGGGAGAAGGAGGTGGGAGCCCAAGGTACTCTTGATTTTTTTTGTGTATCGCTGATCAGACAGTGTTGCATTTGCTTCAGGCCTAATTGGATTAACTTTAAAAAGCCTTGCAGATGGAAAAGAAATAATGTTTTATTTGTTTTATTTTCAACATTTCTGATGGACAGGATAGGAAACAATTTTTTCTAGCAACTAAGTTTAAAACTATACAACTAGCACCATAGCTGCTTTTGCCGTTTTATGTATCTCATGATTACAGGACCTAGAGCACAGTTCCCTCCCCTTGATGTACATATAAATTTTTTTGGCTTTATAATAATAATGATAGAATTTATATTTTGCCTTTATGCCCTGTATTAAAGCAATGACATAAACAATTAAAAATAAGCGGACCCCAATGGATATCAAGGAATATAAAATTAATCATTAAAATTAAATTAATTAAAATAAAAATGTATTAAGATGTTCTTGTGATAGAAGGCTACAGAGTTTTATGTCTGAGATTTATACCCACAAGTTTTAAGTACATTATCTTCTCTTTTAATTTTTGTTTATTTATATTTTTTTTGGTTTGTGGTTCTTCCCCCAAAGTGTGGGTTCCCAAAGTGTGGGTCGTGAGCCACCATTGGGCACCGATACTGGGTCATTCCTCCTTAAGGGGAGTGGCCCAGTAATGTGTCCCCGAGAGTACCTTAGCGATCACAGCGGTGGGGGCACCCTTCCCTGCCCCAGTCCCTGCCTCCGCCAGCACAGTCCCAACATCCGAATAGGACTTTGGGAGCTGCAGTTCTAGTATCCTTCCAAGGGGATCAGACTTGCCAAATTTGACATTTCAGACTGTCAGAGCAAGGAGCTATTTAAAAGATACACACAGCCCAAGTTCTATTAAAACCGATGGTACAACGAAATTAAAACTATAGGCATAGCAGGTAGGCACCATGGTGGGCAGACAAATTTGATGGTTATGGAATCCTTTTTATTTTGCCTCTGATAGCAGGTGTTTCCTGTACTGCTGAACCAGCATCTTAAGGGCAAAGGTCTTGATAGACCTGGCTAAAGCAAGAGTAACTGGACCTAACACTGATGTGACCACTTGAATATGCATAGTCACTTTGAACATATTCTAAAAATAACTCCTTCATAAGCTTGGGCTTGTATGCTTGCAGATTATAGACACAATAATTGGAGAAGGGAACTCTGGACCCAAACTGTGTTTGAATTTGTTGTGCTCTTTCTCCCTTTCATTTATCCCATGAGAATTTTTGTTGTTCTTTTCTGGTTGCTTACCTTTCCCCCTCCTTTCCAAAACGCAGTTCCCACAGGTATCTCAGTCCAGGGAATTCACGTTGCAGTTTTGGTCCCGTGCTTTTGTTTATTATGGTTTTTCTTTTCTGTGTTTAATTTAGCTTGTCTGGTCCAGGCAACCCATTGAACTCTGTTTGAACCTCAGATTCAGCCTGTGCGATGCTTGCTTACCAGGTTGATTAGATCTGGAACGTCTACTGCTGACGGTGCAAGTGTAAGCAGCATTGTATGGGGGGTTCACATTCTGACAGCTCTGCTTCAAAGGAGGTCAAAATGATGGGTTTCTCATTCTGTGCCTGGCAAATTAGTAAACAACATCTGGCTTTGCCATCTGATATTTCCCTATATTTCATTGCTTTCCATGGACTGCACTGAAGTTGGATGAAAAGAAAATGCAGCTAATTTGTCTTTTTTAAAAAAATTGCATCATTTAATAATTTGCATATAAACATATTATAGAGGTGCAAACACAAAAATGCATTCATCAACTAAATGTTTTAACAACAAGCAAAATCTGAGTGTTGCTATTTGTTTTTCCTTTAGCAGTCTGATATAATTTCAGGTGATGCAAGGCAGAATTTAGCAGTGTCTAATGTATTTAGAAAAATCAAACTCATTTCCTCTTGCAATATTAATGCTTTTTGGAATTTCTATACTGATCACCACCAAAAAAAAAAAAAAAAGGTTCTCTGGACCTCTTGGCATGGTTTGAAATGGAACATAAAAGACAATAAAATATATTATCAGAATTAATACTTAAAAAACAGAATCATAAAACTTTAACACATAAAAGCATCAAAACAGTATAAAAACACTTGCAAACGAAGATAATTTTTCCCTCCAAATAGCTGCTGATTAAAAAAAATGTTTTTGCCAACTTCATTGCGTTACTGTAAGGCCAACTGTCTTAAATTTTTGGAAGGTGCTAGTGTTGAAGGTATCACTCCTCGTCACTATCAGGTAAATTTCTGATAGAAAAGGGGTGTGGATCACAGCTCCATCTGAAGAGCTAATTCAGTGGTTCCCAAATGTTTTAGCATCGGGACCCACCTAAAAAGAGTTTAACTTTACCAGCTGCTCAAGTCTCTCTGGCTGTAATGATGATTGAACAGCAATGCTCTCCCAAACTAACAGGTTGTGTAACCCTGCCTAATCTGCCTTGTCAGTTTCTCAACCCACCAAAAATTAGGTTCTGACAAACTAGTGGGCTTATGGACTCACAGTTTTGGAACCACTGGCCTAGTATATTAGAGGGTCTCATGGGAGAGAAGGTAATTACCATGAGGTAATTTGGACAAACATTTGTGAAGCGAATACTGGTGCTTCTTTTGCTGGCCGTCTTTTCCTTCTTCCTCCTTCCTCTTCTTAGTACTTTATCAATAAAAATTGAGAGACAAATGATTTCCAGGCCAAAAAGGTATAATTGTATGTGTGTGAGTGTGTGCACGTGCGTGTGCGCGTGCAATTTCAGTAGTGTAGACTTATTCTGCCTTGATGGCTTCGGAAAGATGGAGACTGTGAATTTAATGACCACATGTCATATCCACAGTAATGTTATACCCATTCTCTTCTGTTTAGTTTGCTTTGTTTTTTGTGCTGGTAACATGTTGTATGCACCTGTAAACTCTTCATCCAAACATGCTCTCATGCAGCACAACATGCGGTAGAGGCTCATCTGCATCAAAGAACTGAATGGGACCTGCTTCTTCACAGACTGCTTCTTCACATAAGGTTGCATTCGCTCTGTTGGTGCATTCCAGGGGACTTAGTAGCCCACGTACCCCATTCTTTGTTTTCTCATTTTAGAGCACTGTCCAGCGTTGGCTTATATGTGTAAGGGATGAGTGCACCTGCTCCTTTTTTTTCCAATGTGGGAGGCTGCAATAAGAGTTTGGGTCCTGGAGCGCCCATTCCAGGTGTGCAAGGCCACAGGGAATATGGTGGTGCAATGTACCACTCTGGAATACTTAGCATCCTTCACAATTGCTTTGTCTGTCTCTGCAGCCATGTCATGCACTATTCCTCCTGAAATAAATGTTTACTTCTGTGTTGCAGCCAATGTCAAGTTATGTGCATCTCAAGAAGACTGCTTGAATCTTGATAGTGGTGCCTTTGTAACTAAAGACCTTCAGTTGTGGGTTTTGGTCTGCAACTGAGTTGACAGTCTCATTTTCTTAAGGCAAGGGTGGAGTCAGACTTGGATGAGGCCCATCGCACAACCCTTTAAGTTCTTGTGAGATGACGAATAAGAAAATAAAGCACTTGTGTATTATCTGGAGTGTTGACAATGAACTGTGTGTCTGTCTTCTGGCCTGAATCCAGATACCAAGGAGATGAGGGAAGAAGGATAAAGGGAACTATTTTCCTTGGTTATTTTTCCTGTCATGCATTTAAATAGGCCAAACTTTTCAAAATTTCTAAAATTATGCTTCCCTATAATGTGCTCCTTGCAGCCAGCAGCACTGGCGCCAGGTTGCTGGGGACCCTGAGGGGATTGGCCCAGGAATGTATGCCCACATGACTCCACATCTATCACAGCACTACAGTGACCCAGGGGCATCGGGATGTACCTGGCTGGGTTTTGAAGCCTCCCAAAGGGTCCTGGGGGCTCACACCCAGTGATGTCATGTAGCCAGGACACTCCGGAACGCCGTTCCGGTTGTTCCGTTTAGGGCTGGCTCCGCCCACTGCAGTTGTCGCTGCCGCGTGCCCCTGCAATACGCGAATGGGGCTGGCCGCGCCTGCGCCCTGCACGCCCACAGCCGGAGGTTTCAGGCAGGCAGGCAGGCAGCCAGCCAGCAGACTGCAGGGGAAGCGAGGACACGCGGAGGAACTGCCAATCAACTGTGCGTCCTGGTAGCTACTTCCTGCGTTCCGGTTGTTAGCGCAGGTAGATTCCACCACTGCTCACAGCCCCCTCTCCATCCTCCTCTCTGTTGCAATGAGCTGTGTTTTGCAGTCGGCGTTCACTTCTGGTTTTTGATTCAGGATCCTCTGGGAGGCCTCACAACCTGCTCAGATACACCCCCATGCCCCTGGGTCCCTGCAGCGCCCCTTCTTCAGTCCCTGTCCACACCAACACTTACCAGCGGTCCTCAAACTCCCGGATACTTGGAGGACCACTGCCATAAGAAAATTAATCTTACTACACGAATTCCTAGGTTAGTGGCCTGATGGAGGACCCGAGAATCACACTAGAGGAAAGATCAAAAGGAGGCTTTTATTTTCCATGTACATAGGCAATGATATATGATATTCATATCTTTGAGGGGTGGTCACAAAGCTTATTTATACTCAACAACAATGTTACAAATCAAAGGCTTTAATGCACCTCTAGAGCAGCAGTTCCCAAAGTCTTGCTCGGACGTTGGGACCACTGTATGTAGCTGCAGGGGCAGGGACTCTGGCTGGGGAGGGTGTCCCCATGGCACTGCAGCAATTGCGGCATGAGGGCACCCAGGGATTTTTTTAACATACCTGGTGGGTTGGAGTGCCTTTGGAAGGATTGGGGAGGCCCGCAGCCCCCTCTGCAGGTCTCCCTGAAGCAGGGAGATATTTTTATGTTAAAAAATCCCTGGGTGCCCCCAGCATTCCCCTTAAGGGGGAATGGCCCAGTTTTGCTTCTTGTTGTGACCCACAGATTTGGAAGCACTGCGCTAGAGAGTCCAAGCCCATATAGTGCAAAAGGCCTAACATGACTTCAGCAATGAGAGCAGAGAAGTGGGGCCATGACTGGACCCGGTTATCAAAGCTTTCGCTTGCATCCAAAAGATGGAGTCACCATGACTATTTCAAAATTATGTGCCCAGTGACCCATGTGACCTGCCCAGAGCCCAGTGACCCATGTGACTCGCCCAGGGCCCAGTGATGTAACACTTCCAGGTCTCAAGCAGAGCCTCCTAATGCGACCGGAACCTTGTTCCAGTCCAGTCTGGAGCCTTTTGGGGGACTGTAGAGGCTGCTTGTGGCCAATTCGGGCTTCAGAACCCCTCCCCCCCCAGGTTGCATTTGAGATCTAAGGTGGGGCTCTGTCTCCCCTGCGTCCCCTGACCGCACGTCCCCGTCATAGATGATTCTGTAACTCATGGTTTTTCATTGTTGTTGCTGTTTTACCAAGTATGTGATCTGAAGATGGATGACGCAGCAACTTTGCTGAAGCTAAACAGGCCTAGGCCTGATTAGTGCCTGGAAAGGCAATTGGCTGGGAATCATTCATGTTGCCTTGAGTCTGAACTATTAATCAGGACTTGCCTGGTTCAGATCTTACCACTGTCATGAATTTTCACTAGTTGGCCTTAGGCAAGTTGCTCCCTCTCAGCTTCAGCTGCAGAATGGGGATAATAAGACTTCCTCCACAAGGTTGTTGTAAGGAGAGCTCCAAGACTGTGTGAAACTTCTTCACACGCAGAAAACCCTATACTATACAAGTGCTGAGGATAATTATTCATGAATGATGTTTTTTGCAGATCAGTGTATAGAGGGGTCAGGTAGGGAACAAAATTCTCTGTGAGCAGAGGCACACTACTGTAACTATTAGAGGGCAAGTGTTTTGTCAGGACTTAACTAGTGCTGCACTCAGTGCTACATATTAGTGTCCACATTTGGAATTGATCTAGGCGTTTCCCCACTGGAAGGAGAAGACTGCGCATAACTGAGGAAGATTTCTACAATTTCCTAGTAAGAAGATTGCTATTGATTAAAATTGTTAACTGTTTCCAGAACATACTAGAAGGGCTGTGGTTCAGTGGCAGAGCACATATTTTGCATGCAGAATGACATAGGTTCAAATCCCTGCCATCTCTACATATCGCAGGAAAAAAATGCTGCCTGAAACCTTGGAAGGTCACTGTGTTGACAATAGTGTATGCAATTTTAATATTATGAGCTGCCTTGGGTGCCCCAATATGGGGCAGAAAGACAGGGTAGAAATTCTGTTGTTGTTGTTGTTGTTGTTGTTGTTGTTGTTGTTGTTGGTCTATGGACCAATGATCTGATTCAGTATATTGTAGCCTTCTGTGAATTCATGTATCAGGACACCATATAATAGAGCTTCTCCCAGCATCTTGTGCCCCACTGACATTATAAAGTGAATCATAAGATATCAGGGAAATGTCCTTTGAAAGCACAGAAAAACAGTTTTTCACAGTGTTTTATCACTGGTGCTTTATTGTCAAGTCATGTGCTACTATGCATTCTAGGGGCAGCAGGAGTCCCTGCCTCATGTTTTAGCTATAACTGTAGCACACTGTTGAGAGTGACTTGTAATAACACATGTGACTGTCATAATGTGGAAAGTGGTTTTCAGTCTTAAGACTGAATGAGGATTTAGTTTTTAGTTTGTTTTCCGTTTCCTGGCAATAGTTCATCATTGTGTTTCAGTCTCCTGGATCCAAGATATTGTGTGTGAAAGCTTCTAGCATATCCAAACCCATAATATGTAAAAAAAAAAAGAAAAAGCACCAAGGTTCCAGTCGCGTTTGAAAGGTCCTCAGTGGATCCATCTGTGGGTTTGGAACCCATGGATGATGAAATAGGTGTATACCAAACATGCGGCTAATGAGCGCCTACTGTATACCCAAATATTTTCTGAGATTCCAGGAACTTTATTGCTCCACTCCTTTGGCTCCCCAGACCCCCTTTTTGATCCTGGGCCCAGGTACCTCTGTGCCCCTCTCATTGGCCCTGGGGAGAGCAGAAAATGTAAGATCTCAAGACATTTGACACCTGGGCTCCTTTTTTGATCCTGGGCGCAGGTACAGTTTACCCCCTGTACCCGCCTTGTATGGCCCTGGCAGAACCTCCCTCACTATAAGGCCAGCTCTTTTTTTCTTTCTCTCTGCTTTAACACGTTGTATTTCTTAGTCCAGTGGTTGCCAACCTTTAGGATCCCATGAGGCAAAAATTAGAATGGTCATTGACCACATGAAGCCATCCCCACCTCTCTGCTCACAAAAATCAAATTATAATGAGTAGAGAACATTTATTAGAGAGTTATCTATATATATAAAAATGGACGTGGGTATGTATGTATGTGTGTGTGTGTGTGTGTGTGTGTGTGTGTGTGTGTATGTTCTGAATAGGCTCCTCAACGCCTGGAGCAATCGGCACGAAACTTGGCACGCATATACCTTGCGGCCTGGCGACAAACACTGCGGGGGTCAGACCCCCCTAGAGCCCCCGGGGGTGGGGGTACGGGGGGGTCCCCACATGAGGACGGTCAAAAACGGCCAAACTTGGAGTCAAATCCACAGTTTTTGGGGTCGCCAAAATGATCGGCGACCCTCCCGATGCCATTGGAGTCCGGGTTCACCCCCCCACGTGGGGGGCACGAAGGGGTGC
Source organism: Lerista edwardsae (assembly GCA_029204185.1). Taxonomy (NCBI): domain Eukaryota; kingdom Metazoa; phylum Chordata; class Lepidosauria; order Squamata; family Scincidae; genus Lerista; species Lerista edwardsae. The sequence goes on from JAJKFI010000005.1 coordinate 24,454,121, forward strand.
GAAACACAGCGTCCGCCATGCCCTGCTGGAACGCCTGGACCGATTGGCACCAAACCCGGCATGCGGAAGCCTACCAGCCTGGCCACAAACACTGCGGGGGTCGGGCCCCCCTACCGCCCCCGGGGGTGGGGGTACATGGGGGTCCCCGTGTGACAATGGTCGAAAATGGCGAATATCGGTGTCAAATCCATAGTTTCCGGGGTCGCTGGGACGAGTGACGCCACTCCCGATGCCGTTGGAGTCTGGGTTCACACCCCCACTTGGCGTGGGGTGTGAGAAGGGGTGCAAGACAAAACGTCCGCCATGCCCTGCTGGGACGCCTCCACCGAGCGACACGAAACTTGGCACGCATACACCTTGCGGCCTGACGACAAACACTGCGGGGGTCAGACCCCCGTAGCGCCCCCAGGGGTGGGGGTACGCGGGGGACCCCAAGTGAAAATGGTCGAAAACGGCCAAAATCAGCGTCAAGTCCATAGTTTCCGGGGTTGCCGGAGTGAGCGGCGATGCTCCTGACGCCGTCAGAGTCCGGGTTCGCCCCCCCCTCGGAATGGGGTGTGACAAGGGGTGCAAGACACAATATCCGCCATGCCCTGCTGGAACGCCTGGAGTGACGTGCACCGAACTCGGCATCCACGTGCCTTCCAGCCTGGCGACAGACACTCTGGGGGTCAGGCCCCCCTGGTGCCCCCGGGGGGGGGCCCCCGGGGCCCCCCAATGAAAACAGACACAATCGTCACTCCTTCTGTAGTTGCTGGGGTCGCTGAGGCGAGCAGCGACGCTCCTGAGGCTGGATGAGCTCAGGTTCGCCCTCCCTTGGTGTGGGGGCGGGAAGTGGTGAGAAACACAGCATCCGCCATGCCCTGCTGGCACACCTCACCTGGCACACCTCACATCGATACGACACCTGGCACGCATACACCTTCCGACCTGGCAACACACACTGTGGGGTCAGACCCCCTTAGTGCCCCCGGGGGGCGCGGGGGTCTCCGCGTGAAAATGGTCAACAACAGCCGAAATCGGCGTCAAGTCCGTAGTTTCCGGGGTCGATGAGACGAGCGGTGACGCTCCCGACACAGTGGGAGTCCGGGTTCAGGCCCCCCTCGCTGTGGGGGGCGAGAATGGGTGCAAAACAAAATGTCCGCCATGCCGTGCTGGAACGCCTGGAGCGATGCGCACCAAACCTGGCACGTGCGTGCCTTGCGGCCTGACGACACATACTACGGGGGTCAGGCCCCCCCAGCGCCCCCGGGGGGGTTGTGCAGCGGGCCTGAAGTGAAGACGGCCAAAAACGGGCGAATTTGGCATCGAGTCCATACTTTCCACGGACCCCATAAACTCTGGAAGATCATTTTCTTACCTGGGCAACGCCGGGTAACAAACAGCTAGTTATTTATAAAAAAGGATTTTGTTGCCATTGATGGCTGTGGGCGGGCCTCTTTTCTTTCTGGTCTCAGGGCACAATCCTAACCCACTTTCCAGCACTGACTTAGCTGTCCCAGTGGGACATGTTCTGCATTCTACAGTGGAGTGGTAGTCACTGAGGCCTCCTGTAGGTAAGGGGATGTTATCTCACTTTCATTGGAGCTGCATTGCCGTTACCCTGATGCTGGAAATTAGGTTAGGATTGCACCATCCGAGCATGGACTGCCCACAGCCTCAGTTGCCACACCATCTCACTCACAGACCACTTCTCAGAGTGTCACAAACAACCTGTGGTTGGGAACCAGTGTCTTAGATGGTAAGATTTAAGGGCATTGCTGAATGATCCTGTGACAGCACTTATCTTTTGAGATGCAAAGTATGGTATTTCTATACAGGGAAATGCTATGCATGCGCACTGGAGATGCTGCACCAACATTTTATTCCAAAATAGGGTACTAAAATCAAATACTATTTTGTTTTAGTTTAGTGAAGGGCAAAATAAAGTCCTCTTCTAATTATGGTTCATTAGGATTAGGTCAACCGAATAATTAATATTCGCTCTCTTCCCTTAGGGATTTATATAGGCTAATGAGTTTGTGTTGGGAGTCAATGAGTTCATAGCTACATGTAAAAATGCCTTTGTTACAAATTTTTCTGATACAAGCAGGTTTCTGTTCTTGAAATAGGATCCGCATAATGAGCGTTTATAGACTTCAACACAAGACTTGAATACTTATTCACTTTCGAAAGCCTTGCTTCAACGTCACCGTTTCTCTGTATGTGTGTAAGTAAAGTTGACAGATTCCCAGTCATAATGTGGACTTACAAGCATTACTGTGTTTGGTTTGCCCCACTGCCCAATGCCGCAAGGAAAGGGTGGCATCCCTTTACTCACCCTATTACAAATCCCTCATCCCTGGGTGACTGGCCCCTGTGTCACTAAGAGAGCTCCCTCCTGGGGGTTGGGAAACATTTATGGTTCTGCCAGTTAGCCAGAATCCTCAGCTTGGCATTCTGTTCTTCCTGCCTCTTCCCTACTAGTGGTTGGGGTTTTTAATCCTCCTGGGCCTTGTGAGCATGTGTGGCTCTATGCCCCTCCCTTCTCAATTCTGGGCTGGAGGCTGCTACCCTGACAACCCAGGAGCTAAGTTAGAGGCCTCTAGAAGACCAGAGTTTCCATGGTTTCTATCTGGTCTCTTAAAGGCACCTCTTTTGGTAATGGATCTTAAGATGGTAAATCTTGGGGTTGCTCAGAACCTTGCTGCACCTCTGGGGCACAGAGGGGATTTCCTCTGTCCACCAGTCACCTGGATAGTTGAATGCCTCCTGCCCAAAGACAATGCAAAGTTAGAACCCTAATCCAGAAATCCTTGCATGCAGCAACAGGCTGCACACATGTCTGCATTTGAGGATGTCATAATGCAGAATCATCAGTAGAACTGATCTAGAAAGGGGCCTGAGTTCAAAATTATTACTGGCCAGCTCTGCATCATGCTATAGTATGACCGTGTGTGTGTGTGTGTGTGTGTGTGTGTGTGTGTGTGTATTTCTTGTAACCTAAGTAGCTTCTGCAGGAGAAGGGATAATCAAGGCTGCACTGTGAAAAAGGGGGACTTTAATCCTTTGCCCCAGCTGCAGTTCCAATCTAGACAGGTGCCTCTCTAGGCTGCTATTTATTCTTAGAGAGAAACTGTTATTGGTGCCAGTGGGTGCTCTCTGCTCTCCCATGATAGATAGTATCCACAGGGAAGATGACTATGGTTCAGAATGAGAGGCAGGCCATAGGATTGAGCTACCTCCACACTGTAGTCCTGAACACCCCCTTTCCCCTGTGACTATTAAGATTTCAAAAAGTTTACATGCATGTCCATGCTGCATGTTGTAACATAAGGTTTGGCCCAGAGGAGTGGTGGTTTACTGTATTGTCGAGCTTGTTTCCATAGGTCAAAAGTAAAGTATGTCTGGAATGTGGATGCTATAGTACAGTGGGGACTCTGAAGAGGTGTGGATATTTCCTTAGCATAGCCAATATCCCTTGACCTAGAAGCCATTGTTGCACAACTGGAAGTTTCTCATTACCCGTTTCTATCACTTACTTGATTTTGTTGTATGTTGTGCATCTTTCCTGATGAGAGTTAAATATTGCACAGTACAATTTGAAGTGTATTCATCCAAGAATTTGCTGGATGAGTTGGCCATTTAATATTGTACACAGGCATCTCTGTGTCTAATACGGTTTGTGCTTTATTATTTTCTTTGGTTTGTTTATGCTGCATAAACATGATTGAGCTCACAGTTTGACCCAAGCCGAATCCACCCTTCCATTTTTGAACAAAGGTAGAAAACATTGCGGGGTTATATAATGGGTGCTGAGCTCAGCAGTGTAGATGGTTGGCACAGAGCCCAGTCCGCTTCAGCTGTTGGATGCTTTTGGGAATGCCTGAACTGGCACTTTTTTTTTCAAAGCTCATTTAAATTATTGCATTTTATCTCTTAATTCTTGAAATGCTGGATCAAGCATTCAGGATTTGCAATGTTGGATGTTTCTGTTGGGTACAAACGTCAGTAAAATCTAGAAATGTTAAACAGTATTCTTTTTGGGGTATCTGGCTTGAATAAACCAGAACTAACAATACAAAGAATTGCTTGCTGAGCTGCCCATTTTGGAATGTGTGCCCTATTTTTTCCCTTGGGGTGGGGAGGTGAAATTAGGGTGGGAGCGGAGGGTGATGTCTAGAAAGATTAAAGCCTTTTTCTTATAAATATACTTCTGGCAGGTTATTTTTGTAGCCACAACAGAGAGCAGAGCCTGGCCTTGAAAAAGCCTGCCTGGAATATGCAAACCTGGCCCTTGGACAAGATGAAAACAGACCTGATAAGATGGAGCCAGCACTTTAGGGATAATTTCACTAAGGTTGCCAGGTGTCTTGTATTCCAACAAGGAGAGTTGCTATTTTGGACTTGCACCTTTTTCCTGCTCTGTGTTGTGCCGGCATCCTGCTGCTGGGCTGCCATCCAAGGTTGGCAGTCTTTTAAAGATAGTGTGCCAAGTCTGCCTGGTGTCCAGTGTAAAGAGCAACCCTTCAACAGTGGAGATTGTGGAGTCTGACTCGAGCGCTGACTGGAGTATATTTTTGTTTGTGTTTGTTTTGCTGCCATAGGCAAGCTGGAAAGTGCTCTTCCTTCTTCATCTGATCTAAACATTTACATGTGTTATCTCTATAGAGCCATCGTTCTTAAAATAATACCACAATTATGCTAGCAATGGAGCTCATAGTTTAATTGCACTGCCAAATATTTTGTTTTCCTTGAGTGAGTAGCTGAGTTCTATGCTTATGTATGTAAAACTGTCTTTGGTTGTATAGAAAACTGCTTGGTCTATAAAAATGAGATAACCAAGTAAAGTCAGAAATAGCAGTGCTGTTGCAAAATGTACTTATATGTAGTCCAGTTTATGTGCATTTTAAGAAACAGTGCCTCCGTGCTGTTTAATGACGCTAGTTAACCATATGTACAAAATGTCTTGCTCATTCTAACTGGTTGAGAATTTATTTGAAATAAGAAAAGTGAGAAACAGAAATCTTACTGATGTCCTTGGTATAGAACCTGTTAGATGAAGACTAAATTTTTAAAGTTGTTTCTTTTGATATAGCCATTTCTCCATAATTGACATAGCCATTTCTCAACATAGATGGCTGAAAAAGCACTTTTGAAGTGTAGCATAAAGTTATAGGGAATTAGGAGCAGGTACTGTGCCATCAACAAACTGGGAAGATGCTAAAACTGCACCATTCCTTTGGGTAGCAGCTCTGCTGGAAATCTAAGCAGCATACTGTCATCAGCTGAGAGACAGGAGAAGGCGCTGAATAATTCATTTTAGAATCCTACACTTTCTTAAAACCCTTTCTGTGTTCAGAGTTTTTTTTTTTCTTTTTAGATAGTGCGCTGATGCAATGTTTTGTTCTTTAAAGGGCCACCACAGCACACTTTCAGGGTTGGGCTCCACGGGAAAAAAAGAAGCGAGGAGCTATAAAGTTTCCTCTAAAAGATTTGCATTTCTTATCAGCTCTGGAAGAGCAGACACTTTGTAGATATGTGTAAATTCCATTACATCAAAAATAGGCTCTAAGCTCTTCAGAAAAGACCTCCAAAGCGCCTCCTCTGGTCCAAATTGGAAATGACTGCCATTTTCATTTTTTTGTTCATTTGACGAATTATTGGATCAGTTCCTTAGGCTGGGGGGACAACGACAAGCAGCATATTTTTAAACACTCACAGTCAGACTAACATTGAAGAAACTGTAAAAGTAGATAAGATAAAAATGCTGTGCTAAATTAAGCTCAATTCCCACACGAACAACTCTGATTTAAACCAAGCTACTAAAACTAGCCTTAAAAGCACACCCCTCTGAATAGCAAAGCAGCAGAATCAGTTTGGACTCTTGCTTGCTTGGATGGCTAGTCTGAATTCTAGGAACTTTGGTGACAGAGCATGGAAATTACCCCCCCCCCCAAATAAGAACAGAAGGTGGCGTACAAGCACACCTTCTGACATACCTCAGTGGTGCAAAAGCTGCTTCAGCATTTACTGCTTGTGTGTCACTCTGTTAATCCTGGAAGATCTAGGTCAAATGGGAAGAGCTAAAATGCATCCAATCCCCACTTAATCTCTGTCCCAGTTTCTGGCGCAAAGGAGGGACAGTCCTAGCCTGGAAAAGTGCCACACTGCAGTTGTTCTTATTATCTTCTAAGTAATTCAGAAGAGATCCTTAGATACTTAATACCCCTTTGTGCCCTTAAATTTATGGTGTCTGTTGCGGTTTTAGTGCTCTTAAACCATTCCTATGCACACCCACCTTAGTGAGTCAGAGACGCATGTTCTCCATACATTCCTGTGTACTCCCCTGTCTCACTGGCTGCAACACTCAGTGAGATAGAAGTGCACTGTTTTTAAAGCAAACATGTCCTACAGTAGGAGCCACCACCCCTTTTAACAGCTGAGAAGAAGCTGAAGTCCTATGGGCCAACTCCCCAGCCCTTGTGAACTCGGAGTCCCCCAAATTCAAGGACTCAAGCCTCAGGGCTCTACTTCACCTTGGTAGTTGCCCAGGCCGGATTTAGATAGATCAGTTCCTTGCTATTGGCAATAGCCACAAGCCTGTAAATATATAATGATTTCTTTAAAGAATAGAAATACAAGTTGCTGAAAGGCATTTAATTACTTGAAGAAATACTTACACATACAATGCTCAACAACAAAGCTAAGCTCCTAGACTTATTTATTCCTAACGCTCACCTGGACTTTATAACTCCTGAGCATAGGCAAAAGGCAACTCTTCCACCTGTTCTACCAGTAGTGATACAAAGTGGAATGGACTACTCCATTGTAGTGTCACTGTGAACTGTCTTCCCTTAGCAGCAGCCACTATTATTAGACTAATGGTTATTATTTATTTACTTCAACAAAAATTAGTTCACAAAGCAGCTTACATAGGTGAATAAAGAAAGGGTTCTGTCTTCCCAACGGACTCACAGAGCGCAGTCCTGTGCTGGCATTGTGCTGGCGCTGCGCTCTTGTGCCGATCCGGTGCTCTTGCAAACGTGCCATCAGGCGCGTCTGTGCCAGTGAGTTAGGCACTGGACTGGCGCAAGCAGCAGCTTCTGCACTCGGGTGTTGCTGTGCCCGTAGGCTGCGCCCGTCGAATGCCAGTGATGCTTGGTCGGCACAGAACCTTGCCGGGGGCATGCCAGAGGTGTGCCTCCATGCAGGACACTGCGGAGGGCGTGCTGGGGGTGTAACGGGGCTGCGCAGTGGGCGGTGACGGATGACCGCCATTGCGCTGTACCCTAAGCCCCGTCCCCGACCTCGGTGGCCCTGATTTGGGCTGCTGCTGCGCAGGTGCAGATCCGAGCAGCCCCACAGGGCTGGCTGGGGCATACCCGGGTGCAAGGGGAAAACCTTCCCTTGTGCTGTGCTGTGCTGTGCTGCTGCTGCCGCCTCCTACTGGGTTTAGGATGCAGCCCTGCTGTGCCGGCCTTGCTACGCCGGCACTGCTTAGGATTGGGCTGACAGTCTTTAAATAGAAGCAAAAGAGACACCAGCAACAGCCGCTGGAAAAGCTTGGGTGAAGAGGGACAGCTGCTGAATATTAGAGGACCACCACTTCAAAAAGTGCCTCTTTGCCTGGTTAGCTGGATTAGATATAATAGTAGTGACAACTAGTTTGAGCAAGCTGTAACGTTCTGTAAACCTGCCAACGGATTCTGGTGCAATAAACAGTTCACAGCCCAATCCTACCCTGTGCTGGAACAGGCAGTCCAGCTGACCTGACCAGCACAACTCGGAGTAAGGAGACTTATGCCTCCGTACTTCAAGTAATGCCCCAGCCACCACACTGGGGCTACTCGGATCTGCACTAGCGAAACAATTGGTGCAGATCCAAGCAGCCTGGTCTAACGCTGGGCTGCTTGGGAGGAGGGTTAGAATCTGACTTGAGTGCTGGAAGCCAGTCCCAACCACTCCCCGGCCAGCCCACCCACAGGCCCGACCTTGTTCCGCCCTCAACCAGCACAAACTTACTTTCCTGGGCAGCCCAAAGGCTGGATTTGGCGTGTCCAGAATTTTGCCCAGCTGACCTGAAGAGGCATAAATGTGCTTTGCAGCATGTTTGTGATATTCCTAGGCCGGCATAAGGCATTTGGACTGGCCCAGCACAATTTTAGGATTACACGCTCATTGTGAATGCAATCCTAACCTGGAATTAGGGTGGCACAGTTAGGCCTGCAAAGGTTGGCCAGCCCAAGGGCCAATGTAAAGTGCATTTGGACCACTATCGGAGTCAGGGAGGATGGCACACGTCTATGTGCTGGCCTCTCTGACTCCGAGAGTGGTCCAAACATACTTTATGGTGTCCCTTGTGCTGGCCAAACTTTGCTGTTTTAGCTTATGCCTGCCTAACTTAGTTTAGGATTGCGCCCTGTGTTAGTTCTTCCTAGTAGAGGGTGAGGTTTCCAAGTGATGGTTGAGGAGAGTATGTTAACTCTTCTAACTGGACTAGAGCCGAAGGAAGCACATGCAGGGATCTAATTTGTGAGAACTCTGCCTGGGAATGTGGCATACTCTTGTTCTTAGGGAGCCTCAGGCTCATTCTCCACCTTGCATTTTCTCTTCTTGCTCAGCAACAGCGTGTCTTCTTACAGCAGTGTTTCCAGGTGTTACCACTGAGTCTGTGGCCTGCTGTGCTTTGTTTTGCATGGCCATTAGATTCCAGTATTGACAGGGAATACCAGAGTAGTTGTTAGTAGACAAGCATGATATTGAACTTGTAGGAGCAAGAGCTTAACCAAGCTCGAAAGGTGGGATCCTTTAATTGAGCAGCAGTGTTGATGTTGGTTTTGGTACTTGGATATATGGTAAGAGACATGAACCACCCCTAAGTTCTCAAAGTGTTTCTGAGGGATACTGAGCAGTGGTAATTTCCTATCATTTACAACTAATCGGATCAAAAGAAAATGAAGGAGGCAGGAATATTAGTGATCGCTAAGGTCTGAAATGATAGAGTCCATAGACTTCTTTTTAAAGAGGGCTGTTCCCTTGACCCTTTAACAGTATAACCATTATCTTAGGAGAGTATGTAGGCTACAAAGCTGCTTGTCTTGCTCAGAGAAAGAGGATGTTCTATATATAGATAACCATCTTCTCTTCTGGCACATACAATTGTGGCAAGCATCAGAAAGGTCAGTTTGCAAGTTTACAAGGTTTTTGCAGTTCATGTCCAGAAATAGCAGTATTGCCGTGCTTTCTGCTTCATTCGCATAGAGATGCATAAGTGGCCTTGAAGCATCACAGAGATGGTGCTGATTTGTGTAATGAAGAACAATTGCTGTTAAGTTGTAGGGTTCCTGAAATGAAGGGTGCTTCTTCCAATAAGGAACACTTGCTCACCGTTTTGATTTGTTCTTGACATCACTGGTTTCCGTTTTAATTTGCATACTCGCCACCATCACCCCAGTCACCCAACTCCCTATCAATTTATACAGTCAAGTTAGTTGTGGACCTAAGTATTTTTAACTTTTCAAGAACAGGTGCCACATAAGATTACTTATGTTCAGCCGCTTCTCTGGTGGGAGCAGGGAAGCCATTTATCAGCCAGCAAGAAGACAAACAGGTGGCCAGAAAGAAGGACTAAATCCAGAAAGATCCATCTGTATGTGTGTAGTTCTTGAAAGATAGAACATTTCTGTATAAATTGTAAAAACCTTCGGGTTTCTGAATAAAGTCTGCCCATGTAAACCGCCTTGAGTTATAGTCACTAGAGAAATCTGGTGACCTAAGAAAGGCGGTATATAAATCCAAGTATTATTATTATTATTATTTTTATTTACTTTTAACTGAAATTTTTAAATTTTAACAGTTTTGAGAAAAATTGCATACATACTATAGGGCAGCAGTCTTCGAAGTCCTACTCGGACTTTGAAGAGCTGGTAAGTGCTTTCGGGTGGGAGTGGGTGGGAAGCAGTGATTGTGGCGGTGCAAGCATTTAGGGATATTTGTCCTTACCTGGGGGGACGAGGGGGTGTCCCAAAGCATTGGGGAGGCCCGCTGCCACCTCCGCTGGCCTCTCTGATGCTTAAAATAGCTCCATGGAATAGCTCACTTCCTGTTTTCACGCTTTACCATGCCCAGAATGCGTAATCCAGCAAACCTTGCGCCAGAGTTTGCAGGCATACACAGAGTTTGACACAGAGTACAGAATTATACTAGTTACAAAAACAATACAGTTGCTTTCCAACTATTAATGTAGTTTGCCTCCAAATAATCTGCATGGATTGAGAAGATGAGGATGGGTGATAGCAGAAGTAGATGGTTGAGGATCTGAAGGAAATGGAATCTGAAAGAGATTCCTTGGAACAAAACAACTTGTCCATTCTTGTTTGTTTTGCTGCTGCTTTTCAAAAAAATCCTATCAAGTTCTTGTTAATAGCCAAGGATGTCACGTAAAGCACACTTGAAACTTGAGCTTCGAGTCATGTTGGATCATTATCTTCCACTATCTCATACATCTAATTAGCCAAGCTGAACAATTCTGACAATGTTGACTTGACTTCTGCAGCATCATCTCCTTCCTCCTCAACATTCTCTTGTATCAGCTGCATCAGCTCTGCATTTGTTAATTCCTCTCCTTGTCAAACCAAAAACACCTCAACATCATCATCAACCTCTTTGAATCCTGCTTGATCAGCAAGCTGCAAGATTACCTTGTGAATGACTTCAAGCACACCCTGGAAACTAGATGACCTTCTTCCAGGCAACATCAATATTGTCTATAGTCATCATTATTGTCAAATCCTTGATTTTTGTCATTATCCAATGCTGTGACAATATACATCATTTGCTGCATGTAATGGGCCTTGAAAGTAGCAATGACCCTTTGATCCATCAGTTGCGGGGGGCATCAGAGGGCGTATTGGGAGGCAAAGAAACCTCTTATATTTGATGCTACATTTTCAGTAGCCCTAGAACGTTATCCAAAACCAAAATCCTCTTCTTATTGAGGTTATTCTTCACAACAGTCAGCAATGAGAGGAGAGAGGCATTCTGTACTGTAATGTAGGCGAATGTGAGCGCAATCCTAATCTGGAGTTAGGCCGGCACAGTTAGGCCGGCACAGTTGGTCAGCACAAGGGCCATCATAAAGCACGTTTGGACCACTTTTGGAGTCTGGGAGATGGGGCATGTCTGTGTGCTGGCCTCTCTGACACAGAGAGTGGTCCAAACATACTTTATGGTGTCCTTTGTGCCGGCCAAACTTTTCTGGCCTAACTTCAGGTTAGGATTGCGCTCTGTATGTAGTTATCTATACTTTTTTGTGCCAATACAAAAGAATACGTTATTTGGTTTTCAAAATTGCTTTGAGTGTTTTGTGTTTGCTAAAGTGTTTTGTGAATGGTACACCAAGAGGGTTTTTAGCTTCAAATCACATTTGAGATTGGCATCAAGAGGAAGAGAGTCACATTCCTTCAGTATGTTAAATTCAGCGCCTGTTTTACTTCATAAGAAATAAATGTACAAGAAGACTTGGAGGAAGAAAATGCATTATATTGTCAGCATTGAAGATCTGCTTCAGTTATCCCATCACTAACTTCTTGACACTCAACTGGGAAAAGTGTTGCTGCTGCAATATTGGCACTAACCTTTTTGCCTGTCACTTTCATATTGTATAAATTGGCATGCTTTTTTAATCATTCCGACCACCCATGTCAGGAACTTCTTGTCCTCCTTTCAGTGCCTTCTTTTTTTTTTTTTTTTTTCCAAACTGTGAAATAAAGAAATAGCCTTTGCTTGGAAACCCTCAAAGGATAAACATGAGCATTTACAATTGTGCATATCTATCCAAAGTAGAAGAAGCTTCTTCATCTGCTCTGACATTGAGTCTCATGATTGTATCACATGCTTCAAACATTCACCTCCAATTCTTGGTTGTGCAACCTGTTTTAGTTTATGTGCTAAACCTGGGCTGGGTGATGGTGGTGCGCCTCTTCTACCTGTGCTGCATAAAAGATTCTCTGGCAGCATGCAGCCAGGATGCTGGTGGGATGGCCGGAGCCTTCCTGTTGGCACCAGCAGACCCAGAGCGTCCCTCCTCTGAAGGTAAGGTAGCTGGGCAGGCAGGAGGGGGTGGAGTAAGGATGGAATGAGGACCTAGGCAATTATTTTCTTGGCTATTTGATGCAGGATTAGCTTCCACTATGTTTGCATATTTGTAAATAAAATACAGGCATGCAGGAACTGGAGGAGAAGGCCCATGAGGTGGTGGGACCCAGTGGAGGCTTCCACCGCCAGATCGAACGCCCCGTCTCTAACCAGACAGCCTGACATGGGGCTGCTCGATTCACCTCTGGCAAACTAGCCAGCAGTGAGTCAAGGAGCCCCATTGCGGGCAGCAGGGCTTTCCCCAGGGGAAGGGGATGAACATCCCCTTCTCCCGAGGAGCCCCTGTCAGATGCCTGGTACTGCTGCACATATGGCGGCCAGACAGCTCAGGATTGGGCTGCTTGTAAGGTTTTAAATGAGGTCTTTTATAAATAAATGCCAAAAGACAATAGCTAATACTCATTGGTGTGCATTCTAATGTACTTTGTTGTGATGTGTTTGTATAGCCATCGTAATATAAGAAAAAGGAAATATAAATAAAAATTCCATGAACTCTGTTTTCTGCCCACCAAATAAAGTATACATGTTGTAAATTAAATTATTAGTTCTTTGTGTGAGATTCTCCACTAAGCTGTTTATATTGACTGTTTTAGAGATATCTTTTTTTAAAATACTACCTTATACATAATTGAATTAGTCTGGTTTGCAGTTAGATTGTCACATGAGGCTGAGGAGACTTGAGTTCAAATCTCCATTCAGGCACGATGCTCCTTTGGGTCCATTAATATCTCTGTAGGATATTCAAGATGAAAAAAATGACGGATGGGGAAAGACAGCTGAATATACAACTCTGAACTCATTGGAGGATGGAGGGGCCCACCTGAACCCTCCAAAGGTGACTGACTGGAGCCTCCAAAGGTGACAGGAGGGTTTTCTGAGGCATGACCTCTGCTGGCCTCAGAATGTAATGCAAAAATTACGGTACCTCCAGTTTTCCCCTAAAATAGAAAGTAGTGTTTTTTTGCCCATAACATGTGCACAGCCCCTATGGGCAGTAGTGTCATTCACAAACAAGCTGCCGGAATGCGAGGCGGGACTTACCGCTTGATTGACAGGCAGCCCGTGACGCGTCGCCGCCTGCCCGCCCGCCGCGGGGGCTCCCTCCGGGTGGCGTGCCCCTCCGCGGCTTGCCAAGGCACCCAGCGCGCCCCCCAGGCAAGCGGGCACCCCCTCCGAAGCCAGGGGTGCCCGCGCGGCGGTCGGGCAGCCAGCGACACGTCACGAACGGGCAGCCAATCAGGCGGTAAGTCCCGCCTCGCGTTCCGGCAGCTTGTTTGTGAATGACACTACTGCCTATGGGCCTCAGACAAGAGCACAGTTCCAGTCAGGTTTGGAGGGTGGGGTGGCTCCTAATCCATGGAATGGAACCCCATGGATAACGAGGACCAACCTGTATAAATCTTTCAAATAAATATTTGAGCCTGATTTTTGAGACTGCCGGATCATATTTAGAGACATGTCTTATCTCAAATCAGTTGGGAGGCCACGGCACTGATTATACTGAGGTATCTTATTTCCATAGTGTGGGTTTTTTTTTTTTTTTTTGCTTTGTGATATGATGGGAGTGGGAAAGATAAAATAATGGGAGGGCAGGAGAGTTGCTTTTCCCCCAAATAACACAGTTATGGGAACAGGAGATACAAAGTCTTCTCAAGTGAGTCAAAGGAAAAACATTCACCACGAAGACAAACACTAGGTGTCAGTGATTTCATTGGTTGCACATGTATGTAGGCTTAATGGTGGTGATTGCATATGTAAATACAATTAAGGCTGCAATCCTATCCACACTTACCTGGGAGTAAGACCCATTGACTATAATGGGACTTACTTCTGAATAGACATGCATAGGATTGGGCTCCAAGTGTTTGTGATTAGATAGCTGGGTTAAGTCAGGATCTCACAATGTTCGGCATACACATCGTCTTGTTCTTTAAACTCACCTTGCAGTTTTGCCTGATGTAAATGACATTGAGGGCAGAATACAGAGCTGGCTTCCTCTAGCCAATGAGATTGGTTAACCAGCAAAAAATAGCAAACTGTTGGGGAAGAGAAGGACAAGAGTAATCACTGGTGGCATGTGTTATTTGCTAAAGTACATATGTTTTGGAGAAATTTTGCAACTTGGAAAAACACTGCTTTGAAAGACAGCTGAACTTTTATAGTCCTTGTGGTTTCTTCTGTGCTCTGAGCCATAAAATGTGATTGTGGTGAAAATAGCCACATCAAACTGTTAGGATGGAAAAGCCAGCATTCAGGGTGCTGAATGTGGTCTCGTTGTGGCCCTTGCCATGTGTGCCTAGCAAACTGGGAACATGTTGCTGAAGGAGGCTATTTGTGTTTTTCTGGACATGGGAATGTCTGAGGCTGCTGCTGTTGTAGTAGGCTTAGAATCCAAAGAGCAAGCAAAATGAACCTTGCATCATTTCACTGACTTTTAAGTACATTAAAGAGGTGTGCTGTGGTTTTTGTGGGAAGGTTAAGCTTGAGAATTTTGTGTGAACTTTTGTTCATGGGAAAAGTGAATGTCAATCTTTTGCCAGTTTTCGGGTGTGTGTGAAATCCTCTTAAAACCTGTGAATAAAAATTAGCTACAGGTTGGGTTTATGTTCCACCCAGGATGATTTCCCCCTCCTTCTCATCTGTATTCTAAGGGGTGGAGTAGACACCAGAATGTTCTACCTTGGGCTAACGTCCTAGTTTAACACAGCATTTTAACAAACGTTGCTTGTATTGACAAGGCACGTCGAGCTTCCATATGGGTCTCTGCTGGTACTTGGAGGAATGATCTTAAGCCCAATGGTTGATGCCTGATGCCCTGTAATTCATTTCTTTGTACCCAGCCAATTATATTGCCTAGCTCTTAAGCATGCTTTAAATTGTCATCAAAATTGAGAGGAAAGGAGTAGGTAACCAGTCCAAAAAATAAAAAAATTAAATAAAAAACCCCAAACACTGTTACTTCCAGCCACCAAAACATACCAATCTGTGCACCAAAGCATTTGCACTGTCTTCTTAATGCCTTAAGTTTTGGGTTTGTTGCTTGTGTGAACTTCTTTGTCTTCTTCATTTTAATTTTTTTTATTTGTATAAAATGTATGTGCATCTTTCTTGTCTATAAGTCAGAGGTATTAATCCATTCCTCTTATTTAGGTCTTCATCTTCCTTATATAGCTGCCACTATACAGTAATGTAAACACAGTGAATGCTTGAATGATTTTCTCTTTTTTCCAGGTCTATAACTCGAACAAAGACAACCAAAGTGAAGGCAGTAAGTTCACTGATTTTTTTCCAATAAGATTATGTATTGTTGAAGAAATGGATTATAGAACTGTAATCGCTCATGAACCAGTAGGTGGCGCTGCAAGTAGTAATTGCCATTAGCCATTGTACAGCTTTTCTCTTCACAGGGGTACTGGCCATCATGTATGTTGGTCCTTTAAAATCTAAGTATCAAGCCGTTTTCGCAGTTACACTAAAACGGGTTGTAACATCTGACAGTTATTTTGTGGCTTGTAATATCTCAAAATGCTTAAATGTTTAGTAAAAGGGCTTTACAGTTTAGTAAAAGGGATTTTTGGTGTAATGGAAGTGAACTCACTGGACTCAACCCAAGGGCTGAAGAGTTCTGAAGCTGGCTCAGTTTCAAATTCTTTGTTTCCTTTGGCAAGTTATTTAACTGCCTTTTGTCTCAGTTTACACAACCCAGGCACAGAAGTTTGCAGAAGGGAAGCGAGAAGGAGAACTGATTTTTCTACTTCAAAGTCTCAGTTCCTTGTTTTACCTTCCCAAAATGATGATTACTATCATTTTATGCTACATGTACAATCATTCTATGCTAAAACAATTTTGTCAAAACTTGGAGTCTCTCCTGAACTTCTGTCGAGCAGACAAACTATTGCAATGAAATACTTCATTGTCTATGAAGGAGCACAATTTGGATATTTTTCTTCCTTTGACCTGAAGTGTTGGGTTAAAACAAATTGCTTGTGAGATTTTTGTCGGACAGTCTTTTCTCCATTCTTCTGTTTGGAGGGTTTTGTTTTGTTGCAGAATTCCTCTTTGCTATGCTGTTGAAAATCCCATCTCTTTCTGTGGCCAACCAACTTGCAAATGCCTGTCTGGCTCAGCTAGTCTCCTGATTTTGTGCACTGGCACTGCAGCAATTCTCACATGTATCCTGGGCATGGATTGCAAAGTTGTTGTGGATTTTGTTTCCTACATATTGTCTATTCAGCTTTGGCATACTGATGAGGGCTCTCCTCCTTGTTATGTCAAGCTTAGAAATACTTGGAATCACTGTCAAATGTGGGGGAGTCCTGTTAATTTTTTTTTTAAAAAAAATTTTGTGTGTGCAAATGTAAGGCGGGCAACACCCAGTCACAACCCTTATGAGATCATCCTTTTTTTTTCCTGAGGGATCCCGGCCGGTGATGTGTCTTTATAAATAGAATGTTGTTCTCAGTAAATATGAGTAGCAGCAGAGGCATTCATGGGGAAATGTAAGACACAACTCCTTCTTCAGCTGTTAGGTCACTCTGGCCAACAGAGCACTATACAGTAGCTCCTTCACTGCTATTGAGAAATGACTCATAATTTCAAACACTTTCCCCCCCAAAAATCTTCCTTTCTCCCTCTCTCCTCGGACAAGATTTACGTGCCTGTCATCCCTTGAACCAACCCAGTGAGCAATATGACATGGTACAATTAGAGGCAATTATACCTCAATAGGGTGTACTGTTCTGTCAACTTAGTATCTCTGTGAGGTATTCACTGCTGCTTGTGTTGTCTAAGAATGTTGAATTAGACATGATAGAGCACATGGATGTGAGACATATTAGCAACTGGGGCTTTGGCTAGCATATATTAACATTTTGATTCCTTCTGTTATGCCGGGATCTGAATTATAAACACATGCAACTATTGTCTCAGGTTTCCCCCCCCAAAAAAAAAAAATGTTGTCAAAAATACATGAATGCATTGTAAGTCCAAGGCTTCTGCTAGCTCAGCCCATGAAAATAGTTACTGTATGCTTGTGTCTAGGAAAGCCCAACAGAGAAGGCATCACAAACATGGCTTGAACTTTGTCATCTGTTGGGGAAATCAAAGTTGTGTACAAGTCCCCTACCTAGGTTCCCGAGGCTTGTGCTTATGTTGAAACGTTCTTAAGTTGAAACATCTGACACTATTGTACGTACACAAAAGCACTACCAAAAGATATACTGCACCTGTGCAAAAGCACCAATGCAGCTGTCCGTAACTTTGGACATTCATAACCTGGAGACCAGTGTAATTCCAATGACTTGCCTGTGAGCAAAAGTATGACTCTTGAGTGTCCACTGGCCCAGAGCAATTGCTTCCTTCATCCTCCCCCTCCTTCTTGCTCTCAGGAATCACCAGATTCTTGAAGTTACATAATGTTATTAAAAAGGTAAAGGTTTCCCTATGACCGAATGGTCTAGTCATGACTGACTGTAGGGGGCGGTGCTCATCTCTGTTTCTAAGTTGAAGAGCTGGCGGTTGTCCAAGGACAAGCTTCCATGGTCATGAGGCCAGCATAGTCATAGCCAAGGCACAGAACACTGTTACCTTCCCACTAAAGTGGTACCTATTTATCTATTTAATTTTTACATGCTTTCGAACTGCTAGCTTGGCAGGAGCTGGCACAAGCAACGGGAGCTCACTCCATTGTGTGGTCTCGAACTGTCAACCTTCCGGTCAACAAGCTCAGCTCAGCGATTTAACCCACAGCGCCACCACGTCCCTATAACTATGTTATTAAGCTGCTGTTTTTCCCTGTGACAACAGCAAGAGGTCGCTATTTTCAAAGTCATTGAGCTACTTGGGTAATCTTCAGGCAGCTTTTATCCCTTGTTTTGGCCAGTGTCATCACAGTTGCATCTGCTTCAAAGCCACAACCAAACCCTGCTACCATTTTCAGTGGTCTTTCAGGTTTCAGTGTCATTGTGCGATACTGAATGGGCAACATAGGATAGCGATTCTGTTGGTGAACCGCCTGACTTCCTGTCCATTCATCTGCCTGAACTGTCCGGAGTTATATCAGGCATGTCCCTGATACTGTGGGACTTCATGACGACATGGGAGACAGCATAGGATTTTATGACCGCTATGGCAACCATGGACTTGTCAGTTGATTGCTGACCTGACATATATGGCAGGATACATGATGGACCCTGTGTTTCTTGCTGGGCCGGTAGGTGGTGATCTGAGTGTAGAGGAGATTAAGATCACTTCTTTATTATGGACAGGTCACTTCTTTCTGGTGGGGTTTAGGCTTAGACTGATGGATTCCTGATGGCTCTTAAGAATTTTCCCACTGCCAGGACTGGTGACCCCTCTGAAGCCTTGAAATGGGGAGATGTTTAGGCTTTGGATCAGATCAATCCCAAACAGCCCCTGGCTTGTCACAGAGTTAAAGATGGCTCCTTAGTTTTCTGGGAAGCTTTGGGCAATGAGGCAGGTATTTTGAGTGATGGTGGTGGAAAACCGGTATCGTAATACTGAGCATGGATGAGAGAATCAATATTGTCAATTAAAAATCAATAATTCTGCAACACAACTTTGTATGACAGGAACAAACATAGAAGAAACCCCTTATTGTTTGTTCTGTTTTTCAACAAAAAAAAAGTTTGCAAAGTAGAACACGTTTCTTTCCATAACCCGCGAAGGACTCGCAGTCTGACAAGGAACACCAGGGAGAAACCAGGAACAGCCCCTTGGAGAAACATTACACAGGAGTGAATGAAGGCAGACAGTGGCTATCCCCTTCCTAAATGGAAGAGCCACTACTTTAACAGTTAGTGGGATAATGAGATAACACAGACAATGTTTTCCTACTAAGTATACATATATCCTAACATCTGAAATAAATGGAATTGCTCAAAAAAGTTTCTTCTAATGTTTAAATGCCGGGCAGTGCAATCCTGCCCCGGAAGTAGTGTCAGCACTACGTCATTAGCGCTGATGCGGGGATGCTGAGCGGCACCCCTGCATCGGCGCTAATGTACCAACACTGGCACTGCAGACAGTGCTGGCCTCGGTGCGCTTGCGCTGCGCTGCCCTTGCATTGGGCGAAGCCAGCTGGCACAGGGGCAAAACAGGGCAGGTGGGTGAGAGGGAGTGAACAGGGGAGGGCATTTCTAGGTGGGTTGTGGGCGTGCTGGTAGGCGTGCCAGCCTGGGAGGGGGGCAGGCCCAGGATTCAGCCATAAGACTGAATCCTAGACTTGTTTGCGAGGCTGTGAGGTCCCGACTCAGGCCTGTGCAGCCTCCTCAGATCTCTGCCTGCTACCGAGGTGTGCATTGGGGAGGCTGGCACCTCTCCTCGTGCAAGGGCACAAACATGCCCTTGCACCAGGGGGGTACCACCCTCCCCTATACTGCGCTGGATATGGCTCAGGCCCACTGGCCTTGCCATTCCAGCACAGTATAGTATTGCGCTCTGAGTGTTTTTCCTCCAAGAGGGTCTTCTCCACTTCCTTGATAATTTTATTGCCTCTTGTTTGTTTTCCAGCTATATTCTTTTGGAGGTGGGATAACAAGAAATGCTGCCAAATATTATTTTCATCCCTGTCAATAATTCCAAATATTGATTTCTGCAGTTCTGTTGCTAAGTTAGCCTCAAGTGGCTGCGGGTAGACGTGCACAGCCTTTCTGGACTTCAGAAAGTCTCCAGGGGTGACCAGAGCTGTGCTTTGCTCTGATCGCCTTTGGAAGCTTAAAGGGCTCCCGAAATCTTCAGATTCCAGCATCTGCAGTTTTCGGTATTGGGAATGTTTCTGCCTCATGGGATTATCATAACTCACTCAAGTCTGAGCACTATTTTCAGGGTATGAAAATTAAAAGAATGTTGCCTAGAAATTTTTATTACGTATGCTGACCGTGTGAACAGAAAAAAACTGTGTGAACAGAGTCTCAGTGGAAAAGTTCCTCCTGAAAATAAAAAAATTCAAAAAGCATATTTTTGGAAGCAATTATAAACTTTCCCCAACACCATCTGTTTACTGGTAATCTGGCATAGAAGATTAACATGCGTTGACCTTCTAAAAGGCATGTCATCATGATCTCTCTCGTTAAGTCACTGGCTGTTAATTCTGGATTTGCTCCAGTTGCAATACAGATATATCAACCTCCCCCACCCCTTTGTTTCCTCAGGGAGGATCTGCAGACTATTTCACCCTGACAGATTTAAAGCCTATCTCTCTGTTGGCTATATTGACCAAATGCTTTGACTGTTTACAATTATTTTGTTTCCTTTTCTGACTCATTTAAGCATTCTGTTCTGAATGGATTTGAAGGTGTGGCGCAGTGAAATCCAGTGTCTTAGACACACAACGTTTTTTGAATTTTACCAAATCAGTATTTTTCAAGTGTGTATATATATTTGGGGTAAGGGAATATTGTTTGCTCTGTGTGCTGCAGAGCAAATCCTGGCTGGTTCTAAACCTGGATCAGAGGTAGAATCCTCCTTTTGCATGTGAAATGAAAGGGGGCAGGCCTGAAGTGAGGGGGACAAGGGCAGCAAAATCCCCAAGGCCTGGGCTTCAAGGGGGCCCAGACCATGACAAAACAAACTATGCAGCGCAAAAGTAATTTAGGAAGTGGGGCACAGTACCTGATTGGCCCAATGCCAGCCCTCAGCGGCCCTGAAAGGGGGACCGTGTGCACAAGAGACAAGGGGAAATTGCATGGAACCATTGTTCTGTGCAACATCTGAACTCGGCAATTATCTTTGGTTGTGAACATACCAGATAATTCTTGTTATCTGCTAGGGTTAGGTTCCTGGAAAACTGGTCTGGTCCAAAAGGTACAGTCTGGCCTCCACCATGGGTCCCGAGTCCATGGATACAGAGGCGGGACCTGTACAAGCAAGCAAAGGATACAGTCTGGAAGATTAGTGAATAGCCTTTGGGGTCAGTTTCTAGGAGAGTTTTCTGGTCCATGTTATTTGGGTGTCTAATCAGATCTGAATGCAAAAACACGCAAGTTGTGTTTCGACCACACACTGCACCTAGGGATATGATTATTTTTCTTCGTAAAGTTAAGTGTACACAAGGGACCAATAGCCGCACTAACGTTTGTTTTAAGGAGGAACAGGGATAATTCATTCAGGTTAACTCACAAATTCTGTGCCACTGATGTCTTTCAGGCTTGCTTATTTAGAGCAGAGTACAAGAAGTTGTGTAGGAACTGGACCTATGATTAGAGGTGTGATTTTTTTGCAGTGGTAATGAAATGAAAACACATAACACCGAAATCTGCCCCCCCAAAATCAAAACCCTATTGACTGTAATGAACTGTGACTGCATCTGTGGACAATATACCGCCTGTATCACCTACCTAGTACTTTTAAAGCTATTATCATTAATAATTATAATACAAATACACCCATGTTGTATTAGTACCCATGGAACAAAAATACATATTTCTGCTCTTTTTCTTCGGGGAAAAAACAAAATCTGCAAAAAAATAAAAAACATTTAAGAACACCTCTAACTGTGATATATGGTTAAAGAGAGTGATGAGTTCCATTTCTTCAGCTTTCTTCCATTTCTCTGAGAACTTGGTTTACTTGCCACTGCAGCATAATTTTTTTCTTCATCTGAAAGGATTTTATTAAAAACTTCCTTTATTTGCAAATTCAAGTACCTCCCCCTTCAAAGACCCAATCCCCAAAACGTGATGTTCTGTTTTTCCTTTTAACCTTTTGCATAGGTGAAGTTGTTTTCTTTGACAGATGATGAACAGTATATAAGGATTTTGACATTCTGACTTATAATGGACCAAAAGCCCAATTCTATGCTTAGCTGCTTAGCAGTAAGCCCCATTGACAGTAATGGAACATACTGTACTTTCAGGAAAGTATGAATCTGATTGCTGCCTAAGATCCCAATCCTATCCAACTTTCCAGTGCTGATATAGCCCCGAGCTAAGAACTCATGTTCTCTTACCTTGAGGATGCTTCCGTGACTGTCGCCTCATGGCAGGATGCCACATTGGCATGGCTCCATTGGCACTGGAAAGTTGGATAGGATTGAGCCCCATGTCATATATTATTCCCTTAAGGATCAAGCACTGTTTATACACATCTGCTTATTACTCATTTAAATTAAATTCTGCCGAAGTGTGTCAAAGTTAATTGAGACTTGACTTCCTTGCTGTGAATGTTTTAGTTTTTATCCTACAATCCATTTGCATGCCTTCAGGATATCTTCATGGAATAAATATTTCATTCATTGCGATGATAATGATATGCTGTGGCAACCTGCAAACAAAGCAACCTGTGGATGCCTCTAGTTGGATAATTTTAGAAACAATACAGAGAAGCATAGCTGTCGCTCTCCTCACTTTCAACTCCCCCCCCCATCTACTGCTTTTGGATGAGTTGCTGCAATTCTGTCACAGAAGTCACTTCTAAGAAAATGGTGCTGTTGGTAAAATAGGCGTTTTATTACTCCTTTGTGATTTAATTATGTTATAAGGCCCTTCACTTTTAGTATATTGAGCTATTATGACTTGTAATGCTGTCCTTGAAAAATTAACAGTTGTGAATTGTACTCCAAAAAAGGTACTCATGACTAAGTCCCCATTCAAATTAATAGGCCTCCGTTTAGTCACGTGACTAACTTGTGTCAGTTATTTCAGTGCTGCTTAGTCATGAGGAGGTTCATTTGAATTCATCCCTATGACTCTGTGAAGCTTTTTGTTGCAAGACTGGTGTCCTAGCCTTCAAACAGCTCTGGCTCTGTTCCATTATTTCAGCCATTTATAAACATCCCATTTACCATTACAAAAAAAAAACGTTTTACTTGTTTAATGCTGCTGTTAGACAACTGTGTGGTGGACCGCCCACAGGGTACCTGGCTGCTGCCATATCCTGCAGGGCTGGGGCAGCCTCTGGAGGCTCCTTGGGGTAAGGGAATGTTTGTTTCCTTACCCCGTGTCAAGCTGCACAGGCGCAATGGGTCTCCTCCGCTGTTTATTGGGCATAGAGCCGAGGAGATGTGTGTCAGGCCTTCAAGCATGGGAGGGGGCATAGGATTTGGCAGCAGACATTCCCTCCAGCTCCCGGACCCAGTCCTCTCCTCAGTCTGCCCCCCTCCCTCCACCTAGATCTGCCCCCTCCCTGCTTCCCCCCTTCCTTGAGAGCGCGATCCTGTACTGGCATTGTGCCAGCGCTGTGCTCTTGCGCCGTTTCAGTTTTGTGGCAAACATGCCATCAGGTGCGTCTGCGCCAAAGAAATGGGCTGTTGAGCCCATCAACTGCGCCGGCTGTACACTGGTGGTGCTTGGTCAGCGCAGGACAGAGTGGAGGACATCCCGGGGGCGTAACCGGGCGGCGATGGGGGTGGCGAAAGCTGGCGGCCATTGAGCCATATCCTAAGCCCCGTTCCCAGCCAAGGTGGCCCCAATTTGGCCCGCTGCTGCTCACGTTCACCTGCGCCTGCAAATCAGCAGGCACAGATCCAAACAGCCCCATAGGGCTGGCTGGGGCTTACCCAGGTGTAAGGGAAAAATCTCCGCTTGGCCTGCACTGCGTTGCTGCTGCCTCCTACTGGGTTTAAGATGCAGCCCTGCTGTGCTAGCCTTGCTAGGCTGACGCTGCTTAGGATTGGGCTGTGAGAAGTCTCACCACTGGCCGTCAGGAGCACTTACTGCCAGCCGTTCCAATTACGTATCTTTCTAGCACTGGCCTCATTGCCGTCAGCAAAGTGCCTTACAGCACTCGGATGACAGTGATTGCCCTGGCAGCGCACTGGCCCCCAGCAATGCCCTGGCTCAGGATTGGGCCCTAGGTATGCCAGAAAAAGCAGCTTGAAACCACCACTCCCACTTTTTAGCAGCGTGCAGTGATGGCCATTGCCTGATTCTTGCCATATGTGCAGCCTGTTCAGGCATTCATCCCTTAAAGAATAGTAAGACATGACGTTTGTGCACTTTTTGAAACTTTGTAGACTTTCTGACCTTCAAAAGGGGGAGATGCTTCACAGCGCCCAGTCCTTTATCTTCATGCACAGCTTCTGGCTAAGGTTGATATCAAAGTCAGGAATCCCTGGGTTGGACGAGGGTGGCCTGTGTTCACATGGGGAGGACTATACATTATGTATTTACAGATTGCATTGCATGGATACTGACCTGTCGAGTGACAGTCATCATGAAGTATTTTCTGCCATCTATTTCTTTGCCTGTGTTCATTTCTTTGGATAATCTTAGTAAATCCAGGGTCACATCATCTCTGCTCTTGAGGTGTGCATGAAGATTGCCTCTGGACCAAGGGTTCCCAAATATTTTAGCATTGAGACTCACATTTAAAAAAGTTTCACTTTACCAGCCACTCAAGCCTCTATGGCTAGAATATTGACTGGGCAGCAATGCCCCCCCCCACAGTAGCAGGTTCTTAATGATTTAGCCTAGTCTGTCTTGTCAGTTAAGTGAGCCACCAAAAATTGGGTCGTGATTCACTGGCAGGCGATGGACCCATTTGGGAACTGCTACTCTGGATAGTCAAGCATTTTCCCCTTGGCCTTCTGTTCCACCTACTTCATTACATGTATAACTCTCTTCTGTCACTTCCTAGTGACAGAGATGTTTTAATTCATTTATAGATTGTTTTTTGAAATATCCTATGGTAAGGGTTTTCCTGAGTTTGTTTTGTTTTTTCAACCTAAAAGTTACTGTATCCTTATAAGATTGGTTTGGGTTATCAGCACTTCTTCCTTAAGGGAACCAGAAACTGCCTGGAGCAAGGCTGTTCTATTCATTCATGATGCAAAGATTTTTGGAACGGGAAATTCATGCATTAAAATGAAGGATGAAAACAATCTATTTGTAGGATGAAATACTTTTGATTTTCTGCAGTCAAAGCATTTGATACAAAGCCTCACCCAGAGTAGGGCATCTCAAGACTTAACTAAGAAGATACATTATCAGTTTGGCTTTAGTTGCCCATTCATTGCATGGAGGGAGACTTTAGTGGATAGCAAAGCACTTCATTTGGGGAATGTTTTCTCTTCAAACACCACAAGTTATAAAAAGAACTCTTTAAAGGAATTTTACGAGTGCATGTTTGCCCACATTCCTAATTTGTTCATCAAAACCACCTTCTGAGTAATGCTATAATTCTGAGGTACAGTTATATATGTAGAAATATTTCCATTGTCATCATGTAATATACAGTCATCTCACTTATTTCCTTTTCCTTTCAGCTGCCCAGTTGGATAATATGGGCTTCAGCATTGTCAAGAAATGCATACATGCTGTTGAAACAAGAGGTAGAATGATTTGATAGATATTCATGTTTCTAGGATACAGTCTTGTGTCTGTTCCAATATATGTCTTATTTAGCAGACATCACTTTCCTGAGAATTCTCTTCACTCACAGTCCTCTTAGAATTGTAACCTTGCTCCAAGTGTCTGGTGTGAAAGCCAAGTGTATTACTGATGGAAAACAGAAGCCAGAATGTTTAAATAATTTTAAGTCTCTCTGTTTTGTCAGTCACTCATTTACACATATGTTTTGTGACTGACTGCGTCTTGCTAGGGTCTGTAGCCTACTTGAATGAAATGTTGTTTAGTTCATCTGTTCATAGTTTGTATGTGTGCATAACAATGACTTTTTAAGGAACCGTTTAGCTGTAGTTTAGATAGCATATCATCACAAGCCTGCATGCCTGTTAGTTAATGTTTAACATACAGATTTATTGATATATATATAACAAAAATTGGTCTAACAGCAATTGTTTTAAACAGTATCCTGAAGAGGGTACTGTATATACTTAAGTATAAGTCGATCTCATGGATAAATCGAGGGCAAGTTCTAAGCCAAAAATAATAGAATTTGCTATGATTCATGCATAAGTCGAGGGTGAAACTTAGGGGGGCGGGTATGAAATTCTCTGAAAATGACTTACCAGTAATTGTTCTGAGGTTGCAACAGAAAGCTAACCAAAAAAGGAGCTATTTCACATTCTTCTGAGGCAGCACAGAAATGGAGCTATTCTCCAGACAAGAAGGGAGAAAGATGAAGGTGCTTATTGGAGTTGTAGGTTTTGTGAGGAATACAGCACAGCACCTCCATAGCAGCAGCCTTCATAATGGCTACAATTCCCAAAAGCACCTTCACCTCTCTGCCTGTTTGGAGAAGAAGGAAAATGGCTACTGGTTTTTTGCTTGCTGTCTGTTGGTGCCTGAGAACAATTACTGGTAAGTAAAATTACTCTGTTTTTTTCTAAAACCCCCCCCCAGCTTTCTGCTTCTTAGCACAGCCCCTGCCCAAGCTGCTGTTAAAGCTTTATTAACTGTATTGACTCATGTATAAGTCGGTCCATGTTTTCAGAGTCAATTTTCAGGCATAAATTTTTAGACTTATACATGAGTATATACAGTAAATAGAATTCTCTTTGTCTGATCTTTATTATCCAACAAAACTTGCAGTTGTTTGAAAGGCAAGGGATGAGAGGGTCTGGTTGCACATGAATGTGTATGTTATTTATACACAGATCACACAAATATGCAAATAGATATCTAAGTGGTGATTATATGAATATGTATTAAGACATTTTAAAAATATCCACCTTAAAAATCCAGATTATTAAACAAAAGAAAAAGCAAACATCAAGGCGACTTACAAAAAACTTAACTATGATACACAAATTATAAAAGCACAATAGCAGCCAATTAAAATATTTCCCAGGGCATAAAAGATGCAAATCAGAACTAAACATGGGACAGAAAAGTGCAGAAACACCTGTTGAAGGCATAGGACAGTCAAAGATCCCTTTCCTACCATTCATAAAGAGTAATTCCCACCTCACTTTTTACAGGTAAACGTACACAGTGTTAAATATTGAATCTGTTGTGTAACTTGAGATCTGGTGTGATGTAGTGGCTAAGAGACTTGAGTGCCAGGACTTCCCTGGTTTAGGTCTCACCTCTGCCTTGGCAGGCCAGCCATTCCCCCTTAGCATTGGCTCCCCAGCTGTAGTGTAGGTATATCTGATAGGGTTGTTAATAGGGCAGCATGTTACATGTAATAAGGGCAACATCAAGTTAAGGCATACGAATTGCACTCGGAAAGCAGCACTATCAAATGCTATTATTCTTAACCCATGAACTTTTCCTTGGTTACCTTGGTTCTGCTGAGTTGCTAATGTATTTTATTTGCTGTTAAAAGTGTGTTACACAATATTCCATCTTTGATTCTCTATAAATCCTAACTTGTTGATGGAGTCTGACAGTGATGCTCCTATTTGGGGGGAGCAAAACACAAACGTTTTGCAGGAGCCTGAGCCCTGTGTAACACGGCCCCTCCCCTTTGCCTCCAGAGCCATATGCGGCTTGGAGAGCAAAGCCTCCAAGCCAGCTCTGCATGCCGTGAATGGCTCTGGAGGTAGGGGGTGGCTGCGTTACACAGGGTTTAGAATGTAGAATTTTGCACCCCCGCCCGCCTGTAGGAATACCATTGGAGACTGTTTTGCTCATCCTTCAAATTCTTCTCTTGGTTGCTGAGATGAGGATAATTTTTGCTGTGCTTGTATTTTTATTCTGGTGAAGACTTCGTAATACATAACTAAATACTTGGATATCAAAACAGAAACGCCATAAACACTTTCTGTTAATAAGCATCCTTGTATGGAGTTGTGAAGGAGTTTTAATTACTGTAGTTCTTAGCTATTTCAAAGATATACATTTAAGAAACATTACATTTCTTCCAGACAGTTCCTCCAAATTGAGTTATTTTGCTTTCTTTCTACCCCTAGGGATTAGCGAGCAAGGACTCTACAGAATAGTTGGTGTCAACTCCAGAGTTCAAAAGTTATTGAGTATCTTAATGGGTAAGTATATTTTAAAGAAAACAGTTCGCTCTATTTGTTTGAGCCAGTTTAGGTAATAATTGCAATTGATAAGGAATCAGAACCTACTAATGGGAATATCATTATGGAAAAATCCCCTTTGCATGTTTTATTATATTTGTAGGCTGCAATTCTTCTTGGAGACTCAGAACAGATTTTAACCTTGCAGTCAGTAATCCTGGTTTAGACCAGTGCTTCCCTTGGCCACCAGGACCTGCTTTTTTAAAAAAAAGATACTCTATTGTGATGTAAGTGATCTTGAAAGAAGTAATTATTTATTTTAAAATAATGAATAAATTTTTAATTAATAATAACTGGGGCCCTGTGCTCTCGAGGCTGCTGGAAACCTTACATATAGAGTGTGTGTAGACATTTGTTAGACTCTCTCTAGAAATTGAGTTCAAGGACTGTTCCTCTAAATCTTTACAGTCATTCCAGGATATTCAGAAGACTGAATTGGAGAGCAAGTTGTGCATTTAGGGACTTCCAGGCCAGACTAAAGGTTGCAACTGGAGTTATATGTAGTCTACAGCATGCCAATTACTAAAGAAAATGGGGAAATGATGACATTTTATTTTGGGGGTATGATGATTTCTTTATAACACAAGTTAGCATTCCAGCTAATAATTTTCCTTTGCAGAATAGGCAAGGGTTCTTACAAAGTTTCAAAAACTTTTTGCAATCCAGCAAAAATCAGTTTGCGAGCCGCAGTTTGGGAACCACTGGTTTAGACTATACAGGGCAGTCCTGTATATATTTACTTTCGCCTTTAAAGATTTACTCAGAAGTAAGTTGCATTATGTTCAAAAGGGCTTACTCCCAGGTAAGTGTGATTAGGAGTACAATCCAAGATACTAACTGGTTCCTGATGTCCAGTGAGCTTTGAACTAGTTTCCCCACCTAGTTGTCTCAATGCTGGACTACAAATTTCACTATTTAAAATGAATAGTGGTAGTGTTCACCAAAAAAGAATTTTCTTTTCTCTGTATAGCAGCCAAATGGCTGCATATTGTATGACAACTGGCAATTAAGTGTGGGCTTTGGTAACTATGGTTGTAATAAGTGGCAAAGATGTGAAGGGTTCAGGGTACAGAAGTGATACAGTCCTTCATTCAGAAGCCTTTCATGGTATTTTTGAAGGATAAGAGAGTTTTTTGGTAAAACCAGAAGAGTTTTGTGAAAAAGAGGGATCTCTCCAAATTGGGGTAATGGGCAGCAAAAAGTGATTCAGTGTAGACAAGTGTAATGTGATGCATGTTGGGGCAAAAAATCAATGCTTCACATATAGGCTAATGGGTTCTGAGCTGACTGTGACAGATCAGGAGAGAGACCTTTGCGTGCTGATGGACAACTCGATGAAAGCCCATTCCATGCTTGGGGTAATTAAAGAAGGGGTTGAGAAGAAAATGGCCAATATTATTGTGCCATTGTACAAATACATGGTAAGGCCTGCAGTACAGTTCTGGTTGCCACATCTCAAAAAGGATATAGTGGAACTAGAAAAGAGTGTGACCAAAATGATTACTGGGTTGGGGCACCTCCCTTATGAGGAAAGGCTGTTTGGGGCTCTTTAGAAAAAAAGGTGCCTGAGGGGGGATATGATTGAGATGTTCAAAATTGTGTATGGGATGGATAATAGAAGGATGTTATTTTCTCTCTCACACAACAGAAGAAACAGGGGACATCCACTTAAACTGAATATTGAGAGAATTAGAACAGATAAAAGGAAATACTTTTTGCCCAGCAGGTAATTCCTTGCCACAGGAGGTGGTGATGGCGTCTGGCCTCGGTGCCTTTAAAAGGGGATTGGACAGATTTCTGGAGGAAAAGTCCATCGCAGGCTACAGGCCATGATGGGTGGTGCAACCTCTTTGTTTTCGCAGTAAGCTACCTCAGAATGCCAGATGCAGGGGAGATGCAGGTATCTTGTTGTGCTCCCTGAGGCATCTGATGGGCCACTGTGAAATACAGGAAGCTGGACTAGATGTGCCTTTGACTTGATCCAGCAGGGATCTTCTTATGTTCTTACGAATAGTTGGATGGTGGTGCTATATGTAGTGTTGACTATGACAGTCCAGGAAAGACAGCGTTGCATAAAAAGGTCTGAAGAGGGAAATGATTTGACTGGGATGAGATTTTTAGAGCATAGGGAACTGTAAAGCAGAAGGGTGGAAAGCATGGAGGCAACAATGCAGGATAACTGATATGTTTCTGAAGACAGAAGACATCAGGAAGATATAAAACAGAAGGTAGGAATGATGGTACTGTGATGATGTTAAAAGCACGGACACAGCAGGATTGTCTAGTGCCAGGTTGCTGGTGGTTTTGCTGCAAAATTCTATACTGAACTTCTGTGATCTCCACTGCTCACCACCTGGTGGAGCACTGAACTCTGATCAGATTGAAGGGTCGGTACAGGCATTGTACTCTGATTGGCATTGGTCTTTGGCCACTGTCTCATTTGGCTGACACCACCCGTAGGATTGTCACCTGGGCATGGGGAGAGAAAGCGAAGGAGTAAGGGAAGGTGTTGCAGAAGTTGCATGCAATGTGAGAGCATCCCTTCCAATGGAGAAAGAGCATGTGGCTTTGGATAGAAAGACTTGTAGCTCTATCATTGTCATTTCAGGTTTCCTTTGCAATATTTAGGCACTGGTAAATGGCAATAAATTATAGCAACTTTATTTAGGTGCAGTCCAACCATGGGTGCCATTTTCAAGGGTTGGTGAAGAAGAACCTGGGGAGCCAGTTTCGGAGCCAGGGTGGCTTGCCCAGTGGAGGGCTCAGACAGGTCTCCTCCTAGTTAGGTGTTCGCACTAAGCGGGCTGGTGGAGTTTTAACAGGACCTGCTGTATTGTGCCATTGCTGCTTGGCTTGTAATTTAATAAATCATGGCCTTGTTTAATCCAAAGAATTGGTGTCATGCGTGTTTGTAGGGGGACACCTGGGCAAAAGGGTTTTCTGCTAGCAGGGTTGGAAGATTTTCTGACAGTAGAGCAGATAACGTTAGGCTACATGGCCCAATGGTCTGATTTGCTATATAAGCATCTTTACATGCTCATATATCCAGGATTGTAGCTCTGCTGCCACTATTGTGTAGCCAAAAAGTGGCTACCCTGATTTTCTAAACACACTAGCAAAGCAAATATGTTTTATTTCCAACATGTGATGAATAAAGTTGCATAAAGTTGTTTATGCAAACAACTTGCATATGCTTATGCCTAAGCTTGTTTCCATGTCAAGTTGCATAAGCAACTGTGCATCCCCCCCCCCCCCCCGACGCATACCCTTTCCCCATCTCCCTTTTCGAATTTTGCATTCTTTCATGACATTCATTCTAATGAGTTTGACCTCTGGATTTTTCCGCTGCCCACTTCAAAACTTATGAGCTAATGAGGCAGATTTTACTCACAACTTCATACTTATATTTAGAAACAAATGTGGCTAGCCTTGCAGGTTAACATTTAGTTTAAATGGCAGATGGATCAGGTTTCGGGAAAATACGGCTGGTCTTGACCGTGGAGTGATGTTTCTGTATTCAGCAGGAAGCACTGAATAGTTGGTGTGGCTTGAACTTGGAGCCCTCTGTGAATGGAGTGTTGCTTAAGCAGCAGCTCTGAGAGGGCTTGCCGTAGGTCCCGTGTGACTTTTACAAGTCTGAGCCTTGCAGTCCTTGAACTGTCCCGCTGCAAAAAGCAGAATAATTGCTTTGGTACAGTGCTGGGTGTTGTACATCTTTGCTGGGATGTCAGTGAGAAGCACAAGAATTTTTTTGTGCAGCACAAGCAACACTTTCTAAAAGACTTTCACACATTGTATTGCAGGAGAATGAAAGAAGTTAAGCTACCCTCTTGCTAAGGTCTTCCATCAGCTTCACAATGGAGGGATATTGTTTGGTTTTCAAAGTAATTCATAATCTTGTTCATTTTAATAACTCTTCCTCCAGTTATATTGCAGTGAAATTAGTTATATCAACATGCAACAAAACAGAACTCAATCATGGAAAGGAAACCAGACACAGATTTACTATTTTGATTGTAAATTCTTGCATAGGGTTAATGATGCCTGATATGCGATTGAAGGAAATAGCTATTTTGCACTGAAAAAAGAGTCATTTAAAAAAAGGCACGCAGGAGAATTTTATTTTGTTCTAATTATTATTCACTGTTGTTATCAAAGCTAGGCTACAGTTTTCAAAATCCATAAACTTCTAGAGAATCAAGGGACTACGTCTTCAGAATTTAACTTCTGAGGAGCATAATGGATGCTTTTGAGTGCATGTGCACAGTGTGTGGAAGAGTAAGAAGCAAGGCTGAAGACAAAGAAGGCCGAGCAGAGCTTAATAGGCCAACATGTAGAAGAGAGCCAAAATGGAAATAGAGAAGTGGGGTGGAATGACAGAGAGGGGCAGAAATGGGGAGCATTCTACAAATCTAAAGGATTGTTCATGTTTCTGAAGAATTATTGATTTCTGTGTTCTTGGTCATGAAAAAAAGCTTCTTTTAACAATGTAATGAGATGCCAGGAATACAGTACATTCCACTAAAAGGATTAGTAGTATTTTTTTGATGGATGCATAGTGCACCTGTTTTGTTTTTTTCATCTATAATCAATATAAAGGGCACACATTTTTTCTTTATTATTTTACATTATTTATTATTTGTACATTATCTATTATTATACAATATCTTCTTCTCTGTTGGTAATTCGCATTTAATGCATAAACATAATTTACTGCTGCTCAGTTCAGTAATACAGATGACTTTGAAAAATAGAGACTACTCCAGTCCAGCCATTGGGCATACATCCACTTGGATATATGCAGAGAAATAAGCCATTCCCATTGCTGCAAAATTAAACTTCGTCGGTGCATGAGTGTGTGGCTGTCCAATGTGGGAACAATATGCACTGCCATTGTGGTTCCATAACCTTGACTCAGGGCCCCTTATGTTTAGTTGGAATTGGTTCAGTCTTGATCTTTTTATAATAATTGAGCATGGCAGAGGTCCATTTTAACTTCTTGAAAATTGTGACCATGAGTTGTTTTGGCCATGCAATACTTGCGTTATCCTGTAGTTTTCAGGCTCATTGGGGGAAATGTTGGTGATTCCTCAGAGCCCATCCAACTTTCTTATCCAACTTTCCAGTGCCGATGCAGCCACAGTGTAATCCTGAGATATGGGAACAAATGTTCCTTTACCTTGAGGACGCCTCTGTGACGTCTCGTTGCAACTCGTTGGCATGGCTGCATCAATGCTGGAAACCTGAATAGGATTGGGTCCTCAGTGTGTTAATTCACTCACAAAATTCTTTGGCAGTCTCTCACACTGTAAGTCTTTATATATTGTCATATTTCCAAATAATTCTTAATATTTTCAGAAATATTATGGAATGCCTATCCTCACCTTTTTGTCCTCATGCTTTCTGGCTGTACTACCACAATCTTAGTAGGTAGCAAAGATTCTAGTTTTCTGGACTAGTTAGCTTTTCTGTAATAGTAGGGGTGCTGGGGTTATTTTAATTTTTTAAACTATAATTACTTGTCCAGTTTGAAATTGGTATGGAATTTATGCTAGTTTCAGAAATTGAATGGGCCACAGCAGGAAGTTCAGAAGACTAACTAATAGGGCTGCAATATTAAGAGCGCAATCCTAACCTGGAGTTAGGCCAGCAAAGTTTGGCCAGCACAAGGGCCACTGTAAAATATGTTTGGACCACTCTTGGAATCAGAGAGGCCAACACACAGATGTGCGCTAACCTCTCTGTCTCTGAGAATGGTCCAATCATGCTTTGCAGTGGCCCTTGTTCCAGGCAAACTTTGCTGGGTTAACTGTGCCAGTCTAACCGCAGGTTAGGCGTGCACCCTTAGTTCATTGGCTAGGTCAGCGGTCCTGAACTGCTTGGAGGTTGAGGCTGCTGTCAGTAGCTGTGGGGGCGGGGCTTGGGGAGGGTGTCTGGCCAACGCTGCAGCGAAACTGGAAATGGGCTCCATACCTCAAATTGAGCTATTTTATTCCTCAGGGAGGCCTGCAGAATGGGCTATGGGCCTCCCAGACCCTCCCAACAGCCTGCACGACCCCCCCCCAGGTAAGGGCACAATCCCCTGGGTGCCCACAGTACTGCAATTGCTGTGGTGTTGTTCATCCATCAATGGTGGGTCCCAACCCACCATTTGAAAAGCACGTGGCTAGGTTAATTGATTCTAAAACCTTTTATTCATTGAAGTTGGATAGCAGATTAAAAAGCATTTTTTAATATAAGTGCTTACAAAAATTTCTGATGGCAGGGTATATGTACTTGGTGCTTTTCTGCAGTTTCTTTTGCTCCCAAGACTTTAATAGCTGGTCCTTGGTGCCTTGTTGAGGTTGCCAGCTTTATCAGCTGGTCCTTGTCACTTCTTACAATTGGTTGCTTGATGGCAACTGAACAAAGTGTTTTATCACGTATAGATAAACATCTTTGCTTGCTGCTACCTACAGATTGTGCCCTTGTTGAAGGCACAGCTATGGAGTCTATTGAAAAGTTGGCAGTGTTCTTGCTTTCTGCATCCTGCTGTTTTTACTAGTCTTTCTAAAAGAAACCGCCATCCCACCTCACCCAAAATATACATTACAATACTAAATTGTGGGATTTAAGACAATTAAGGGCTCAATCTTGAGCACGTTATCCCTGGTGGAACATGCCTACTGAGACTAAAAGTGTAGTGAACGTCCCGTAAAGCATGTCCATGCCACCTTACCACTCACATTGGGTGGCTCTCAGTGAGTGCCTGGCCCCAATGCAAACAGATGGCCAGAAGGCGTTCCAGTGGCTCCAGCCACCAGTAAGCCCGTTTGGAGTGGTGGAGAGGGAGGAGGAACTGGGCAGAGGAAAGGGAGGAGTGGGCTAGCGAGGAGGTGGGATCTGGCAGTGGCAGCCTATCCCTTCGTCTTGCCCAGGTAGCCCAACATGGGGCTGTTCGATACACTGCCAGTGGTGACAATGAGGCAGACAACATTGCACACAATGGGGCTTTCCCCAGGGGAAGGGGGTGAGGAGCCTCTGGCAGCTGCCTGACTGCCATAGGATGCAGCGGTAGCCATTTTGGTCCTGCTGCTCCTACCGGAGCCGGGTATTCCTGGGTTGGGCTGCTTGTACCCTGACATAGTTTCGCCTTCCTTCCTTTTTTGATGCATTATGGTGCAAATTTATGTATTTGTTGCCAATGTTTCTGTGTAATTAAAAAATACACAAAACCAGAATTACTCTGGAGACATTATGAGAGGTGTTTTCCAAGCAAAACTCTTTTTTTTTTTATTGAATTGGTGGCGAAATATGGGCTAAAAGAGCGAATAACACTTTTTGGATTTATAGGAACAAAAATATGTTTCTGGGCAAAGCATTTCAGTAGCAGCTGCCTCTTTTTTTGCTGGAAAAAAATGTGAAAGAACCCTGAAACTCAACATGCCAATCAGTGGAGTCTAAAGGAACTGGAATCTGTTAGAGAAGAATGTGTAGTGCTTTAAAGTTGTTGTTGTTGTTCAGTCGCTAAGTCGTGTCCGACTCTTCGCGACCCCATGGACCACAGCACGCCAGGCCTCCCTGTCCTCCACTAGCTTCCTGAGTTCGCCCAATTTCATATTCATTGCTTCGGTGACACTATCTAACCATCTCATCCTCTGTCGCCCCCTTCTCCTTTTGCCTTCAATCTTTCCCAGCATGAGGGTCTTTTCTAAAGAGTCCTCTCTTCTCATCAGGTGGCCAAAGTAGAGCCCAAAAAATGAACGTGTTTTCCTTCTCTTCACTGAGATCACTTCCCTAGAGATCTGTTTTTGAGTCCCATTACAGATATATAGACCCAAAGGCTGGCTAAACCCTGCCCTGTTTGCTTCAATGTAAAATGCTTGTTGGAAGGTTTAAAGAAAAGGGAATGGATCTGTAGTAAAACTCAGCAGCCCATAATTTTTTTCGGGTGGGGAGGTGGCTAGGTAAAATGCAAACATTTTGGTTGAATTCAGACATAATAACAAACCATGATTTATTGTTTCAGGAACACATTGTGGTGAACCTCAGAATTTTGTGCTCCATCCCCTGCAGGCAAAGGGAGGAAATGTAAAGTCTTTAGTAGTGGTTTGTAACAAATTATAGTTTGATATCCTGGTTTGTTAAACTATAGTTGCACAAGTCCAATTTCCTGTATTCTGACAAAAAAGAAACTGCAAATTATTACAACTTGCAACTGGAAGGTTTAAATTTCTTTCCCTGACACATGAAGCAGGGAGAGCTTGTTGACGTGAGAATCAGTGCACTTGCAATAATAAACCATAGTTTGTTGTTACATGTAAATGTGACCAAACAGGTGTTTGGTAAACTTGGAAAGGAGCTTGAGGCCATCTTGCTTCTTATTTTTCTCAGATAAGGAGCAATCTCCAAAGGCCGTTCCACAAAGGATTTTTTTTTTCATCCGTGTTGCCGTATGTATGCCTCTTCTAGTGCCAACTGCATAATATTTTAGTCAACACAAAATGTGTGAAATCTGTTTCTTGTTAACTTACCAGAGTATTATCTTGATGAATTTAACAATAAGAGGGAAATGGGGTAGCTTTACATGTAGCACCAAAATGCCATTACGTTCATAAAAATCATGCCATAGTGATGGAGCAGATATCATTGGAATATAGGATGGACTCAGGCATCACCCATTGGGTATGGGTGTTGCCATGATCTCAAACCGGGCAAGTACCAGACTTAGCCAAGAGCCATTTGTGTGGTAGTGTTCACATGATATGATATATAACAATAAATACAATAACAAAACCCACATGTTAAAGGGGAGTAAAAGGAGATTCACCAGCGGGAGTTAAAGTAATTGGCACCTCTCCTGTGTAACAATGAGAATAGCAAAACCAGTAAGCTACAGTGAAGTAACACAAGCTTCCTTAGGAAAGAAATGAATTATGCCTGCAAGGAATGTATGCCAGGTTGTGTGCCGTATCTGAAAAGATTGATGTATATGTAGAAATGTGCCCAAATTTGTGTGCCTAGGAAATGTGCATAGCCTGTATTCTAAACCACAGCCTAGTTGGGAGTGTTTAGCCCTATTTGAGCCATTGGGCATGGTGTGAAACAAAGAGAGAAAGAATGTGGAATTTATGACGTGCAATACATCCCAAAGGTGCATGGGTCATTTGTCCTTCCACCAGAGTGATTAAAAGTTGTGGGAACATGAGCACAAAGCTGAGAAGAGGATGAGCCGTGAGTGGACACTGTGTGATGCGGTGTGTTATGACACGGTGTTGTATAAATACACTGAAGATTTATGTCCTGGATAGAAGGCATGCTGTAACGGTGGAGCTGGCCAGGATGGATTATAGTGTGGGAAGATGCTACATGGGTAAATGTACAGAGGCACGTGTGAAAAAGAGCACTGGTAAAGGTGAAGGTACCAGGTTTATGGGCCTGCTGCTAACCATTTATGTTAGTATGTGAGATGCAGGTTGTGGGATGCAAGAAGAGAGTCTACAAGTAGGGAGGAGATGTGACAGAGCCCCACGCTGTTAACAAAATCCTAACACGAAGTCAGAAGTGTATGTGATGGCTCAAGATGTAATGTGTTGTGCTGTAACTTACTATTATATGCATCCTGCTATATCTGTAATAGCTTGCTGTCATGGCCAGATAATAGATGGGCCGTGGTGTAAAGAATTTATAACCACTGGGTAACATGGGGATGGTTAACAAGTGAGACACCCGAGCTATGTGAGGCATGAATTCCTCAACCAAAGTGAGATTGCAAAGCATGTGTAAAGCCTAGTGGGCACAGCCAGAGTTAAGTTAGGCTGTGAGTGGAACAGGAGGCAAGTGCAGTGTAAGGCTGCCATGTCTGTGTGATGTGTGGACAAAAGAGGAGTGTCAGCATCTCAGTTGATTCTGGCAGTCAGCTCTGGTTACTTTTGCTCTGGAGAACTGCAGGGCCTGAGTAAGGTGATGGAATGCACCTGTGCCCGAGTGGTGTAGGTAGAGTTTGGCGTGAAGACCTAGCCATGACTTGGCACTGTGCTGATTGGCTGGAAGGCAGGATAAAAGGCAGTGAGCAGAAGCCTTCTATGTGGGTTGAGAGAGGAAGGGCGAAGCGCTGCTGGGCTGATTAGCCATCTTTGAACCATCTGTTGCTGTATGTATCCTGACTGGCTGTGATTCTGACCTTGGACTGTTATCTGGACTGTTCTAATTGGCTTTTCCTTGCAACTAAAATATATGTCTCTGAAGAAGTAAAACTGCGCTTGGATGTGCCTCATTTCATTGACGTGTTCACTGGCCGGTTCTATGGCTGAGCGGGCTGCTTCACATGTCTCTGACTTGGCCTTGGAAGTCAATAGCTGCGTTCACAGCAATGTTGAACCACTCTAAAGAAACCCCTCATTATTGTAAATAGGCTCCCTGGCATGGTTGAAAATCACCTGAACTGCTTGCATGCCACTTCATTCAGCCAGGTAGCTGCTGATTAGAAGCTTCCATGGTTCAGAATCCTGGAAGCTACATCCTGAAGAAGATGAAAAAGAAAGAAGACGTTCCATTCTTTCCTGTTTTCCTTTGTAGGTTTGAGCATCTCAAAGACTGTAGGTCTGAAATCACAGATGCATTCTAAAATGCTGTAACTATCACTTATGAAACCTAGGGCCCAATCCTATCCAATTTTTTAGCACTGATACAGCCATGCTCATGGGGAGTGTGCTGCATCTTGTGGTGGTGGGGGCAGTCATGGAAGGCAGGATAAGGGAACATTTGTTCCCTTGACTCAGGACTGCATTGCAGCCGCATCGATGCTGGAATGTTGGATAGGATTGGGCCCTCCTTAATCTTCTTCATTTAATGCACATTACCATTGTTACAAGATGACGTTTGTGATTTAGATGTCACCACATACCCCCACCCCACCCCCACTAGGGCCAAGAGAAGGCATTTCCCTGAAGGCACATTGTGCCCTGAGGAAAGACTCTGATGCCGTTTTATAAAACTGTGTGCTATCGTGTTTCTATTGCATTACTTACCCAGCTGTCTCTCTGTCTCCAGCAGTGCAAATCAATTTGCTTTGAGTACAAGACAAGCATTCATGACAATTTCACCTCCACAATGGTTTGTCAGGGTTTGTCTGTTTTAAATCAAAATACGACTTGTGTGTGCACGCACAGCTTTTTCAATAACGCCAACCAAGAAACCTTCAGCTGTGCTAGGTATGGAGAGCTAGAAGGGGAAAAGTCATAGACAATGAATAGCTTTCAGCTGTGTGAACACAAGCATGGGAGATAATGAGTTGCACATTTGCCTTTATTACATACGTATTAATAATTTCCTGTCTGTGTGGGGGGGTGTGCGCGCACATGCAAGAAAATATCCGTGGGAAAGTGAAGCCACTGTCCCTGGAGCAGGACAAATTCTGCTACCCACTCTGCTCAGTTTGCAGCGGGTCTTTTCCTCTTGATGATAGCATAGTTTTCTAACATTTAAAATAAATTACCCGCTAGCCATGTCTGGAGACCTGCTTTTCATGGAGATATGAGAGGTTAAAGTGTGAAGCAAAACAAAACAAAAAAAAGCAATCCCCAATTGTATACCAGGCTTTAGGGAAAAAAATGTGGGTGGAGGACAAAAACTTCAGATGGAACTATTCAGTCACGTGACCCAAGGAAAGTTGGATGCAGTTGTAAATCCACTTTTCTGCATGATCATCAATAAATTTTAAAAATCTGATGGAAGAGGATTAAAGTTTCTTTTCAGCCTTTCTCTCACACACATCATCCGTGGGAGAGAGGCTGAAAAATGCTTTAAGTGGCACATGTTTAAATCGATCAAAGATGGCTTGTCAGTAGAGAGATTTGAGGATATCCAACAATGTACATGAATTTGCCCAGTCAGTGTTTGTCATCTCTTCTTGCTAATCCTTATTTATGCAAATCTCAAAAGGAAACCCTGGCTATATCAAGCTGCTGAAAGCAGGCATCTGTAAACTGTGTATTTCCTCTGGCTGTGTTTGTGCCAGCTAGACTAAGTGGCATTTCTATTTCTCGTCTTCCCACAGGGAAGCACTGGAAGGTGGCCATTCACCACACTGAGAAATAACATCAGGGAAAATATGCATGTTCACTTGGATGCTTGTTGGCTGGGATTCTCTGATTTGGTCAGGGGGGTGGTTCTGCAGGGCTTTTATACCCTTTCCCAGCTAGTTTAATGGAGTCCATGCCCATGCTTTCATTGTGGCATGCTCAGGAATGTTCATATTTCGGCCTCCGAAAAGTGTAAAAATAAAATGCAGGGATCGGTTTGATGTCTGCCTCTCAGCACTGTTGCAGAGGAGACACAGCTTGCAGTTCTAGAACCTCAGGACGAATCCAGCGACTACTTGTCAGTCTCTTGAATCGCAGCCAATTGGTCAATTTCTTAATGGCCAGTCAGGACTGAACCCAGGACATTCTGCCGCCTGAAATGAAGGTTGAGGGTGGCACCTCCATATCCTCCCGCAGCCTCTTCATGCAAAACCAATACCATAAAATTGTAGGTGACTGTGTTGGTCCATTAGAAGAAAAATCCACAATGCGCACAATAGGGTAATGCTTTATTTAGGATTAACCAAAGTTAAAAAGCTTCAAACGGTGAACTTTTGAGTCCTACAGGATCCTTCATCAGGCACACTTTGAGCAAAAAGAAAAAAGGCATACAAACTGCATGTGAGCCATACAATATGCAATGTATGTGCTCCCTACCAAATGATTTCAAAGTAGGCAGCAAAATAGCATATATACCTTACTTTACCTCGCAAGAAGTTCGCCCTATCTTACATAATCAATGGCAAATGACTTTAGCTACTATAACTTCAATTTTTATGCACCTTAAATGGCAATTAATTCAACAAAAAATTATTTTCAGAGTTCACTGAACACCACAATTTTATTATATTAAGGGGTTAATTAAAGAATCTACTTATTGGCGTTGCAATTTGCCTAATGCATTGCTTACACACATTATATGATCTTCCACAGACAAGAAACTGTGTAGTCATGTAACCAACCACAACTGGATAGCAAAGAGGGTTGAATTCCCTTCTTAAACAAAGCATTATATCACATGTGAAATGATCTGCTCAAGTTATGCATGTAGCTCATTTCCTTTTCACCCTTTATCCATTCATATATTTACTTGTAAATAGTCTTAACTATGTGTAACCCGTGTTATAATCAGCCAGTTTATTCTGATTTTGGGGATTGCGTCTGAGTTCTGCTACCATCAAATACTACCACATAAACAAAGCTAGCTTTCTCCCCCTTCTTTTATATGTTCATATTCAATGAACGGATTTGTTCCCACATTTTTGTTAATTGATGCGTGTGTGCATGCCTGCATGCATGTGTGTGTTGGCATCGCATGGTAAGGCAACTCTTACTAATACTCCATTCACTCAGTGATTTCGCTGAGGTTTAATTTGTTTCCACAAGGACTCTGAGAATAGCCAAGTACTCAGACTTTTGAGAAAATCCATTTTGAGGTGTGGTATGGTTTTGCTGAAAACAGATTGGTTGAGTGACTCCCTGGGACTGGGTTGGGAAAAAAAAAAGAATCTGTTAAAATGGATGGGCTTAAAATGCAAGGCCATAAATAACTTTGTTGTCCAACTGATTTGAGTAATTTTTTCTCTGTAATTTTATATAGCTGTTTGTCTGTTTGAAAAGCTGACCCAAGCAAAGGCAAAATAGCCAGTCTCTAAGATGTGGTTCGGGGAATGGCTAGCACACCTTACACCATTCTGGTTTTGGCTTCTCTAGCACATAGCAATGCCTTGAACAGTTTTGGAATGGAATTTTTCTGAAATTTGGACGCTTACTGAGATTTAACAATTCACCAGAGCTTGTTTACAATGAAGGTTGGAAGGGCTAATGTAACTTGGGAGTGGGGAGGGAAAAAGTTGATTTTAAAAATAAAGGTTCTGTTGTTCAAG
The DNA here is from genome assembly GCA_029204185.1 of Lerista edwardsae. Taxonomy (NCBI): domain Eukaryota; kingdom Metazoa; phylum Chordata; class Lepidosauria; order Squamata; family Scincidae; genus Lerista; species Lerista edwardsae. The sequence goes on from JAJKFI010000005.1 coordinate 24,496,096, forward strand.
GCAAGCTCCAAGGATAGAGAATGCCATAGAATACCATAGAATGCAATGGCATTAGGATGCGGGAGCCAGAAAAGCAAACTGAAATTAGGTATCTAGAAGCCAGTTGCTGCCCTACCCATTCCGGCTTTGCAGAACGTATTGTGCAATATTTAAAAACAGGCTAGTTGAATTTACTTAGGCAGACCTTTTTTCTGTGTGTTCCTTTACCACTTACCCTCAAAGCCCATTCACCGCTAAAAAATATGCACTCTCTCGCTCCCTCTTTCTTTCTCTCCCCCTCCTTCCCTGCATATACCTCATCATGGACTGGCAAAGATAAAGTCAGTTGGCTCCAATCTGCCTTGCTCTTGAACTCTACTTAGCAGGCCTCCTGAGGCTCTTTGCAGATGTTTCTGTTTTACAAGCCAGTGGGAACTTCATGCACAGAATTTCCTTGCCTTCTCACAACAAATGTCACTCTGGCAAGAGCACTCATTTGGCGAAAGGTTTCTGGAGTTGTGAGCATTGGGTCTACCAGGTCAAGCAGCGCAGCGGATAATTTGCTGACACACCGCTGTGCCAGAGTCCTGTTATACAACACTGTGTGAGAACTTTATTTTCTCCATAATCCAAACAAAATGTAACTGCTGGGTTCAGGGTTGTTGTTGTTGTTTTTTGGTGTGTGTATGAGTGCGTGCGTGCGCGCGCATATGCATGCGCTTTTGTCTGTCTGCACAACCGGTTTTTATTTTTTTTCTAACAGGACTGAGTTTTGTATAGCTTCTCCCCTGGGCAAAAGCACAAATAAACATGCGGCTGTGCTAGAAATGAGTCCCACACAAATTGTTTCACATAAGCTGACACGGTGCAGCCAATTCCTTAAGGTTTGTCATTGTGTTAGTAGAATGCCTGTCATTATGACAGGCAGGATGTACATAAAGAATGAGAATATATTTTGCACTTCTCCTCCTCAAGGGGTTGCCTCCATTGTGAGCTAGTTCAACAAGTGTCCACTGGGGTAAGAAGGCTTTGCTCCTGCTATACTACAGTGTTGTTGTTCCCCTCCAATCCCAAATACTGTGTGTTTATTTTTCTTCATAGGAGGGTTTTCTTTAGTTATTTTCCCATATTTACCCTGCCTCTCACAAAGTCTCAAAATGGCTGACAATGAAAAATATAAAATTGCAATTAAAAAATTGCAGTGAAATGAAACATAGTAAAAATATGAACAATAAATTAATAAAATGGTTAGTAAAAAATCCAAAACTCACTGAAAACCAAGAGAGCAGCACCAATAGAACAACATCCAGCTTGTAGCATCCATTTACAGTGCTCCCCTCATTTGCACCTTCTTCCCAGGGAGACTGGGAGAAAAGGGGCATCATGCACCTCCTGAAGCAGGGAGTTCCAGAACTTCGGGGCCACCATAGAAAAGATCCTGCCCTGTGTGCATGTCAGGTGAGCTTCAGGAAATGACGGCATGTGGAGTAGGGCCAGTGATGCCATCTGGTAATGAAGATCGGGAACGCTGGGCGGGACTTACGCGTGATTGGCTGCCCGTCTGTTCTGTTCTGCGGCTGCCCTGGCCTCGGTGGGGCGCCTGCTTGCCAGGGGGGATGGATGGGGGGCGCGCCAGGTGCCTGGGCGAGCAGCGGTGGGGCGCGCCACCCGGGGGCAGCCCCCCCCCCGAGGCCAGGGCAGCCGTGGAACGGAATGGACGGGCTGCCAATCATGTTGTAAGTCCCACCCAGCGTTCTCGATCTTCATTACCAGATGACATCACTGAGTAGGGCCCTCCCAGAAGATTTGAAAGGCTAGACAAAACCACACAACTAAAGATAGGGTCCACACCATATAGGGCTTTGAAAGTAACAACTAGCACTTTGAATTGAACCCAGAAACAGATGGGAATGGCAGTCATTCACTTAGGATAATAAAAATAGTTATATACACTTTTCAACAAAATGGTCTCAAAATAGTTTTCATAGCAAAATACAGGCGTGCCCCAGTATCTGCTGGTTCAGTATCCGTGGTTCCAGTTATCCGCACCTACCCAGTGATACTAGGGACACCTTTGTAAAACCTAGGAAAACGTTAAAAAATTCTTGTTTGACCTTACTACATTAATAAAACTGCTGCATTTTCAGGGCTGCCCATACCCTTCCAAGCTCCCTGCAACCACTTCCTGGTTGCTCTGAAGAGCTTCTCCTCCCCCAATGATGCCCCAGAATGCATTGCAACCATTCTGGGGCAAAATTGAAGGAATGGAGGAGCCTCTGCATGATCACAGAGAGACTGCAGGCAGCTAGGTAGGCAGAATGGGACGGAGGGAGAGCGGAGGGAAGGTGGTCCTGCAGTTATTCCAGATACAAACCTTCCCCCCCCCCCATTCCTGGGCCATGGAGCCCTGATTCGGGCTCCTACTGCCCGCTTGGACTTTCATCTGCTAAATAACAGGCACAGGTCCGAGCAGCCCTATCAGGCTGCCTGCGGTTTACCGTGGGGCAAGGGAATATTTGTCCTTTTGCCCCATGCTAAGCTGCTGCTGCCTCCTAACCTGGTTAAGGTACAGTGCAGTCCGGCTGGACTGCCTGCTCCTGCCCAAGTTTGGATTGGGCTGTGAGAAAGGATTTCATCTGGAACAGGGCAGGGTCTCTAAACATTTTGGCACAAGGGCCAAAGAAAAAGCCTTCCTGTATAAACCACCTTGAATTAAAGTTGGAGGAGAAATCTGATTACAAAGAAAGGCGATATAGAAATACTGGTGGAATCATAATAAAAATAATGTGGTTTTTGCAGGAGTGGAAATGTACTTTTGGTTCTTTAGACCAAAGAACTTTGTGGTTTGGATCTGTGGGCTTCTTGTGTTCTTGTTTTGAGCAGGCTGCATCTTTGCAACCTCACTTTTCCCATTTGGGGATAGGCAGTGTTTTAGCTAGCCCCTGAAATGTCCTTGAGCATATGTGTGTTCAGATGTAGTGTTGCACAGTATTGGTGTATTTTGTATTATTGTGATCATTTGGAGGTTATTTAATAAAGTCTCTCTCTACCAGTATGACAAGCCCATAGGAGATAGAAACTGCTGTTAAGACAACTGCTGAATCTGTTTCTGTTTTAAAGGGGGGGAAAACTCTTTCTGAATCATTGGTTTGAACTTGAATTGATGGGTTCCAGCTATGCTGTTTGCCAGTCTAGGTATTATTGGCATGTCAATGTACTTTTCCTTAATCTGTGTGTGAAGGGCTGCTTTAAGAGCTGGTGGGGCTTTTTAGCACCAGGACCCATTTTTCAAATCACATTCTAGAATAGCATTTTTAGAAATGACACTTTAGAAGGCATTATGAGGTTCAGAGAAGCTGTGTGCAGTCTCCCCGGGCCTCAGAACATCTGTCTGGAGGGTACAGGTCCGTCCTCCACCACGGATTCAGATCCCCCATTAGTTAAATTTCACGTCCCAAATCTGCATATACAGAGGTGGGACCTGTTCTGCTTTTTGAGAGTGCAAAGCACCTCTCATATCTTTATCTTGATGTAAACCTTGAAATCAACCCTGTTAAGTGTTATTAACCCCATTTTGCAGTCAGGGAGCTGAGGCTGAGTCTACAGCCACCCTGTCAATTCATGGCAAAGGCAGTATTTGAATTGGAGAGATCTGATTCATGGGTCAGTCCCCTCACTAGTCTTTTAACTCTGCTACACCAGCTTTCTGTGCTCTTTGCCGGTAAATGACCATAAGAGATGGTGACAGAATCAGCCCTCTCGCAAAGAAGAATGCCGCGGGTCAACCAAATGCAGCCCTTTTCTCCTGATAGCTTCATTTCCGAGTGTGGCACTAACCAATCGAGATGCTACGGATAGCATGATATAACCAGAAAATTAGGTTAATGTTACGGTATCTTCGATATGAGTGCTTTATCTTGTGTCTTATTTCTCCCTTCATAGATCCAAAAACAGCTGAAACAGAAGATGAGATCTGTGCAGAGTGGGAGATTAAAACAATCACCAGTGCACTAAAAATATACTTAAGGTAAGTATTATTAATTAATTAATTAATTAATTAATTTTTATCCTGCCTTTCTGCCCAAGGGCACCCAAGGCAGCTTACAACATTAAAAGCAACTACAATATATACGATGTTAAAACAATATTAAAAACAGTTAAAATTTAAAAAAACAGCAAGCCCACAATTTAAAATGTAAAGATAGAATGTAAAAAATGCCAGCCTGCCTGTCAACAGTTAAAGGCTTGTTTGAATAAAAAAGTCTTCAGCCCTTGCTGGAATGTTGCCAAAGAGGGAGCAGTTCTTAATTCTAAGGGGAGGGTATTCCAAAGTCGGGGGGCCACCACCGAGAAGGCCCTATTCCTGGCCGCCATCCCCCTCACCTCTCCTGGTGGCGGCGCAGTCAAAAGCGCCCCCCCCAGATGACCTAAGAGTACGGGTAGGATTATATGGAAGGACATTCTGCTCTGACCTTTGAACCATTCCATGCATACCTTCTTGTATTGGGCTGTCCAATGTTACACAATGTTTTATATTGTGTTGGCCAGAGGCTGCCTACTCAGAGTCAACCTCCTTGGATGACTCGTTGCACGGTTCTGTCATGACGTTGGAATTTGGACAGAACTACATGTTACAAGGTAAATGGGACAATCCCATCCCTGGGAGGAGGAAATGTCCCTGCGTGATTTTTTAGTGTCCCCCCCCCAACTAGGCTCAAAGAAATTCAGCTGTAAGAGGGCAGTAAGAGGCAATGTATCCGGGGATGGCATTTGCAGAGGAGATTTGGTGAGCATGTAAAGGGGGTGGCAGCAAGATGCAGTGGCCATGGAAATATCAGCTGAGAAGAGGGGAGGAAATGGCCGCGGGCTGGGGGCTGGGGGCTGGGGCGGGACGGAACAGAGAGAGAGAGTTATCATTGCTCATTTATCCTTGAGAACTGCCTTGGACATCTTCAGAGCCCAAACAGCAAAATAAAATTCTCCAGAGTCAATGAACAGGCTCCCACCCTGCATTGGGAAGGGGCTGTAGCTTAGTGTTAAAGTGCGCATTTTCTGTGTGTAAAGTCCCAGGGTTAGACTCTTGCACTAGCAGATAGTCCTGAGGAAGATCCTTGCCTGAAACTCTGCAGAGCCAGTCAGGGTGCTGTAGATAGAACTGGATGAGATGGATCAGTGGTCCTGCTCAGTATAGTGGTTCTGCTCTGTAAATGCCCCGTCCCACTCATTGGCAATAACTGGCAGGCCCACGTATTTTTTTCTTTTTAAACTTCTGTTCTACCTTTTCACTAACTAGTTCCAACATACTGTATCATATATAAAGATAAAGGTTTCCCCATGACCGAATGGTCTAGTTGTGACCGACTGTAGGGGGTGGTGCTCATCTCCGTTTCTAAACCTAAGAGCCGGCGTTTCTCCAAGGACAAGTTTCCGTGATCATGTGGCCGGCATGACTATACGCCGTGGTGCACGGAACGCTGTACCTTCCCACTGAAGTGGTACCTATTTATCTACTGGCATTTTTACGTGCTTTCGAACTGCTAGGTTGGCAGGAGCTGGAACGAGTGATGGGAGCTCATTCCGTTGCATGGTTTTGAACTGCCAACCTTCCAGTCAGCAAGCTCAGCTCAGCGGTTTAGCCCGCAGCGCCACCACATCCCTGTATCATATATAGTTCTACATTTAACTATTGATAATACTTCAGTCAAGGCCTAATTTTCCAAAGCCTCACAGCAGCACACTATATATTCAATAAGTTACAACAGACTCTGTCATTATTTAAACTTTACCCAACCGCCAAAGGCACTCTGCATTCCAGCCCACGCTTCTGTATCATGTTTTGATGTTTTACTGTAAGGAAGCAACCCTCCCCTCTTACTTTCAGTATTTCCCAGCAGACTAGGACCTTGCGTGACATTTCAGCATATTGCTTTCATGTGGTTGCATTTTTTGAAGTCTATGAACAACGTTGCTGTAAAGCTTGGGTTCGCTTGCAGTCAGGCAGGCATGGCTTACGTTTGTCAGTCCATGAAACTCAAAGAGCTATGGAGGATGATGTTACGCTAGAAGCACACGTATTTCCTTTGGCGCCTTCTCAAAACAATGAGATTTGGAACTATTAATCATGCAGCAATAAAGATAATGTGAGGATTTATTTGGCAGAAGGTCATAAACCTCAAACGTGACAAAGTATACCCCCTCCTTTTCACTCCCTCCACATTTTGGCAGTCTTATTGAAGTTGGTATGAACTATTGAGATGTATGGAGGAGTAGATCCTAATCCAAGAGATCCATTTGTTAATTTGTTGGTAGCAAAAAAGTGTGTTGCTAATTGCAGGTGCTGATGAGCTTCATGGATGGGGGGGGGGGCTTAGTCAGGAATGGAATCAGTGCAGTCGTCTGGAATTAAGCCAGAACAGTTTGGCCGGCACAAGGGCCACTGTAAAGCACCTTTGGACCACACTCAGAGTCAGGGAGGATAGTGCACATCTGTGTGCTGGCCTCTCCCAGAGTGGTCCAAAAATACTTTACGGAGTCCCTTGTGCCAGCCAAACTTTGTTGGCTTAACTGTGCTGGCCTAACTCCAGGTTGGGATTGCATTCTCAGACTCAACAGGTCTACAGCAGGATCCAGTTTCATTTGAATGGGCTCAAATAGACAAAGCCGTTCCCTCAAGGTGGGGGATTTGTCCAGCTTTTTCTGAACACATTTGAGAACCAGGGTGGTGGTGGTGGGTTTCTGGGAATGGCCCAGAAGTTTTGCCAACCCTTCTCATAATTCAGTTTTCTACTTCAGTAACTACTTTTTTTTTTTTTTTTAAAGAGCCAGATTCTAAATTAGACCTGTTGAAATTCCCCCGTGCCAATGCAGAAGGGCCACCATGGCTAGTGCTGTATCCCAAAGAGGAATCTATCAGTCTGGAGGTCTCCTTGACATAAGAGGACATTTGTTCCCTTGCCCTGGGGAATACCCCAGCTGCAGCAACGGGTCTATTCGGACCTGCGCCTGCTAAATCTTCAGCCCAAATCCAGGTAGATCTGTGTTGGCAGATCTGACCAGAGAATGGGGACAGGGTACAGCATGCTACCGATGCTACCCCTTACAGAGCTGAATCTGTCCACCCTGCCCCATTTTACCCCCTCCCTGTGCCCCTACCCTGCCTGGCACATGTTGAGGCCTACACTGGTGCTGTCAGGATGGTGTAGGCCTTCCTGCTGGCACTAATAACTCCTACACTGTCACAAAGCATCTTTTGGTGCTTTTGCAACAGCTTGTAGGTCATTGAATAAGGCAGGGTTGGTCAGAATTTTTAAGTGTTTCAGCCACCTGTCAAAGGTGTGACATGAAGATGAATCATGAAAATGCACACTTTTGCTGTCCTTAATATTTATTGAAGTATTTGTCAGTTAAAAAGTTGTGGTTCATTCTCACGATACCTGCGTCCGAAAATGCACACCTACCTCAGGCACATTTTAGTTTTCACTAAAATGCTTTCATGAGAATACAAAAAGAGGCCCTCAGTAACTTGCTCAGGATTGGCCTGTGGTGTTTAATCCTGACTGGGAATTCTCGATTTTTGCCATTCAAAACACCCTATCATGTTGACTCTCACTTTATGCGACGTTGATTAACTTCTTGGTTTCAGCTTCAGAGTGAACATGTGATAAAGAATGGTTCTTTTAAGATTGTGTTAGCAATGAACATCTTGCAAATTTATTTTTAGCTGCAGTTAGCGCAAAATGCGGCAGTTTGGTCAGTCATTGGGGCTCAATGGGTTGATTCTGCCATGCCATTTCTCCAGCAGCTACATTCCATTCCTATTCCATTCTGAGCCCACTTCAAGGTGTTGGTGATGACCTTTAGAGCCCTAAATGGCATAGGTCCAGGATACCTCAAGGATCACCTTCCCCTGTATAATCCTGCACGTAATCCTGCATGATCTTCAGACAGGGCCCTGCTTAGGATACCATGCCATCAGAAACCAAGGGGGTGGCAGCAAGATGCAGGGCCTTTTCGGTTGTGGCACCAAACCTCTGGAACCAGCTAGTGGCAAACCTGAGGATGGTCCCCACTTTGCGTGCTTTCCAGCAGGGTGTGAAAGCATACTTAATTCTGCTGGAGTTTGGAGTTCTTTGGGATCCAATTTAAGACCTACATGTCTTTTGTTGTTTTAAAATGCTATTGCTGTTTCTACATTTTTTTATTGATTCTATATCGTTTTCATGGTTTTTAATGTTTTTACGTAAGGGCTGAATCCTAACCAACTCTCCAGCACTGACGTAGCTGTGTCAGTGAGGCATGTTCTGGATTCTGCAGTTAGGGGGCAATCACAGAGGCCTCCTCAAGGTAAGGGAATGTTTACTCCCTAACCTCAGAGCTGCATTGCTCTTACCCCAGTGCTGGAATGTTGGTTAGGATTATGCCCTAAATGTTTTACTATTGTATTTTATTATATTTTATGGTTTGAACCATTTTAAGCATGGAAAAGCGGTATTATATAGTAATTTTTTGATTTAATGAAATATTTTTCTATATTTTAAGAATTTCTTCTTTAGCCCCAAGGCACCATGAGTAACTAACAATAATCTTAATTTTGGTAGATGAGTAAAGCTGAATCTGGTTGAGATCCAACCTTCTTTATCTGTACCCCCACCTGTGTTCTCAACAGATTGGACCCACAGAAGAAGGAAGCAGGAAAAAATTGTATATATAGTAGCAGCTGGGCAAAATGTTTCAAGTTGGAGCATCTGTTATCAACCAAACTTGACTAAAGAATAAAAATGAATGAAGATTAGGATCCTGTAACTGTAACCGTACAGGATTCTTTATCCTGTAACCTTATATAATAATGTTCAGACTGGTTTAATTCTGAGAAATGTGTGATTTTTATGAAAGGAAGAGTTACATCTTTTCTATCCCTCCCTTCCCCCAACTGCAGTGTCTTGACTTTTCTTGTTGAAAGCTGGTCTCTGGCTGGGCTGGCAATATTTAGCTGTGTCCTCTGTGAGTAAGAGCCATGGTAATGGCTTGCCCCCAACTGCATATTAGCCTTTCTTTCATTTATTTGATTGCTCTGATTGTGCTTTATTTTCTGTATCCCAGAATGCTCCCCGGGCCACTCATGATGTATCAGTTTCAAAGAAGCTTCATCAAAGCAGCCAGTAAGTAATTTGTCACAACCCCTTGGAAGAGATGAAATCTTATGCAAATGACTGAATGTAACCTCTAGCCTCTAGTCGTCACTGATGAGCATTTTAAGTAAATGCTTCAGATAGTAATGGAACTGTGTTCCAAGAGAGAATGTTATGAAATCATAAAAAAGTAATGTGGCGTTGTGGAAATATTTGTATGCCAAAAGTATTCTTGTTTCGTTATTTTTAATAACTTGAATTGTTTAAAGTCAATAAGCAGCACCCCATGATCCTAAATCCTGTCACTACATGCTTGAAAGTGTAGGTTTGTTCCAGTTGTTCATTGATGAGAGGTTCTGTGTTAATTTCAGTGTTGCATCTGACTTGAGTAATCACGCAGGCATATTGGAATACACACTATTTTATAATTTGATATCAAGGTTTGGAGACTAGAAAGTAGAATTTCAAGGCTATGTTAACTCTTTTGTGACAGCTGAAAGCAACTCTGTTTCTTGCTCACTACTTGTTCTAGACAGAGAGAGAGAGAGAGAGAGAGAGAGAGAGAGAGAGAGAGAGAATCTGATCCCTATCATGTATCTAATCTCTTAAATATCCGTGGTTTTTTACCTGTAATGAAAATGAGAGAGGAAGGAGAATGTTGCCTAGGTCTTGTGGAGCATAGGACATATTTCATATGTAATTGTTGTGCTATGTTGTACAAGAGGCTATCCCATTTTGTCTTTACGAGCTATCCTGTAAAGCAGTGTTTCTCAAACTGTGGGTTAGGACCCACTGGGTAGGTCGCAACCTGATGTCAGGTGGGTTGCATAAAGTTGGGAGCAGCCATCTTGGAAGCTGCAGACCTGACTCTTGCTATATTCCTGTTGTGAGTGTTAACAGTTCGAATTTCCAAATGAGGGTTGTTGTTTTTAATTGTTTTACATAATATTTTGTTCTAATCTTGCTTTCTGTCAGGCTTGTTTCATGGTTGTACAATTGTTGCAGTCCGAGAATGCCACTTTGCTTTCCAGGAATTTCATTTTATTATGTCACAATGATGTCACTTCCTGCTTGATGAAGTCACTTCCAGATATGACATCACTTCCAGATTAGTGACATTACTTCTGGCGGGCCATTCTAAAAAGTGGGTCCTGGTCTAATGTTTGAGAACCATTGCTGTAAAGCAGTGGTTGCCAAAGTCCTAGTGATTCCCAAAGACCTACTTGGACCTGGGAACTCTGTGTGTCTTTGTGTGGGGGGTGGGGTGGGGGAGTAACACCATTACTACAGTGCTGCTGCCAGGCAGGGAAAGAATTTTTTTTTAAACTTACCAGGGGGGTGCTATGGCTGTCTGGAGGGTCTGGAGAGCCTACAACCCTCTCTGTAGCCCTCCCTGAGGCATGGAAATGTAAAAAGAAAAACACTTCTGGACTGCAGCTTTGATCACTTTTGAAGGTGGGATTTCCCAATGAATACTCTCCCCTTGAGGTGCACCCAATACGTTTTCTGCTGGCATTTTAGCACAAAGCCCTTTTTGTTTGATAGCCTTTGCTATTCTGCTATCGAGCTCTCCTGCTAAAAAAAGGTTTGAGTGGAGTTCCTTTATTCAAGTATCTTTGTTGTTTTATTGCTACTATAAGAGGTTTTTTCTGTTTTAATTGTGTTTTCTGTTACATATTATTTTTTAAAAAAACTTATGCTCTTGCAGAACTGGAGAATCAAGAATCCAGAATATCAGAAATCCACAGCTTAGTTCACAGACTCCCTGAGAAAAACAGACATATGCTCCATTTGCTGATGAAACATTTGGCAAAGTAAGTGCATTCACTTGGGTAAATTGTTGGTTTTTTGTCCACTTTCTCCACAGTGAAAAAAGTGGGAAAACGTGAAGGTTCATGCCTAGTGTAAAACTCTTCTCTTGAGCAGAGTTCCCTATACCTAACACAAGGATGTCCAATTGGCGTGTGTCCTTGGGTGTACATGCTCCATGATATTGAAGTTCTTCTTGGCACAAGACACTGAACTTGCACAAGCACCTGGCCCACCTGCGAAAGATACTAGACTGCTCACTCAACCACATTCACTGGAGAATAGTTCCTGGACTACCCCTTAGAGAATAAATGACTTTTCATAATGCTAAAATTGGTTTCCCTCCTGTTCCAGAGAATACCTCATAGACCTCAGTTTCATATTTTCACAATCTCCCACACTATATATTTGTGATATTGGGCAATATTTTGTGTCTAAGGCACCTGAGACAAGATTCTCTCTCTCTCTCTCTCTCTCTCTCTCTCTCTCTCTCTCTCAGCATCTTATCTTCTTTTTGTAAGAAACTAACAGCCCAGCCCTATCTAATGCTGGTGCAGTGGGGTCTCCAGTCACACGCTTGTATCTAGCAATGGATTAGAGCAGGTGGGAGGTCTCCTTGAGGTAAGGGCCAGTACCTGCATAGCGCCCTAGCCTGCTCAATGGGGCTACTTGGATTTGTGCCAACTATTTAGCTGTGTAGGGTTTTCAGGCCTAGGATTTAGGTTAGAATGCAACTCTGCCATGCCTGACCCCCTTCCTGGACCACCCTTCCTGAACCACCCTCCCCTCCCCTCCCCTTACACCACAAAACACTCCCCCCCCACCTCCAGAATGCTCTCCCGGCCATCACGCAGCGCAACACTTACTGCCCTGGTGGCCATTGGCGGATGCAGCACCTGAAGGATGGTGCAGGCCTTCCCACTGGCACTGCTTACTCTCTGGGTGTCAGAAAGTGTTCTATGGTGTTTTAATGACACCCAGTGCCAGCACTGCAGTAGTAGCATCACTGCCCAATCATAGGATTGGGCTCTAAATTACAAGAGACTCAGAGCGCAATCCTAAACTGGAGTTAGGCTGGCATAAACTAAGCCAGCAAAGTTTGGCCAGCACAAGGGACACCATAAAGTATGTTTGGACTACTCTTGGAGTCAGGGAGGATGGCTCACATATGTGTGCTGATCTCTCTGACTCCTAGAGTGGTCCAAACATACTTTAGTTTCCCTTGTGCTGGCCAAACTTTGATGACTTAGTTTATGCTGGCCTAACTCAGTTTAGGATCGTGCCCTCTGAAACAAGTTTAAACAGTGGCAAAAAATAGAGATGAGATAATGCACTGCCATGCAGTGTGGAAAAGCGCAAGATACGGTTGTGTTGCCACAGTTTAATGTAGTTGCAAAGTACAGCATAAACTTGTGACACTCCTTTTCTGACAGTTCACTAGAAAAAATGAAAAGGAGAATGGTCTTGGGGAAGCTCTTTTCCTCATTTTTTTTCTCATGTGCACGCTTTGAATAACGATTTATAAAAGGCACTATAATTTAGTCACAGTCCAAATTCCTGATTAGGTTAATGAGAAGCCAGATTGAAATGTGCAAAGTGCTTGAGCAGTTTTCATGATGCTAGTTAGAGCGTAATCCCAACCAACTTTCCAGCACTGACATAGCTGTGCCAATGAGGCATGTGCTGCATTCTGCAGTGGAAGAGCAGTCATGGTATGTTTCTTCCCTTACCTCAGAGCTGCATTGCCCTTACCCTGGTGCTAAAACGTTGGTTAAGATCATGCCCTTAATTGTTTTACTTTTGCGTAACATTTTCAATATTCTGGGAAATGTTGCATCTATTGTGAATAAAATTGGTTTCAGTAGTGAATTGATGGGCATATCAGTGGTAGCAGTGAGTTGAAAAGGGATATAATTTATATAGTTTTTGCTGATATACCAGCTCTCAATTACACAGTGTTGCTCCACTGCACGACGAGATGTATTCATTTGGTAGGCATTTATAGTGGCAAAACAGAACTACATGACTCATGGAAATAACTTCCCCCTGCTGAAACTGCCAAAACACTTTTTGCTTGGCACTGAAAGGGGGGGGGACATCTGGAATGACTAAGCAGCTTTATGCGACAGTTACAAGAGTTAGTGGGCTGTGACTTGCCATCCTCTCCTCTGTATCAGAGGACTGTGTACAGGACTAATAGTGATGGCTTTGGAAAGTGCTGGAACGAGTTAGTCTATAAATACCACTGTGGAACAGCACACAGATAGCAATATAAATGGAAGAAAACAAACTTTGAAATGTACTTTTAAAAGACAGAATCCAGATGTTTCATTTTGACTTGTGTTTGTGCATCTTCCATGCAATCCAGAGCATAGCTTTTAAAACAAAAAAGATGGTTTAGATCTTAGTAAAAAAAAAAAAAAGGCTTGGATTGAGCTAAAAAAAAAAAAAGGAATTCCAGATACTTCTAGCAGCCAAGCCTCATTTGAGAGCTGTGATGATACTTCAAATACTTTCGAACTTTCTTTTTCGAATGAGAGGTATTTTATTAAGTACAGTATGGAGAAGGACAAGTGTGGAGGATGGTTTCAGGATTTGTATTTTGTTTAAGCCTTGATTCACATAGCCTAATCTGCCATGTCCGTTCTGCAACCCAACAAACATTGGGTCATGATATCCTGGTGGGTCCTAGACCCACAGCTTGAGAACTGCTGCTTTAGGGTATTTTGTGGGGAAGTTTGTCCGTTTTTTTTATATGAGAATTTCTTCATTGTATGATCTCATCCAATCAGTGATCACATACTAAATAGATTATTCCTAATATAGCCTTCACGTTTGCCTAGATGACTATGCCACTGAGCAGAAAACGCAACCTTCTCATTACACTTCCTCTGAAGGATGAGGGAAAGAACACAATTTCCATTGCTGACTGGGCTTTTACACGGTATTGGTAGTTGTATTACTTGCTAATACTGTGCAATAAAACTTTTATCCTGAATCCTGGTTGTGCATCTATGTAGATTTAGATGTATAGCGTCAGTCCGATGGCGCATATAGGATTGCGCTCTAAATCAGACTTTGAGAAATGGAAGGAAGGAGAAGATAAGGACAGCGTGAGAAGGATGTGGACAAGTGTCATTACCAGGCATGTGCACAAGTCACAGAGCCTGTCTCGAGTGGTGAGTCAGCAATCCTTCATCTTGACTCATGAGTCATAGCACGTGCCCAGCCTGACTCGATGTGGGCAAAATTTTGAGTCTTTTAGTCATGAGTCAGTCATTTCAAGAAATGAATCATGAGTCAATGGCCTCATGCAGCCTCCCAGAAGCCTTCCTCTTCCCCTCAACCCTTCCCTCAACCCCCAGTCCCTGCCTCCTGGAACCAACCTACCCTCCAACCAGTGGTGTCATTCAAATGATTTAGAAACAGGTTCTCACTTTTG